>CM076583.1:301384203-302584203 GCA_034641835.2 Pinus albicaulis | reverse complement strand
CTGCTAATTGTAGTAATGTAGGTGTATAAAGAAGATTAGGAAGCTTGAGTTTTTCCATGGTTTGTTTTCTCATGATGTTTATTGTTTCTCCTAAATCAATCAATGTATTTGGAATTTCAACTCCATTGATATGTGTTTTTACAACTGGTGTTATAGGAAAAATGACCTCCTCATCAGCTCAGAGGAGAAGGTAACATGGAAGGAAGAAAATGACCTAGACAAAACCCATTTCTGCCAAGGTAATTCACCCCAAAGATAGCCAAATAGTGTTATAACACACCTGAGTCATGCAAAGGGAGCATTAGTGACTAGGGTAACGCTCTGTCTTGCCCAAGGGGCAGTGTTATCTGTTTTTTACTGTGAAAAGGGAAAAGATATTGCGGAAAAGTGACTGGGAATTCCAGCTCTTTCTCACAAAGAGCCAGTTCAAAATAGAAACTAAAAGGCACAAACGTTTTATTAGGCCTTGCCAAATATAACTGGACTCCTAAGGAAGGAAATAGCATGGAATAACAAGGAAACATCTTGATCTTTCCAATTTCAAACTGGTTGAAAGAGTTGGCAAGGTTTTCCCTCTCCACCTCCTATAAAATGGAGCTGTGGGCTCTTGGTCTAAGGTCGAAGGTTTGAATATATGTGGAGAAGAATTTCATTGTTGTAGTGTGAGGTTTGAAGATCAACGAAGTTCATTGAGAACTTTTTTCCTTGAGCATCATGACACTCAGAGATAGAGAAAGAGGGAGTGGAATTGGAAGGCTGAGGAGGGCTTGGTGCAACTGATATTTGTAATCCTCCTTTTTATAAATCAATAGAACTATATCTGTTTTTTCCATTCGATGCATCAATGTCACAATTTGTTTTCAATCGTCTATATAGCATGATATGAATGGCTTAGATCTATATTGTTTCATGTTTCTTATATGCTAGTTTAATTGATAACAAGCTATACTATTGTAGAGATTACACGGTGCTTTGATTGATTGCAGGATCTGGATTTGGAGTTGGCAAAGAAGGATCTCTACTTTTCTGCTTGGTGTTCTCCATAGGATCTGCTATCGATAAAGAGGTAATCTCTCCATCTTACTTTGTCGATTATAGATATTAGCATGAGCATGTATACAACATCTTTGTGAACTTTACAGTTAATCTGACTGTCTGCCTTGGGCAACGGAAAGCCCTGAGAGGGATATTTAATAATCACCACCGAAGCATATTATCCTATAGCATAATTTTTGACTCTGTTGGGGAGTAAACCCCAAGTTTCCGGGTTGTTCCTATCACTTTACCTTTTTCCTTCTGTTCACATATCCTTTCGACCAGTTTATATGCTCAGTAAACATCTCAAAATCTCACAGAGTCCATATTAGACCATAATTAGCCATCTATGCAACTTTACCCTGACTAACGCCTCCCTTGTAAGTGTTTCAGAGCATTATAATGCAGTCTAGGCGTAGATAAAGTGCATTAGTCCCAATATTAACGCTCTATACCCTCTTCTTGCTAGCGTTACCCAACCAAAATTCGTTGTTTACACCTCTGTTTCGTTTCCCTTTGGCTGTGAAGTTCTTGGCCATCAGAATAGCTTCTCTTGTTGGATCCATGTGCTTGTTTACCAGCTAGAATTTTTGTCTTTTGTTCTTGTTTAAAAGAGTTAATGTCGATCACATCTACTTTTTGAAGAAGATTTTTTTTTTTTTAAGTTTTTCAAACCTAGCTAAATTCATTCTGAAAATTTTTGGTTAAAAAGTTGTTAAGAGAAGATAGATAGATGTCTGAATCTTTAAATTTGAACTGTGTTATTTGAATTTTTGGTGCATGGATGTTGAAAGAAAATCTCTCCTTGTAGAAAAAACTCTTCATTGAATTCAATATTTAGAGCATATTTTTGCATGGTTTTTCAAGTCAGAGTCTCATCATATTTCATACGTCCACTCCCCCTCCGCAAGACTAATAATCAAGTACAATAAGAATCAAGCGATAATAAAATTAATCATATAATTTTTTCTGAGCTCACACCAAGAGTAGTTCAGGCTAGGATCTTGGGGTAGGGGAAGTGAGAAAATCACCCAAGATCTCAAAACTTGAGACTAGAGTCATTAATAAGTGAAATCCTACTACACTCATATTATTAGGACCACTCCACTACCACCAGAGTTAAGCATGAGACAACACCAGGGTGCATGAGAAGGTAGCCCACCTTCGAGTGCATTCAGTGGGCATGATATATATTGGGGTTCCCTTTGGGGATGTCAAAACTAGATCAAGGATCTAGGTGTTCTACCCATTTAGCATGCTGTCTATGACCGTTACCCCCCTGATGATGTCTGTAATTTGAGGTATCTTTAGTGGCCAAACGTTTTCGGGACTTACAGTAGATGACTGGGACGGGTTGTCTTGGTACCTAAAACAGACAGACCTACTCTGTCTTCGGTCTTTGGGAGGGTACTCGTCTTCACAAGAGTGCTTACACCTATTGTCTGAGGTTTGGGTGCAGCTCTAGAGTAACCTTAACTATGTTTACGACTAACCCTCTCTGTATGCTATTGTGATACTAGGATTCATCTCCAGCAAACGGTAGTACTCAGACAGGGCCACCTTGTTCTAGCTGCTTGTTGATTGATTTTAGAAATTTCTTTTTTCTTTTTTCTTTTTTAGGTGTATGGTTACTATCACTGAGACTTTATAATACATCAAAAATAATTAAAATTTGCTAAAAATAAACAGGTCACCATGGCGTCTTTCGACCCTCGCTGTCTATCTCAACGACAGTGAGGTCTCCCTTTGTTGACACTTGAGGAGGAGTCGAGTCTCGGTGAGCCCATGCCTTCTTCTGAAGAGCAGCCTCCAATGACAACCCCTGATTTTCACAAAGCACCGTATCACATGGAATTTCCAGAGGATCCTTTTACAGAAGGAGTTGTACCTCCTTGCAATCCTCCAGTCACTCATCTTTCGGTGCCAGTGTTAGTTCAAATTACACCAAGCCAAGATATGTCTTCCGTCACACCAACATCCTTTCACAACCGGCACCCATGGTGTCGGCGCCAATGGAAACCAACCCAGGTTCACCACCATCTTCCTCGCCAATAGTTAGTTCTACGCTAACAATTGGCAGCCCCAGTAGCCAGCCTATGTCTGGTCCCAGCACTACGGTCACCACAACTGCTACTGGATCTTCGAATCCTTCAGGATATACTCCTACGGTGACTATGCCAGGACCCACGGTGCCCGCTCCCACGAGCAGGGCTACTTAGGTTCCTTTTAGAAACCCTTTCAGTTGGAACCCTTTGCTGAGTTCAAACCCCTTGGACACCATGCCAGGGGGCAGTGTCACTAACACACAAATGACATGGGGCACTTTGCTACCCCTGCAATTATCAGGACAAACGAGACAACCCACTGTTAACACTTTTCCTTTAAGTGGTCAAAATTTTGGTATAGGATCTATGTCGTTGCTTAACTATGCAAATAGTAGCATGCCTCCTGCTAGCTCTATTTCATCTATATGGGAAAACCAACCCCAAAATCGATTTGGACAAGGGGGAAAATTTTGCGCTGGGAGAAATAACCATTAGCCCCCTAGTATAATATACATAACGGACAACAACCATACATCCCTACACCCCCACCCACAGGGAAATTTTATCAACAAAGTTCTTCTTATCCTATCGGTAACACATTGATGGGCGGAACCTATGGTCCGAATAGTCAGCCAATACTTCCTTGGCTAGATCCGGGGGCAAACACGCAATTGCCATTCTTGGTAGCTCTAGACATCCTCGAAATCTACAAACTGACCAATGATCCCATCAATCAAAACCCACTCTGGCCTCTAGTACCACAAAATATTCCATCTGACATCCCTAAATTCGACAGGAAAAAGGGGGACGATCCGACTACGCACGTCACCACCTTTCATCTATGGTATGTTTCTAAGTCCATGGTGGATGATAATATCCGGCTTCGAATTTTCCCTCGCTATCTCACAGGAAATGCTGCCAAATGGTACATTGAGTTACCACGCGGAGCCATCAACACTTTTGGCACCTTAGCTACAAAATTTCTTAAGAACTTCCAATTACCTATTAGATACGAAACCGGCACAAAACTCTTAACCTCACTGCACCAAGACACTGCCACCCACATCTCTGATCACGTGTAATATTCCCAATTAGCCCAAGCTAATGGGAATATACAATTTTGTTTTAATTTTCTGTTTCATGAATAAAATTGTAAAGGAGGATCAATAAAACTCCTAATCAGCAAAATAAATCAATGCCACATGTGAACATGGCTAAATTTGTGCTATCTACATAAGCACACTTAGGTGTGAAAGAGACTAGAGCACTTGACCAATTCAACCAGGACCAAATCAACAACGCTATCTAGATATAGTGAACCTCCTAGATGCACAGCGCAGTTTTAGTTGGAGGCTACTCATGTGAATAGAGCTAAATCATTGAGATGGTTTAGGGTTTGACAAGAATTTCATCCTATAAAAGGAAGAGGAGGACATAAGAATAAGGTTGTTGATTTAGTATATTTCTGAATATATTGTCTATTTAGACATATATCATTTTCTGTTGTTTAGCTAAGGATAGTGCTGTTTAGCACTAGGGTGTTCCTGTTCGGGAATCCCACCTCTTCCATTGAGTAGCCCATGGAAGAGTCTTATTGATATCATCCACTATCAGGCATTTGTCCAAGCTCATCTTCCAACTACAACGCAGATCCTGTTCAGGGTTTGGTTGTCCTTGTAAGATGCATCAATTGGAGGCTATATTTGTTCATATCTAGGCCATTCTAAGACCTCTTTTCACTGGGAAAGTCTTCTATCCCATTGGAAAGAGAGTTTTGGACCTTTGGAGCTGCATTTTCAGATCTTAGCATCAGGCCAAACCAGTCCTAGAGTCTACAGCGTAGTTTACCTTCCAGGAATGTGTTATTTTCAAGTGTACAGTTGCAAGGTGTTTTGATACACATTTGGAGGAGAGATCTCTGGTGTTTGAGTTCTGCCCTTCACTATGGTGATCCATGGATTATACTTCTGATCCATGTTTTGTTCAGATCTAATCTACTTCTATTGTATTCATATTCAGAAATTTCTGAATACTACTATAGATTTGCAACTTTAGATCTCATATCTACTCTCTGTGTTTCATGTTTTGATCAAAACCCCAAGGGGAATTTGTAAAGGAGCTCTTCTAGTGTAAAGATCTGAAATGGATCTATTATTTTGTACATATATCTTCTCTAGATCTAGATTGTAATAAAAAACTACTGCAGCTCTTAAAAATAATGTCGTCAAGCTATTTTTCAGTCAATACATGTGTTTCAGCCCCTCTTTTTGAGGAATTTCTTCTATTCTTGTCTTCTACATTCTGTCACACATTGTATGGGCCTCATTATGGATCCGATTTATTGCTGTATATATGAATTTTGAGCCTTCTTATTGGTCTCCTGCTTTTTTCTCTCAAAAAATGCGTTATTTTCTTGGAGTATTGTTTCATATTGCTGCATCCCCATTCTTGGGTGTTTTCCACCTTACTAGGTGTGGGAGGTCTGTCTACCTCACCTAGTTTGATTTTTTTTCTCTCCTTTTGGATTTAGATACTAGATCTCTAGATCTAAGGGATCCAATGGCTACAAAATCATTTCAGTGCACATACTTCTGAAAAATGTGTTACTCCAGGAGGTATTGCGGAATCTTCCCTTTTGGAGATATTACAGTGGTATCAGAGCAATCATCTTGGCACAGCCTGTGATTTTCTTTATTAAAGAGCCAATATGTCTTTAGAAGAAGATTATCCTCTCACTGACATAGAGGAGAGGTACCTGAGAATAATACAGAATAAATTTGATTACACCAATGATGATAAAGACAAGGGAAAAGCCCTTGAATCTGGAAGTGATGAAGATGGGAAGGAGTTTGCAAAAGCCCTTCTGAAAGCCATGAAAGATCTTGCTAGAGAGATCAAAGAGATGATGTTGGATAGGATCAAGGAATCTCCTAGGAGGTTTCATCCTGGAGAAAGCTCTGGCATGTCTCACCATTGTAATGATCAACCAGTGAACCAGCCACAAGCTCGACAATGCTCTACTATGCCTATTTTTTTGGCTGTGTAGAATTAAGGGCCTCATGAGAAAGCATCCCTTGAAGAATATTTTGAATAATATGAGTCTCAGAATCAAATATTCAAGGACCACTTGATTTTTCAAGATTTTTTTCACCTCAAGAATCAAATAAGACCAAGGCATCAACATAGATATGGTGGATTCACTCAGAATCATGATTGACATCACTCTATGGCCAGATTATTTTTACCCAAGTTTGATGGTTCATCCACTTTTTTTGCCAAAGCATGGGTAGAAAAACTAGATATATAATTTTATTTGAACAAAGTCCCTGAGATGGAATCTATCAAGATTGCAGCGCTGCACTTTGAAGGTGAAGCACACAATTGGTGGTTCCATGGGTTGTCTACATTGGATCATGCCAATGTGACTACCTATTCTGAGTTCACTAGAATACTGGTGGAGAGGTTTGAAAGAAAGGATCCAGAACACCTTTCATGAGCCTTGTGAAGTTGAAGCCATTAGGAAATACAAAGTTTTATATCTCTGAATTTTTGAGATTATCTATTATGGTTCCTGATTTGTCTGCAACAAGGAGGGTGTACATGTTCATCAATGGCTTGGATGAACCTCTGCATGGGTTGGTTAAATCTACCAAGCCCACTACCTTGCATGATGCCATTGAGAGGGCTAGATACCTTCAATATTCCTTACCAAAATAAAAGGAAAATTTTCAGAACAATCCCTCTTTTCCTTCTAAAGGAAAGGAAGAGAAAGCTGCTCCTTCAAAGGAGAGCTCATACAAGAAGCCTCTTGATGATGAAGTCCAGAGAGATATAAGAAAGAGGAAGCTATGCTTCACTTGCCAAGAGCCATGGGTACCTAGACATATATGTGCTCCTGGTAAAGCACATTATATAGAGGTCTTCTCAGATCTTGAAGAAGATGAAGATGATGAGCCAAGGAGGGCTCACAGCGCTGACAATGTGGGAGGAGATCCAACACCATCAGGAGATGGGAATGGAGCATTTTATCCTATTGGAGGAACTCTTGAATCCTTGAGGGGAGTACCTAAGTACTTGAACTTAAGATTTCAGGGTTCAATCATGACTCATAGGGTTTCTGTATTAATTGACAGTGGGGCTACCCACAATTTAATTGATTCCAATCTTGTGCAAAGGAGGGAAATACCCACTGATACTTTTGAGGGATTCTATATTTTGGTCCCAGGAGATATAAAAATGTAATGCATGCATTATGTTCCATCACTTTTTTTCACCATGGGATCCTACACTTTGGTGGATCACTTCTTTGTAGTTGACATACCAGACACCAATGTTATTTTTGGTGTTCAATGGTTGATTACATTGGGGAAAGTCACCACTGATTGGGAGGCTTTACAAATGGAATAGGTGAACAAGAAGAGTGGTACACCTCAAATGATTAAAGGCATGCATACTTACCTCTCACACAACACTTCCACACAAAAAATAGAGATGGATTTGCGTAGTGGAAGCAAGGACCTCACTGTCCCTTCTATCATGTTCATGAGAATTCTGTAAGGGACACTCTTATATAGTGGAAAACCACTTGGGAGGCCAGCTGATTCAGTTTTGGTGAGATATCTCTCACTACTTGATGCTCCAAAATCAGATCTAGGAGGGATGGGAGCATTAGAAGACACAACTACAGCATTAGAAGGCTTGGGCAAGCACAAGAAGGAGGGAGATTTCCTTCTGTCATCGTCATCACCCACCTTCATTTCTGATTCTGCATTGTTGGAGGAGAAGAAGGGAAGGTATATCCTTTATACTTATATCGTTGTCATAAGAGATGTCAAAGAGGAAATTAGCAACATGGCAAGCATTCCTATTGATGCATCATCAATGCTGTCATTGTTGGGGAGTGTAGATCTATATTGGAAATCCTAGTTGTTGGTAGATTATTCCAAACATCTTCACACTTGTATGATATTTGATGACTAGCTGCATGAAGAGGGCTATCTAGCCCATGAGAGATTCATCTATCATCATGATAGGATCTTCTTACCTAGAGCCTCCAAGCTCAAGGAGAGGATTCTGCAAAGGGCCTACAAAGAGTTCTATTTCAGCCCTACCTATTATATGAAAATATACAACACTATCATGAGATGCTTTGAATGGTAAGGCTTTGGAGGAGAGCTACATCATAATTTTCTAGAATGCAAGAACTATGTGGAGTTGGGGCAGCCAAAGGACTCTATGCAAGAGTCATTTCAGCCATTTCTTCCTTCTCTCGAAAGGGGGGTGTTAGCCAGCTATAAAATTTGTTATATCAAATGTTGGCTAAAAAAATTTTGGAGTCTTCAAGAAACAATTTATATTGATAAAATATGTTATATCTTGAAGACTCTTGAAGGCCTCATGCCTCTGTCCAAATCTTCATTGCTGTTCCCTTTTTATACTCAGAAATTCTGTTGATTTCATGAGGAAAGACTGCTGCAAAATCATCATTTTTCCCCTTCCTCCACTCAAAAATAACCTTCATTTTCTCCCCTTTTTCTCCATAAAATTCCTTTATTTTTCATGATTCCCATTCTTCCATTCTTGAAAATCATTTTTACATAGTTTAAAACTCATTTTTAAACTATACCGAAACCCCCAAATCCATTGAGAAACTTGAAAATTTTCATAAAAAATACATATTTTTTGTATAAAGGCTTAAGCCCCTTTGGACTAAGTCCTAACCACTTCCCCACATGTGCCCCAGTGCTAGAACCAAGCACTAGCCATCCAGGTGCTTATCGCATCAGAAAAACACAATGAGCACAAGTATTTTGTTATAAACAAACTATAATGTCGATTAGCCTGTACATTATATCCCCCGATCATATCATCTCTCCATACAACCCGTGGGCCCGCAATCGGGTGCTAAGTCATTATGAAAATCCATTCCCGATCCATTTTTTCCTTTGTAAATACATAAAACCCTTTTATCCAAAGTTTTGGTCTAACGCGCCCATACAATGATTTTCAAATGAAAAATGGTTAGATTGAAAGGACAAGGCATGACCTTCCAATTGCGATTGGCCCTTTATATATACGCCCCGAGAATATTACATTTCATAAAGACTAAGGCCCCGCAAATGGGCGCCAAGCCATATTATAAATATATAAACCCACCCCAAACCATAAAACCTTTGTATATTATAAAGTTTTGGGTTTTCGTATATTATAAAGAGTTTCCGCCGGTGTGATTTTTAAAGAAATATCGACCATTGATCTTGAGCTGATCAACAGGCCACGCAGCATCGCATCACAATTTTCATCAAGCGCATTTCATTTTTTCCCTCGATCAATCAAGAGCCGTTGATCTTCCCCCGCCTTCCCAGATCCAACAACCCATATTCACTCTGATCATTAACCTCTCCTCTACTTCTAAACCCTCTGATTCACTCCCCACCATTGATCTGATCCTTAGATCAATGGTCAGTGCTCAATCGCTTCGGCGCGTTACAAAGTTTTCTGCCCCACCGATCGCTAATCTCCGATTGCGTCTAGACTGTCCACGTGTCCAAATCAGATGGTCTAGATCGCTTTTCCCGACTTTGGTTATATTTTATGCAGCCCTGCTCATAATGTTTCTCGGCCAATCCTGACCGTTAATATCCGTAGATCAACGGCCCTCATTAACTCCTTCTTTGCTTTGTATTATTTCCTTTGGACCCCCAGATTTAATCTCAGCCATTCAAATCTTCGATTCAACGGCCTAGATTGAATCCACCTATTTTCTTACCACCCGCGCATCTAATCCATATCGCGCTCATTCTCCTCCATCAAACCTGAGGCCCCAGATCTGACAGCCCACATTACATATTGCGTAACTTTCAGCGCGAAGTTTAATTTCTCAAAGGGCATGTGAAATAGGTGATTTTCTAGTGCCACGTGTTGGGCGGGGATGCATATCGCATTCCAAAAGGAAAAACTACATACACGCCTTTCCTTTGCGTGAAAACCACTGTTTTCTTCACCAAAACCACTTTCCCTCTTTCCTTTCTGAGTTTTCATGCACCTCCTCAGTCGTTGGTCTCATGGGCCAATCTCATCCAACGGCCCATGATCATCCCAAACTCCCAACTCTATTTTTAACCATTTTTCCTCTGAACTAAAGTTTTTTACCTTATTCATTTGTATTTTCGCCATTTTCTCTATTATACATCCCAGATCGCTCCCGACCGTCGATCTCTACGCGATTGAAGAATCTGAAATATTATCTCCCTCTACTCTCGTTTCAACCTCCACAAAAATATCTACACCGTTGGATGATGCCATCCAACGGCTAGGCTCTCTCTCCACACGCTCTGCAGCAGTAAAACCCAAAAACACAGGATTTCTTAAATATTTTTTGTGTTTTTCAGGTTTCAAAGGTTTTTCCCATTATAATATAAAGAAAAAGAAATCTGAGGGTGACGATCCTCTGGCCTTTCATTATCAAAGGGAAAGAACTGCGAGGGCTATATTCCACGCCTCATCGATGCTTCATGGGCATTGATGTGATATGAGCCCTGCACAGCACTGTACATCAACAAGATACAGAGTTAAATAAATTAAAAGAGTATCAGTGTCGAAGACAAAACACAACAGAATAGAAGGTTGAAGACAATTTGGGGATTATGGCTAAGATTGATTATCAAAAGCCTAATCCTCCAAATTAAAACAGAATTAAAGGTAAATCAAAAGATCTATCAGACAGAAAAGGCCTCCACCACCACATCTGAGGAAAATTGATTCCTCCCAGCTACCACAAAGCCACCTGTGCCTCAAAGCATTCAAACAGAGGCCAAAGTTATTAATCAAAAGAAGATATTTGCCTCAGTGCAGCCAGAGAGTTAATTATGCCAAAGAACTTAATGACTAAATATCTGCAGAGTTACTCGAACATGACACAGAGCCTCAAAAGTCAATAAGAGCTCTCACCGAGCTTGAATCTTAAATGTAAAAAATTAATACAGATAGAAAACCTGTAAACTTCTCCATCGAGCCCCTCAAAGGCCAAGAATTCATTAATCTGTATTAATTATCTTGGGAGATCTTTTATCCTCTCCCACCTCCTCATCCTTCTATAAATACTGTTGTAGAAGAAGAGAAAATGTTGGTTGCTAAACTTTTAAATATACTTGAGCTTGAGACTTCTACTTGTAAATAGTGTTCACTGGCTCTTGGAGCTATCCTTGTGATAGATAAGTTAGTCTAGGAAGTGTATATGATTGCTAAACTAAAGCATTGGACTTAAAGTTGTAACTGGTTTGGAGCATCAATACAAGCTGATTTATGGGATCCTGGTCTATGTCGATGGTGATGTTATTTCTTATTGTGAATTTTTATTTTACTTATGTTTTCACTTTGTTCATCTTCTCTTATAAAGAACAACATGCATAGAGTTAGGACCTACTGTATATCAATACCCTTCTCTAACTGAAAATCTTTATCTGTATGTTTTCTTCCAAGTTGTGTTATTTAGGAATGATTTAATTCAGTTTAAGCAGTAGGAATGTTGGCATTCCCTCATCCTCCTGTCTTAGCTAAATATTGTTCTTGAATGTTATTTTCATTTCATGTCAAGTAGATATGAACTAAGGAAGATATGGTGTGCCCTGGTCCTAGTTTTATCCCAAAAGACTGTCTGAAAGTTTCCCTTGGAATGTGTTAAAAGCTGGCTAGTTTCGAAGTACTTACCAGATCTTAGACCATTCTTTGTTATCTTTTTGTTTGTCTTGAAAGTTACCAAGTAAAGGAGAGCTAGGAGAGGATTTGTGGTGAGCCCGGCCCGCTAGTTTCTACTCCAAAATTTGCCTTCAAGTTTCCCCCCTGTTTTTAAGTGTTTTCTATTGAAAGTGTATCAAAGGCTGGCTAGTTTTGAAGTACTTACCAGATCCTGGATTTCTTTTATATCTTTCTTAAGTGTTTGTCAAAGGCTGGCTATTTTCAAAGTACTTACCAGATCCTAGTCTGCTCTTTGTTCTTCTTTTGTTTAAATTCACCTTCTTCTTGTACCATTTCATTCCATAAATCAAACTTTAGAGAGATCCTTATACATATATGACTTGCCCCATGGACCACTCTTGCCTCTTGTTGTTTCAATTAAACCTTATTATGACTCCATAGCCCAATGGACTAAAACCTACAATTATCTATCTTTTTGGCCAAAGCTTGTTCTGATTGCTTGCAACTTCTCACCTTTGAAACTCTTTTCATTTAGGACTTTCCACCTCAAATAGTAATCATGCTCAAGCATCCAAAAACAAAACAAAAAAACCCTTGGCCTTCATAACTAGCCTAACATCATTACCATAAACTTTCAAAGACAAATCCATCTTTGCAACTTATTGGAGAGATCCCTCTCCAGATTCAGGAGGGCTAGATCCTAGAATCCCAAAGTGGTTGAAATAATATTTTTTCTGTGATTGGACTTTGCCAATCTTGCTAATTACAGATTCCTAACATTTTTGGTGACTCCGCTGGGGAGGAACCCAAAATCTCTGGTTCCCCTTAAAATTTCATACAAACATCGTGAGTTAAAAGCAGCCTTTTCAAGCACTACCAAGCGGTGGTAATCATGATAAAACTTGTTTGAATCAGTGACAGACTAGGCAAACCCTAGGGTTCTCATAAGAGTTTATCTAACCTTGAAAAATCAGCTGGCTTAGCCATAATATTACACTGTCTTTGTCTCATAACCGTAACTAAGTTTTGAAGCAGATTTAGCTCACTCTTAACAACCAATAGGACAGAAAAATAACTTAGAAAACCTCAAAAAATATTTCAGATTGGAACTCAATAAACATGGTGGTGGACCATAAAACCTTTTACCTCCAAAAAAGATAAAAACTTCCACTTGGAAACTCCACAATCCTCAACAGAACTTAAGACTCCACTGGGAAGAACCCTTATCATTGTAATATCATTCAAACTCAGTTATAGGACTGTAGGATTAGAATTTGTCTAGAACATATTAGTTAACCTCTTAAATACTGTCATATCTGGTTTAACTTTTCTTGTTTAAGTTGGGTCTAAAAACACAACATTGTCGCTCCTAGAAAGATTCATACTAGAGCCTATCATGACCCGAACCCGCTAGAGATAGTTGATAACCCGGAAAGTATCTTTAGAGAGTCTCCTAGGATTAAATTATCAACTATTTTCAGATCACCCTTGAGAGCTAATTCAGTTCCTGCAAATCTTTCAGCTGTACAACAATCACAAGTTGACTTAGTAAATCCCTTTAGAACTAGATCATTTGATGATATAATTCAGCTAGACTCTGAGTCTTCACTTTCATCCCCGGAAGCAAGTGAACATCCTGGAAATAGAGAAACAACACCACCTAATTTACACTTCCTTCACAATTTAGGTGTCTCTCATCCAAGATTAGCTCAACAATATACTATTGTTCCATCCACATCTGTTCACCAAACATCCATTGTCCAAACCACTCCAGTTCAGCCCACTTTACCTTTTGTTAATCCACCTCTTGTAAATCCACCTCTACCACATATCATGGCAGCATGGTATGCTCCCTTAGTCCTTCTTGTTCCCTTAGTCAATATTCCACAGGACTATCAGTCCAAAATTCCATTATATGGTGCTAATAATGCTACTACTGCATCACAACATGTGGATAAGATGAATGAATACTTTGACGGAAATGAAATTGATGATGATTCTGTCAAGCTTAGACTATTTTCTCAGAGTCTGGGGGGAGAAGTAAGAAAATGGTTTAAAGGCTTAACCCCCCATAGTATCAATGATCTCCAAGCCTTCCATCAGACATTCTTAAAAAAATGGGAAGTGAAGAAGAATCCTCTCCAAGTCCTTTCTGATTACAAGAACCTCCATAGAAACACTGGGGAAAGTGTTCAAGCCTACTGCACCAGATTGAATAGTGTGTATAATGCCCTTTGCCCAGATCTAAAACCTCCACAAGGCTCAGCTCTAAACAAGTTTCCTGAAAGGTTTGACCCTGAAATGGACTATCAGCTAAGGGAGAGAGATCCTGCAACTCTTGAAGATATGCAAAAAGGGGCTCTTGCTATGGAAGTTAAGTTGATGGAGAAAAGAGAAAGAATGAAAAATGAGAAGAGAGTATCCTTCAGAGAGGAATCCACACCTTCTACTTCCAGCTCAAATATGGAAAGAATGATGGAGGAGATGATGAAGAAAATGAGCATCCTTGAGAGAGCACAAGCAAGTCAAAACCAAACTGCTCCTCAAAACAGAAACCAGAACCATAATCATAATTTTAGAAGGAACCAACCTCCAAACAGACCTAGGGAAGATGATTAATAGATCACTCCTCCCTTTCATCAAAATTATGTTAGTGAGGTTGAGGAAACGGATGAAATAATAGAGGAAGATGATATCAACATGATGGGAGTGGATAATGATGACTTTGAAGTCCATTATGATAGAAAAAAAGGTATTTACACACTTTATGATGACAAAAGAGATGAGGATGAAAATTATTATCAATACATGGAAAATGTCATCATAGAGTCTCAAAGAGAATATGACCTTAGAAGTAAAACTAGTCAACAAACTCCCAACACCAAAACCTCTGACAAGCCTTCACAAAATAGCACTGTAAACAAGCCTAAAGTTGTCAAATAGAAGGACAAAACAACAACTGGAAATTCTGATAAAAGTAAAGAGAAAGGCACTCAAAACGTTACAAACCAGAGTGCAGACCTTAGCAGTACTAACACTTCAGCTATTACTCCTGTTAAAACCATTTTGTTAAATGTAAATAAAACAAATCAACAAGCCGATGTTGCTGATAAACTGGCAGCTAATAAGGTTGAGACAAGTACTTCAAAGAGTCAAACACCTTTTAGCTTGGAAAAGGAAATTTCAAAAATTAAAATCTCTGTTCCCTTGACCGAGTTAGCTGCCCAGAATGTATATAGGACCAAAATTTTGAAGGATTTAAACATTGAGGATAATAATGACACAGTCAATCTTAACGATGACCAACCAGAGCTTATTTTTGGTTTGAAGATTGAAGGTAAATATCAAGAGGGACCTGTTCCTCCCTTTCATGTAAGTTTAAATGTTCATGACAAAATTTTGCACAATGCTATGCATGATTCCGGGGCTTCTCATAATTTAATGGCTAAAGCCGTGATGGAGAGCCTTGGTTTAGAAATCACCAGACCTTATAAAGACCTTTACTCCTTTGACTCGAGTAGAGTAAAATGTTTAGGATTAATCGAAGACCTCTGTGTTAACCTAGCCTAGATTCCAACGAAATGCTTAGTAATGGACATTGTTGTGGCTGATGTGCCCCCAAAGTATGGAATGTTATTATCAAGATCTTTGGGGGCTAAGTTACAAGGGACTATGCAAATGGACATGACCTATGTGACTATCCCTGTTTTCAATCAGACTAGAAGACTTTACAGGGAGTCTAATATGCAATACACGGTTACAAGTCAAGACAAACCACAAAACTCTCCTCTGTACTCTATAAATATAGGCCTTGATTATTTTATTCTGTTTAGAGATGAAACACTTAGTGAAAAATTCACTTTAACAGAATTAATGGCCGACACAGAGGAAGAAGAACACAACTTAGAAGTGTCAAAACAGTTTGTTGCATTTGAAAATTTTAGCAAACCAAAAACAGGTCTTGAGCTACAAGTCATGCATCCTCTGCTTTTAAACCATGATAGTTGACAAAGCAACCCTCAACACAGTGAAGAACTTGAGGAGTTGAAATGATTACAACTAATTTTTGATATTCCACAACAACCCGAAAGCGATTTAGTTGAAGAGGACAAACACCAAATTAAGGAATCTGAAGCTGATCCTCTATGGAGTATGTTTTTTGATGGGTCATGCACTAGAACTAACGCTGGTGTAGGTATCTGGATTTGTAACACTGAAAACAACCACAAAGAAATCATTTCCTACATATTAGACTTTCAGTGTTCCAATAACATAGAGGAATATGAATCCCTTCTCTTAGGCTTACGTTTGTTGAAAAAGTTAGGAGCCAAGAGAATCAAAGTGCATGGGGATTCTGAGCTAATCATTAGACAAGTCAATGGGGAGTATAATGCTAATCATCCCAGACTTAGGGCCTATCAAAATGATGTCATGGACCTTTTAAAAACTTTTGAGGAGTACCAGATAATTTTTGTCCCAAGAGAAAGAAATATCGCGGCCCACAACTTAGCCTTTGCAGCTAGAACATGCTTAATGCCATATGAAACCAAAGACTGCACAACTCAGATAAAATTCAGACCAGTCGTACCTGATAACAAAAAATACTGGCAAGTGTTCGATGGGGACAAACAAATAGAAGACTTCCTGCAATTCAGAAATTAATTTGAACTACACAGTTTAGACTCAGATTATGATTCAGACTGCAGTGAAGAAAATTTTCTTAGTGAAGAAGAACCCTCTCCTGAACTTGTTAATATTAATCTACTGACTGGAAAACTTGAAAAAAAAACAGAACTGACTGCAGAGTTAGAAACAGAGTAGTTAGAAACACTGCAGTCCAATGATGAAAGTTTTCCAAAGGGTCTGAACCCTTTAGAAGAGTTGTTCTATTTCAACGATGTGGCCAAGAAGCCCAAACTGGAACCTATAGAGACTGAAGTGGAAGAGTGAAATATAGGCAGTAAACTTAAACCAATGATGATCAAACTGTCTAAGACCTTACCAGCTCACATTAAACTTAAATACATAGAGTTGTTCAAAGAGTTTTCTGATGTTTTTGCATGGAGTTATGAAGATCTTAAATCCTATGACACCGAAATAATACAGCACAAAATCCCTCTCAAGGAAAACCAAAAACCATTCAAACAAAAACTGCGCAGAATAAACCCTGTGCAGCTCCCTTTGGTTGAGAAGGAGATTAAAAAGATGTATGAAGCTGGTATTATTGTCCCTATTAGAGATTCTGAGTGGGTGTCTAATCTAGTGTCAATTAGGAAGAAAACTGGAGAGATCAGGCTTTGTATAGAATTTAGAGACTTAAAAAAAGCTTCACTAAAAGACAACTACCCTTTACCTAAGATGGATCACATTTTGTAAAGGGTAGTAGGGTCTAGAAGAATTTATTTTCTTGATGGCTATTCATGGTATAATCAGATCTTATTGCACCCTGATGATCAATTAAAAACAACTTTTACTACACCATGGGGCACTTTCATGTATGTGAAAATGCCCTTTGGTCTAATGAATGCTAGAGCAACTTTTCAGAGAGCCATGGACATAGCATTCTCGGAGGAACTGGGCTTATTCATCATTATATACCTTTATGATGTCACTGTGTTTTCAAAAATAGATGAAGAGCACTTAGAACATTTAAGAAGAGTTTTCGAGAAATGTAGAAAGTTTTGGATATCTTTAAACCCTAAGAAGACACTATTCGGTCTCCAAGAAGTTAAACTTCTTGGGCACATTATTTCTGAAGAGGGTATTGGGATAGATCCGAAGAGGATTGAGGCCATATTGAAAATCTCTCATCCTTGAAACATCAAGGAGTTGCAATCTTTCATTGGGAAGATTAACTTTTTGAGAAGGTTCATCCCCAACTTGGCTGAGCTCCTTAGAAATATCACAAACATGTTGAAGAAGGGGCAAGGGGTAAAATGAAAATTGGAAGAAAAGAAGTCCTTTGAGCTGGTGAAACAAGCGTTAACCAAAACACCAGTTCTAATAAGTCTTGATTTTTCAAAATATTTTTATCTTTTTTCATTTGCATCAGAACATACCATAGCTGCTGTCCTTTTACAGAAAAGTCCACAAGGACAAGAGAAGCCTATTGCATTCTTTAGCAAGGCTTTGAGAGATACCCCTTTGAAGTATAAAATTATGGAAAAACAAGCTTTTTCTTTGGTTAAGGCTTTAAAAGACTTCAGAGTATACATCCTTCACTCACACATCATTGCCTTTGTCCCAAATTCAGCTGTCAAAGACATTCTAACACAAGACCTAGATGGTAAGAGAGGTAAGTGGATTGCTATTATCCTTGAATATGATTTAGAGATAAAACCCACTAAGCTGATCAAAGGCCAAGGTCTAGCTAGGTTGATGGCTGAATCCAATTTTGAAGTTCTTGATATTAATATGATTAATGCTTTAGATGATCAAGAGGAAATTTCAACTCCCATTGTTGAAAATCATTTTATGAATTCCTCTTGGTATGCTGATATTCTTTATGTTTTGCTTAATTTGAATACACCTCCTAGTTTGACAAAAAAAAAGGCAAGGTTCCTAAAGTTAAAAGTTGTAAACTACTGTATTATAGATAGATGTCTTTATTGGAAAAATTCAAGTGCTATATTGCTTAAATGTTTGCCTGAGTTTGATGCAGAGAAGGTTAAGCATGAGTTCCATGAAGGGGAGTGTGGAGGCCACCTATACTAGAAAAAAAACATCCAACAAAATCTTGAGGGCTGGTTACTATTGGCCTAATCTCTTTTGTGATGTACACAAAATGATCATTGCCTGCCATAAGTGCCAACTTTTTGAAGGCAAAAGAAAGTTCCTACCTCTGCCTCTGCATCCAATCACCAACAGTGGGGACTTGACTTCATAGGTGAAATCCATCCACCATCCTCTACCCAGCATAGATGGATTCTCACTGCCACAGACTACTTCACTAAATGGATAGAAGCCATTCCTTATAGGCAGGCCAATGATTATGTTATCATAAAATTCATAGAGAATAATATTCTGTCTAGGTTTGGCTATCCTACCAAGATCATCACTGATAATGCAACAACATTTGGATCAAAGAGGATGGTTAAGTTCTGTCACAAGTATCAGATAACATTGGGGCATTCCACAGCCTATTACCCTCAAGGTAATGGACTTGCAGAATCCTCAAACAAGAGTTTAGTGAACATAATCAAGAAACTGTTGGAGGACAACAAGAAGTCTTGGCACACAAAGCTTTTGCATGCACTTTGGGCTGAGAGATTAACATTGAAGAAATCTATTGGAATGTCACCCTACCAACTTGTGTATGGCACTGATGCAATTTTTCCAACTAGCCTTGGTGTGCCAGTTATGAATTTGATTCAAGAGTTGCAAACTGAAGATAATGATATGATCAGAAGGATCAATCAAACAATTCATCTTCAGCAAACCAGGGAGGAGGTATATAACAAAGCATTACAAAAGCAGAAGAGCATCAAAAGGATTTTTGACAGAAGAACAAAGGCCAGCAATTTCAAAGTTGGGGACAAAGTTTTAAAGTGGGACTCAAGGAGGGAAGACAAGGGAAAGCATGGGAAATTTGACAACTTATGGCTTGGCCCTTACTCTTTTCATTCAGTTGTTGGTAACAATGCCTATTTCTTACAAGAGTTGAATGGACCAGAATTGTTTGGGGGTCCTGTCAATGGCAGGATGCTTAAACATTACTTCTCTTGATCCATGTCATGTTATGAAAGCCTTTTTATCTTTTTTTCCCATTATAAATATCTCATCCACCATTGCATTCAAAGTTAGAAAAATAAAAAATACAAAAACGGTGAAAGAAAGAAAAGAGGGCAGATTGTAAAAACAAGAAAGGTACAGCCCCATACCAAAAAGAGATACAAAGTATGAAAGTGTGCAAACTTAAATGCCACTCCTGAAAAACACACTTCTAGTTAGTCAAGTAGCCTAATATTGACTAATTAGTTTTAAATTTTCTGTTGAGAGGGTGGTGAATTCGATTTGCCAAAATGTTTAAACTTGGCTTATCAGTAGGTAGATTAGGCTAGAAATTAAAGGTTCAAACATGCTCAAAATCTGAACCTGAGGTTTCAAAAGAAGAATGACTCAAAAATGTTTAAAATTCTGATTCAAAACAAAGATAAAACTAGTTCTAATTAGCTCAAAATCTGGACCAGTTGATAAAAGGAAAACAGCTCAAGCAAGAGTCAAAATAGAGCTGAGGAAAAGATGAAGGAAGTGCTCTAAACTTTCATATATTAAGCCTTCCATTTCTGTTTTAAATTTTCTGCAAAATAATATCTATGTGCAGCTTGTTTTTTATGCCATAGATCAGCATCAAGTTATACTCTTCAATCTTGACTTGTATGCTTTTAAATTTCTGTTGTAGAATTTAGAGAATAAAAATTTGTTAGACTGTTTAATCCTAATAGATTAGTAGATTAGGTAGAGAAGCATATGGACTCAACTGTTTAATCCGAGTCCATGGAGAAATAAATAGTATAATTAGATTAGTTTTATGCTTTCAAAATAATAAAATGTTGTAAAAGAGTTTGCCAATCCAAGTGCACTCTAAAGAAGAAAAATGTTAGATGAGTAGGATTGGGTAGGTAGAAAGCTTGTTGATGAAAGATCCATTGTTTTTATGGCTGCTAATATGTTTTTAGAGCAAGATCATCCCAGCAAAGGAAGGGCAGCCCAATGGATGAGGCACTAATCAGCCTCGCAAAGAAATCAAGTTTGAAGTTCTTGATGCCTTCAAGAAGGCACCATCCCCAAGTGGAGCCACTGTTAGCCAGCTATAAAATTTGTTATATCAAATGCTGGCTAAAACATTTTGGAGTCTTAAAGAAACAATTTTTATTTATAAAATATGTTATCTCTTGAAGACTCTTGAAGGCCTCATGCCTCTATCCAAATCTTCACTGTTGTTCCCTTTTTATACTCATAAATTCTGCTGATTTCATGAGGAAAGACTGCTGCAAAATCATCATTTTTTCCCTTCCTCCACTCAAAACTAACACTCATTTTCTCCCCTTTTTCTCCATAAAATTCCTCTATTTTTCATGATTCCCCTTCTTCCATTCATGAAAATCATTTTTACATAGTTTAAAACTCATTTTTAAACTATACTGAAACCCCCAAATCCATTGAGAAACTTGAAAATTTTCATAAAAATTACATATTTTTTGTATAAAGGCTTAAGCTGCTTTGGGCTAAGTCCTAACCACTTCCCCACATGTGCCCCAGTGCTAGAACCAAGCGCTAGCCATCCAGGCGCTTATCACATCGGAAAAACACAGTGAGCACAAGTCTTTTGTTATAAGAAAACTCCGATGCCGATTAGCCCTGTACGTTATATCACCCGATCATATCATCTCTCCATACAACCCATGGGCCCGCAATCGGGCGCTAAGTCATTATGAAAATCCATTCTCGATCCATTTTTTCCTTTGTAAATACATAAAACCATTTTATCCAAAGTTTTGGTCTAACACGCCCATACAATGATTTTCAAATGAAAAATGGTTAGATTGAAAGGACAAGGCCTGACCTTCCGATTGCGATTGGCCCTTTATATATATGCCACGGGCATATTACATTTCATAAAGACCAAGGCCCCGCAGATGGGTGCCAAGCCATATTATAAATATATAAACCCGCCCCAAACCATAAAACCTTTGTATATTATAAATTTTTTGGTTTTCATATATTATAAAGGGTTTCCGCCAGTATGAGTTTTAAAGAAATATCAACCATTGATCTTGAGCCGATCAACGGCCTGCGCAACATCGCATCGCAATTTTCATCGGGCGGGTTTCATTTTCTCCCCCGATCAATCGAGAGCCGTTGATCTTCCCCCGCCTTCCCAGATCCAACGGCCCATATTCACTCCGATCATTAACCTTTCCTCTGCTTCTAAACCCTCTGATTCACTCCCAACCGTTGATCTGATCCTCAGATCAACGGTCAATGCTCATTCGCTTCAGCGCGTTATAAAGTTTTCCGCCCCACCGATCACTGATCTCCGATTGCGTATGGATCGTCCACATGTCCAGATCAAACGATCCAGATCGCTTTTCCAAACTTTGGTTATATTTTATGCAGCCCCGCTCATAATGTTTGTCAGCCAATCCTGACCATTGATCTCTGCAGATCAACGGCCCTCATTTACTCCTTCTCCGCTTTGTATTATTTCCTTTGGACCCCTAGATTTAATCTCAACCGTTCAGATATTCGATCCAACGACCCAGATTTAACCCACCTATTTTCTTACCACCCGCGCATCTAATCCATATCGCGCTCATTCTCCTCCGTCAGACCTGAGGCCCCAGATCCGACGACCCACATTACATATCGCTAACTTTCAGCGTGAAGTTTAATTTCTCAAATGGAATGCGAAATAGGTGGTTTTCTAGTGCCACGTGTGGGGCGGGGACGCATATCGCGTTCCAAAAGGAAAAACTACCTACCCGCCTTTCCTTCACGCAAAAACCACTGTTTTCTTCACTAAAACCACTTTCCCTCTTTTCTTTCTGAGTTTTCGCGTGCCTCCTCAGCCGTTGATCTCGTGGGCCAATCTCATCCGATGACCCACAATCATCTCGAACTCCCAACTCTATTTTTAACCATTTTTCCTCCGAACTAAGGTTTTTTACCTTATTCCTTTGTATTTTCACCATTTCTCTATTATATGTCCCGGATTGCTCCCGACCGTCGATCTCTACGCGATCAACGGATCTGACATATTCTCTCCCTCTACTCTCCTTTCAACCTCCACAAACAGATCTACACCGTTGGATGATGCCATCCAATGGCTAGGCTCTCTCCCCACACCCTCTGCAGTAGTAAAACCCAAAAATGCAGGATTTCTTAAATATTGTTTGTGTTTTGCAGGTTTCAAAGGTTTTTCACATTATAATATAAAGAAAAAGAAAGTCGAGGGTGACGATCCTCTAGCCTTTTGTTATCAAAGGGAAAGAACTATGAGGGCTCTATTCCATGTCTCATCGATGCTTCATGGGCATTGATGCAATATGAGCCCTGCACAGCACTGCACATCAACAAGACACAGAGTTAAATAAATTAAAAAAGTATCAGTGTCAAAGACAAAACACAACATAACATAATATTGAAGATAGTTTGAGGATTACGGCTAAGATTGATTATAAAAAGCCTAATCCTCCAAATTAAAACAGAATTAAAGGTAAATCAAAAGATCTATCAGACAGAAAAGACCTCCACTGCCACATCTGAGGCAAATTAATTCCTCCTAGCTACCACAAATCCACCTGTGCCTCAAAGAATTCAAACAAAGGCCAAAGTTATTAATCAAAAGAAGATATTTGCCTCAGTGCAGCCAGAGAGTTAATTCTGCCAAAGAACTTAATGACTAAATATTTGTAGAGTTACTCCAACATGACACAGAGCCTCAAAAGTCAATAAGAGCTCTCACTGAGCTTGAATCTTAAATGTAAAACATTAATACAGACAAAACACCTGTAAAATTCTCCATTGAGCCCCTCAAAGGCCGAGAAGTCATTAATCTGTATTAATTATCTCGGGAGATCTTTTATCCTCTCCCACCTCCTCATCCTTCTATAAATACTGCTGTAGAAGAAGAGAAAATGTTGGTTGCTGAAATTTGAAATATACTTGAGCTTGAGACTTCTACTTGTAAATAGTGTTCACTAGCTCTTGGAGCTCTTCTTGTGATAGATAAGTTAGTCTAGGAAGTGTAGATGATTGCTAAACTAAAGCATTGGACTTAAAGCTATAACTGGTTTGGAGTATCAATACAAGATGATTTATGGGATCCTGGTCTATGTCTACGTCGATGTTATTTCTTATTGTGAATTGTTATTTTAATTATTTTTTCACTTTGTTCATCTTCTCTTATAAAGAACATCATGCATAGAGTTAGGACCTACTGTATATTAGTACCCTTCTTTGACTGAAAATATTTATCTGTATGTTTTCTTCCAAATTGTGTTATTTAGGAATGATTTAATTCAGTTTAAGCAGTAGGAATGTTGGCGTTCCCTCGTCCTCATTTCTTAGCTAAATATTGTTCTTGAATGTTATTTTCATTTCATGTCAAGTAGAGATGAACTAAGGAAGATATGGTGTGCCCTGGTCCTATTTTTATCCCAAAAGACTATCTGAAAGTTTCCCTTGGAATGTGTTAAAAGCTGGCTAGTTTCGAAGTACTTACCAGATCTTAGACCATTATTTTTTATCTTTGTGTTTGTCTTGAAAGTTACCAAGTAAAGCAGAGCTAGGAGATAATTTGTGGTGAGCTTGACCCGCTAGTTTCTACTCCAACATTTGCCTTCAAGTTTCCCCCCTGTTTTTAAGTGTTTTCTATTGAAAGTGTATCAAAGGCTGGCTAGTTTCGAAGTACTTACCAAATCCTGGGCTGCTCTTTGTTCTTCATTTGTTTAAATTCCCCTTCTTGTTGTACCATTTCATTCCATAAATCAAACTTTAGAGAGATCCTTAGACATAGATGACTTGCCCCATGGACCACTCTTGCCTCTTGTTGTTTCAATTAAACCCTATTATGACTCCATAGCCCAATGGACTAAAACCTGCAATTATCTATCTTTTTGGCCAAAGCTTGTTCTAATTTCTTGAACCTTCTCACCTTTGAAACTATTTTCATTTAGGACTTTCCACCTCAAATAATAGTCATGCTCAACCATCCAAAAAAAAACAAAACCCTTGGCCTTCATAACTAGCCTAACATCATTACCATAAACTTTCAAAGACAAATCCATCTTTGCAACTTATTGGAGAGATCCCTCTCCAGATACAGGAGGGATAGATCCTAGAATCCCAAAGTGGTTGAAATAATGTTGTTTCTGTGATTGGATTTTTCCAATCTTTCTAATTACAGATTCCTAATAGGGGGAAAATCTATGCATAATTCCATGTATAGAGAGACATAGTTGGTGAAAAATCTGATCATGTAATGCAAGTTTCATTTTCTAATTTGACATATTCTTTCACCATGTTTATGCAGGCCATGACTCACAAGAGGAGTGTTGTATCATGTAAATCTCATGGAAAACATTGGGCCACTAAAATTTCTGAATTTTTCCACTCCCTTGTTGTGCAAAGGGAGATTTTATTTCATGATGGGTGCTTCCCAAAGGCACCAAACATATCTCACATTTTCAGCCATGGTGAGATAACTTGTGCAACAAGTAAGTGGTGAGGAAACCACTTATCATATCTGGATCTGATGCAGGTAGGAGATGCATTGCACTGGTACCATATGTGGGACTATGACCCACCTCCTCAAGCTCAAATTTATGTTTGTGTATATGTAAGTATGCTTCCATACTTGGATGATATAGTTGTCCTTTTTATGGGATTGTATGGAGGGAGGATGGGAGGTTTGTATGTACCACATGGGATGGAAACTCTCTATGTACCTCATGCTACATGTTTTAGAGAGAGAATTTCTCAAACCATGTTTGTTTTTGTTGATTTTTTGACTCCTTGTGGGATGGATTATGTACATCTCATGATGACTTTGGAGGAACAATTAATGGAGGGTTGGATTGGTGAACACCTAGCTTGTGAGGAGAGCTTGATCCTTGACGGTGTCAGCAATGGAGCAAGAGAAATGTTGCAGCACTCACCTTATCATTTGCTTGAGGACAAGAAACATTTTGGAGGGGAGGAATATAATATTCCCAATTAGCCCAAGCTAATGGGAATATACAATTTTATTTCAATTTTCTGTTTCATGAATAAAATTGTAAAGGAAGATCAATAAAACTCCTAATTAGCAAAATAAATCAATGCCACATGTGAACATAGCTAAATCTGGGCTATCTACATAAGCACACTTAGGTGTGAAAAAGACTGGAGCACTTGACCAAGTCAACCAGGATCAAATCAACAATGTTGTCTAGATACAGTGAACCTCCAGATGCACAGCGCAGTTTTAGTTGGAGGCTACTCATGTGAATAGAGCTAAATCATTGAGATGGTTTAGGGTTTGACAAGACTTTCATCCTATAAAAGGAAGAGGAGGAAAACAGAATAAGGTTGTTGATTGAGTATATTTCTGAAAATATTTTGTGTTTAGACATATATCATTCTCTATTTTTTAGCTGAGGATAGTGTTGTTTAGAACTACGGTGTTCCTGTTCGGGAATCCCACCTCTTCCATTGAGTATCTCTTGGAAGAGTCTTTCTGATCTCATCCACTATCAGGCATTTTTCTAAGCTCATCTTCCAACTACAACGCAGATCCTATTGAGGGTTTGGTTCTCCTTGTAAGCTACAACAAGTGGAGGCTAGATCTATTCAGATATAGGCCATTCTAGGGCCTCTTTTCACTGGGAAAGTCTTCTATCGCATTGGCAAGAGATTTCTGGACTTTTGGAGCTACATTTTCAGATCTTGGCATCAGGCCAAACTAATGCAAGATCCTACAACATAGTTTACCTTCCAGGACTACGTTATTTGCAAGTGTACAGTTGCAGGGTGTTTTGATACACATTTGGATGAGATATCTTTGGTGCTGGGGTTCTGCCCTTCACTATGGTGATCCATGGATTAGACTTCTAATCCATGTTTTGTTCAGATATGATCTTCTTCTATTGTATTCATCTTCAAAAATTTCTGAATACTACTGCAAATCTGCAACTTTAGATCTCAGATCTACTCTCTGTGTTTCATGTTTTGATCAAAACCCGAAGGGGAATTTGTAAAGGAGCTCTTCTAGTGTACAGATATGAAATGGATCTATTATTTTTTACATAGATATTTTCTAGATCTGGAGTGCAATATACAGCTACTGTAGCTCTTAAAAATAATGTTGTCAAGCTATTTTTCAGTCAATACATGTGTTGCAGCCCCTCTTTTTGAGGAATTTATTCTATTCTTGTCTTATACATTCTGTCATACATTGTATGGGCCTCATTATGGATCAAATTTATTGTTGTATATATGAATTTTGAGCCTTCTTATTGGTCTCCTACTGTTTCTCTCAAAAACTGCGTTATTTTCCTGCAGTATTGTTGCATATTGTTGCAGCCCCATTCTTGGGTGTTTTCCAGCCATACTAAGTGTGGGAGGCCTGTTTACCTCACCTAGTTTGATTTGTTTTTGCTCTCATTTTGGATTTAGATACTAGATCTCCATATCTGAGGGATCTAAGGGTTGCAAACACATTTCAATGCACATATTTCTAAAAAATGCATTATTCCAGCAGGTATTGTTGAATCTTCCCTTTTGGGGATATTACATCACATTTATGAATGGAGACATAGGAGGAGGCTAGTCAAAGCGTCAATCCCGAATCATCTCTTATCTAATTGCTTCTGTAAGTCACTCTTACCAACCCTAGATAAGGACATTTATTTGTTTGGTGCAGTCACGGAAGATCAATCCATTCTTCATGCACAACATTTAGATTTGATCTATTTGAAATCTAGCACGCTATATGATTTAAACCCCCATGCCCCTGGTAATCTAAATCCTCTCACTACTCAGAAACCTGGAGCATAGACTAATAGTCTTGTTGGTGCAATCTCTAGTATAGACATAAAACAAACTTGAGGGAAAACCTCCCAGCCATCTTCGGTTGCCACTGCCCCTAACCAATCGGCTACTCTTCCTACCGCTGAGGTAAATTCTGTGCAAACTTCACAAAAATAGTGGCAAAAACAAGAAGAACAAGAAAAATACCTCTTCTTTGGAAGAGCAGTCAGATCATCAAAATAATCCCAATTAGAAAAACACTGCTTAAACCGACAAAGGGAAGTAGAAACCCATGAAATTTCCTTGTAGAATCTATGCGGAGGACCACTTGACATACAAATGTCGTCAGCTATAGGAATGCACAGAGTTTATCACAAACAAGGACTCTGGGAAGACACCTGTCATACTTCATAATCCCTTCCCTAATCCATAGCAGAAACAACAACACATGATTGCAAACCCACCACAACCCCCACAAAGGGGAAATGGTGGTACACATCCTTCTAGTGAAGGATCGTCCGCCATTTATGGCATAGAATGTGTTGAAATCCAGACACAAGCCAAAATCTATGGAAATCCTATCATTCATACTTGAGAACCTGGTAACAGTTCAAATCCACCACCGCCCAACGATTTTCATATCGAATGGCCTGCTATTGACTCCGTGACTCATCCCCCCAAAGGGACACTTCAACGCACAACTCATAACACCTCTACATGTGCCACCCAAAACTACAATATTGTAGAAGATTTGGCGCAGGCACCGTTAGCTATGTCTACTCTCAAAGTATTGAAAACTTTCCTGGCACAAAGGAAAGCCTTGATTTCGGCCATTGATGGAATTGACCCCCAGGATTCTATGCTAGCTATCTTTGACATGGAGAAATCTAAACCTCGCCTCTCACACCAAATTTCATTGCAGGTGCAAGTCATGTTGAAAGGGAGACCAATCCATCGTGCTATCATAGATGAAGGTGCTTCGACCTACGTTATGTCAACTACTTGCTGGCTCACTTTGGGTTCTCCTACTTTGTCCCTGCCGTCGAATTCCCTTAAAGCTTTCGATGGCCACACTTTCCTCCCAAAAGGCTACCTTGCTAGCTTTCCAATTTCTCTTAGTGGGAAAATGATAATGATGGAGATAGAAGTTGTTGATCATCATCTCAAGTATAATCTGTTGCTGGGTCACAATTGGTCTTTCGCAATGACTGCCATTGTTTCTTCGGTCTTACCACTCATTCTCTTTCCATTAGATGGGAAAATAGTCACAGTGGATAAATTATCCTTTTGCACCCCTGATTATTCCACGTTACCAAGTAGTACTGTACCCCTAATAGGAGGCATTCTTGACTCATACGTCAGTATTAGTACCGATATTCTGAAGGCATCTTCCCTGATGGGTTTCTTTCCTCTCCCGCCACCTCAGGTTCCACATACGGTTGCAATGATATCCACCACTTTGGATGGATTTATCGACCAATGGATCCTACCGATGCCTTCAGACATTGATTCCTACGGAGATCAGATGCTTCTCTCACCAACCGAGTTGGCTTATCAAGAAATCCAAACTACATCTGAACCCTCCATAGCTATGGTTTCGACCAATGGTACAAACCTCTCGCCCATCACGGTTATTTCTAAGGATCTCCTCGATGAAGTCCTACCTACGGACGAAGATATTTGAGAGATCATGTCTCTAGAAGAATGACCTTGGGAAGAGTTCCAACATCACGCTTCAATGTTCGATTCAGACATGATAACTACTCAAATCCCATCTTTTGACCCACCTAAGATCGTTCCCTCTGTTTACATGACTGTTCAAGCTATCGATTTCGAAGGGAACATGGGTAATGTTTCTAAGACCATGCTCATTGATATCTCGGTCAAAATGGGTATCGTGGAAAATATTCAGATTGGAGCAGATTGCAATCCCGAGGAAAATGCACGCTTCACATCCCTTTTTAAGGAATTCTGCGATGTGTTTGCTTGGTCTTACGACGAAATTCTTGGCATAGATACGTCTATAATCGAGTATGAAATAAAATTTTATGACAATTCCAAACCTGTTCGGTAGAGACTCTGACCTATCTAGCCACGCAAAGTGGCCGCCATTAAGACTGAAGTTGGAAAAATTTTAAACGCTTGTTTTATCTACCCCGTTCCTTTGACAGAATGGGTTTCCAATCCGGTCCCTGTAGACAAAAAACAAGGCACCATCCGAGTTTGTGTTGATTATAACTATTTGAATGCCACTTGTCCAAATGATAATTATCCTATGTCATTCATAGATCAGATCCTTGATGATTGCACTGGATGTGAGTATTTTTCCTTTATGGATGGTTTCTCGGGATATAACCAGATTGCGATTAAAAAGGATGACTAACATAAAATTTCCTTCATCTATCCTTGGGGCACATTTGCGTATCGTAAACTCCCATTCGCTCTGAAGAATGCAGGAGAAACTTTTCAAAGGGATATGGACTACGCCTTTCATGACATTAGGCATATTGTACAGGCTTACTTGGACGACCTTCCTGCTCATTCCAAGAAGTGATCCCATCACCTCGCACATCTGAAAAAAATCTTCAATCGGTGTAGGTTATACAATATACGTCTAAATTCAAATAAGTGTGTATTTTTTGTCGAGTCTGGATGCTTTCTGGGTTTTATTTTCTCCAAGCACAGGATCAGGGTTGACCCCGATAAGGTTAAGGCAATAATTGAATTACTCGCACCACAATCGATTCTGCAACTCCAACGTTTGCAAGGGAAGGAAAATTTTTATGTCATTTCATAGTCAACTATGCTAAGATGACGAAAGGATTTATGCATTTGTTAAAGAAGGGAACACTATATTTGTGGGATGACCAAGCTCAACTGTCATTTGATGCCCTGAAATGAGCACTTGTTTCTGCCCCACTTCTTAGTGCCCCCAACTAATCATGCAACTTTCTCCTCTACCTGGCAGCTTCACCATTCTCACTTGGCATGGTTCTGGTACAAGTTCATGATGATAATAGTGAAAATGTGATATATTACTTGTAAAAAGGTCTCATCGAACCTGAAATATGATATTCACATGTGGAGAAACTCTCTCTCGCGATGGTCTTCGCTGTCACCCAACTTTGACACTATATATTACTACGTCAGACTACCATCATTGCTTTGGAGAATCCCATGTGACACATTTTGTCTCGCCGAGTTATTGGAGGAAAATATTACAAATGGATTATAATCCTCCAACAATTTGACTTGGTATTCACTACTGCAAAGGAAAAAAAACCTCTAGTCTTCGTCGAATTACTGTCGGATCTTCCTAGAATTGACCCAGAAGATGTAGCTCATGATCCATTTCCCGATGAATCCATCTACTTAGTCGATTCTTCTGATCCTTGGTATGGATTAATTTTTGTCTACCTCCAAACTCAACGCTTTCACCCCACTCTCACGTCCGACGAACATTGTTGTATTCGCCACCAAGCGAAACACTATCTCGTGCTAAAAATTGCCCAGAAAATCTTGCGTGCAGACTATTATTGGCCCACTTTGTTTAAAGACTACATCACAGCAATCTAGAAGTGCCATCCGTGTCAAATTTTCATGAATAAAATGCCTGCTCACCCTGCCCCTTTCCATCTGGTTGTCTCCATTGGTCCTTTTGCTAAATGGGGAATAGACTTCGTTACATGAAATCCCACTTCAGTTGATGGACACAACTACATTTTCGTTGCAGTCGACTACTTCATGAAATGGGCAGAAGCCATTCCCACTTTTAAAGCCTATGGAGAAATCGCCACTCTATTCCTGTTCAATTAGGTCATTTGTTGTTTCGGTGTACCCCTTTCAATCGTCACAGATCATGGGTCACATTTTCAGAACCATATGATGGCAGAATTAACTTCCATGCTAGGTTTTCAACAAGATCAGTCTTCATCCTACTATCCGCAAGTGAATGGTCAATTCGAAGCCATAAATGGCGTCCTCAAAACCATGATTCGTCGGTTAGTCAGAAATCATAAAACCACATGGCATTGGAAGTTATATTCCACGTTATGGGCATACCGTACATCGGTCAAAACTGCCACAGGCTTCACACCATTCCAAATTGCATTCGTCCTGGAAGCAAAACTCCCAATCGAGTGTGAGATTCCATCACTCAATCTTGTTGTTGAAATCCTACCTAGCACCACCGCCACAGAAGAGCGCTTGCTCTAACTTGATCACTTGGATGAAACTCGTCGAGATGCCACACTGGCACTCGAAGCTCACTAGCACCAAGTTAAAGCTCATTATGACAAATCTGTCAAGCCTCGTTCTTTCTAAGAGGGTGATCTCGTTCTACTCTATGATCAGAGACACGACCTCTTGGGGGCAGGAACACTTCAACCATTATGGCTTGGTCCTTACATAGTCACCAAATTCCTCTCAAAAGGAGCTTATGAACTTCAGGAATGTAATGGAATTCCACTTGTGAAGCCCCACAACAGGCTCTATCTAAATAAGTATTTTGCCTAGTTCTCCACTAAGCATGTGCTTTGTAATTTTATGTATATGAGTTTTTCCTGTGTTTTAATGTCTCTGGATATTTTTGGTTTTTGAGTGTTTTTCTCATACACACTCTTTTCTTTTTACACATATTCCTTCATCATCCTTATCATACATCGGATATGTGGACAGTTCTAGTCATTATACTAGGCACATCGTGTCAGCAGCTTGGGTCCTCTACACACCTGAGTTAGAACTCCTTGGTTCCAGGGTAATCTTCCTAAGCAATGCCACCAACAACATTGCTGAGTATATGTCGGTGATCCAACTCCTCACGAAAGCTGAATCTTGTGACATATCTAATCTAGTGGTCAGGTTAGATTCCCAACTCATAGTTATGCAATTAAACAATCATTATCGTGTCTGTCATCTAGTCCTGTTACGTTATTTCTTAAGGGTACAATTTTTAGAACGTCACTTTCAATCCATTGCGTTTGAGCACATTCCTAGAGAATTTAATGCATTCATTGGTTCATTGGAAAATTATGTGTTAGATTGGCATTTGTCACATTTGTTATAGAAAGAGTCATACATAAGTGTATATTTTTTACCATAGAAAATACATAAACATTAAAAAACACACGGGATCAAAATCAACAATATATATATATATATATATATATATATATATATATATATATATATATATATATATATATATATATATATATATATATATATATATATATATATATATATATATATATATATATATATATGTCATGTCTAGTTTACTTTACATCAAAAAACTTCCCAAAACTAGGGTGTTTTACAAAAAATTGGCTTCACTAAGCCTCCCTATGACATTTACACATCTATTCTCTCCTCCCACTAAGCCTGCTGCTCAAAATAGCAAACAACTGCTCTGGCTATCCTCCTCAGAGGCACCAAGTATCTCTCTGGCACACCCACTGTATGTCGTTGTAGATGAATTGAGATCTCTCTCATGGGAAGAGGCAGCACACCCATACTTAAACTCTCCAGGTTTCTAGTAAGCTCCTAAAAAATCTGTCTGTCATCACCCTCTTCAGCGACTTCTGCAACCTCCGCTGCTACACTAGCCCCAAGTAGCTTCATTCCTTGCCTTGCATAGTGAGGGGCTCCGGCTGGACAGACAGGTGCCACATTTGTGTCAAGTAACAAGATTCATGTCAAAACATATTTTCACCCATTAAACAAAAAAAATTGCATAAACATTCAAAAGATACAAAAATCCTCAAGGTTTCTAGTAAGCTCCTGCAAAATCTATGTCATCACCCTCTTCAGTGACTTCTGCAACCTCCGCTGCTGCAATAGCCCTAGGTAGTTGCATTCCTCGCATTGCATAGCAAGGGGCTCCAGCTGGACGGATAGGTGTCACATCTGTGTCAAGCAACAAGCTTCATGTCAAAACATATTTTCACCCATTAAACAAAAAAATTGCATAAACATTCAAAAGATACAAAAAATACTTCAAACTGCGTTGATCAAGCTCTTTCTTACCATCTAGGCCCCACTGAGTGCCCGAGGGCAATACCAACTCTGGATCTCCTGTATAGTTCATCTCTACATAGGGATAATCCTCAATCATGATGATCTGGTCTTCAAGCCACTCGAAGAATCCCTCATCAAAACAGTGACGGATTGGACCCTCTCTAGTCTGCGGTATCAAAGCTGATCAACGAGCCTGTCTTGGCTCCCGCGGGCCTAATTCATCTGTGATCATTCTTGGCCTCATTACTGACACCCGCTCTAGTATGAATCACACGATCAGTGTACCATACCCAAACTCTCTTTTGGTCTGGGTCTTACATGCTGTCAACTTTGCGCGAACTTAGCGGACGACACCTTCACACCAGTCAAATACCTGGGGCTGCATACAATCCAATGATAACAACACTTGGGCCATGGTGGCCATGTGCTGACTCTTGGCACCAGCCAAGTGAACAATCATTCACAACAGAGACCTCAGCGGTCTCGATGCCACCCGTGCTATAGGCACTTGGTTACTTACTTCCTCAGTATTGTTTATGCAGTCAATACGGATCAACCCTAGATCCTGTCAGATTGGGCATCGGTCCTCTGCATGACAGGTGAGTCAAAAAATAGATGTCGTCTTTCTTAATCGAGAGTTCATTACCCCCAATATGAAAGACATGTTGGCGTTCATCCCACTGCTAGATTATCCACCTCAAAAGGTCCTCCTATCCCCTCATCAGCTCTAAATGAGCATACTTTAGCAATCCACATCTACGGAGAACTAGCAAAGTAGCTGCATCGATAACCATTTCAAGTTCTTCCCGCTCATGCTCCCTTTCACGCCAGATTCTCATGGTAAATATTTTTATACCTGCACAAGCCATATTTCAGTGGATTAGTTTTTGCTTGGAACACTTTAGAATGATAAAAAACAAGTTCTTAAAACAAATTTGCTGGCTAACACAGGCTATAGTGCCCAACAGTGTGTGTTAATGCTCTGTTTCTTCTCGGGAAGTGCGTTTAACGTGGACACAACACTAAGCACCCGCGTTAGCCGCTTAAATTTTTTAGGGCCTCCTAAAATTGATAATTTTAACAAGAAAAAAGAACTAAAAACATAATGAAATGCTAGAGAAAGGTTCAATATTTTACCTGGATCTCGCAGCATGAAAAACCGTCGCTCGGATCGTCCACAATCGACGGCTCAAGTTTCACCATTTTTTTTCTCTAGAGCTCTATCACAGCACTCAAAAAAGTGAAAATGAAGGTCTGTGGCCTTCTTATAGCCATTATAAAGGTCAGACTCACTCAGCTAGTCTGATAAAAATTGGTAAATTCATGCTATATTTTGTCGCAACTATTGGTTTTTATATGTTATCAATGCTCTGATGGGTTTTAAATGTTTATATGCAAATCTAACCATATTTGACCCTGTGTCGAGATTTATTTTTAGGGACTTTTTCTAGCTCGTAAAACTGAAAAAACCTCGATTTTCCTTTGTCAGGCTCGTTAAACTACCACGACATAGACATATGAGCCATTCTTTTCATCTTTTTCAAATCTATTTAAATAGAAAAAGTGGCCGAGTTTTTCTCCACGTGACTCGTTATAATTTCACGGAGAGCATCGAGCTTATCCTTGTTGGACTCGTTGAAATTTCACAAAGAACATTGAGTGTACTCCATCTCCTCGTACTCATAACAAAATGATGTAGATGTCCATCGATCATAGCTTTCTCACTATTCCAGATTCAATGGACTAACTCACGGAAAATGAACTGCTTCGGGCTTACTATTCTCCCTTCGTCGCACCCGATTATCAAACATGACAAAGGTACCCCCTGGAGTTGTCTTTTACGATGTTTTTCACTCTCTAAATATGAAAAATCACCGATTTTACCTGTCTGGACTCGTTAAACTTAATCAGATGGGGAAAAAATTTGGACAACATGGATACTTCTTCTGCTACATTTCCTAAAGGTCGATTTGGCAGCACAAAATCTTGAACATGGCACTTCCCAGAAAACTCTTTCACATTTAGCCGAACCCTACCACCTATGAGTTTAGCCTTCATCTCCCAGTGTTCCTACATTGGTGAATTCTAACACTCTTTGGTGTTCATTAAGCCTAAGTTTCCTAGTACCTTGTTAGAGTGCCTTCTATTTTTTAAGAGGATCCCGCTATCTACTGCTCCTTGTATCAACCAAAGTCATCATATACCGGAACTTATTTGTCGTCAGTTATTCCCACTTGCTCTTGATTATTTCCATCAGTACAAAATCATCTTTTCTCATTTCGTGTCAACTGATGTAGGATGCCTCAGTGCCTAACATTTGATAGATCTCTTCATATCGACTTCAACATCTTATCTAGGAAGTTGGTCCAGAAACACGCCAGTACCCAAATAATTGCAGACATCACTGGCAAGTCATCTTGTGCTTGGTTGGGGGTTCTCATTATTAGCTCCCGATCGAATGATTCTACGAGTGTTTGACATCAAATTCTTTTATTCACACTCGCTAGATTGTACTGTGCATCTTGGGGACCATCATCATTATTGGTGGTCACCCTCGCGTCTGTTAATAGTTTTTGTTATTTACTGGTAATCAAATGATTTACTGCATGTTTGTCTACAACTCCTTCATTCACATGTATGGAAATATGTAGTTTAGTGAAGCGGCTACCAAGACCTTGGGTCGAGAGTTACACTATTACAGCTGTGTTTCCTCGCCCAAGTTGCGATATTGTTTTTTGGAGATAGCTTTTCAGTTTGATCCTGTTATGACAGAAACTTTCAAATTATGCTTATCGGTGGACATAATATTCATATCTCTATTCTAGAGAAATCATGTTGATTAGCTACTGAGCATGGGAATGCCCAACTCAAGACAAATACTATATTTTCTAACATATGTTGTTGTTTCAGGTTTTTCTCAATCCTCCAATTTCTCTCATTCTAATACACTTGTTTTAAAGTATTTCGACCATCATCTTCATCTCTGACCTCACACTTTAGGGGGCATCTGTTACAAGACAAATGACCTCCTCATCAGCTCAGAGGAGAAGGTAACATGGAAGGAAGAAAATGACCTAGACAAAACCCATTTCTGCCAAGGTAACGCACCCCAGAGACAGCTAAACATCATTATAACCCACCTAAGCCATGCAAAGGGAGCGTTAGTGACTAGGGTAATGCTCTGTCTTACCCAAGGGGCAGCGTTATCCATGTTTGACTATGAAAAGGGAAAAGATCTTGTGGAAAAGTGACTGGCAATTCCAGCTTTTTCTCACAAAGAGCCAGTTAAAAATAGAAACTAAAAGGATAAAACCTTTTATTAGGTGTTTCCAAATATAATTGGACTCCTAAGGAAGGAAAAAGCATGGAAGAACAAGGAAACATCTTGATCTTTCCCATTTCCAACTAGTTGAAAGAGTTGGCAAGGTTTGCCCTCTCCACCTCCTATAAAATGGAGCTGTGGGCTCTTGGTCTAAGGTCAAAGGTTTGAATATATTTGGAGTAGAATTTCATTGTTGTAGTGTGAGGTTTGAAGATCTATGAAGTTCATTGAGAAATTTTTGCCTTGAGCATCATCACACTCAGAGATAGAGAAAGAGGAAGAGGAATTGGAAGGTTGAGGAGGGCTTGGTGCAACCGATGGTTGCAATCCTCCTTTTTATAAATCAATAGAACTGTATCTATTTTTTCCATTCGATGCATCAGTGTCACAATTATTTTTCAGTCATCTATGTAGCATGATATGAATGGATTAGATCTGTATTCTTTCATGTTTCTTATATTCTAGTTTAATCGATAACAAGATGTACTATTGTAGAGATGACACGGGTGCTTTGATTGATTGCAGGATCTAGATTTGGAATTGGCGAAGAAAGATCTCTACTTCACTGCTTGGTGTTCTCCATAGGATCTGTTATCAATAAAGACGTAACCTGTCCATCTTACTTTGTCAATTATAGATATTAGCATAAACATGTATATAGCATATTTGTGAACTTTACAGCTAATCTGACTCTTTGCCTTGGGCACTGGAAAGCCCTGAGAGGGATATTTAATAACCACCACCCAATAATATTACCCTATAGCAACTGGAATTCCTGTATCTAAATATTTTTGTATGGCAATTTTTCCCATCATTATGTCTACTATTTTTCCTACAAGCTGAATTATTTTTATTTTTTTTGTTTTTCTTCCCGGTTTCTTCATGCTCAACTCCTTTATTATTTTAGCTAGAATTGGAATCTCCTTAATGGTTTGTAAAAAAGGGATTTTGATACAAACATTTTTCAATTCATATATAAAATCATAATTAGGCAACATAATATGCTTTTATACCCCTCTATCAACTTGTAATCTTTTAGGAAAAGGAGCTGTAGAAGTAGATATTGATGGTTGATCTATGATAGGAGTTGAGTTTATTTGTTTATTTTCAGAATTTTTGTTTTGAATAGATGTTCCTCCTTCAAAACTTTTATTAGGTTGTAGAGAATCTTCCTCAGAATTGTCTTGTTCTTGAATGACCATAGAAGGCTTTTTATTTTCTAATATCCTACCAGATCTAAGTTGGACATCATTAAGATCTAGAGGAGTAATCATGTAGGTTGGAAATTTTTTTCCTTCTATCATATAGGTATTCTGAGGAATTTTATTGTTGGGGTTTGGTAATGGTTGGGCAGGTATTTGATTTGGTCTTTGAGGGAATGGTAGTGAGAGTTGTGGATTTTGGTTTTGGTTTTGGAGTTGGGGTTGTTGATTTTGTTGAGGAATTTTTTGGGGAGGATAGTTTGGATATGATGGAGGATATTGATAGTATTGATAGAATATTTCATAGGGATTTTGCATTCCTTTCACCCAAGGTTGATATTGAGATTGAGATTGAGGCCAAGGTTGCTGCCAAGAATTCTATTTTGGTGGGGGCTAAGTATACATTTGGTTATTAAAACCTTGAGTTTGTGGCCCCTACCATGGTCTTCTAGAGACAAAGAAAAGAGATTTTGTTGGATTTGAAGTTTTTTCTTCTTGAAAATCAGCCTTAAGACCAGGAATTGAAGGACAACTCTTAGTCTCATGACTTTATGAACAAATCATACAGGTCTCTATGAATTTTGCATCAAGAGGACATTCTCTTAAAACATGCTTCTTTCTTCATTTGGGAAAGAAAATAGCTAAAGCATTAGTCTCGACTTTCTTCTTGTTTTGTAACTTAAGGGTGTCTATTTGTTCACTAAGACTCCCTGAAATGTCTGTTTTAAATTCATCAAGCATGTTTTCAGTTTCTATCCTACTCACTGTTTCATTTGCAGATCTATTTACCCTAACAAGAGAAGGATCTCTTGGACCTTTCCCAGTTTTTTATTTTCCTCTCGAGGATTGAATACATAATTCCCCAATGTGAGGTAATGGGAGTTGAGAGATGTCCCCCTTCCCCATCATGTTAAGGATGTCTATCCACTCATCTCTAATGGCTTTGAGCAAAATATTTTTTAAAGTGTCTTGATCTAAATTATCCATTTTTGCTTTTTTATGTTATAGTTGAATCTTTCAATTAAATCCTCCAAATTTTCATCCTCTCTTTGCATCATTTTAAAAAATTCATCCTTGTGATTAATAGGTATAAAATAATCCAAATACCTTTCTAAAAATGCTCTCTTCATATCATTCCATTTTCTAATAGATCAAGTGATTAGAGTCAGGAACCATTTTAGAGCTGCTCCATTCAATGTTGAAGGAAACACTTGAGTTTTTAAGAGTCTTGAAAATAATCTTAAGTTCTGCATAAGACTTCAAATTCAAACTAAAATGTTTTAGGGTCTTCACTTTTAAATCCATGAAAGTTTGGGAGGATAGAAGGTGAGATTTTTTCATTTTGGCATTGTATCTTCATCAACTATAGGGAATCCAAAAGAACTCTGAATTACCCTATTTCTTCTACCTCCTTATACATTTCCTCTACCTCTTCCTCTATCTCCTCCTCTACCTTTATCTCCATTTAGAATTTCTCCTTCTCCTTCCCCTTATTCTCCTCTTCCTGCCATTATAGATTCTTTAGAGCTGATATAAGATTCAACTTGTAAGGTTAACTGCTCTTCCTCTAGTTCTTCTATCAATGGTATGTTGAAGAAAGGTTCTTCTTCTTCCTCTCCACTAGGAATTTATAACTCTTCAGCTAAAATGTGTTCTCCTATAGAGGTGAAAAAGGTTACTCCTTCTGTTGGAGCCCTGGGATATTCTTCTTATAAGACTACCTCAGTAGATGAATTAGGGGATCCTCCTAATTGGATTATGACCTTATAACTTCAGGAATTCTATGGCTAGTGAAATATAGAATATGAGTTTGAGATGGATTTGTATCACTTCTTATTCTTAGTGGAGTGAGTGGTGTTGTAGGGATTAAACTCCCGCCTCTATCTATGAATCTTCCCCTAGAGTCTCTTTCTCTACGCATATCATTTTTTTAGATGTAAGAAATGAGGTTACCTAATTACACTTCCCCAAAAACGGCGTCAAAATGTTTAGTCAATTTAATGTCTTAAATTTCTTGCATTAATTATCAACCAAGGTTTGTAAACTGATGAAGTGTGGTGAACTGTGTGTGCTTAGTTAACCTTTCTCTTACTTCGTTGTTTTGTATTTTATGTTGTTTTGGGGGGTTCTTGTTCTTTGATGTCTAAGAATTTTTAATCTAAAACTATGAAAATATTTGAATGAATCTAATGAATTTTAAGAAGGAAGAAAAGGAAGTGTTCCTAAGTTAATCTAATTTTCATAAAAATAAGCCAAAAAATATTGGTTAGTTAGGACCTAATTTGGAAAACATAGCATCTATATTATCTTATCATTAGTCCTATTCCATGTATCTAATTCTAAAAACTAAGATTGAAATTGCAGTGCTTGTATTTAAGTAAAAGCAAAAAATGAAAACAACTAATGTACTTCTGGTTACTCCAGCTCAATTTATGAAGTATGACCTTCTTGAGATGATGTGTAAGAAATTGTCTGTACTTTAACTTCTAATGTCCTAGAATAGTAAGAAAATGATGCAAAGGAAAAAATATAATGTATATTTAGCAACTCCAACACTCAATTATGAAGTGTGATCTTCTTGAGATGGTGTTAAGTAACCAATTATACCTAATGATCTAGAAAACCTAAGTAAAGTATGTAGAAGGTAAATGAGTAATTGAATTCATAAAAAAATCAATCATTCAGTCTTAAAATATGATTAAATCAATCTCCTTGGAATGACCTTTAGGAATATTAGTGATGCAACTAAGTGAGGATCTGAAAGCAAAATGTGAAAGCATGTAAAACTCACTGTAAACAACTAATGTATATTTTACTTTCTCCAACATTCAATATGAAGTATTACCCTCTTGAGATGCTATGTGAGAAGTCAATTAAGCCTTAATTTCTAAATTCCTAGAAAGCAAATAATAATGTGCAGAGTAAATTCAATCATTGTATGAATTAGAAATTTAACCATTTAGTTTAGGATCATCATCTTGAAATGGATTTTGAAAACATCAATTTACATAGTTAATTGACAATTATGTTCTAAGAAAATGAATGAAAAAACAGTAAGGAAAATAGGAAAATGTGTATTCTTATTACTTCAATCTTAATTGGATTTGAAAACATAATTATCTATCTTCACGAAATATCTTAGAAGAATAAGGTTGCACAATTGTGATTTAATGTTATGCTATTGATAAAAAACTGGAATGAAATATTTACTAAAAACAGAGTAATGGAAATTGAACTAGAAACAACAAATGAAAAACCTCCTCTAGTGCAGGGGCCCTCTGCAACTGATTTGGTTGAACTGCTAGCTGGTTATGTTAGAAAATTATATATTACAGAGAAATGCAACACATAAAATATGCGGAAAAACACAAGCACACAGAACAAATAAAACCAAAGAGACATAGCTATACATGGTTCACCCAGTTTGGGCTACGTCCACCCCGAACAGCTAGTCCTTCCTTTCTATTATCCAGCAAAATGAAGAGACGCAGCCTACAACAAATGCACTATAATATCCTCTATTCTCTCTCACAGTCTCCCTATCTGTTTCTTGCTATGAGAATATACATACAATACACAGCCACAATACAATACCCTCATACAAGAGAAGGGTTTCCTTTTAGGGCCAAAAACCCTAAACTAAACATAACTTCTACCGTCAGATCATCTGCCTAATGAATGGCCCAGATTGACTAGAAATTACTATAATTTTACAAGGAAATTTTACATCTGTTTTTAGCTTTGGGGGCGCTGCCCCCGAAACCCCCCACCAGGGGTGGGGCTCCATAAAGTCGCAGTCGCCCCCCCTGGACCCCCTAGGCAGTGTTTAATTATTGGCGGCATTGTCGTCCCATTAAGGTACAGGGGTCCAACGCTGTGATGCAAAATAAACAAGATAATCAGGCTCCACACCCAATAGGATAAGGATGCACTTAAATATTCATTTGGAACATGAACTTTGTATTATGATAGAATAAATTTTGAATAGAGAGTATCAGCAAAGAGATTAAACTTAACACCTAATTTCTGAACTATCTTCTCGGTTCTGTACAACCGATATTTAAAGGAAAATAACATAACGTTTTATGAGATAAACTTTCTATAAGTGGCTAATTCGAATTAGAATTGCAATAGGATTGTTAGAATCTTGATTTGCTACAATAGAGAAAATCAAGAGTCTTGCTGCTTTTAGATAACGTACTTTGACCTTTGACCATGATCTTAGGCCTCCTTTTTTGTCGATCTGGACCGAGTGAATAGGATAAAATCCATGTGGAGATGATTCTAGAAATGCCCATGTGGCTCAATTATTCATTTGACACTTGGAACCTGTTAGACCATGAGAGTAGCTACAGAATCCATGGTTAGCTGCAGAATAGGCTGCATTCTGTAGCTAAATTGAAAAAATCTATTCAAATAACAAGAACACGAAAATATAATATGGCAATCATTTTAATGCATTCCTTAAGAAAAAACCTAGTATTTATCATTGATTGGGGTCTGTGATCTTATGAGAAAGTGAGGGAAAGAGGCGAGAAAATCTGTCAAAGAGAGGGTAATTATGAGGTTCAATAGCCACAAATGTTGATATTATTTTGTAAGAGGAATTACAAAGGGATATTGGTCGAAATATGTTTAGAGAGGAAGGGCAGGCATCTTTTGGAATAAGGGCTAGGTAGGTAGAGTTTGTGAATCCTCCCATATTCTTCTTTTTAAAAACATATCTGATCATCTTTAGAAAATCCTTTTTTATCAATTTCCAGTAGGAATGATAGAATGAGATGGAGAATCCATCCAGTCCAGGGGCTTTATCCGAGTGGAGACTCCAAATGGATTTCATTAACTCTGCTTCTGTGACCTATTTGGTTATCTCATTATTATTCTCCTCATTTATTATATGTGAAATGTGTTCTAAGAAATATTGTGCATCCACTTGACCATTTTCTATTGTTAGCAAATATTTGAAGTGATTTTACACCTCTTTCTTTATATCTTCATGTCCTTTAATCTCAGCACCTCCCTCTCCTATAATTTTTTCAATGTTGTTTATAATCATTTTGGTCTTTGCTGAATTGTGGAAGAAAGTAGTGTTCTTGTCCCCTGCTTGGATCCACAATTTTCTGGAATTTAACCTCCACGGCTCTTATTCCCTCCTATTGTTTATGTATATCTTCCAATGCAGCTCTTTTTCCCTTATCTAGTTTTATTTTATGTCCTCCATATTTTCCAGTTTCTCTTGAGTTTTTACCATTTCTTTTTGCGGCTCCTCCTTTTCATTTTGTGGTTCCATGTAACTTTCCTTTTCCCACTACTTAAGGCTTGTTTTGACACTCTTCTGTTTAGATTCCCATATGAATCTAGGACAACCATTTATTTTCTACTTCCAAGATTTTATGATTAACTACTTTTCCTCTTCACTGATGTTCCATAGTTGCTTGTACCTAAATGGTAGAGACCCAAAGTTTTCAATGAAGCCGAAAATAAGAGCCATCAGTTTATGGTCAGAGGCTACTAAGGGAATGACCTTAGAGAATTCCAAACTATATTTAGATACAATGTTGTCCTTAATTTAAATTTTTTCCATTTGTTCCTTTATGTTATCCTTTCACAACCTCTTATTATCCCAACTGTAATTTCCGTTCTTGGGATGAATATCCAATAAATTGTAGCTCTCAATGAGCTCTTCAAGAGTGTCATGAGAGGGATCTAGATGGAAGTACCCCCCTCTTCTTTCATCAACATTTAGAACTAAATTTTTTTCTCCTCCAAAAAAGAAGTTTTCTTCTTTTTCAAGCAACATATTTTCTTTTAGCGATTTCCAACATGTTTCCTTATCTTTATAATGATTTTGGGTGTAGACATTATAAATGTTGATTTTTCTTTTTCATAGTTTTAGTTTTTAACTTTGTCTTTATCCAGTGTGCCTCCATTTTATGATTATGTAATTCCCATTTTTCTTTGTGCCAAATTGTACTAATTCTTCCCAATGCCCAAATGGTGGACAATGTTGTTCCTACATAGTTTCTATTTTTTTTTATGATGTTTCCCATTTCTTGACTACCGATTTTGGTCTCCTAGATCATTAGGATATCTGGTTTTTCCCCTGATATAAGATCCCTTATTGTGTTTATTTTGGAGTGATGTCCTAATCCTCTACAATTCCAAGAGACCATTATCATCATTTATTTTGGTTTGATGCGAAGGGAACTTTCCCTCAATGATTTTGTTGGCCTTTGTCTTTTCTTCTAGATCATTTTTAAAGGAAAATTTCCATAGGTTGTTGGGTACCTAGAGTAAGCTCATTTTTTGTTGCCTCGTTCCTTAGTTCATTATTTGATTTCCTTCTAGCTTTCTTATAAGTATCAAAATATTCCAAGGATTATTTTGACTAGTTTCGAGTAAGGATCCTTTCCAATGATAGGGGGGAGGACAAGGAGGGAAGGGAGGGGCAGTCAAAAGAGGAGGAACCAAGAATGCAAAGGAAGGTGAGGAGGGGAGGTGAGGAGGGGAAGAGAAACCACTGGGGGCCCCTGGAGAGGAGAATATGGGAGCATGGGGGGATGGAGGAGGGTCAGAAGGGATGTTGAGGGGGTAAAAGGAATTCGAGCCACAGAGAGGAGAGGATTCTGGGGGGGGGGGAGGAGAAGGAGTGGAGGAGATTCTTTGAGGGAGGGGAACAGGGGGCTATGGTTGATGTAGGAATAGGGACATCCGATGTTTTATTTGATGTCTTATTTTTTTACTTGCTCCCATTTTTTTCTTGTGCTTCTTTGGTTTTCTTTTCTTGACCTTCTTTATTATTACAACTATTTTTGAAATTCCTGTATTCATGACATACCTTGCACTTGGAGGGTATTTGATGATAATCCAAATATTTTATGTGTGTCAAGTTGTCTACTTTGAGTTTGATAGCTTATGGTAGCCCTTCTCCTAAGTCTACTTCGATGAAAATCCTCGCACATGCCTGGATGTTGTCTTTTGGCTCACTCTTGTCAATATATTTTCCATCATAACTTCCAATAGTTTTGACAGATTCATCACCCCAACAATGCAAGGGGAGATGTGGTAGTTGAACCCATAATAGGACAATATTAGGGACATCCAGTTCAGGATCAAAGTCTAGAGTCAATCTTTTTAGATAGAGTCCTTTTTTATCCATAAAATATGCTCTGCATCTGATGATAAGATCTATGTTTGTTATGAAACGAGCTCCAAAACTATAAGAGAAGAGAGATCAACGCCTTAGAAATCGGCCACTTCGAGGGGGAAACCTCCAATAAATTACATAAATGAACAATTATTGTATGATAAAAATGACCAAACCTCCTTCTATATATAGGAGTCTATGGGGCCACAATGTAATCCTAGCCGACCTAACAATAATAATGTAAGGGCACAATAATAACAATATGGGGGTTACAAGGGTACAACAATAACAATATGGGGGTTACAAAGGTACAACAATAACAATAAGGGGGTTACACTAACAAAAATAAGGGACTATACTAGTAATATAGGGACCTAACATGCTCCACTCCTTCAGAAAAGTGTAATATTCCCAAATGGGAATCATGCAACAATATTAAACAATACTGCAGAAAATAACGTAGTTCGGCTAAGTAAGAGCAGGAGGCCAATATGGAGGCTAAAAAATGACATTTACATTAGCAAATCAGATTTATATTAAGTATGAGGGGTTTCCACGGATTTATATTGCGGCCCATAAGATGTAAAACAGAAATAGAATATTTTTACATGAAGAAATACTCAACAATGACGTGTTGCAACCATATATTATGACTGGATAAGCTTGAGAGCATTATTTTTATTGGCTGAAATAGCAGTGGATTACACTTCATATCTAGAGAAGATTTGTGTACAAAAAGTTAGATCTATATCAGATATGTACACTAGATAGGCTCTTCTTCAAATTCCCCTTGGGGTTTTCAGAAAAAAGTGAAGTACATGGAGTAGATCTGAGATCTTATGCAGCAGATCTGTAGGAATATTCAGAAATTCTGAAGCAGAAACAATAGTATTCAGATCATATCTGAAATGACATGGAATAGATCTGAAATCCGAGGATCTCCATAGTGAAGGGAAGATCCCCAACACTAGAAATATCTCCTCCAAAAGTGTGCCAAAAGACCCTGCAACTGTACCCTTGCAAATAACGCAATACTCAAATGGACTGCGTTGTAGGTTCTAGAACATGTTTGGCCTCAAGACAAGATCTGAAATCAGTGCTCCAATCATCCAATACTCTCTTGCTAATTGGATAGAAGCCTTTCCCACTGAAAAGAGGCACTAGAATGGCCTAGATATGAGTAGATCTAGCCTCCAGTTGCTGCAGCGTACAAAGACAATAAAACCCTCAACATGATATTTGTTGTAGTTGGAAGAAGAGATTGGAAAAATGCCTGGTAGTGGACAAGAAAAGAAAAACTCCTCCAAGAGCTACTTAAGGAAGGAGGTGGGATTCCCGATCAGGAACACCTAATGCTAAAAACACTATTCTCTACTAAACAGCAAGGAGAATAAGAAATGTCTAAACATAAAAAATATTCAAAAATATGATAAACATAAACAAAATTCTCATGTTGTCCTCCTCTTCCTTTTATAATATTGACAGCTTGCAAAACCCTAAACCATCTCAATGATAGTTCTTTTCACATGAGCTGCCTCCAACTAAAACCACATTGTGCCTCAATGAAGATCACTCCTTCTAGACAGCATTGTTGATTTGGTCATGGTTGACCTAGTCAAAAGATTCAGTCCCTTTCACACATAAGGGTGTTCATGTAAATAGCCCAGATTTAAATAATTTAAGGCTCTTGTGGAAAACCTTATAGAGAAGAAGATAAAGGTGGTGAGAACAGATTATGGTGGGGAGTTCTTCAAGAAGGAATTTGAAGAGTTCTGTAGGAAGTGTGGTATAACACAACAGAAGACTACTCCATACACACCTTAGCAAAATGGAGTTTTAGAAAGAATGAAAAGAACGCTGATGGAAAAGGCAAGAAGCATGCTCAGTGGTACCGGGTTAGGACAAGAATTATTGGCAGAGGCAGTGGAGACTGCATGTTACTTGGTTAACAGATCATCTTCATCAATGTTGGAGGATAAGACTCAACATGAGGTATGTACTGGTATGAAACCCTCTCTTTCACATCTGAGGGTATTTGGATGTGATGCATATGTACATGTTCCAAAGGAGAAAAGGACCAAGTTGGATAATAAATCTGAAAAGTGCATCTTTATTAGGTATAAGGATGGTTTGAAGGGTTACAAGATTTGGAACCTAGAAACATGGAAGGTTGTGTACAGTCGAGATGTGGTGTTTAGAGCGGTGAAATATGTTGTTAAACATGAAGTCCTACCAAAGGAACCTAAGAAGATAGAGTTTGAGCTAAAGGAGGATGAATCAGACTCTAAAACAGGAGAAGACTCAGAAGAGGAAGAGCCACAAAATCTAGCTGTGAGAAGATCAGTTCGGGAAAGAAGACAACTAGAAAGGTATAGTCCATCTGCTTTCTGTTCAAATTTTTCTTTAACTATAACTGATGATGATATCGGAACTATCAGGGAGGCAGTAGATTCAGAGGATGGAAAACTCTGGAAGGAGGCCATGGTTGATGAAATGGCATCCTTGCATAAAAATGAGGCATGGGATCTGGTGGAGTTGCCAGCTGGAAGGAAGCCCATCGAGAGAAAATGGGTGTTTAAGAAGAAGATGAATGTCGAAGGCAAGGTGGAGAAATACAAAGCTAGGTTGGTAGAAAAAGGTTATTCCTAGGTGTCGGGAATTGATTTTGGTGATATTTTTTCTCCCGTTGCCAAAGTTACTTCTATTAGATTACTTTTATCTATTACTGCTACATTTGATTTGAGGTAGAACATATGGATGTGAAGACAACATTTCTTCATGGATATATTGAAGAGGAGATCTACATGAAACAACCTAAAGGCTTTATGGTGAAGGGGAAGAAAGAACTGGTATGCAGGTTAAAGAAGTTTTTTTATGGGTTAAAATAGTCACCAAGGATGTGGTATCAAAAATTTGATACCTATATACGGGGACTTGGCTTCACCAGAAGCAAGGAGGATCACTGTGTTTATTTTAAATTAATTGGTGACTGTGTTATTTATTTGGTCTTGTATGTGGATGATATGTTGCTGATTGGAAATGACAAATAAATTATCCAAGATTTGAAGACCCAATTGTTCTCCAAATTTGACATGAAGGATCTTGGTGTTGCACACTATATTTTGGGGATGGAAATTAAGAGAGATTGGGCAAAGAGGAAGCTCTGGTTAAACTAGAGGATGTATGTCAAGACTATATTGTAGAGGTTCAATATGCAGGATAGTAAACCGGTGAATGTTTTGATTCCTGTAGGTGTAAGGCTATCTGCTAAACAGTGTCCCAAGACAAAAGAAGAAGAGGAGGATATGTCCCGTGTTCCATATGCAAGTGCAATGGGTAGCCTGATGTATGCAATGGTTTGTACTAGACCAAACATTGCACATGCAGTGGGAGTATTGAGCAGGTTTATGTCAAACCCAGGGAAGGAGCATTGGACAACAGTGAAGCGGATTTTCATATATTTGTGTGGCACTAGTGATTATGGCTTGTGCTACCAGGGAAGACCAGGATTGGAAAGAGTGTTGGACATTTGTGGTTTTGTTGATGCAGACTGGGATGCCCATCTAGACCAAATAAGATCTACAACTGGGTATGTGTTTAGCCTATTTAGAGGTACAGTCATTTGGATGAGTAAAATACAGTCTGTAGTGGCTCTTTCAACTATAGAGGCATAATATATGGCAGCCACTCATGCAAGCAAGGAAGCAGTTTGGTGTAGAGATTCTGTTCAAGTATGGGATTGGTGTAGCAAGCTATAAGGATAGACTATGATAGCTAAAGTGCAATTTTCTTGGCTAAGAATCCTGCTTATCATGCAAAGACAAAGCACATTGATGTTCAATATCACTTTGTGAGATATATGGTTGATGCTAAAAGGGTGTTGCTGGTAAAGGTGGACACTTTGAAGAATGTTGCAGATGCATTGACAAAGTCTGTGAGCATTCAGAAGTTCTCTTGGTGTAGAGAAATAATGGGTGTTGCAAAGCTGGGCTAATGACTTAGCTCTGCTGTGGCCCCCTGCAGAAAGAAAATAACAAGTGGGAGAATGTTGGGTATGTGTTTTATTCTTTCCACAACTAGTCACACGCGGGGGGTGATAGCTCCCCATGTACGTTGCGCCTGGCGCAGCATGGGGGTCATAGGGGGGGCGATAGCCATCCCTGTACGTTGCACCGGGCGTAGTAGGGGGGTCATAAGGGAGGCAGTAACCCCCCCTATTTGGGGTTTGGGGCAGCGCCCCAAGAAAAAAAAATTGGACGGTGTGGGTGGACCCTCCCATGGTTTTGGGGCATGATGGCTTTCAGCCCATGGTATTTTGTAGATCCGGTCAAGGGAACTATGGTTATGTTCTAATCTAGGGTTAATGGATTGGGATTTATTTATGCTTCGACATGTATATATATGTGTTGTAACACTAAAATGAATATAATGAAATATCAAGTTGGTCGTCCTGATTTGGGATCCAGGGGAAAATCTCTGTGTTTATCTGTTTTATGTTTTATTCTCTCGCTATTGTTTATTTTATGTTTTAATATTCGTTGGTAGATAATTTTTGTACAGGGTTAAAACCTACAAGGAGTAGCTTTATCTTCCTTTCCTTTAGAAGGAAAAGAGGGCTTGTGCTAAAAGTTTGCCTTTGCTTTTGGCAAGGCATCTTGAAGGTCTCTAGCCCTCTCAATGGCATCATGCAAGGTAGTGGGCTTGGTAGATTTAACAACCCATGAAGAGGTTCATCTAGACCATCAATGAACATGTACACCTTTCTTGCTGTAGAAAGATCAGGAACCATAACAGATAATCTCAAAAATTCAAAAATATAAGACTTTGTATTACCTGATTGCTTCAACTTTGCAAGGTTCATGAATGGTGCTTATGGATCTCTTTTGTCAAATATTTCCACCACTCTTCTAGTGAACTCAGAATAAGCAGTCACATTAGCATGACCCATGTTGGGTGCAAGAATTGCACTTAAGAAAACTCCTCAACACTTAATTGTCAACCGGGGGGATTCGTAAACTTAGAGACGAAGCACAGGAAATGCCAGAGATGGTATGAATTTTCCTGATAGAAATTCCTACTCTATTAAAGAAAATATTGCAGAATCGAAAGAGTAAAAGATAACTGAATCATCAAAGTAATCTGGTGCTGGAACAAGAAAGATTGCATTTGCAAAGGAATCAAAATAAAAAGGCAATCACTCCAACTGATCAATTTTTAATTACTGAGTATGTGTTATGTTTTTCTTTAGTAGAGACACTTGGCAGTCTCCTAGAATGGGCCCTTAAACCTGCTTGTTTAGAGATTTCCTTCTTGCACTAATCTGTCCTGCACTATCACAGTCTGCTTGCACTAGTGCAGGAACATAGGTTTATGCAGGAGGTATAAATGGTGTCTTTACCAAAGGATTTTTACTTCATGCAAGGGCTTGAGCTTTTCCAGGTTCAAAGCACTCATATCTTGTGACAAGAAACTGGTTCTTGCACTGGATCAGAGCTTCTTGCACTTAGTTTTTAATCCTTGAAACAAGTGTTAAATTATTACAAGCGCTAGTTTATTATCGAATCAAATCACACATAAAAATGAATGCTTTTGATTTAAAAAAAAATGCAGAAGTAAAGAAACAATCATTTATCCTATTATAAGCATTTAAAGAAAGAAAGATAGTCGCGGAAAGTAAATTAAAAAAACTTGTTGCATCACACCAACGTGCACTGGTGCAGGTTCATTTCTCCTGCTTGTACCAGGCGGTGGAAAACCAAATAAACAGAACTACATAAAATGAATAGCACACCAACGTGCACCGGTGTAGGTTTGCTTCTCCTGCTTGTACCAGGCGGTGGAAAACCAAATAACAGAACTGCAAGAAAAGAGAAATGTCACACCAACATGCCTAGTGCAGGTTTGCTTCTCCTGCTTGTACCAGACGGGGAAATCCAATCTAAAAGAAATGCAAGGAAGTAATTTGTAGGGAAAGAAAATGTACTACTTCACACGACGAATCCATTTCACACAGACAGGAATTCATGTGCTAAAAATTAAATCACACTTAAATAATTTAAACACACATTATAGAAATATATATGTTGAAAGTTAAATCATGCCTTAATAATATAAACACACATTACAGGAAACAAAAAATAAGGTGAATGTGCTAGGTTGGCTAGGCCCTAGCCAACCAGCGTGTTCCCCTTTTTAAATTAAAATGCTGCTCAATAAAGCAGTTAATTCCTCAACTTAAAAACAGAAAACGATTTATGAAACATGAGGCGGAGCTCCCTTTCTTATTAATTCACCAAGGAAAATTACATCATGAAGTACAGAGTCCAGCCCAGATTTTAGTGATACCAAAAAAAAAAAGTTACAGCAACGTTGTTGTAGCGTCGCTCCTCCCCTCCTTGCTCCCATTTTCTACATGCATCATTCCTCCTTTTGTAATCTTCATAATGATTAAAACAAATCATTCCTTTGCAAGGAATATGGGGATTGAATCCCAACCAAGTCTAATAACAGTAAAACTGTTACCCTATTAAAATAATTAAAGATTTAATACGAATTTTCCAATTATGGGATTTTTCTAGAATTTTGGAAAATTTGGTAATTTTAACAAATTTCCTTTAGATCCCCCTTTGTATCTCTTCAACCATTACGTATTTTGGAAAACGGCTCATGTATTACTCAATTTTCTACATTGGGAAAAAAACCCATGTCGCAGAATTTCTTTATTTATCTTCATCTACATGAAAACCGAGGCGAAAGTTGGCAGTATGGAAACTTGTTGATTGTATTTTCCAGAATTCTAGAAAAAGCAGTCTTTCTTTATAAAAGTGCTTTAAAGACCTGTTCGTAACTTTTGTAATACTTTGAATATCAGGAAATGGTCTTGGTTGTGGGTAATTGGTTATATTTTTGAAAAACCCATTTGCTCGGATTTCCATAATTCATCTCCATTTGCATAAAAACCGAGGTCAAACTTGGCCATTTAGGAATTATGCAGATTTTGAGCAGACTTATTAATTTGCAATGCTGGTGCAGGAATGTGTTCCGGTACTAGTGTAAGAATGTGTGGTGCAGGAACTTCACCTCTATCAGAATAGGCATATAACCAACTTTGTAAACCTATAAACACACAAACTATTATTAAATATGCCTTTAATGTTTTAAATCTCCAAAGGAACAGCAAATACTTACTTATTATCTCCCAGAATGCAAAAAAATATGACAATGACTATTCAAGATAAACAAAAGCATGACTGATTTCAAGTAAAAGGTGATATAAATGAAGGCAAAACAGAGCCCAACATCCCCCCATGCTGACCTTCTTGCATGTCCTCATGCAAGGAAATCAATTGTCATATTGTCGCTTCCTCGCAAAAACAAGATTAAAAACATTTATGCGCATTTGTAATGATGTTTCCTGCAATCCTATGTGATCACATTTCCTTCGCTAGATAAAGCTTGTTTCAAGAACAGAGTGTTTGCTCGACTCTTTGATTATTTATACTAATTTCAAGAAAATCTATCACAAGAACTACAATAAAAATACCAAATTGCAAAGATGGTGTGTGCTTGCACTGATCTGCTTACACCGCCTAAACTACGTAGCTTTGCTGGAACTTTTCTGCTTGCACTACTTTATATTACAACGTGATTGCACTGGTGCAAGCATAAAATCTGCAGGAATTATAGACAAAATAGTATGATACATACCTGTTACCTTGTCCCAAATGAATTCATTGTTTTGTTTCTGCCCAAAGTCTTATAATGAAAATCAAATTTTGTTGAAAAGGTGTTGTTGATTATATCATCCACCTTTTAATTTCTTGAGAAATATCATAAGGGCAGATTACCCGAATGCATATAAATGACTAAGGTGTGAAATATTGTGAAGGGGAAATATGATTTAATTGAGCCATACATCAAAAAGAGGACAAGCACAATTTGTAATAAAGCGAAAGTGTGTTCAAGGTTTGGATATAAATCGCGAAGGTTTAAAAGATGCAAAGAAAATAAATATAAGACGGGGCCCACTTATACTCTATACACACATAGACGAAGATTTCAAGCAAGATTCCAGGGGGATCATAAACGAGAGGGATAAAGCAGAGTTTCCCCCCCCCTAAATCTTGATGATGTGTCAAGGAGAATGAAATGAGGCGAGCGCTTTATGGAGAAAAGGGCATGGGATTTAGAGCTATTACGGAATTCACCTTGCATCCTTAGTGGGCCATGTACTAAGGTACAACTGTCACCACGATATAGAGGTAAGGTAAGTTTTTAGGACACCCAGTACTGAGGCCAGTACCGGTATTTAACCCGACACGCGGTATTCACCTAACAAAAGTCTAACACCCAATCCCTTTATGTCGCGTGTCTCATAGTCAGCGTCCTTATGACGTCAGCCCTACTCATTTTACCCCTCCTTCTTTTCCCAAGCTGCCTTAGGCTTGTATAACTCCCTTCCATCTTTCACTATGGTAAAATACTCTCGGTTTTTCGACTACTGTATAAGAAAAAGTGGGCGCCCAGTACCAGGTCTGCCCAGTCATTGTCAGTACCCCTATGTCACTTTCCCGAGCAATTTCCTACTTCGCAGGTATTTCATCCCTCTCATTACATCTAGTTTCCTTTTGTTTTTAAATTTTCATGATGGTCATGGGTAAAGTCACAGCCAAGAAATCAGATCCAGAAACTCCCCAAGCCTGTGAGTCTAGATTTGTTCCAGGGCCTAAACCTTTCTTAGATCTGCAAGCTGACATCCGTGATTCACAATACACATTTCTCATTAATAGCGTCAAACCTGAGCTATTTAGGAAACATGTGGAAAATAAAGATAGGTTATGTGTTGTTTTGTCTGGTTTGTATCATCAAGTAACTCCCCCAGTATACCCAGTGGTCGAATTCATCTGTTGGCTCCAGGATGCTTACGATGAACATTGGGGTATGTTCCTCTCAGCTCACGGGAAAAAAATATTCACTATCTCTCCCAAAACCATCAGTGAGCTTAACAGTTGCATGAAAGGAAATATTACCCTCCTGGATGCCAGGCGATTGATCTGGGCTGAGATCATCAAAGAAGTGAAAAAGCGCTGGGAATTTTTAAATGTTGTTGAGGAAATGAAGTCAGTTGTGCTCCTTTTCAGGAGGAAGCTTCACGAAGGAAATACTGACACATCCAACAGAGTTCAGAGCGCAAAAAGGTATATCTCTTTCTTAAAAGAACTAAAACTAGAGGACGTGGTAAATCAGGGTATCAAGAGCAGGTTCAAGGAAGCTGCGGAGGGTCAAAAGGTAATAGAAAAAGAGTCTGCTCGTAGTATGGCCTTGAATGTCTTAGAGAAAGTGGCGGCTAGTTTAGAACGGTTTGAGGTGGATTGGGCTGAGATTACACTTGCAGGACTCCCATCATGCTGGGATCCCACCCACGCTATACTACAGTTGTTACCAGTGTATGAGGCCAATCTGAAAGAGGTAATGAATCAAATTGATATACCTTCTGAGACGTCTACTCAGCTCAAACCTGAAACTATAGTTACAGTCCTCGGTAAAGAATTTTCATTCCTGCACCAAGTAAAGTATAAAATTCCTATTGATGCAAGCTATGATGAACTTACCGAAGCCTATATCAAAGCAGAGGGGTTTGCTGCGATGCCTGAACTTGCATTAGACACATAGTAGAGGTGCACGAGTTATGCCAGCCTGCTAGCTAGCTCTTCAGCAACCGTCTCGCCACCTGCGTCAGCCACTGCTTCAACCCCTTCTCACTAATGAAGATTGTCAACTCATGATTCAGCCCTCGTGGCCTTTAGTTTTATTTTTACTTTCTACTTTCAAGTTCCGAGTGGAAGTCATATTTCACTCTTGCATTTAATTTTTGTTAGAACAATTTTAATATTTTGTTTTGAAATGACCATGAGCCTAATTGTAAATGATGAGAAACGTTCTCCCTCATCATGAATTTTGTTATTTTTTATTAGGACTTGAAACTTCTCACTAGCACGCGGAGAAGATATTTTCCCAAAATATCTTCCTGTGTACGTTCTTGTAATTCTATATAAGCAGTAAACTGAGATTGAAAAAAGGGTTCCAGATTTTCAGAAAAACACACTAAGAAAGAACTCTGTATGTGTTTTGTTGAGATTTTGATATAAAAGTTGAAGAGTCCATTGGGTTTCGGTGATAAGGAGTTTCATCTCTATTGGGGATTCTGGTCTGAATAATTCACAGTCTGTAACTCTCTCTCTCTCTCTTGTGTTTTATAGTTTAAATGTTCATCTCGTTTACATCCACATTTCCTATATCTTGTTCTGGAATGTGAGTGCTCACATGTCTTGGTGTGAATTTATCATTGTCGATACTTATACTAACTCATGTATAGCACTTTAAATATGGCTCAGGAATGATATTTTGTTTCATCTTTCACTTCTACCATTATTCTTCCGATATTAGCAGCAATGAAATGTTATCTTTAAAGTTACTTTCATGTATGGATTCTTGTCACTACATAAGCCCAGTACATGTTGATATTCATTTCTAGATCTCGTTTCTGTTACAATTAGTATCCTTCCCATTTTCCTACACAGTTATCACCATCTGACTATTTGCCTCTATGAATCATTTTAGAATCCATCCCCATTTACAGAAAGCTGTCTTAAAATTGTCGGATACGTTTTTATCAAATTTCACACTCTGCCGTTACAATGTTAATTTTGTTGTGCTGAAGTTTTGAGATTTTTGGTTCCATTTTAACCAAACCTTCCTATTTTATATATGATAGCATGAGAGCCCCTTTCTTGAAAACCTTTACAAGTTGAACTATATGCTCCTTGCTAATTAAGATGTCCTAGGAACTGGTATTTTACAACTCAAGCCTGTCTCTAGGAGTTACAACATCTTTCTGGAGCCGTTGCCAAGGACACGAATTTGAGAAAAGATAAATCCCTAGGCCTCGAAAAAATATTTATTCACTCTTCAGAACAGGTGAGCAAGAAGAGTTGAGAGTTATAGATTCCTCACCTTGGCGACTCCACTGTCAATTATAAGATAAACCTATTTGTTGTCCTAGCTTCTCGAAAGCCACATCTGAGGTTAGATACATCTCAGTCGAAGACACCTTCAGTGTCTAACAAAGAGAAGATTTTACATAAGAGGGGTTGGAGGGAAAGATAGTCAGTTCATACAGAGATTCCTAGATTCTCTTTGGAAGATTCTCCATCCTCCTCTTCCCAAATAGCCCAAGATCAAGGTCCCGACTCCACTGTGGGAAACCTTGATTACTTTTAAGATAATCCTTCTTTGGGAAACATTCAAGTTAAAGAAGAAGCCAATTCCTTAGATACCACCTACTTCTTCCTTCATCCCACTCTTGAAGCTAAAGAAGTCAAAGAAGTTACAGAAGTGTCTGCTATTAACAGACCAAGTTTCCCATCAGTGCCTCAAGCCTCTGTTCAATACATACCAATTGTTATACATACATATCTTCTACCACCCCCTCTCACCCATCAGATTCTCCCACCACCTCCACAACCTCCGATGGCTATCCCAGGCTTATTTCTAAATAAATATGCCCCCCTGGCATTACCCCAGGTCTTAAATGATATGACTCAAGATTATCTGAAAGTCTTGCCTCGTTTCAATGGGGAAAATGAGATCGAAGCTCAGAAACATCTTGAAGTTTTCTGTGCCCTTGCAGAAAATTTTAACGCTGAACATCTAGATGTGGTATTGAGACTGTTTTTCCAATCCTTGGATGGAGAAGCCAGAAAATGGTTCAAAACTTTGGGAGACCGTTCCATCACTAATTGGGAAGAGATGGAAAATTCTTTCATCAGAAAATGGGGAGAGAAAAAAGACCATGGGTACTGTCTCACCGAGTTCAATGCACTCAGGAAAAGGCATAATGAGGGAGTGACAGCGTTCATTAAGAGGTTCAAAAAATTATACTCAAGCCTTCCAGTTGAAATGAAACCTCATCAGGCAGTTGCTAAAGTAGTGTTTGTAGCAGCTTTCGATTCAGAATTTGGGTTCTCTCTAAGAGAAAGGAAGTCTTCCACCCTAGATGATGCCCAGACTTATGCACTAGAGCTGGAGGCTAATTTTGCTTCCACAGGGAAATCAAAGGGGAGATTAGATCAGGATGCTAGAAGAAGAGGAAAAGAATAGGTATCTACATCTAGACAAGATAGAGAAACAACTGAAAGTAAAATTGAAGAGATGAATAAAATGATTAAAAATATTTCAAGCAAGCTGGTGAAGCTTGAACTTGAAGCCAATAATTCATCCTCTAAAACATTCCAGAATTCTCCAAACGGGGGGTACAATCCACAGTATAGAAATCCACCCCTGCAAATACTGCAAAGAGAGCAGAAAGAACAACAAGACCAGGTACCACACCCACTGTACATAGAAGGCCAAATGGATGGTCCTACTGAAGATACTGCCTATGAGCAAGATGACCCATATCTTGCTTATTCAAATAGTGATGAAGTCCAGTGTCCTTTACAAGAAGGTGATGGAATGGGGATTCCATTACAGGAAGAAGAATAAAATGCTAGAGTCATTGAAGATCTAAAGATTGACGACTACTGCAAGCAGTTCGTTGAATTCATGCAAGCGTAGTTCAATAGAAAATATGATCTCAGATCTTCTAGAAAAGAACCCGTACTCAATATTAGGAGGAAGAGGCACCTAAAAAAGAAACAGTTGTACAGAAGGATACAACGGTGCAAAAGGTCACAGATAAAGGTAAGAGGCCTCTAAACGAGCCTTTATAGTATAATAATAAAGTTCCTTCCTCTTCAAATTTAACCACTCTTCCTAATAATAAGTCTGTGTTGAAAGAAGTCAAGCCTTTAGTTGAAAAAAAAGAGTCAAAATAAAATACAACAAAGAAGTCCTCCTCAGCCTTTAATCTGCAAAAATAACTTGAGAAAGTCAAGATCCCAGTCCCACTGCTGGAACTATTGAAGCAGCCAGCATATCAGTCCCAAGTCTCCTCTTTTATGCTTCCCTCAAAAACATCCCCCATCCCAGAAAGTCTTAACCTCCAGGAAGAAATGCCCATGGTCGTGTTTGGCCCCCACATTGAAGAGTTAGATTCCTCCACCCCTCCTTTTTATGTGTCATTAGTGATCCATGATTTGGTATTGCAAAACTGTATGTTGGATTCAGGAGCATCCCATCATCTCTTGCCTCTGTCAGTCATGGAGCAACTGGGATTGAAAATCACTCATCCATACAAGGACCTTTATTCCTTTGATTCCAAAAGGGTCAAGTGTCTGGGTATGATTAAGGACTTGGTAGGCAATTTGGCCCAAATTCCAGCCAAGAGTGTGGTAATGGATATAGTGGTGGCTAATATCCCAACTCGTTTTGGGATGCTATTGTCAAGGTCTTGGGGAACCAAAATTGGAGGGTCAATAAACCTATATCTAACTTATGCTACTATCCCTATATTTGGAGGGCAAGAAAGGAGGCTATATAGGGAGACGAGGTTTGTAAAGATGGTTACAAAGGCTGACAACTCTGCTAATTCACTAGTGTATAGTAAAGAGGGGGATTTCTCATGTATAATGTTGGAGGAAGATCAAGATTATGCTCAAGAGCCATCATTCTACTAGATTAAGACTAAAAAATCCTTAGAAAATCAAGAAGTAGGAGTCTGGACACTACACTTTGATGGAGAAAATTCTAGAGAAGGGAATGGAGCTGGGGTGCTACTGATTTCTCCTACAGGCCAATGGGTTCAATTATCTTTCAAATTAGAGTATGAAGCTACGAAAAATGTAGTTGAATACGAAGCACTGCTCTCAGGGTCACAAACAGCCAGAAGCATGAACATGCAGGGTCTAAAATTTCTGGGAGATTCAGAACTAGTGGTAAGGCAAGTAAAAAAATCAATGCCAGACCAAGCATCTGCAGCTGAGGGCCTATAGGAACGAGGTATGGGACCTGGTAGAAAATTTTTTCTTGGCATTTAAAATTTAGCTTATGCCTATAGAACATAACAGAATGGCAGATTCCCTTGCTGTGGCTGCCAGTACCTTTCGGCCATCTCAAAACCCTCTCTTAAGATACAAAATTGAAGTTCGTTATCGACCTTCAATTCCTGACAATGTCAAACACTGGAAAGTGTTTGAGGACAAAGATCAAGTAAAGAGGTTCATGGAAACTATGGGAGAATTCTCCAATATGGAGATAGATGCTTGTGAAGAAGAAAATGAAGATCTTTCACAAAACAAATGGGAAGAAAACGTGGCTGGTCATAAAGTGCTACAAATAAAGGGAAATGCTATACCTTGAGGGTTAGTCCCTCTAGAGAGATTTTTCGACAAAAACGATGTCACTTTATAGCCAAGAAAAGTGGTAGAACAAAATTAGGTCAAAGACATGAATCTTGGCACTTAAGCTGATCCAAAAATAATGAAGTTGTCCAAGAAAGTTCCAGGGAAAAATAAGGAGCACTACCAGAAACTATTCCAGACATACAAGGATGTGTTTGCATGGTCTTATCAAGACCTGAAGACTTTCGATATCAACATCATGCAACATAAGATTCCTCTAAAAGGAGATGTGAATCCGCATAAACAAAATCTCAGACAAATCAACCCCCTGCTACTTCCTTCCATAGAGAAAGAGATCAAGAAGCTATTAAAGGCAAAGATCATCATGCTGCTGAGATACTCTGAGTTGGTGGCCAATCTGGTCCCAATCCGGAAAAAGAATGGAGAGATAAGGTGGTGTGTTGATTTCCGGAATTTAAACAGAGCATCCAAAAAGGATAACTACCCATTGCCCAAGATGGATCATATTTTGCAGAAGGTAGGGGGAGCTTCACGGATGTCAATGATGGATGGTTTCTCTGGATATAATCAGGTGGCTGTGCTCCCAGAAGATGAAAATAAAACTTCCTTGACCACACCTTGGGGTACATTTATGTATGCACGGATTCCTTTCGGATTGATCAACGCAGAGGCCACTTTCCAAAGGGCCATGGATATTGCCTTTGTTGGGGAGCAAGATAAGTTCGTGGTGGTCTACCTCGATGATATTACTATGTTCTCAAAGGAAGATGCAGAGCATATTGAACACTTGCGCAGGACTTTTGAGAAGTGTCGAAGGTATGGTCTCTCTCTCAACCCTCAGAAATCATTGTTTGCATTAGAAGAAGGCAAGATTTTGGGACACATTGTGACCAAGGATGGGATGAAAATTGATCCCAAAAGGGTAGAGGTTATAAACGACATATCTTTCCCCAGAAATAAGAAAGAATTTCAGGTGTTCCTTGGGTGCATTAATTTTTTGAGAAGGTTCATCCCAAACTATGCAGAGATAGTTCGACATATAACCAACATGCTCAAGAAAAATAATGAGGTGAAATGGTCTCCTTAGTCACGACATGCCTTTAGAAGAATCAAAAATGCCTTTGCAGAAGCCCCAATGCTGGCTGGACCAGAATATGCTAAGCCTTTTATGATTTTTTCATTTACATCACCTCATACAGTGACAGGAGTTTTATTGTAGAAGAATGAGGAGGGGTACGAGCAGCCTATTTCTTTCTTCAACCAGGTACTCCGTGATGCTTAGTTGAAATACAACATCCTAGAAAAGCAAGATTATGCCTTGGTGAAGTCCCTCAAGGCGTTTCAGATGTATGTTCTGCAGTCTTCCATTACTACATTTGTGCCTACCACAGCCGTAAAGGACATCCTAATCCAAGGAGACAGTGAGGGAAAAAGGGGGAAATGGATTGCGAAGATACAAGAATATGAGTTGGAGATATGGCCTACCAAGTTAATAAAAGGACAGGGATTAGCTAAGATCCTGTCAGAATCAAATTGCCAAGCTTTAGGGATTAACTTCTCTATGGTAGCAAATGAGGAGTCTGAAAAGACGGATGAACGGTGTGGGATAGAGATGACTACTCAGAAGAGTCATATGAAGTATCTCATCAGTCCATGGTATAAGGAGGTCGTTGAATATATTCTAACTCTCAGATGCCCCCTTAGCTGTGACAAAGAAAAACACAGAACACTGAGGCTAAAGTCGCAGAAATCCGTTGTTGCAATGGCCGTCTGTACTAGCGAGACCCTTCGGGCATCCTGCTCCTATGCCTTACAAAGAATGAAGTGAAGGAAATAATGGAAGAGTTTCATGAAGGCATATGTGGAGGACACTACAGCTGGAGAGCTACCGCCCATAAAATTTGGAGATGTTTTTGCTCGGGTCAGAGCCTGTGAAAGGTGTCAAAAATTCGCAGAAAGGCAGAAGTTTTCACCCTTGCCCATGATCCCTGTACATATATATGAATCGTTCCAGCAATGGGGGATTGACTTTATTGGTGAAATTCACCCTGCATCAAGTGGACAACATAAATGGATATTAACCGCCACAGACTATTTCACCAAATGGTTAGAGGCTATACCGGCAAGGAATGCAACAGATACAGTAGTGATAAAGTTTATGGAAGAGAACATTATATCCAGATTCGGTTGCCCTGCCAAGATTATTACTGACAATGCCCATGCCTTTAAATATGCTAAGTTCCTCAGCTTCTGTCAACAATATAACATTGCATTGGGACATTCCACTGCATACTACCCACAGGGAAATATTTTAGCAGAGTCTTCTAATAAAACTCTGGTGAGAGCACTGAAGAAAGCCATTAATAAAAATAAAAAAAATTGGGACTCTCAGCTAAAGTTCACTTTATGGCAAAATAGGATCACTAGCAAGAGATCAATGGGGAAATCTCCCTATGAATTGGTATATGGGAAAGCAGTATTATTTCCCATACAATTGGCTTTACCAGTAGCGAGGTTCATGCAAGAAATCCAAGAAGAGCCGAATGATATTACCAGGAGGATGAACCAGCTGGTAGAGCTGAAGGAAACCCGAAATCGGGTGAATCAGAGGTTGACCGAATATCAAGAGAAAATGAAGGACCTGTTTGATAAACATGCCAAAGACAAAAAGATGGAGGTTTGGGATTTAGTACTCAAATGGGATATACGAAGAGCAGAGAAGGGGAAGCATGGTAAATTCTATCCATTATGGTTTGGTCCCTTCAAAATCGTTGAACAAGGAGGAAACAACATCTTCAAACTAGAGAATTTGCAGGGCGACTTGCTTGATGCCCCTGTAAATGGTAAATTCATAAAACCCTTCTTCTAGTTTTGAAACAGGCCGAGAGAGCCTAATGTATTATACTGTATATTATTTAGTCGCTTCTATCTTTATTTTTAATGATGTTTGTTGTGAAGAATCGTGAAGAAAAAATAACGGTGCAGAGGAACCATGTCTACAAAAAAGGGTTTACAGGTGGTTTGCAAAGTTCTCGACACATTCAAGGATGAACGTGTTGTCCCCAGGTGGAGCCAATGTTGATTATATCATCCACCTTTTAATTTCTTGAGAAATATCATAAGGGCGGATTACCCGAATGCATATAAATGGCTAAGGTATGAAATATTGTGAAGAGGAAATATGATTTAATTGAGCCATACATCAAAAAGTAGACAAGCACACTTTGAAATAAAGCGGAAGTGTGTTCAAGTTTTGGATATAAATCACTAAGGTTCAAAAGGCGCAAAGGAAATAAATATAAGGCAGGGCCTGCTTATACTCTATACACACATAGACGAAGATTGCAAGCAGTATTTTGGGGGGGTCACAAACGAGAGGGATAAGGCAGAGCTTTCCCCCCCGAAATCTTGATGACGTGTTAAGGAGCATGACACGAGGCGAGCGCTTTATGGAGAAAAGGGCATGGACTTTAGAGCTATTACGGAATTTTCCTTGCGTCCTTAGTGGGCCAGGTTCTAAGGTACAGTTGTCACCACGATATAGAGGTAAGGTAAGTTTTTAGGACACCCAGTACCGAGGCCAATACCAGTATTTAACCCAAAACGCGGTATTCACCTAACAAAAGTCTAACACCCAATCCATTTATGCCGCGTGTCTCACAGTCAGCATCCTTATGACGTCAATCCTACTCGTTTTACACCGCCTTCTTTTCCCAAGCTTCCTCTGGCCTGTATAACTGCCTTCCGTCTTTCACTGTGGTAAAATACTCTTGGTTTTTTTTACTACTGTATAAGAAAAAGTGGGCGCCCAGTACCAGGCCTGCCCAGTCGTTGTCAGTACCCCTGTGTCGCTTTCCCGAGAAATTTCCTACTTCGCAGGTATTTCTTCCCTCTCATTCCATCTGGTTTCCTTTTGTTTTTAAATTTTCATGATGGTCATGGGTAAAGTCATAGCCAAGAAATCAGAGCCGGAAACTCCCCAAGCCCATGAGTCCAGAGTTGTTCCAGGGCCTGAAACTTTCATAGATCTGCAAGCCGACATCCGCGATTCGCAATACCCATTTCTCATTAGCAGTGTCAAACCTGAGTTTTTTAGGAAACATGTGGAAAATAAAGATAGGTTCTGTGTCGTTTTTTTTGGTCCGTATCATCAAGTAACTCCCCTAGTATACCCAGTGGTCGAATTCATCTGTTGGCTCTGGGACACTTAAGATGAATGTCGGGGTATGTTCCTCTCAGCTCAGGGGAAAAACATATTCACTATCTCTCCCAAAACCATCAGTGATCTCACCAGTCGCATGAAAGGAAATATTACCCTCCTGGACGCCAAGTGATTGATCTGGGATGAGATCATCACAGAAGTGAAAACGCGTTGGGAATTTTTAAATTTTGTTGAGGAAATGAAGTCAGTTGTGCTCCTTTTCAGGAGGAAGCTTCATGAAGGAAATACTAACACATCCAAAAGAGCTCAGAGTGCAAAAAGTTATATCTCTTTCTTAAAAGAACTAAAACCAGAGGACGTGGTAAAGCAAGGTATCAAGAGCAGGTTCAAGGAAGCCGCGGAGGGTCAAAAGGTAATAGAAAAAGAGTCTACTCGTAGTATGGCCTTGAATGTCTTAGAGAAAGTGGCAGCCAGTTTAGAACGATTTGAGGTGGATTGGGATGAGATTACACTTGCGGGACTCCCATCATGTTGGGAGCCCACCCACGCTGTACTATAGCCATTACCAGTGTACGAGGCCAGTCTGAAAGAGGTAATGAATCAAACCAATATACCTTCTAAGAAGTCTACTCGGCTCAAACTTGAAACTATAGTTACAGTCCTCGGTAAAGAATTTGCACTCCTGCACCAACTGAAGTATAAAATTCCTATTGATGCAAGCTATGATGAAATTACCAAAGCCTATATCAAAGCAGAGGGGTTTTTGCGATGCTTGAACCTGCATTAGACACCTGGCAGAGGTGCACGAGTTATGCTAGCCTGCTAGCCAGCTCTTCAGCAACCGTCCCGCCGCCTGCGTCAGCCACTGCTTCAACCCCTTCTCACCAGTGAAGATTATCAACTCATGATTCGGCCCTCGTGGTCTTTAGTTTTATTTTTACTTTCTACTTTCAAGTTCTGAGTGGAATTCATATTTCACTCTTGCATTTACTTTTTGTTAGAACAGTTTTAATATTTTGTTTTGAAACAGCCATGAGCCTAATTGTAAATGATGAGAAATGTTCTCCCTCATCATGAATTTTGTTATTTTTTATTAGGACCTGAAACTGCTCACTAGCACGTGGAGAAGATATTTTCCCAAAAAAAATTCCCGCGTATGTTCTTGTAATTCTATATATGCAGTAAAGTGAGATGGAAAAAAGGGTTCCATATTTTCAGAAAAACACACTAAGAAAGAACTCTGTATGCGTTTTGTTGAGATTTTGATATAAAAGTTGAAGAGCCCATTAGGTTTCGGTGATAAGTAGTTTCATCTCTATTGGGGTTTATGGTTTGAATACTTCACAATCTGTAACTCTCTCTCTCTTTTGTTTTATAGTTTAAATGTTCATCTCGTTTACATCCACATTTCCTATATCTTGTTCTGGAATACGAGTGCTCACATGTCTTGGTGTGAATTTATCATTGTCGATACTTATACTAACTCATTTCTAGTGCTTTAAATATGGCTTAGGCATGATATGTTGTTTCATCTTTCACTTCCACCATTATTCTTCCGGTATTAGCAGCAATGAAATGTTATCTTTAAAGTTATTTTCATGTATGGATTCTTGTCACTACATAATCCCAGTACATGTTAATATTCATTTCTAGATCTCGTTTCTGTTACAGTTAGTATCCTTCCCATTTTCCTACACAGTTATCGCCATCTGATTATTTGCCTTTGTGAATCATTTTAGAATCCATCCCCCTTTACAGAAAGCTATCTTAAAATTTTCGGATACGTTTTTATCAAAGTTCACACTTTGTCGTTACAATGTTACTTTTGATATGCTGAAGTTTTGAGAGTTTTGGTTCCATTTTAACCAAACCTTCCTGTTTAATATATGATAGCATGAGATCCCCTTTCTTGACAACCTTTACAAGTTGAACTATATGCTCCTTACTAATTAAGATGTCCTAGGCGCTGGTCTTTTACAACTCAAGGCTGTCTCTAGGAGTTACAATAGGTGCAATCTCAAAATAACTACCACAAGTTCATGCACCTACTATAGCAATCTTGTACCTAGATTATGCAGCGCATATTTAGAGGCAACCACCATCAATACACATTGTTGCCAACCGGCATCTTGTGAGTAGTCATCATTGAGTAATTCATCACTCTAAATACCATGAAAGTCAAAGTGAGTTATGATACCAATTAGCAACCTCTTTATTGAACACTCTAAATTCCGTTGTCATCCGGATTCAAACTAAATTTCCTCTTAATATAGAACAAAGAATAACCCTTACTAAGGGTACCACATCCTTAAATATTCTTAATTTTTTAAAGATATAACTCAAAGCATCATGTTCAAATCGTCTTTAAAACCATTGTCCAAAAAAAAAATGGGATATGTTTAGGGGAAGAGAAAGATAGCCAAGAAAATCATAGTATGCAATTAACTTTAATATCACAGACATAGCCCTGCTACCCACAGGTGTCCATAACCTTGGCAGGGGTGTCTTTTGACCCATCAAAATGTCTATGTCCCACTTAATAGGAATGTATTCAAAGTTATCTTATTTTAATTTTAGATGAAGGCCACTGCTTTTGCTTGGTAACCAACTAATGGCAGTGCCACTCATAAGAAGTAACATGGATGAACAGGTCGGCTCGTGATGAGACCTCCTGTCTTCCAACTTTTCAATTGAAAGCCATTACTCTGGCTTGGTGACCAGAAGTAGTAATGTCATGCATGCTAGGTCTCATGATCATGGTAGGTCGGCTCATCACGAGACCTACTATCCTCGCCTAAATCTTTTGTATACTCTGATTATGATCAACCTAAAAATTTACTTATTAAGTGGGGAGACAGGCCTACTCCTTAAGAGTACGAGATGGCGTGAAAATTTTTTAATGACTAATCATTACTGACTAGTTCCTCTGCCCTAAATACTTATTAAAGATATCCCAGATAATGAATAAAAGACTTCTTGAATTAAGAATGCTAGTGTTCTCATGAGTAGCTTATTATGATCTTAACAAGAGTGGTCCTCCATAGGGCGTTTCCAATAGTAACTTCAAAGGGAAACTAAAATCATATATATCAGATGACAACTTCTTAGAGTGATTAGTCATGGTTACTTTGAAAAATAATGAGGTATTAGAGTGAATCATACTCAACAAGATGTGTCACAGATGTATGTGTTAACAACCAATGCGGATCAAAAGTAGTTTTAGTGACTACAGTTTAAAAAATCAAAAACCCAAATAGCATCTTAACAACTTTATTCACCTACCCTACTTTACCTAAGAGGCGGAAGACTTCTTTTTATGTATAGGAGTACTTCCAATGAAGCCATGTGTGGATTAGGTGAAAATACATATTCATGCTCAAATTTATCATACAAACTTGAAAGTGTGCATGAGCATGAAAAACCAACGAATGTAAATGATATGACAACAAGAGTTTTAGAAGAGGATTATGTTGCCTTGCTTGAGTAGTTGTTTAGAACCAATGTTCAATGTAATCATGGTATCCTTGGTCGATTTCTTGATTCGGCCCATGTTGCTCATCCTCTTCTTCCATGTCATGTTTATTGTTCTCCGTAGGGTGATTAGTCTCTTGATCACATTCTAGATCTGCTGATAGACATGTCAAGAAATTTTTGTTCTTAGGTTCCAATGGATATCCTTCGTTGATTATAGTGCATGATTCATTTGTCTCCTCAAAAGAGACTTATAAATCCTCTTGTGATGGTGGAAAAATGGAAAAGTCCTTGACTATTGTCAAGAAGTTTTCTTCCTGAGAGATAGAGATCAAGATCCCAGCAGCTGCTAGGACTTGAGAGAGAACCTTCATACTTGTTATCATCTTTAATTCCATCTGGTTGATTGATATGCCCTGTCTCCACACACATATTAGTAACGGGGGTTCTTACAACACCCCAAAAATGATATAACATTAAAGATTAGGATCTGAAGATAATTTATTTTAAAAGTTATTAGCTGAAATAAATCTCACCACACTTCCATAAAAAATACAAAAAGGCAGACTTACCCCTATTGCATCAACAAAAAATTATTACCAAATCAAATCGCCTCCCCGACAACGGTGCCAAAATGTTGGGTGCAGGAATTGCACTTAAGCAAACTCCTCAACACCTAATTGTCAACTCGGGGGATTCGTAAACTTAGAGATAAAGCACATGCAATTCCATAGATGGTATGAATTTTCCTGATAGAAATTCCTACTTTCTTAAAGAAAAGCTTGCAGAATCAAAAGAGTAAAAGATAACTGAATCATCAAAGTAATCTAGTGCTGGAACAAGAAAGAATGAATTTGCAAAGGAATCAAAATAAAAAGGCAATCACTCCAACTGATCAATTTTTAATTACTGAGTATGTGTTATGTTTTTCTTTAGCAGAGACACTTGGTAGTCTCATAGAATGGGCCCTTAAACCTGCTTCTTTAGAGATTTCCTTCTTGCACTAATCTGTCCTGCACTATCGCAGTCTACTTGCACTAGTGCAGGAGCAGAGGTTTATGCGGGAGGTATAAATGGTGTATTTACCAAAGGCTTTTTACTTCATGCAAGGGCTCGAGCTTTTCCAGGTTCAAAGCACTCAGATCTTGTGACAAGAAACTAGTTCTTGCATCGGATCAGAGCTTCCTGCACTTAGTTTTTAATCCTTGAAATAAATATTCAATTATTACAAGCACTAGTTTATTATCGAATCAAATCACACACATAAAAATGAATGCTTCTAATTTAAACAAAATGTAGAAGTAAAGGAACAATCATTTATCTTGTCATAAGCATTTAAAGAAAGAAAGAAAGTCGCTAAAAGTAAATTAAGAAAACTTGTTGCATCACACCAATGTGCACTGGTGTAGGTTCATTTCTCATACTTGTACAAGGCAGTGGAAAACCAAATAAACAAAACTGCAGAAAATTAATAGCACACCAATGTGCACTGGTGCAGGTTCGCTTCTCCTGCTTGTACCAGGCGGTGGAAAACCAAATAAACGAACTGCAAGAAAAGAGAAATGTCACACCAACGTGCCTGGTGCAAGTTTTCTTCTCGTTCTTGTACCGGATAGGGAAATCTAATTTCAAAGAAATGCAGAAAATTAATTTGTAAGGCAAGAAAATGTACTACTTCACACGACGGATCCGTTTCACACAGATAGGAATTCATGTGCTGAAAATTAAATCACACTTTAATAATTTAAACACACATTACAGAAATATATGTGCTAAAATTTAAATCACGCCTTAATAATATAAACACACATTACAGGAAAGAGAAAATAGGGTGAACGTGCTGGGTTGGCTGGGCCCTAGCCAACCATCGTGTTCCCCTTTTTAAATTAAAACACTGCTCAGTAAACCAGTTAATTCATCAGCTTAAAAATAGAAAACGATTTATGAAACATGAGGCGGAGCTCCCTTTCTTATTAATTCACCAAGGAAAAGCACATCATGAATTACAGAGTCCAGCCCAGATTTGGGCAATACCAGCAAAACAAAGTTACAGCAACGCTGCTGTAGCGTCGCTCCTCTCCTCCTTGCTCCCCTTTTCTACGTGCATCATTCCTCCTTTTATAATCTTCATAATGATTAAAAAAAATCATTCCTTTGCAAGGAATATGGGGATTAAATCCCAACCAAGTCTAATAACAGTACAATCGTTCCCTTATTAAAAGAATTAAAGATTTAATACGAATTTTCCAATTCTGGGATTTTTCTAGAATTCTGGAAAATTTGGTAATTTTAACAAACTGCCTTTATATCCCCCTTTGTATCTCTTCAACCATTAGGTATTTTGCAAAATGGCCCATGATTTACTCAATTTCCTACACTAGGAAAAAAAACCCATGTCACGGAATTTATTTATTTATCTTCATTTTCACGAAAACCGAGGCAGAAGTTGGAAGTCTGGAAACTTGTTGATTGTGTTTTCCATAATTCTGGAAAAAACAATCTTTCTTTATAAAAGTGCTTTAAATATTTGTTCGTAACTTTTGGAATACTTTGAATCTCAGGAAACGGTTTTGGTTGTGGGTAATTGGTTATATTTGTGAAAAACCCATTTGCTCAGATTTCCATAATTCATCTCCATTTGCATAAAAACCGAGGTCAAACCTGGCCATTTAGAAATTATGCAGATTTTGAGCAAACTTATTAATTCGCAATGCTGGTGCAGGAATGTGTTCTGGTACTAGTGCAAGAATGTGTGGTGCAGGAACTTTGCCTCTATCAAAATAGGCATACAACCAACTTTGTAAACCTGCAAACACACAAACTATTATTAAATATGCCTTTAATGTTTTAAATCTCATTAAAACAAAGGAATGACAAATACTTACTTATTATCTCCGAGAATGCACAAAACTATAAAAAAGACTATTCAGGCTAAACAAAAGCATGAGTGATTTCAAGTAAAAGGTGATATAAATGAAGGAAAAACAGAGGCCCAAAAACCCAATGTAGACAAGCCATGGAACCACCAGACATGTGCTTCACATTCAAAGTGCAGCGCTACAATCTTGATAGACTCCATCTCAGGGACCTTGTTCAACTGAAAGTAGATGTCAATTTTTTCTACCCATGCTATGGCAGAACACTTGGATGACCCATCAAAATTGGGTAGAAAGAATCTGCCCATAGAGTGATGTCGATCATGATTCTGAGTGAATCCACCATCTCTATGTTGATGCCTTGGTCTTCTTTTTTCCTTCAGGTGACATAACTCTTGAAAACTCGAGTATCTTTGAATCTCTAATTCTGAGACTCATATTCTTTAAAATAGTCTTCAAGGGATGCTTGCTCTTGAAACCCTTCATTTTTCACAACCAAAAAAGTAGGCATGGTAGAGCATTGGGAAACTTGTGGCTGATGCACTGGTCAATCATTCCAGTGGTGAGACATGCCAAAGCTTTCTCCAAGATGAAATCTCTTAGGAGATTCTTTGATTTTTTCCAATATCATCTTTTTGATCTCTCTAGCAAGATCTTTCATGGCTCTCAAAAGGATATTTGCAAAGCCCTTTCCTTCTTCATCACTTCCAGATTCAGGGGCTTTACCCTTGTCTCTATCATCATTTGTGTAATCAAATTTCTTCTATCTTCTTTTTAGATACCTCTTCTCTCTGTCAGTAAGAGGTTCTTCTTCTTCTAAAGACATATTGGCTTCTTACAGGTTGTGCCAAGATGATTTATCTGATGCCACTTTAATATTCCCAAATGGGAATTGTGCAACATTATTAAACAATACTGCAAAAAATAATGCAGTTCAACTAAGTAAGAGTAGGAGGCCAATATGGAGGCTCAAAAATTACATCTACATTAGAAAATCAGATTTATATTTTGGCCCACAAGATTTAAAACAAAAATAGAAGACTTTTACATGAAGAAATCCTCAACAATGAGGTGTTGCAACCATATATTATGACTGAATAAGCTTGACAACATTATTTTTATTGGCTGAAAAAACAACAGATTACACTTCAGATCTAGAGTAGATCTGTGTACAAAAATTTAGATCTATAAAAGATCTGTACACTAGATAGGCTCTTCTTCAAATGCCCCTTGGGGTTTTCAGCAAAAAGTGCAGTACATAGAGTAGATCTGAGACCTTATGCAGCAGATTTGCAGGAATATTCAAAAATTCTAAAGAAGAAACAAAAATATTCAAGTCAGATCTAAAATGACATGGAATAGATCTGAAATCCATGGATCTCAATAACGAATGGCAAATCCCCAACACTAGATATATCTCCTCCAGAAGTGTGCCAAAAGACCCTACAACTGTACCCTTGAAAATAACGCAGTACTGGAATGGAAACTGTGTTGTAGGCTCTAGAACATATTTTTCCTCAAGCCAAGATCTGAAATCACTCCTCCAATCATCCAATACTCTCTTTCCAATGGGATATAAGCCTTTCCCACTGAAAAGAGGGACTAGAATGGCCTATATCCAAGTAGATCTAGCCTCCACTTGCTAGAGCTTACAAAGAAAACCAAACCCTCAACAGGATCTGAATTGTAGTTGGAAGAAGAGCTTGGTCAAATGCCTGATAGTGGACAGGAAATGCAAAACTCCTCCAAGAGCTACTCAAGGAAGGAGGTGGGATTCCCGACTAGGAACACCTAATGCTAAACAACACTATTCTCTGCTAAATATCAAGGAGAATAAGAAATATCTAAATAAAAAAATATTCAGAAATATGATAAACATCAACAACCTTCTCATGTTATCCTCCTCTTCCTTTTATAATATTGAGAGCTTCCAAAACCCTAAACCATCTCAATGAAATAGCCCTTTTCACATGAGCCACCTCAAACTAAAACTGTGTTGTCCCTCAATGAAGATCACTCCTGATAGACAGCGTTGTTGATTTGGTCATGGTTGACCTAGTCAAAAGATTCAGTCCCTTTCACACATAAGGGTGTTCATGTAAATAGCCCAAATTTATCTTTGTTCACGTGTGGCATTGATTTATTTGTTGTTCTAGAAGTTTTTATTGTCCTTCTTCACACATTTATTCATGCAATAGAAAAATGAAAAAAAATTGAATATTCCCATTAGCTTGGGATAATTGGGAATATTACAAAAAGTGTTGTTCTCAATGCTTGAGTAGCTCCAGGTGCTTCTGTATAAAATTCTCATCCTCCCATGTAGAATCTTCAGTGGGTAAGTTCTTCCATTTGGTGAGATACCTTGAAATTGATCGATTTTGTAGCTATCGAGTTCTTGTTTCCGTGACTGCTTCAGGTTCCAATATGGTTTTTCCTTCCTCATCAAGTTCTTGCAATATTGTTTGAACTGGAATTTTGTCCCCTAAAACCTTCTTTAAGCATGAAACATGGAAAATTGGATGCACTTGCGAAGAAGAAGGAAGCTCCAATTTGTATGCCATAGTACCAATATTTTGCAACACCTTGTAAGGACCATAGTTCTTTGGCGATAATTTATTATCCTTCTTAGCTTGCTTGAGAGAAATTTGTTTGTATGGTTGTAGCTGTAAAAATACCCAGTCTCCTACATCAAAACTTTTCTCGCTGCAATGTTGATATGCCTGTTGTTTCATTCGATTTTGCACCAAATTTAGGTTATCCTTTAAGAGTTTGAGAACTTATTTTTGATGCTCAATGTGATCTTCCACTGCTTGAACCCTATAATTTTCCCTTAAATAATATGTGATGGATGGTGAATGATATCCATAAAGTGCCATAAATGGGGTCATTTTTGATGCAGTATGGAAGGAAGTGTTATACCACCATTCAGCGAGAGGTAACCACTTGACCCATTATTCTTTCTTATCAGATACAAAACAACGAAGATATCCTTCCAAAAATTTATTCACTATCTCATTTTGACCATCGGAATGAGGATGATAAGATGAGTTGTGAGCTAGTTGAGTACCCAAACAAGAAAATAATTCCGTCCAAAAATTTCCTGTAAAAATGGGATCTCTGTCACTTACAATAATCTTTGGGTTTCCATGTAGCTTTTGAATTGTTTCCATAAATGCACTAGCAATTTTACTTGATTTAAATGGATAAGATAACACACGAAAGTGTGCATACTTGGTAAGTCTATCAACTACCACCATGATGACACTCTTTCCTTCGGACTTAGGTAAACCTTTGATAAAATCCATTGAAATATCCTCCCAACGTTGACTTGGAATGGATAAAGGTTGTATAATGCTTGGGGTCTTAATTGTTTCAACTTTATTTTGTTGGAAAACCAAACATTCCACTAAAAAATTTTGAATATCAGATTTTAGGCCATCCCAAAAAAATTATTTCTTCACCCTGTGGTAAGTTTTTAAAAATCCTGCGTATCCTCCTAAAGGAGAAGTGTGCAATTCCAAAAAAATGTTTTGTTTTAGTTAAGAATTCTTGCAAATATATAAGCGATATTTGTACCATAAGGAATAAATTTTCCAACTAAATGTATTAGATGTACTAGGATCTTGCTGCAACTTTTGAATGAGTGTCCATACTTCCTTTTCCTTCTTCCATTCATCCCTTACTTCGGTTATCCAATCTGGTTATATAATAGAAATGGCACAAAGCAATGCTTCCACCTCTTCATCCTTTCTTGAGAGTGCATATGCAACAACATTTAGCTTCCCTTTTTTGTAGATGATTCCAAAGTTGTAACCCAACATCTTTGTGACCCATTTTGTTGCTCTTCTGAAGATAGTCTTTGTTCCAAAAAGTGTTTAAGACTATCATGATCAATTTTTAACTTGAAGTGTCTTCCCATTGGTAAGGTCACCATTTATTTAGTGAATGTACTATTTCCAACATTTCCTTCTCATAAATATCCTTTTGTAAATACTTTCCTTTTATTGGACAAATTTCAAAAGAAATGGGTCTTCCTTCTTGCATTAAAATGGCACCAATTCCATTTCCAGAGGCATCACATTCACAATAAAGGTTTTTGTGAAGTCTAGCATACCTAAGACTAGTGCTAGGCACATTGCCTCTTTAAGATGTTCAAAGGCCTTAGTTGATTCAGTACTCCATGAAAATGCATCTTTCTTCAATAATGTTGTTAGAGGTGCTGTTATTCTCCCATAATTCTTTACAAACTTGCGATAATACCCTGTTAACCCGAGAAATCTGCGCAACTTCTTTATGGTTGTGGGGACTTTCCATTCCTTAATGGCTTTAATTTTGTTAGGGTCTACTTTAACACCCTCATGAGATACAATATGACCCAGATATTCCACCTCTTGTACTCCAAAGAAACATTTGGATGTTTTTTCATATAATTGTTTCTCCTCCAATAGTTTTAGCACCCTCTTAACATGTTGAACATGATCCTTCCATGACATGTTGTAGATTAGTATATCATCAAAAAATACTAGCACAAATTTTCTAAGGAAGGGTTTGAAAATGGAATTCATCAACCCTTGAAATGTAGAAGGTGCATTGGTAAGGCCAAAAGGCATGACCAAAAATTCATAATGACCCTCAGGAGTTCGAAATGCTGTTTTTGGAATATCTTCAGTCTTCATTCTAATTTGATGATATCCTGAACGAAGATCCAACTTGGTAAAATAAATTGCTCCATGTAATTTATCCAATAATTCATCAATCACAGGAATGGGAAATTTGTCTTTAATGGTGAGCTTATTGAGCTCCCTATAATCCGGACACATTCGCCATGATCCATCCTTCTTGTGTACCAAAACTACAGGAGCAGAGAAAGAACTTTGACTTGGTTGAATTATACCCGCCTCTAACATTTCTGCAATCATACGTTCAATTTCGCTCTTTTGGAAGTAAGGATATCTATAAGGCCTGATGTTTGGAGGAACACTTCCTGGAATCAAATGAATAGCATGATCATGATCACGAATAGGTGGAAGTCCTTTGGGAGTTTCAAACACCTTGGAATGATTGTCCAAGACTTGTTGGAGATCTGCAGAAATAGATGATTTTGATGTTGGAACTTCTAGTGAGCATAATGGTGCAATTACGCCTCGCTGTTCTTTCTTTAGAAGCTTTGTCATGACATTAGAGCTTATTATCCTTCCTGGCTTCCCCGCAATACCCCGTAATTCGACTTCCTTTCCTTCTGAAAAAAATTTCAAGAAAAGTTCTTGAAAATTAAAAGCTACCGTCCCCAAAGATTGTAAACATTGTACTCCTAGTACAACATCAGCACCTCCCATAGGAATGGAAAGCATTGGACTAGTCAATACATATTCCCCCATGGTTAGCTTGATATTATGGCATTTTCCAGAGCAATTTATAGTCCCTCCATTTGCAACCATCACTTGACATTCTGGTGCTGGGTATAGGAAACAATTTAATTCCTTGGCTACCTTACAATGAATAAAATTATGGGTGCTACCTGAATCAATCAACACTATTACCTTTTTCTTCTTGATTTGTCCTTGTATCTTGAGAGTTTGAGGAGTGGTAATTCCCGCCAGTGCATTACACGATATGGTCGGATTCATTTCTTCCTCTTCTAGGGTTGGTTCCCGGTGTATATCCTCTTCTTGTTCATTTTCTTCTTCCTCTTCACAATCTATGTAAAATAATTTCTTCTCAGCACACTTATGACCTTTAGTGTATTTGCTATCACAACTATAGCAAAGCCCTTTTGCTCTTTTTTCTTCCAATTGTTTTGGTGTCAACCTTGTAGGTTGTGGAAATCTAGGCGTAGCAACACTTCCTTCTTTATAGAATTGAGTGGTAGGCTTCCTTGTCGCCATAATTTTACATTCAACTTTTCTTGCCAACCTGAATGCCTTCTCCAATGAATCAGGTTCCAAAATGCGAACTTCATGTTGGATGCTATCCTTTAAAGTGCCTATGAAGAGATCAATCCTGTGTTCCTCTGGAATATCAGTTACCCTTATATTCAATTTTTGGAAGTCCTCAATGTGCTCCCCCACTATACCCTTTTGTTTGAGATTTATCAATTGGCTAAAGAAGGTGTTTCTCTTTGTATCCTCATAATGTGCTATCATTTCCTCCGTAAAAATTGACCAAGTGACAATTTTTTTACGGGAGCAAAGCCATCGATACCACACAAATGTATTTTTTTCTAAATGTAAAGTTGCAATGCGTACCTTTTGTGTGTTTTGCACGTTATGGAGATCAAAATATTGCTCCATCTATAGTATCCATGTTACAGGATCCTTTCCATCAAACTTCCTCATATCCATTTTTGGAATATAGTGGTTCTTCACTCCAACATTAGAGTTTATGAAATCACGATTAACATTTATTTTGTTCTCATCATGATTTTCCTCTACTATATTTTCACCATTAGGAAACATTTCTTGTATCAACTTTATCAAACCTTCCATGTATTCTTTTAGATCATTCTTCATGTTTTCCATTTTTTCATTGATCTTAGCTTCCATGTCATCTTTCTTAGATTCCATGCCAGCTTCCATTCCATCCATATTAGCTTCCATGTCATTATTCAAACCATCCATCTTAGATTTCACACCTTTCTTCAAACCATCCATATTAGTTTCCATGCCTTTTTTCAAAACTTCCATGTCATTTTTTGTTGCTCTTTGCGAGAGAGAAATTTGTTGCACTTGCTCTTGTAATTTTGATATGTCATGTTTCCATTATTCGTCTTCATGAGTCATAGTAGAGCCTTCTAAAGGCTTAATGGGTGTTGAATTATTTTTAGGGGGAATTTTAGAACCCAATACTGATATATATTCTACAATATGCCCTTGGAATCAATTCAACTTGATTCTTCAAACAAGACTTATGCAATTCAGAAAAAAAAAAATACACACCTTTTTCTTGCTTTTGAGGAGCTCGATATTGAAATTGAATTATATCTATAATTGTGGATCCTAAATATCTACAATTCGGCCCTGTATTAGCCCTCTGCAACTTCTTTCAAATTCCATATGTCTGACATGATTTGGATTCTTCAAGACAAAGTTATGCCCAATCTCCCACAATGACCTAATTATGGACTGGTTCAATAGAGCGAACTTGTACGGCGCGCCACATGTCACTTTTTCTCCTTCGGCTCTAAAATTGATACAAATGAAACTACAGTCCATGTACTTGTAGCCACTTTTTACAGAATTCCAATCCGATGCTCAGAGAAAGTTATGATGAGTTTCCCATGGCCACCTCTTTTAGATAAAATTCGAGAGCCTGAAACAACCCTAATTTCCACAGATCATAGCGCTAAAAATATTGCGAACCAAGATCTAATATTTTTACATGAGGTTCGTAAGGATTTTTTATTTTCTCTGTAAAATTTTTAGCTTCTGAACCTTCGTAGATAGAAAGTTATAGAGAAAATTCCACAATGATATGTTTTAGGTGAAATTCGGGAGCCTGAAAAATCCCTAACTTCCACAAATGATATATCCGAAAATATTGCGAACCAAGATCTGAAATTTGTACAGGAGTTTCATCAGGATTTAGGCTTTGATTTGTGAAAATTTCAGCTTTTGAACCTTCGTAGAAAAAAATTTATAGCGAAAATTCCACGATGACCTATTTGGAGCAGCGAAACTCTAGAATCCAAAGCTCTGATACCAAATGTTATGAAACCAACTCCAAAAATAGAAGAGAAGAGAGATCAATGCCTTAGAAATCAGCCACTTCGAGCGGGAAACCTCCAATACATTACATAAATGAAAAATTATTGGATGATACAAATGACCAAACCTCCTTTCTATATGTAGGAGTCCATGGGGCCACAATGTAATACTAGTTGACCTAACAATAATAATGTAAGGGCACAATAATAACAATATGGGGGTTACAAGGGTACAAAAATAACAATAAGGGGGTTACACTAACAATAATAAGGGACTATACTAGTAATATAGGGACCTAACACTGTTTTCCTTGGTTTCAAAGTGAAAGGTGAACTATCCCCTTCCACAGAATCGGATGGCTACTTTCCCTTGTGTCACTTGAGACTAGTTTCTCTCTACCCACTTCTGAATAGTTTTTGGAGAGGGCCATAGTCCTGTGAACTATCCAGCTAATATTTTTTCTAATAATGAGAGGGCACCTCTGCGTGGGAGCGTTGGAGGTAGAGTGATCTCAGGTATTCCTTCGAGCTTCTTCACAAACCTTGATATTGCAGGGCATGTTCGTGGAGGTCCCATTGAGGAGACTAGTGAGGAAAAGGTGATTCGTGATGCATTGTGAGTAGGTTGAAAATTGGGTTGTAGAGGATCTGAGAGTGGTTCCACACCCGGATCAGACTCCAGGGGGGCATGTCAGCGGAGGGGCGATGTAGAGGATCAATTCAGCAGCCTAGGTTAGGCAACGGGTGTGCAGTAGAGCGGGACTATCAAGTCTGGACCTTGAACTTAATATTCTTAAGAAAAATAAAGAACAGAAATACATATGGAAAACATATCAATTACAAAGTTACAAGTGGAATAAACATCACCAATTAAGCCTGACCCATGAATCCTGGAACATTATCTGTATTAATGGAAATTGATCACTTTAATATTAGAGCATAAATTTACATCAAAGTTCTGCTTTATTCATACATTTTCCACCTATATTACTTCGAATTATGAAGTATCTATACAACCATAATGGTTGTTAAACAAATGAGAGACAATTTTTAAAATGGCTCCGTTCATGAAAAAAACCTCTTTCATTTTTTAGAAATGTGTTTTAATTGGTTTGTAAAACATGCTTGAAATTACTATGTTGTATAGTATAAAACATAGTTTAACTCACCATTTTTCCAACTCGGTGCTGACTTTAATTGTCAACGTTCACTGCTGATTTGGCGGGAGTGGAATGAAATGGATATATGATGCAGAGGAAAGTGGTGACATAGGGGCATAGAATGATGGAGGGTACGTGGCAGTCAGTGAGTGGACAGGGTGAGTGACGTGAGATTCAACGATATTTTTTGTTCACGGGAAGGCGGATGGAAATTTTCGGAGGGGGGGGGGGGTGCGAAATTTTGTGGTGTTATTACGTTGCCTGGTAGGTCCTACCTTTTTGGAACCCCGCCCCCCCCAACATAAATAAAACATGAAGGAGCTCAGGGAGGCGGGGGGGGGAGGCGAAAGCGATCATCCGTCGTTGATCCAAGTGGGGTGAATCGTGCCCGTTGAGAGGTTCTCCCACATTATTGCATGTGTCATAAAGCTTCATATCAACAAAAGATTTATCACAATTTGATTAGTCGCAATCAAAAGCAACAATTATTAATTTAAACATGCTTCATTAACCTCTAATGTTGCATTTTGACTTGCAAACATGATTTTGATTTTTCATAAGGTTTTAAATTTCTTCTTTGTTTTGTGGTTTTGAGGAGCAAAATTCAAATTTTTGTATCTCTTAATCTAGAATTCGATTTGAAGCACTAGATATACCATTGGAAATCTGATTATGAGAAATTTACAATGAAAAAACATACTATATGATTTGACCCATAATTTATATGAAAAAAATCTCCCAAACATCCATAATTATATTGGACACCATACTTCAAGAACTAAATGGATTGTTGGACAAGAAAACCTTTAGGCTATGACACCTAGTGATTCATAGGCTAAACTTTATCAGCAAATTCCCAAAATAGATAACTAGACAAATAGATTACCTATATTATAGGACCTTAACAAGTAGCAGAAATTTGCAAGGAGTGCAAAAGTTTCAATTGAAACAAGTGAGTTAGCATCCAGGCCTCATACAACATCCTCGATGGTATAGTGCCTTTCCACTAACACTCTTTCCAGTGTAATATGGTATGTGGAAAATGGCACATCTATATGTGGGATCTTTAACAAGTAGTCATTAAAAAATAGGAGGATTGGATACACTTGTGAAATTATCATATTGGGATATATCTTTCCAAATGGCTTCAAGCGAAGTTCTTGAAGTAGATTGTAGAAACATCTCACAAAATAGCTTTTAATGAAAAATAGAAATTGCACCTCCATCCTAAGGTTTCCCAGATCTTAACCCTACGAATTTCAGTATTATGCCCATTATGAATAGAATATATATATAAGTGGAAAATAATATAGATTTTTTCACTCTTTAACAACCCAGGAGAAAAAGAAACAAACTGTCCAAATATGTTTTCAACCCTAAAAGGAAATTTATCACAGATAAACCAGATATGAAAACTCACTTTCGTAGTAGTTATAACATCAAATGTATCAATAGAAAACAACCCATAAATTCATCACTAATAATTTCAAATCACACAAATTGTCCTTTTAATTTTTTCAAATCATCAAATCACATGTAGTTGTAAATGACAATCCATGGAAAACATATATAGCTCAAAATTAAATATGGAAAATGGAAAAAATTTGGACAACTGAAAAATTCATTAATATTCTCAAGATGAAGTTCATGTAGATATCATATCCTTCTCTTGAGGAAAGATATCCTCTCCTCTTCTATTATTTCACCAAAAATATTGTAGAGTTCCATCTCCAATCCTAATCTCAAACCTCCAACATATATTCCCTAACCCTGCAATCCAAGATTATCCAAAAAATCAAATAAACCCTAGTAGATCCAACAAAAAGAGAAATAAAATACAAATGAAGACCAAGAGAGATAATACTATATTAGTCCTCTTCGAGGTCACATATATATACAAGTGAAATAAGAATGAATAAAATTATGCTATAAATTATGGAAAAAGTAACACTTTCTATACCCGCCATGTTTTCCATTCGACAGTTGGAAGTTACTATTTATCTTCATATCGATGAATGTGGGTGTTAGAAAATCAATGAAACCGAGTAGTTAAAAATAATAATATAAAATCTAGTTACAAGGTAAGGAAAATGCAAGGAAACAAGTGGCTGACATGTACATTATAGGAACACAACAATAGTGGAAGATGGTGAAGAATTGGAGGAGTGTTATCAAAGGGATGTTGGGAAAGATACTGCGAGGGGGGGGTGAATCAGTATCTTGATTTTTCAATCAACTTTTTACTTTTATTTTCTCAAAAACCCATATGCTACTTTACAGAAAAAAACTAGCATATATACGCGGATATCCTTAAGGAAACTCGCGTATGCTCAGATCTCTTATTATGCAGATAATTCTTATCTTAGATTATTTAATCATTCACTTATTAGATGTTAGTAAGCAATAAAAATGTACAGTAAGAACAAAATAAATCAACACACATAAGCATCACACATGAACACCAAGATTTTAGGTGGAAATCCAATTCGGGAGAAAACCACCGCTGCCGTCGTCTCAGTCTTCAATATTTATTATAAAGAAAACATCTTACAACTGTGTACTGGCGCAGACTCATACCAGCACACAGGCACCCACCTGCACAAGGCTACAACCTTCTCTCGTTTACCAGCCTCTCCTGGAATGGAGCTACAACCCCCTGCTCTCGTTTACCAGCCTCTCCTGGAAGGGAGCTACTACCCCCTAATCTCATTTACCAGCTATCACTGGAAGGGAGCTACTACCCCATTACTGAAGGCTTCGACCCTCAGCACCACTGCAGACCACGTTTCATCAATTTTCAAACTGGATCAGACAGCTTCAACTCAACCCTTCATTTTTCAACAAACATACTTTGCCCAATGCTTCAAACTGAACAGTGAAACCACTGTAACCAAAATATCAGAGATTACCCAGACTTCAGAATAGATATGCAGAAACACATTCAACCATGAGCAACCTTTAGGTCAAATTCCATATGCGCTTTTATTTAAACAGACCCGCGTATACACGCGCTTTTCATTAGACTAACCCGTGTATACATCTGTGCATTTTTCAGTAAACCCTAACTTCCCATATGCACTTTTATCAGATCAGATCCGTGTATACACACGCTTTTTCCACAACAAACTCGTTTATAGATCTGTAAATGAAAGCTTTACAAAACGGACCAGATCTATAAACTTACCCAGATTTCTTCATTACCTTAAGCAGACTTTGCGCCAGATCTTCACCAGTTCTTCTTCTGCAGATCATCTTAGAGATTCATCATCATCATATCTAAGGATTTAGAAACATCCATGGGTGCATCATAGATTCAGATTTATCAATCAAGAACAAATTTCAATCATGCAGATATACTTCAAAGTGAAGTATTCATTTAATACCCAGACACATGCACACCCTTGCACAATGATCTTCTTCTCCTTATATAGGTTTAGCCTTTATCAATACCATGAGTCAAAACCACACCACTTCCGATGGTATTCCTGGACGGGACCAAATAGATAATTAAGCGCTCAATACAATGGGTCAATACCATGGTAACACCCCTTGGTATTCTAAATTTGGAGCGCAAAAGGGCATACGCGACTTGGCACGTACTTTTCCGCGTGCATATGCTACTTTTCCTTAACAAACCCGTGTATGCTTTGTGACACATCATATTTATCATTTTTCTGTCACTTCCTTTCTTCTGTTCCTTCTGAGCTGATCTGTAGATACATCATCCTTCCTTTTAACACACAGATACATCATCCTTACATATTTAACGCATAGATTTCTTATCATAGGCAACTCATCAAGAACAACTTCATCAAATAGGTTGCCATCAAGGACAACACATTGCATCATATCGCCAACAGTCTTATTTCATCAAGTAGGTTGCCATCAAGGAAAACATATGCCAACAAAGGATTCGAATTGAAGAGAGCTGAGATTAGAATGTGTACATTTTCCCTAAAGTTGAACCTTGGATATAGTACTGGAAGACACCATATTTATTAGTTGGTGGGAAATTGAAATTCCACTTGTTAATGATGCTTGGAAACTAGCATAGGTTCCATTTACAAGTACGGATCTAGAGAATCCATGTGAATGGTAGATGAACTTGGATAGTGATATGATATCATCATCCATGCATAACTTATAAATAGTGAATGGAGATATGAGACTAGAGAAACTAGAAGGGATGGAAGAGAAAATGCCTCAGATGATGGAAGTTATTCAAAAGAAAGCTACAGAGACAACTAAACTAAAGGGGAAAGTTTGGATGTCACTTGAAGTTTCCACAAGCCAAAATACCCACTCTTCACCCCCTCACTCTACATAAACTAGTGGAAATAAAGGAAATGAAACTTTGCCTATATAAGGTGATGATTAATTCTGTGGAAAGGAGAAATAGTGATTCCCTCTTTTGGTTTTCTATGATGGTATCAGTGATTAAGTAATTCTGCAGGAGCATACATACCATATATAAGGTGAAAAATGATATAAAGGTATCATATATATGTTAATTAATGTCCAAACCATAGAAAATTGTATGCCATAAATGGAAGAGATCCCAAAATATTGTGAAAAAAATCTTCCATAAGGATAAATAATACTAGTTTCCCCTGCTGTAATGCACAGGAGATAAAGTAGATGGAGACACTAAATATGAAAGCCATATGATCACTGAATTAATGTTAATATTAAATTATTAATGGATGATGTTGATAATACCATATATACTATCTAACAACAATCTAAAATCAGTTGATATTACCAACTGCAATAAAATGGCCCAAAATAGATGCTCATTACAATGACCATGTTCAATCTATTTCAGGTGTAGGTCTAGAGAATAGGAAAATACATCTTAGAAAATTTTGTATCAATATCAATAATAAATAGACATTTCGAATACCAAAAATATGTAAAGACCCTTGACATCCTAGATCACATATTAGTGCAATCATAGATAACATAATTTTGCTATTTTTTCTAAGATATCTCCCAAAATTGAAGTATCATTCCACAATTTCTAATTAATGATTCTATGACTATGATAACAGGAAAATATCTCAATCCCCTCACTCATCCTCTAAGGTAAATCCTTGACACACTTTCTCTCCTCTGTCCAGCACTAAAATTTTAATCTTTTTCATTATGATTGTACTTGCACCTTCTTGTATATCTTCTTCAACTTGATATTTAAATCTTAAATAGTCAATCAATTATTTATCTGTCTGATTTTATAATTTATATGGTAGATGATTTTGTTGGGTGTGGATCCTTATTTTCATCCTAATTCAGATATCCTTATTTTAGTTGGATGTATACCCTAGGAAAATTGTACATCCCTGCAGCGGGGGGGTGTGGGGGGGACTTTTCCCCCCCGCAAGGTCCCGGGGGCCTGACCCCCCGGCTGGGGGATACGGGGGCTAGTGGTCCCCCGACGGGGGTTTTGGGGACAGCGCCCCCGAAGCTAAAAACAAATGTAAAATTGCCTTGTAAAAGTATATTAATTTCTAGTCAATCTGGGTCATTCATTAGGCGGATGATCTGACGGTAGAAGTTATTTTTAGTTTAGGGTTTTTTCCCCTAGAAGGAAACCCCTCACTTTGTATGAGGGTATTGTATTACAGCTGTGTATTTTATGAGTATTCTCAAAGCTAGAAACAGATAGGGAGACTGTGAGAGAGAAATAATGATATTACAACAGAACTGTTGTAGCTTGTGTCTCTTCATTTTGCTGGATAATAGAAAGGAAGGACTAGCTGTTCGGGTTGGACGTAGCCCAAAATGGGTGAACCACGTATATCTGTGTCTCTCTAGTTTTACGTGTTTTGTGTGCTTTTGTTTTCCGCATATTTTATGTGTTGCATTTCTCTGTAATTTATAATTTTCTAACAACTGGTATCAAAGTCGAAGGTCTATTTGGCTGATAAACTCGCATGAAAGAAGGGTTCCTAGTTCGAGTGGGAGCAATGGCGAAAGATGGTAAGTTTAGGGTTGAGAAATTTAACGGCCAAAACTTCCCGCTGTGGAAGATGCAGATGGAATATTATCTGTATCAAAAAGATCTGTACCTACCATTGAGCGGAAAAACAAAGAATCTGATGGCTATGACAGACGCCGAATGGGAGATTCTCGATAGAAAGGCACTCGGAACAGTACGGTTGTGCCTCGCGATGTCGGTAGCCTTCAATATTTCAAAGGAAACAACAACAGAGGGTTTGATTAAGGCATTGGTGAAACTATATGAAAAACCCTTAGCCTCAAACAAGGTATTTCTCATGAAATGTTTATTTAATATGAAGATGTCAGAAGGTAGATCTATTGCAGACCATTTAAATGACTTTAACACAGTTACCAGTTAGTTAAGTTTTGTAGCAGTAAAATTTGATGATGAAGTTAGGGCTATTTATTTTTGTGCTCATTTCCACAAAGTTGGAATGGTTTATTTATGACCATTAGTAACTCTATCTCTAGATCTAGTACTTTAAATTTTTATGATGTTGTCAGTGCTATCCTTAGTGAGGAAATGTGATGGAAAATCTCTGGTGAGACATCAAGTAATGCTTTGAGTGTAGAGTATAGGGGAAGAAGAATGGAAAGAGGAAAGAGCTCAGGATATCGTAGTAAATCAAGGAAAGGCAGATCCAAATCCAGATCGGGGATAGTGTGCTGGAAATGTGGAAAGAAAGGACACCTAAAGAAAGATTGTAGATCTCGAAAGGGAAAAGAAGGAGATGCAAAACAAGAAAACAATCATGAAGAAAATGTGACAAGTGATGTGTTACAAGATGATTTGATTCTTTCTTTCGAAAATGTGACTAATTCTTGGGTTGCAGATTCAGGGGCCTCATTCCATGCCACACCTGATAAGAAATATTTTCATGACTATGTTCAAGGAGATTTTGGACAAGTTTGTTTGGGTGATGATAAACCCTGTAAAATTGTTGGAATGGGTAAAGTTCTTGTAAAACAATAGAATGGAAACCATTTTCTATTAAAGGAGGTAAGGCATGTTCCAGATCTGAAGAAAAATCTGATTTCCATAGGGCAATTAGGCGGTGAATGTTGTGTGACAACTTTCACAGATAAAAGTTGGAAGGTCACCAAAGGAGCCCTGGTAATAGCAAAAGGCGAAAAGGTTGGTACATTGTACTTATGCAATGGTATTTCTAACTCTGTTAATGGTTTAACTTCAAAAGGAGCAGATGCAGCATTATGGCATCATCGGCTCGGACACATGAGTGAGAAGGGGATGAAGATTCTTCACTCAATAATTTTGTTTCCAGGTTTGAATAATGTTGATTTGGATTTCTATGAGAATTGTATTTATGGAAAACAGAAGAGAGTCAAATTTCTCAGAGTTGGGAAAGAAAATAAGAGTGAAAAATTAGAGCTTGTGCATACATATGTATGGGGACCTGCTCAGGTATCATTTCTTGGTGGCTCTCGTTATTATGTTACTTTTATTGATGATGCAACTAGAAAAAATTGGATCCATTGTATTCAGAATAAATCTGATGTATTTGATATTTTCAAGAAATGGAAAGCTTTGGTTGAGATTGAGATAGGAAAGAAGTTGAAGCGTCTCATATCAGACAATGGAGGTGAATATTGCAGAAGAGAGTGTTATAGGTACTATTCAGAGCATGGAATTAGCAGAGAGAGGACAGTTCCAAGAACACCACAATAAAATGCTGTGTCAGAAAGAATGAACAGAACAATCATGAAGCGTGCAAGGTGCATGAGATTGCATGTAGGATTGGCTTTAAAATTTTGGGCAGATGCTATAGATACTATTGTTTATCTAATAAACAGAGGGCCTTTAAGTTCCTTGGATGGTGGTATTTTAGAGGAAGCATGGACAGGTAAAAAGGTAAACTACTCTTTCTTAAAGCCTTTTGGCTGTGAGGCCTTTGTCCATATTAATAAAGAAAACAGAACAAAGCTTGAGGAAAAATCAAAGAAATGTACCTTTATTGGATATGGTGTTAATGATTTTGGTTATCGCTTGTATGATTATGAAAATCACAAAATCATTAGAAGAAGAGATGTAATATTCAATGAAAAGGTATTGTATAAGAATCAGTTGCAGGAAAAAAAACAGGAAAAGGAAAATAAAGAATACACAGTTCTTGATGAGATCACAGAAAAAGTAAAGGTGCCTGCAAATAATAATAATCAACATCCACAGCGACAACAACCACCACAACAAAAACTGGCACCTCAAACATCAGAAAGTGGTGTCAGAAGATCTACCAGGATAAGTAGACCCCCTGAATGATACTCTCCTTCATTATATTATTTATTGTTGACTAATTCTGGTGAGCCCGAATGTTATGAAGAAGCAATGCAGGTTGAAAGCAAGAAGAAGTGGGAGCTAGCCATGGAAGAAGAGGTGGACTCCTTAATGCATAACCAGACTTGGGACTTAGTTAGGTTGCCTATAGGTAAAACTACATTGTAGAATAAATGGGTTTACAGGTTGAAGGAAGAAGATGGAGGAAAACAAAGGTACAAATCTAGACTTGTGGTGAAGGGGTTTGCACAAAAGAAAGGTATTGATTTTGATGAAATAATTTCTCCTTTTGTTAAGATGGCTTCAATCAGAACTATTTCAAGTCTTGTAGCAGCAGAAGATTTACATCTTGAACAGTTAGATGTAAAGACAACATTTCTCCATGGAGATTTGAAGGAAGAGATCTATATGGAGAAACCAGAAGGATATGAGGTCAAAAGGAAATACAAATTAGTGTGCAGGTTAAAGAAGAGATCGTATGGCTTAAAACGGGCTCCAAGGAAGTGGTATCTAAAATTTGACAGGTTTATGTCTGAACAAGGTTATACTAGATGTCACTCTGATCATTGTGTTTATCTGAAAAATCAAAATGATGGAAGCTATATTATATTGTTATTGTATGTAGATGAAATGCTTGTTGCAGGGTCTAACATGCAAGAAATAAATGTGCTCAAAATAAAATTGGCAAATTCATTTTTAATGAAGGATTTGGGAGCTGCAAAACAAATCCTTGGTATGATAATAAGTAGAGACAGGAAAAATCACAAATTAACACTGTCTCAGAATGACTACATACAAAAGGTGTTGAAAATATTTAATATGTAGAATGAAAAACCAATTAGTACACCTTTTGCTATCCATATCAAACTTAGTAAGGAGATGTGGCCCAAGACCCAAGAAGAAATGGACTATATGTCTAAAGTTCTATATGCATCAGCAGCTCGAAGCTTAATGTATGCAATGGTCTGCACAAGGCCTAATATTGCACATGCAATGGGAGTTGTAATCAGGTACATGAAAAATCCAGGAAAAGAACATTAGATGGCAGTCAAATGGATTCTCAGATATTTGAGAGGTACCACAAATCAAGCATTATGCTTTGGTGGTTCAAACATTGCTCTACAGGGATATGTTGATGTAGATATGGAAGGTGAAAGAGATAACAGGAGGAGCACTACAGGATATGTATTTACTGTAGGTGGAACAACTATTTGTTGGGTTTCAAAAATCAAAGTGTTGTTGCACTTTCAACAATAGAAGCAAAGTATGTTGCTGCTATAGAGACTAGTAAGGAAATGATTTGGTTACAAAGGTTTATGGATGACTTGGGTAAGAATCATGATATGGGCACATTATACAGTGATAGCCAAAGTGCCATTCATCTTGCAAAGAAATCAAAATTTTATTCCAGGACTAAACACATACAGCTCAAGTACCATTTCCTACGGTCAGTATTGGAAGATGGACAATTGAAGCTGGAAAAGATACACACTAGCCAGAATCATGTAGATATGTTAACAAAAGTTGTAACCAGGGAGAAATTGAGAATATGCTCAGTTTTAATTGGTCTTCAAGGATGACAATAAAGATGAGAAATAGCTAGGTCCAAAGAGGATTCATTTTCCAGCAAATGAAGCAGCGGTGGTGTTTCTACAACCAGTCTCCAAGTGGGAGATTGTTGGGTGTGGAGCCTAATTTTCATCCTGATTCAGAGATCCTTGTATTAGCTGGATGTATACACCATGAAAACTATACACCCCTGCAGCGGGGGGGAATTGTCCCCCCCACGGGGTCTGGGGGCGCTAACCCGCTGGCTGGGGAGTCCGGGGGCCAGTGGTCCCCCGGTGGGGGTTTCGGGGGTAGTGCCCCCGAAGCTAAAAATAGATGTAAAATTTCCTTGTAAAAGTATAGTAATTTATAGTCAATCTGGGCCATTCATTAGGCGGACGATCTGACGGTAGAAGTTATGTTTAATTTAGGGTTTTTTTCCCGAGAAGGCAACCCCTCGCTTTGTATGAAGGTATTGTATTGCGGCTGTGTATTGTATGAGTATTCTCAGAGCGAGAAACAGATAGGGAGACTGTGAGAGAGAACAGAGGATATTACAATGGATCTACTATAGGTTGTGTCTCTTCATTTTGCTGGATAATAGAAAGGAAGGACTGGCTGTTTGGGATGGACATAGCCCAAACTAGGTGAACCACATATATCTGTGTCTCTCTGGCTTTATATGTTTTGTGTGCTTGTGTTTTCCGCATATTTTATGTGTTGCATTTCTCTGTAATTTATATTTTTCTAACAGATTTCACACTCCAAAATACTTACACTAGGCACACATTTTCATCCCATTGACATACTTTTGTGGTTAGCTTTTTGGAACTAACATAAAAGATTCATATATTAATTTATTATCTATACAATGTGAGTGGTAAAAGAACCCAATTAAATAGACTAAAAACACATGAGAAAACCAATGTTATATATTCCTTTCACACATCTGGAAGGTGTTGTAAATATTTTTTCATTGATTTCAACAAATTTACCATTAAGTAGATGGTTGAAAATAGTGTCATCATTTAGCTCAAATGTCTCAGAAGAGTAGGTTCTAGGCACAAAAAGAAAGGTCTAGATTAAAAAAATAGCAGACTGTTTGAAGCCATTTTTTATGTAGTATATGATATCATATTCCATGCCAAACCTAATCAACTAGAAATTAATCCGAAAGATATTTCTAATGGTATAAGGAAGTCTAAAAATGGACTCTTGGATCAATAGTTAGAGGCAGTCAAAGTTGGGCCTACAAAAGTCAAAAACCTGGAAGCCTGGAATGTTGGGAAAAATACTGAGAGGGGGGGGTGAATCAGTATTTACTGCATACTCAAAAAAATTTACTTTTTCATTCCTTAAAACCCATACGCTACTTTCCTTTAGTAAACTCGCGTATACACGCGGATACCTTTCATTCAACTAGCGTATACACAGAGATCTAAATATGTCATTAGTTCTTTGCTTATATCATTCCATTATTCATTCATCAGATGTTCAATAAGCAGTAAACATGTGCAGTAAGAACAGAATAAACCATCACACAGAGCATCACACATGAACACCAGGATTTTTAGGTGGAAACCCAAATCGGGAGAAAACCACCGCTGCAGTTGCTCAGCCTTCAATATTTTATTATAGAGAAAACATCTTACAACATATGTGCTGGCGCAGACTTGACCAGCACGCAGGCACCCACCTGCGCTCGTTTACCAGCCTCTCCTGGAAGGGAGCTCCAACCCCCCGACTCGTTTACCAGCCTCTCCTGGAAGGGAGCTACGACCCCCTGATCTCGTTTACCAGCCTCTCCTGGAAGGGAGCTACAACCCCCTGACTGAAGGCTACAACCCTCAGCACCTCTATGGACCACGTTTCATCAATTTTCACACTGGATCCAACAGCTTCAATAGAACAATACTTGTAGGCCACGTTTCATCACATTTTCAGACTGGACCCATTCCATACTTTTAAGCTCAAACATACATCACCAACAGATACTTATCAACACAGATCAGATAGCAGAAACACAGCAGAACAGATCAGATATTTCATACCCTTTGCTTCAGCAAACCCTAGTTTGCATACGCGCTTTCCTTTCTCTGATGTCGCGTATATACGCACTTCCTTCCATATAAACCTGCGTATACTTCAGTAAAAATTACAAATCTAATTTTATTACGCATACGCGCTTTCTCTTCAGCGACGCCGCGTATATACGCGCTTCCTCTTCGGCGAAGTAGCGTATAGATCTTCAACCATCATAGAGCAGCATACTTCTTCAGATCAGACATTCAGTTCAGATTTACCCTTTTACTTCAGACAGATGTTCGCCTCATTTCAGATCTAAGCCTTCCATAAACAGATCTAGAAAATACAAGTACATTTCATATCTAGATCCCCTTCTTCATCATTGGTGCATCTTACATTCAGATCTATCATTTAATTGTAACCCTTTCCATTCAGATCTACTTCAGAGAGAAGTATTCATTCAAGCTCAGACATCTTGCACCCACACTCATGATTTGCATAATGAATTTCATCTCTTTATATAGGTTTATCCTTTTTCAATACCATGAGCCCATTTTTCAATACCATGAGCCAAAACAACATTACTTCCGATGGTATTCCTGGACGGGGTCAATTAGGCGGATCATTACCCAATACAATGGGTCAATACCATGGTGGTTACCCCTGGTTTTGCACTTTTGAGTGCTTTTGCCCATACGCGACTTGGAACGTTCTTTTCCGCGTGCATACGCGACTTCCCTTTGATAGATCCGCGTATGCATAGAGACATACTCTTTTCATCATACTTTGAGCACATTCTGAATTCCTTTCTTCATTGCCTTCTGTATACACTGTAGATACATCATATTTTCTTCATCAAGAACATATTCTAGCAAGCACAACTTCATCAAGTAAGTTGTCATCATCTTTATCAAGTGGGTTGCCTTTCAGGGACAACACTCAACATCATAATATCAACAAGCATCATATCACATCAGATTTACACCATTTACCAAGTTCATCAAGACAAGAATAACTTCATCAGGTGGATTGCCATCAAGGACAACACTTGTCAACAGTCGCATGTCTTTATCTTCATTCAGTGGGTTGCCATCAAGGACAACACTCTGCATCATATTTCCAACAATCTCCCCCTTTCGACTTGATGGCAACCACGATGGTGTTTGGTTACCACAACAGATAAGTATATTGACACCATGTCACTCTCCCAATTCTTTGACACCATTATCTGCATTCAAACACCATGTCATTCTCCCCCTTTGACATCAAGGGCAAAGGGCGGATCAAAACCAGCGGATCAAAACCAACACACTCTCCCCCTTTGACATCAAGGGCAACGGGCGGATCAAAACCAACACACTCACCCCCTTTTCTTCTCCTCATGTGGAAGAAGCGTTCTGCAGATCTGATGTATACTGAAGTGGCCAAGCTCCCCCTGAGTTCATGCTAAATCTTCAAACATACTTTCCAATGGATTACATGACTCTATGAACTTCCTATCACCAAAGACTCATACTTACATCAAATATCCAACCAAGTGGATTTACATATAAGACTCAAGTACCCAACCAGGTGGGTTTACACATTTCAACTCAGCTACCCAACCAAGTGGGTTTACAAAAATTGACTCAGCTACCCAACCAAGTGTGTTTACAAAATTTGACAAGTCCTTACATGACTGAATATTACAAATTTACATCATGGGTCTCAACAAGACCTTTTCAACAAATTACAAAAATGACCATTTAAGACCAACACCAGAAAGTCCTCAAGAAAGAGAACATATTTCAAAACCATCATAATGCCAACAATGCATTATACTCAGCAACGCTAATGCTCCCCCTGAATCTGTGCATCCAAGCATCCTTTCCATATGACTAAGGCTCCCCCTTAGTTTGTGCATCCTGAACACTTTCACCAACAAATCATCAAGGCATCTTTATCAAAACATTAGAGATAGAATTATGAGAACTGGAACACCACCAGAGATACCAAACAGTATCAGAGATACCAAGCAGCACTGCAGCTGTGCTGAAGAGAGCTGACTCCAAGCAAAAATTGTCAGCAATCAGACATACGCGGTTTTCTGTGCAGGAACTCGCGTATATATGCGACTGTGTTTCATTAAACCCGCGTATCCAATGCTATCTTCTATATTTCAACCAGATCTGATCCTTTGTGAGAAAAAGACAGTGTTCAACTTCTTTCTGAGATATTTTGAATGCTTCTCTGGACTACAGATAGATAGAGTAGTGTAGTTGTTTCTTCAAGCGTCATCCAATGGTTGTAGCATAAGCACATTAGCAATCAAGCCTTCAGATTCTTTGCATCATTAATACATTCTTTCCAAGAGAAATTATCATACCAGAACAGCATCTTCACACAAGTGTCAAGCAATCATCCATGTGGTCCAACATCACCATGATCTTCAAGATTTAACATGAAGGAACATATGTAGGCAAAAGATCTCGACCAAAGTAACAAACTCTGCATGATCTATTCTTATTTCTGAATCAAATGACATCCAACTCATCCATGTGTGAGCACAAAAGATACTTATCAGCAACCAGGGCTCAAAATATCATCATAATAAACCATGTACCAAGTCATCATCATTTGAGCATGAGTATCACAAAAACCAAGGAATAAGAAGTCATATTGCCAACAATGCAATCATTAGTATTCAACTTGCTACTCCCCCTGGATCAGTGCTCCTTTCTAACTTGAACACGTTCATCAGCAAGTCATCAGCAACAATCTCTGCATGGGCTGTCCTTATCTCCGAATGATAGGACTTTCATCTCAACAATGAATACTCTTCATTAACAAGCAAGCAGGACTCATCCACAATCTTGTAACACAAGAAACCATGTATCATATCATCATTATTTAGAACTGAAAAACTAAGCTGATACAGAGTCAATAATACAGTTATTAACAATCAAACTGATGCTCCCCCTGAACCTCTGCTCCAGATCTTCAGCTATCAGATAAATCCTCTTATCATCAATGCATACGCGTCTGTGCCTGCTGGAACTCGCGTGTATACGCGACTTTGTTTCATCTAACCCGCGTATGGAAAGTGAAATATAGAAAATTTCACACCTTCATCTTCTCCTGCAATTTTACCTTCTGTTCCTGTCTTTTCTTCACACCAGATGCACTGTCAGAAATACATATAACCAGAACAATCAAATCAATCATCATACATTGCTCTTCCTGTGATGATACATTACTAAATCTGATAATGTATCCCACATCATTCCTGCAGTCAATCAGAGAAGTAAGCTTCAGAAGCGGGTGACTGCAGTAGGGTCAGAATTCCCTACGTTTCTGATTGCTCCTCCTTCTTTTTCCAAATTTTCTTGAGCTTTCCAACTGTGTGCTGAAAATTGTCCACTTTCCCAGATCTGCTCATCCTGCATTCTTTTTCTACATGTCCATACTTGTTACAAGCATAACATCTCATGTGGCCAGAGAAATAGACATAAGAATCATAATGAGCTTTTCTATTCTTCCTTCTATTATAATCACCAGCTTTGTAACCATACTTGTTGCACGAAAAACAATATCCCTTAAAACAACCTGAGTACCTTTCTGAATAGAATCTGTTTGTTTGAGGCTGAAATGATCTGCTCCTGCAATTTGCTGCAACATGCCCATAATTATGACATTTGAAACATTCAACATTATTGAATGATTTCCTTTGAGATTTCATCATTGTTGGTTGACCTTTTGTTTCTTTCAACTCTTCAGGTTTTGCATTGACTTCCTTTGAATCTTTAACACTTCCTTGTGAACTAGATTCTCCTTTAACAGTTTCATGAAAACCAAGACCAAGTTTGATAGAAGGAGACCTTTGACTACTAAGAATATTGTCCAGAATCTTAGTACTATCTTGAAACCTCAAAAGTTTAATCTTTTCTTCTAATTTACCTTTGAGAATGTTTACCTCAACCTCCAAGGCTTGACATTTCTTTGTCATGCTTTCTTCTTTCCTTCTTCCATCTTCTACTTGATCCTTCAGATTTAGAATCTCTTCTTTCAACCAACTTTCGTTTTCTTCACATGTTTTTTGCAGCTCTTCATTCTTCTTCTTCGATGCTTCGAGATCTTCTTTCAGAGATATGTTTTCTGCTTCAAGTCCTGCATTCTTCTTAATTGATTTATCCAGGTATTCTTTGAGGGAAATGATTTCTGCTTTAAGTCCTTCCTTTTCAAATGATTGTAGAGGGTCCTCACTCTTCTTACTTGATGCTTCAAGTTTTTCTTGTAGGGAGATGATTCCAGCTTCAAGACCTTCATTCTTCCCTTTTGATTTTTCCAGATCTGTTTTTAGAGAAACGTTTTCTGCTTCAAGTCCTTCATTCTTCTTATTTGATTCTTCAAGATCTGCTTGCAGAGAGATGATTCCAGCTTCATATCCTTTACTTCGATTGTATACATCATCGAACATCCTTTTCAGTCTAAATACCAAAGCTTTGGAGGCAGCGTCCTTCTCATTAAATATTCTTTGTTGATCTTTGATAACTTCTTTTAAATCCACAACATTACTTTCACTATCAACATCATTGTTTGCACAGATAAGATTACAAGGATCACTATCAAATTCATCTTTGTCAACTTCTGCTATACCGGTTTTCTGAGACATCTCCTTACTTTGAGTATCCTTCTTCTTTTGCTTCTTTGCCATGAGAACTTGTAGAGCTTGGTCAGAATCTTCTTCATCTTTAATCTTGACAACTTCTTCTAGGTCGATAGCATATTCTTCACTATCATCACCATTCATTGTACCAATGAGACAATTAGGACCCCAATCACTATCTGATTCATCTTCTTTGATTTCTGGTATCCATGTTCTCTGAAATATCTCCTTTCTTCGAGTAGGCTTCTTCTTTTGCTTCTTTCCCATTGTGACGGATCTCCTTCAAGCGATCAAGCTTCTGCAGAAGGACCTGCTCTGATACCAATTGTTGGGAAAAATACTGAGAGGGGGGGGTGAATCAGTATTTACTGCATACTCAAAACTTTTCACTTTTTCATTCCTTAAAACCCATACGCTACTTTCCTTTAGTAAACTCGCGTATACACGCGGATACCTTTCATTCAACTAGCATATACACAGAGATCTAAATATGTCATTAGTTCTTTGCTTATATCATTCCATTATTCATTCATCAGATGTTCAATAAGCAGTAAACATGTGCAGTAAGAACAGAATAAACCATCACACAAAGCATCACACATGAACACCAGGATTTTTAGGTGGAAACCCAAGTCGGGAGAAAACCACCGGTGCAGTTGCTCAGCCTTCAATATTTTATTATAGAGAAAACATCTTACAACATATGTGCTGGCGCAGACTTGACCAGCACGCAGGCACCCACCTGCGCTCGTTTACCAGCCTCTCCTGGAAGGGAGCTCCAACCCCCTGACTCGTTTACCAGCCTCTCCTGGAAGGGAGCTACGACCCCCCGATCTCGTTTACCAGCCCCACCTGGAAGGGAGCTACAACCCCCTGACTGAAGGCTACAACCCTCAGCACCTCTATGGACCACGTTTCATCAATTTTCACACTGGATCCAAAGCTTCCACTAGGACACCACTTGCAGGCCACGTTTCATCATATTTTCAGACTGGACCCATTCCATACTTTTAAGCTCAAACATACATCACCAACAGATACTTATCAACACAGATCAGATAGCAGAAACACAGCAGAACAGATCAGATATTTCATACCCTTTGCTTCAGCAAACCCTAGTTTGCATACGCGCTTTCCTTTCTCTGATGTCGCGTATATACGCGCTACCTTCCATATAAACCAGCGTATACTTCAGTACAAATTACAAAGCTAATTTTATTGCGCATACGCGCTTTCTCTTCAGCGAAGCCGCGTATATACGCGCTTCCTCTTCGGCGAAGTAGCGTATAGATCTTCAACCATCATAGAGCAACATACTTCTTCAGATCAGACATTCAGTTCAGATTTAACCCTTTACTTCAGACAGATGTTCGCCTCATCACAGATCTAATCACTCCATAAACAGATCTAGCAAATACAGATACATTTCAGATCTAGATATCTCGCTTCATCATTTCTTCATAGGTGCATCATAGATTCAGATCTATCATCAAACCTTTACCCTTTCCATACAGATATACTTCACAGAGAAGTATTCATTCAAGCTCAGACATCTTGCACCCTCACTCATGATTTGCATAATGAATTTCATCTCTTTATATAGGTTTATCCTTTTTCAATACCATGAGCCCCTTTTTCAATACCATGAGCCAAAACAACATTACTTCCGATGGTATTCCTGGACGGGGTCAATTAGGCGGATCATTACCCAATACAATGGGTCAATACCATGGTGGTTACCCCTGGTTTTTCACTTTTTGAGCGCTTTTGCCCATACGCGACTTGGAACGTTCCTTTCCGCGTGCATACGCGACTTCCCTTAGACAGATCCGCGTATGGATAGAGACATACTCTTTTCATCATACTTTGAGCACATTCTGAATTCCTATCTTCATTGCCTTCTGTGCACACTGTAGATACATCATATTTTCTTCATCAAGAACATATTCTAGCAAGCACAACTTCATCAAGTAAGTTGCCATCCTCTTTATCAAGTGGGTTGCCTTTCAGGGACAACACTCAACATCATAATATCAACAAGCATCATATCACATCAGATTTACATCATTTACCAAGTTCATCAAGACAAGAATAACTTCATCAGGTGGATTGCCATCAAGGACAACACTTGTCAACAGTCGCATGTCTTTATCTTCATTCAGTGGGTTGCCATCAAGGACAACACTCTGCATCATATTTTCAACATGGAAGCCTGGAACCACAGAAGTCTTGGAATCTCATAACATGGTGGAATTATATAGGAGAATAACCCTGGTGTTATAAGACATTTTTTCAGATATGGTCAATAGGCCTCCTAATGGGATAAATCAACATCCTATTCCCCCTTGTCATCATCATTGCACAAAGACCTAAGCATGCCTCTTTCATTCCCTAGAGTTTTTGAGTGAAAATGCATTATCTAAGCTAGTTTGAGGACTAATTCTCCCTGGCCTCTTGTTGGAAAATTTTCACCCATAGGTTTCTCGAGTGTGGCCTGTGTTAATCACCTACAAGTTTCTCCCCTTTGCACCTATGTTGGTTCCAGAAATTTAGGAAAAAGAGAGAGTATCCTGAAGCCTCCATTTCTAGAAGCTTCTAGAATCTGTTGTAACCATTTAGCTCAGATAAAACATTTGGATCCTATCCTACCAGAAATTGGAGTTTCCATCCCTTATCCTTTGATCCCATCCTCCCATCAAAGGTGGATCTAAAGATCTAGATTGGTAATAGGATAAGAACTCCCAACTTACCCCACTCCTCTATATATTTACAACCTTCAATATGCAAGGGGTTCAATTTTGGAGAGTTATTCTACCCTTAAATTGTTATTGTGAGAGACACAATTTCATGCATTTAGGGTGATTGGAGGTGCACATTGTGACAAGGAAAGGACCAATCAACCTATAGGATATTTTCTACAAGATAGACACCTATTTATGGTTGTAACTCCTTCCATTCAAATTAATGCAAAGAGTTCTCTATTTTCCTATATGTGATGTCATTATTTCATGTATTTCAATATTGTTAGTGTCAATATATACATCCTATCACTAGTGATCAAATGGGCCCTTATCATGTCTTGTTAGGGTATCAGAGTCAAATTTTGGTCATTTCATTAGGTTTCAAGTAAAAATTTCGTCATTGGGTATTAGGTCTAGGAATATTTCCACTCCTTCCAAATTTTCACATGTTGGTCCTTGTCATCACTCAACTGAGTGTATCATCATTCAAAGATAATCATTATCATTCAATTCATCACCATCATGATTTCATTCAGTTCAGTGTCTCCATTAAGTCATTAGGGTTTCAAGGTCACCAAATATGTCATTTCATGCATAAAATCCAACCATTAGAGGAATGGTAATAGGAAAGTTTGTTCAATAAGGTTTGATTTCAAAATGTAATTTATTTTTTATATTATGTAATAAGTTCCTAAGTTCTAAAATTTCAATTAAAGTTTCTAAGGCTACAAGGTTCTAAAAAGAAAATGAGATTCATGAGGTGGGCCATGCTACCTCATTGATGAAATGACTCTAAAGAAATATATAAAAGAAAAAATGGAAACTCATTTGCACTCTTATATCCTCTCACCATCGATCTCCCCTCTCCCATTGGCAATAAAAATCAGTTTTGAACCTCTCACTCGTAAAAACTCGAGGGAGTTTCACACAGAGTCACTACGTTGTGCATTTGAGAATGGCGTTGCACACAGAGACACCATGTTGCGCATGGGCACTGCACACAGGCAGACTATGCTGCGCATATGGTAGAGATTTTCAGAAGTGGTATTTAGCTACCAAATTGGTTTTTCAAATATTATCTTAAGTCATTACAACCTCCAGCCTCTACCAGAAGTAAGTCAAAGTATTTCATATTGTAATATTCCTACATTAGCATGTAGCTAATGGGAATATTGATTTTTGATTTTTGCACCTAGTACATGAATAAATGGGGAAGGAGACCCATAATTAATTTAAATCAGCATAAAAACCCTCTTGGTATGAAAGGGGATCATTCTAGAAGCTAGATTTCACATCCTCATGTGTGAACAAAGACCTGTGCATGTGGAAAAAGTCAAGTTTGACCAAGTCAACAACATTAATATTTGAGGAGTGGATCCTAAAATAAAATCAATGCTCAATGTGAACAAGGCTAAATCTGAGTTATTTTCATAAGCACACTTAAGTGTGAAAGAGGCTGGATCAGTTGACCAAGGCAACCAAGACCAAATCAATAGCATTGTTGATCAGGTGATCATGTCCAAGAGGGAAAAAATGATCAAAATTTGAACTGCTCAGAATTGGTAATAAATTGATCGAATGGATAGTGTTCATAATTGTGATCCTAACACCGCAAATGACACTCAAATACGATGTCATATGTGGAAGATATTCAAGTTTTAAATTTCCCAGTAACCTTCAAAACAAGACCTTGGAACTTAAAAAATGTCATCTTCAGAAATTATTTTTATGGAAAAAATTTCATTTTTTTATGAAGTATGGATGGCCAATTAGAGGGTGCCACATGGCCTGCCCGGAGGCTGCCACGTGGCCCCAGGCCAAAAGTTTCAAGCTATTTTTAAAAAAAAATTAGTGTTGGAAAAATCTTCATGGGTTAGCCCTGACCAGAGCTGAACGCTACGGGTCAGTCGAGCCCAACCCGACCCGAACGGGGTCACAAGTCACCGTGAATGAATAGTTGAACGGAGGTTGGTTGGAGCTAAATGTAGCTACATGAAGTTTGGTTGGAGGTGAACGTTGTCAGGGTCAGCAGTGAATGGCCGGTGTCTGCACATAAGGTCGGGTGGAGTTTACATGCCTCGTGCAGAGGCTGCACGAAAGACCGGGCGGAGGTGAACGACAGGTTATGTTTGAACACGTTGGGTCGGTCGGGTGGAGGATGACCTGACCTGAACGCATATTGGTTAGCATTGAACGTAGGCAGATAACCCCAGGGCTTAAATCGTTTTCATAAGATCGTTCCGCCATGACCCAAGGTTTCTTCCGACGGTTAAGGAGACAGTTCCGGCGGGCGGTTTGAAACCGTTATATGTGACCACGTCTAGTTTCAACATTAAATGCCAATCTAACCGTGCAGCTAAATTAGAGTGCACCACCAAATCTGACAGATTTTGGCCAATTTGTCGGAGTTAAGTGCAGTCCTCCCAATTTTGGTGGAGGTTTTTTAGGCCAAACTGGACAAATCTTGTTTTGATCATAACTTTCACATTACTGAACCTTTTTGGATGAAATTTTAGTCATTTTCAACTATTATGATAATTCTAAATCCATTGGAATAGGTTTTAGAGCCAACAGAGGTGTCTTTCAACCATTTTTACTTCATATAATCTTGGAGAGACATTAGGGCCTTGCGGGAAATGGAGCTGCATTCAACTACACTTCACTATTTTAGGTGAAATAAGAGTCATTATTAGCTTCTTTCTGCATTCTGAATTCATTTTCACAGTTGGTTTAGTCTGTTCAGACCTTATTCTCATTGTATTACCATTTTGAGCATCACAATATATCAAGGACATGCCCATTGGGAGCCTTGGACTCGACAAATGTAGCCCACGTGTTTCGGGGAATTTCACCCTAGAGGTTCGTTGGGTTACAACCTCCACAGAGCAGGGGCATGCTACTTAACAGAGACTCACATAACCATGCACGTTCAGAAAAACTAAATAGAGTAGAATGAGAAAGTTACCCGTAGGTCCTACGGTTGAAGAAGATCCCGCAGGGTTCAAACCCCCAGCAACCGTCCTTCCTTCTTAACCTGAAAGACAAGAAGAAACAAGCACAAAGGACTAGTTGTACAGCATATATCTACTCTAAATGTTAGTGAGATTCATATAAAACATTAAATAAATCATAATGAATGCTTGTATAACAAATATTCTCATACATATAAGCATACACCAACACGTTTATTTCGGGAACAACATGGTACTTCTGTATTATAAATAGCATGTACAAAAGTAACACGTGGAGAGATCACCTGATCCTTCCAAGGCCTTCGCAGACCGTCGTCCGGATCCGTCCAGCCCTTGCCTCGCTAAGACTCCTTCCAAACTGGTGCATACGAGATAACATATAAAGGGATGTGTATCTCAAGGAAACAAGGGTTTCTTATAATGAACTGGGAAAGTGCAGGAGGCACGGGGAATCAGACTTGGATAGGGAATACCAACAGAGTATAATATCAATAATTCTCTCTCTCCCTTAGGCCATACACATGAGGGCTTTTTATAGTCCCTCCAAGTAGTTTCAACAGTTGGAAACAGTTGGCCACGGGCTGGGGTGGTTGAACTACCCGAGTAACCATCAACCCAGAAAATAGGGGAATAATTATATATTTTAATTACTTCAATGGCATACGCGGAAAAGTACGGGCATAGTCGCGTATGGGGATTTCTACACTGTTTTTTAGTGAATTTGTCCAAGTCTGTAGGAATGGGTGCCCAAAACCATCAAAGGACAAGAGAGGACTTCACCAGATTTCAGCCTGCCAAAAACCAATGAAAGAAAACAGAGAGTCAACTCATGCTGAGGCGGGCATACCCATGCTCAATCAAAAATACATCATATAGAAAGTAGTGAATAGATCCAACATGTATACAAGTATAGCTGAACTGAAAGTACACAATGAATCATCTGAGCATGGCCCGGAAGTGTAAGTCTGAATCAATGTCCAAGTATCACATATAGAAAGTTGATCAAAGATGGTGCAACTGGATGTCTGATCAAATAAGTAACTGAATCTCCAAGTACCGGATCATAAGAGGTGGATCAAACGGTACAATCACGCAACTCGGGGGCCAACATATAGGATGCTGTTGTACTGAACTGCAACATATAAGGGTGGACGGCATCACTGGCAGAAACTGAATGGACTGTCAAAAGTGAACCGAAAATGCTGATGCAACCCGAGGTCTTCACCGATCACTATGGCACAATTCTACACAATGGGAATAAATGAGCTAAAGTCGACCATGTGAGAAATCGTTGGATTACCGGGCAATGATGTATCCCGTTAACCAACGCGAGACAACCCACCGATAATGATAATGAGTGTCAAGGTGCCCCAGTACAATCTGACAAGTGCGAATGAATGAGTTGAAGTCGAACACTTGAAAGAATCTACCAATCAGAAGGCAATGATGAATCCCCACTGTCGATAGCGAAGATTCTGCCACTGATGACTACAAACCCTAAGGTACTGACAAAAAGACTCTAGACCTTATTCCCAGAGCAATGAGTCGAAGTCGATGGGAAAAGATCTGCTGGAAGGAAGGCATTAAGGCATCCCACATCAGTCCAGCGCGAGTGTAACCCGCAGGCCAAGATTTGGAAGGAATCGGACGAAGTAGAGTGATGGAACCAAAACCGAAGTACGTTTCCGACGTGCACATGATGAAGCTAGCGCACGGAAGAAACCCTCTGAACCAACCAATAATGAAAGCTGACACAGAGGCGAGAAATCCACCGATAGGGTCAAATGGAAATCCAGGTACTGCACGAATCCCAAGTGTGATAATGTGTGCTGACGTCGAACACAGTGGAAACCACTCAGTCAAAGACCCATGATGATGATCAAATGCTGAGCACGAGGTCACCTATCAATGATGGAAATAGGCCCAAGGTGCGGCTCTAGGCTTGCTCTCAGAGCAATGTGTCATAGTCGATAAGAGACAAACCCGCCGGCAAGAAGTCAATGGAGACCTTCTCAAACCAGCACGAGCAGAAGATCAAAACATCTGATGTGATAGAACATGATACTGACAAGACCGGGAAGGTCGACTGAATAATGAGTCAAGAGACACCGCAGAATGGCCGACTCAGGCTAGACTTCCCTTGAACAAAAACACGACTCTGTGATGACCATGGCAGTAAAAAGTGACACTGTATAAGTCTGTCTTGCAGGAGGCAAAACAAACTCTCCATATGATCGGAAGAGATAACCGACCGGGGGAGAACTGACAAGTGAAACATGGTAAAGGTTGAACCTAGGTCAAACTAGAACCATCCCAAATGAAGGAAATATATATAAGTATATGTGCTTTGTTCAAGGGCGACAAACTGACTCTGTACTGCCATCAAAATAACGAAGATACATCCCGTTCCCGCTCTTTTTGTTATATTTGATTTTTTTTTGTCTTTTTCATATAATAAGCATGAAAAAAGAATAAAAGAATGCTATGGTACAATGGATAGAACGAGTATCAAGAAAGCAGATGCACTAGTTCCTGGGATTGGAACAATCCTATGCTCAATGCAAGGTGGAGAAAACTGGTCAGTGATACTCAGAGGAACGTTCCATCCATGGGTAAAAAGGTGTCAAGTCGTGATAGCTAAGTGCATGCAATGGTTAACTTGTACAGAAATTCAAGGTCAAAAGTTGGCTTAAACATCGAGTCCAAATGAAGCCGGCTAAAGGCCAGGATAAAGAAGTAGCCAATATGCAATGCAGTAATACAACTTAACGACACCAGGGAGCCTCTAGGGTAAAAGCCAGAAAAATGATAAGTGATGAAGAAGAAGAATGAAGCTTCAACACAGAAGACATGGTGGGACTAAAGAGGACTCCCAAGCCTACATAAAACGCAGCATGGGCAACAAGTGATAGCGAGGAACTAACTAGGAAGCCCATGTAAAGGAAGGCTCTACCATCAAGTCATGATTAAAAAATCAGCAGTGAAATGGGTGTAATACTCATAACCTGATGGGATTGACCCTAAGGCAAGTGATCAGTATGGAGGCTAGTATGCAAAATGCAACGGAGAGTGATTTCCCTAACCTATATGCCAGTGAAGATCATATACCTGCCGTGACGAGTCGGAAAGCATGGATCAAAAACCAGGAAAAAACTCAAAATCGTCAAAATGTACCTGAAAACATACCAAACTGGGCACTTCCAAGCAACCGGGTTATGCAGTTTAAGATACATCGAAAAAATAAGCATAAGGAATTTTTTGCGAAAATTTTCAATTTTTTAGCCATAAATAGACAAATTACCTCATATTTGGTTCATTATTGCATTGCTGATTTGGAAAAAAGTGCTCTGGAGCAAAAAACTTCTTTCGTCAAATCAGGAACAACCGACCGTCGAAACGCGCCGAAACTTCAGGTAGGCTCCTAAATCATCCTGTTTATTCATTTTGTCCGTTTGGAATTTAAAATTAAGTGATTTTTAGCTTTAAAACCCTTGCTAAAATATACGGACTTGCGCATACGCGGGTTCATTAAAGGAAACTCGCGTATACACGCGACTGTGCAAAGGAAAAACCGCGTATGCGCAGGTCCGAATGCAAAAAAGTGTGGCTAATGAAAAATTTGATGAAATTTGACAGGATGAAAATCTCATGGAGGGAACGTGAGCATAGCGCAATAGACCAAGAGTTCATGCAGGATCGCGCAGCGCAAAATATCCTTCGGAATTGCGGATTGTTCAAATTCTTCAAGATGCCAAATATGAAAAGCAATGTGCGGTTGCTAGAAATGCTCGTAAATTACTGGGAACCAGATCAGGATTGCTTCATTATTGATCAGATGCCAGTATGCATTGAAGTGGAAGACATATATTTCATTACTGGACTCTCCCGGAGGGGAGAACCAGTAGACTTGCACGGGAAGCCCCTGGGAGGGTTAACCGTGGAAGACTATGTCCACGTGTATTGCGTGCCGGGTTCCAAAAGGTTGGAACACAGATTTCCATTAAAGATGTGAGGTATTTGCACATGAAAATCCTCCTTTTCACCATCAGCAGAGTGGCAGGATCCGCCTCTCTACATCAGGCATCCAGGACGCAAATGAGCATAGCTGTAGAGTGTTTGACTCATGTTTACGATTGGTGCACAGCCCTATTATTGAACATGAAACAATAGTTGACCTCTATTCGCCAAGCAAAGACTAAACACTTTGGCTACAGTACAATTTTGACAACATTCTTCTTTGAGAAGATTCCAGCTTTGAGACCCAGAGTCATCTCTACTATCAGTAGCCCGCGGGACCCAAGAATTGCCCGTTGGGCAGACATGATGAAGAGACTGGGGGGTAGTGAGGTACCCCGGACCACATGGGACGATGAGTTCTTCCTTTGGTGGGGAGAACAAATCATCGCAGTGTACGACTATCCCTATGCCGGGATGGAATTTCGTGGAGATCCGGATCTAGTTCTTCCACCTGGCACAACATGGGGAGCAGTCGGTAAGTTTGCAAAAAAAAAAAAAATTGACTTATATGATTTTTTTGGATTTTTTCAAATATGTATGAAAAAATGAAAAACAAACATGTTTTTGATTGGATTCATAATGACCGACAACAAAAAATGATCATGTTTCAGATGTTGGACCAGTTCGTCCTGAGGGCCTACCGCGCCATAAGCGCCGCAGAGGCGAAGCGGATACTGTGGATTCAGATAGAACCCTCCAGGCCGTGCAGAGAAACTTGGAGGGATTAACCCGCCAAATCCATATGGTTGCCGTGGAGGATCTACCGGAAGCCATCCAGAGACGGGTGGTAGGAGTGCCCCGAGACTGGGTTAGACTATTCCGCCGAGTTGCCACTGCAGTTACGTTCTATAGGAACACGACTTCTGGGCAGGGACCTCAGGAGTAGACAGATTTTATGTATCAGATGACTGTATATTCTTTTTTGAGACTAAACATGATGGGGCATAAGCCCAAGTTTTGTACGAGATTATGGATCCAAATTTTGTAAAGTTTTTGACACTCCGATGATATATATACAGCGATATTTGATGTGATGTGATAAATGTATCAAATGTATGATGTTTTTGATGATTAAAATTTTATTGTGTGGAATGATTAATATGCCAATATAATGCTTGATTAGCTAATGAGTCAGCAAACCAATTGTCAGCTCGAGGAATATGAATGAACGTTAAAAATTGAAATGACCTTTGTAACAAACGTACCCTCAAGAAAAATCGTAATAAAAATGGATCTCGTACCCGATAAGTGTTGTTCAACTGCGACACCACCAGCTGAGAGTCCAAGAAAACTACCAACGAATCAACACCCAAAGATATTGCCTTCGAGAGTAGATGAATGACTGCAGTGTATTCTGCTATATTATTGGAAGCAAGACCAATGCAGACCCCTCTTTGATACCAACAGCTGACCGGAAGGATAATGAAGCACCCAAGCCGCGGAAGCTAAGTTCCGGGTGTGTCTACTAGCACCATCGGCGAAACCAAAATGACTCATGACATCCAACACAACCTGCCAAAGCAGATCAAAAACATCACCAACTCATCAAAGATCGAAAATCAATCAGATATGTACAAAGAAAAAAACTACTATATACAAAAGCAACATGCCAGGCCAAAGCCTAGGCATAATACTTCTTCAAATAGAGCCCATTTCGGGGCTCCGGCAACTCGTTCCCTTCGAAGTCAACCAAGGTATATGCTCCTTTCTTAAGGACTTTTTTAACGATATAGGGGCCATACCACATCGACTTAAAATTTCCTGCCCCCAAGGCATCTTTTTCTTGGGCATAGACCAAAACAAGGTCACCTTCTGAAAAAAGACCCTAGGCTTAACTGCCTTATCGTACTGAACTTTGACTCGGTTTTTATGCGCTTCATTCATCGTGGCAGCATCCCGGCGCTGCTCATCGAGGTGTTCCAGATGAAGAAGCCGCTCTGCCAGACTAGAAGTGTCAGGAAGAAGCTCAACAGCTAATTTAAGGGAAGGAATCTCGCATTCAATGGGAAATACAGATTCCACCCTGTGGACTAACAGAAATGGAGTAAAGCCAGTTGCAGTTTTAACTAACGTCCTGTATGCCCAAAGTGCAGGATATAGCATAATATGCCAGTTGGATCTATGTTTATCAATTGTCCTTTGAAGAATTGTCTTCAAGGATTTATTCACGGCTTCCACTTACCCATTGGCCTAAGGATAATATGGAGATGAATGCTCCTGCCGGAAACCCAATTTGAGAGCCAACTCAGCCATCATACTATTCTGAAAATGACTGCCATGGTCAGTGAAAATCTCTCTAGGTATACCAAAACGAGCGATAACTTGGTTGAAAAGGAACAAAGCTGCAGTCTCACCATCGTTCCCAAAATTAGGCATAGCCTCGACCCACTTCGTAAAGTAGTCTACTGCTACGATAATGTACTTGTGACCTTTTGCCGAAGGCGGGTTACAAGTAGTATAATCCATACCCCACTTTGTAAAGGGTCCGACAGTAACGACTGGAAAAAGCGGAGCTGGATGAGCGCACATTTTTCGAGTATACACCTGACAAGGATGACACTTCTTGACTGATTCAATACAATCTTTGAAAATCGAAGGCCAGAAGTAGCCAGCACGCAAAATCTTTTGGGTTGTAGCAAGCCCTGATAAATGACCCCCACAAGCTCCACCGTGAGAATCATTGAGCACAGCCTCAGCTTCTTCGAAAGTTAAGCAGCGTCTTAGGATTGAATCAACCCCTTGACGGTACAAAGCATCACCAATAATCAAATAATTCTTGGCCAAGTGACGCAGTTTACGACGCTCATATTTCGAAAAAGTAGAGGGAAACTTCGCAGTCTGGAGATACACAATGATATCCCCGTACCAAGGATCCTGTGGAGAGATAAGAAACAAGTGTTCGTCTGGAAAGGACTCATCATAGATCATCTCCTCTCCACAGGGCAACTCGGAGATCAATTCCGCAAAAACTAATGACTTCTTGGATTTGGCAGACATGAACTCGAGATCAAATTCTTGTAAAATCACAATCCATCTATTATATTTGCCCCCAATCACTCGCCTGCTGAGGACAAATTGAAATGGATTGGCAGCTGCCAAGACATAAGTTTTGCGAAGAATAATGTAATGCCGGAGTCGCTGCACAGCATGGACTGCTGCTAAGGCTAATTTTTCTATCGGGGTGTATCGAAGTTCAGGTCCTACCAGTCCTCGACTAAGGTAGTAAATAACATGCTCAGCAAGAGCATCATCTTCCTAAACCAGAACCATACCAATGGTAGATTCTGCTGTAGCCAGATACAAAAGAAAATCTCTGCTATAATCGGGTGGACTCAGCAAAGGAGCAGAGGTCAATGCCTTTTTCAAGGCATCGAATGAGCATTGAGCGTAGTCGTCCCAAAGAAAAGGAACTCCTTTCTTCAACAGTCTCATATATCCCTTTGTAATCTCAACATAGTTAACGATAAACCTCCGAAGAAAATTAGACTTCCCTTGGAGACTTTGAAGCTGACGGATTGAAGACGGGGGAGGCAACCGAAGTATTGCCTCAACCTTGAAGGGATATACCCTTATCCCTTCCCTAGACACAATAAATCCCAACAGCCGACCGGATGTAACCGCAAAAACGCACTTGTTCGGATTCAATCGAATTTTATAAAAACGACATCTTTCAAATATTTGCCGGAGGTGACCAGGATGATCCATCCTCTTTCGAGAATGAGCAGCTAGATCATCTAAGTATGCCTCGATAATCTTCTTGATGTCATGGAAGGCGTAAGACATGGCCCGCTAAAAGGTAGCCCCAACATTTTTAAGACCAAAAGGCATTTTCTTGTATGCAAACGTACCCCAGGGACAAATAAATGCAGTCTTATGTTGATCTTCAGGACAGATAGTAATTTGATTATATCCGGAGAAACCGTCCATGAAGGAGAAAATCTCGTTACCGGCACACTCGTCAATGATCTGATCGATGAATGGTGTGGGGTAATTGTCTTTAGGACATGCCTTATTCAGGTCTCTGAAATCGATGCACACTCGAATCGTTCCTTGCTTTTTATCTACCGGAACGGGGTTTGAAACCCATTCAGTCAGAGGAACTGGGAAAATGAATCCCGCCTTAAGCAGCTTTTCAACTTCAGCTTTGATAGCTGCTGCCTTCCTAGGATTGACCGGATGAAGTTTTTGCCTCACCGGCTTAGCATTTTCATACGTCTTGATCTCATGCTGGACGATAGATGGGTCTATGCCAGGCATTTCCTCATAAGACCAAGCAAATACATCCCTATACTCTTTGAAGAGCTCGGTATAAATTTGAACCTCTTCACGGGAACATTCAGCTCCAATGAAGACATTCTCGATAATATTGGGATCACTGGAAATGTTCACCGAGATAGTAGGAGAGATCACAACCATGTTCCCTTCAGCATAAACCTGTGTTGGTGCCAAAGGGTTCAAGACTGGGTGAACAGGACCAGGAGACTGAGGACTTGGAAAACTAGTTTCAACTTCGCTTAAGTCAGGTAGGAAGTAAGACCGATGATGCAAGTCATCCCACGGTCTATCTATACCAGTCATGGCTTCCAGGATTGCCTCTTCAGATGGAAGAGTGGTATCAAGACAATCCTGGGCCGAAGAAGAACTAAGCGTCCAAGCTGGAGCCACATCACCATCCAACTCTTCCGGTGAAAGAGGAGCTGGAGTAGATTCTGCAGTGTCAACAATAGACTGATATGCAATCTCAGCTGCAGAAATCGGAAATGCCATTCCACTCACTTGACCTTCCGCTAATGTGGCAGTAGGGGAAGGTAAGGTCCAAGGGTCCGAAAAATAATGAGTTCGAAAGAACTCTCTTCGAAGGGGAGCCTTGGAGGATGAAATAGCATTAATATGCATAGTAGGAGGAGGAAGATCGAAAGTACCCATCAGGGAAGAATACATTCCAACTCCTAGATTCTCAACAGGCGCCTTATTATTATCCAACTTAGGAACAGATGAGTCAGAAGGCGCATCCAGGTCTACAGGAGGATAGTCCAGTTGATCCACTGTAACGATCCTCCCTTCGTGGGGGAAACATACAATTCAAAATAATGAGGATGCAATTACATCCATCTCATAAATCCGATTCCTCCCCAACAGAAGGTTGTAGTCCAAGGCTGCATCCACTACCTCAACCTCTATGTTGACAGTTTTTCCCCCAACACAGATGGGCAAAGCCGGGACAATACCATGGGGTCTGTGAGAATGACCATCGAACGCAGTAAGAACAGTGCTAGATGGAACAGCTTTGGGAGATCCAAGTGTCTTCCAGCATGCGAGAGACATCACGCACGTGGAGGCACCCTCATCAACAACCGTTCGAAAGATATTACACTTCCGATACGACGATTTAATATGAAAAGCCATGTGATGAGGAAGTCTCTTCTTAAAATTATTCATATCAAAAGTAATCATAAGAGAATTTTTCGGATCAATAGCCCTAATGGCAGTGAGCAAAGCACTGCGCTGAGCCGGACAAGACTGGAGTACCTCTAAAGCTGACATAGCACAAGGACTTTGCGCCAGATCTTCTACAATCGAGTAGTTCTGGGCAGCCCTTGCGTTCGGATTAATCGTTGACCGCTTAGAAGATGCTTTTGGCATCCGAGGCATAGACTCGACAGTTGGCTTCATGATGTGAAGCGGCTCAGTAGCATCAGGAACTTCCTTAGCTTTCGAAGATTCCTCTCCGCCATAATCACGGGATCTCGTAGCGACATCCACGTGAGCACTCATCATAAAGATATTTGATGGAATTTCCCCTTCCTGAGTACCTCCAGAGGAAGCCCCAGGATTTTGGTTTGCGCCAACAACTAATTGCTGCCCTTGGGGAAAAGGGTTTGTTAGCACAGCCTGGGAACTAGAAGAACCCTGCTGGGATAACAGGCGCTGAGCATCCTGAATTTTAGGGCAAAGGTGTGTGAGATGGTCTCCAGCACAGAGCTTGCATGGAAACTTCACTTTCTTTTTCTCCTTTTGACCCTCACCAACACGCTCGTTGGTTTTATTTGCATTTCCCTTCCCGTTCTTGCCCTTCTTCTTGTTATTTCGTCCCTTCTTCGTCCCATCGGATTGTTGATTTCCTTTGGGATCAGAAGCTTGGACAACATTTATGGACAAAGACTGGGAAGGTGATGAATCAGCAGACACAGCCTGACCAGAAGGAGCAGATTGTAAAGAAAACTGCTGCAGTTGAGAAAGCAGGCTAGCTGCACCACTATTGACCGATCCGACAAGCCCGTCACCATGCGGAACAGGTTTAGTTTTCGACAATTCTAATTTGGAGCGAGGAGCATTGGGAAAATACTTATAAAGTACCCCAGACTGAGAATAGATCAGTTCTAGCTGCTGGGCCCTAAAAATGGCCTGCTCCTCAGAAAATACCCCAGATAGGGATACATCCTTTGAAATGTCTTACTGCAGGGATTTCAAAAACCACTCGAGAAGGAATTCACCTGGAATATGAGCTTTGATAAGCCTCTTCCTTCTCCTCCATTCCTGAATGTGATCAGAGATGTGAGTTGCCTCATCCTACTTAAAATTAGCCAGGAGTTCGGTCCCAGCCTCATATCTGACAGGCAACTGAAAATGGTTTAGAAATGTGACATCCAGTTCCCAAAATGTAGCAAAACTACCCCCAGTGAGCTCAATATACCATTTGGCAGCATTTCCAGTTAGGGTGCGTTGAAATAATCTCAACCTAATCGAATCATCGATCAGGGAGTTCGAAGAACACCATAAGTGGAAAGTGGTGATGTGGTCCGCCGGATCCTCTCCATTCTTACCTTCAAACTTTGGAATGTCTGAAGGATGTTTGGTCGGGACCGGAGGCCACCCCGGACTATAACGGATTGGGTCATTAGTCAACTTCGACAAATCTGGCAAGTTTAACGTTGCCAGAAAAGGTAAGCGGCGCGGAGCCTGAGGATTCCACCCTTGATGGGATGGATTCCCAACATTCTGAAAAGAATAGCCTAGATTTGATGAGGCACCAGGTTGCCAGAAAGGACTCATAGAAAATGGAGAAGAACCTCCTCCCCACGCAGAGTTACCAAAGCCCAGACCAGTTCCCCCAGCTGAATTATTAATTGAAGAGGAGAGCCCCTGATAGGGGTTCCAAGCATTAGATAGAGGAGAAAAGGACTGATAAGCACTCGATGAAGGGAAAGAAGCATTCCCTTAATGACCTGCGTAAAACTGATTCCCTGCCCCCGCTGTAGTAAAGACAAGATTCCATCCCGTAAAAGTAGTCGAACTTTGCCCCCCAGACCAAGGGTTGAAACTCTGGGTCTGGGACGTAAACGGAAACGACCCTAAAGAAGGATTGGAACTAGGAATATGCCCAGTCCCAAAGGGGAAACCCTGAAACGAAGCTGATCCACTAGCCATGTTAGACATGGGTGTAGATCCAGCTGCACCGGCGGAAAAGGAAAAAGAGGGATTCCCACTAAAGGGTATCCCTGAACAGAATGGACCAAAATGAGAAGTATGTGCTTGGGTGAACCCAGAGCCAAACACAGCAACACTAGAAGCAATCGAAGATGAAGCAATAGTGCCCCCTGCTTCAACAGAAGCAGGAGTCTGAATGCCTGCAGCACTCACGGTAGAAGCCGCGTTCCCAGTCGTGGCCATCGAAAGATAAGAATGATACGGAAGATCCGGCGGTCTCTTCGACTCAGGTCCGATGTACTGAACAACGAACGGATAATCAGGAGGAAGAGGAGATGGACCTGTAGCAGGAGGCTCAGGTATGTCTTCGATTTGAAAATCTTCTTCCTGAGGAAATAAAACTCGCGAGGTGAGCGAAACGCTCCTCTCGGGACCGACACCAGAATCAGCTATGAAACCCTCAGACCTTTGTGGAGGATCTCTCTCCACTGCATCAGATGCCACAGGGTGGTAACCACCTGCTAAATCACTCCTACGCCTTCTCGAAGAAGGCTCTGGACTCTCGGGAGATAACCCCCGGATTCTCCTCGATCGTCGAGGCGCTTGATCAACCACTTTTATAGATTTTAAATTAGACTCAAAAAAGTGAAAAGCTAGGCAAGCTAGGAGCAAAGAGCACTCACTAAAATAAAAATCCCTGAGATACAGTCAAGCAAACAACCTCCAAGTATTTCCGCTCCGGGTGATGAGGACCGGACACCAAAATACAGGAAAGCGAAATATAGGACCTCTCGAAAGCAGTCTGGGATGATTAGGGCCCAGAACAACTAGCGAAGGTATCAGAAACAGTTACGCCGATCTCCTAACGACAGCCTTTGCCGGCTCAAGCACCCAAGCTTCGCAAGGGCACCCCCCAGAAGTACTGCTGAAAGTGATGCGACGTCTGCCTCAGGTACCACGGGTATTCCCCCCCGCAGTCACCTGTGTGGAACCTAGGAGTGGCAACTATGGGCACCAATCCGTATCAGAAGCCGGGTGGAACGGTCTTGAGGTCATATTCAGCTAATCGGAGAGGGGGTATCCCTCTTCTCAGCCTTCACTTCCCCTCGCGCTTGACTCTCAGATGAGAGCTTTCCCGGTCCACCTAACGGAGTTGGATTTCGCTCAATTAATCAACTTCTATGTTTTTTTGAGCGGCCTTGGAGAGTTAACTCTCCACTCACCTATTCCAAGGCCCTACAACCTAGCTAGTTGGTGATTGACACTTAGAAAAACTTGCTAGTTGATTTTAGATTAAATCGCTTATTTTAATGGTTGTTATGTTAAGTCACAAGGATATGGAGATGAAACGTATGGTGTTTTTGACGCAAAAGAAATTAATAAAAACTTAACTACATGCAAATGCAGTTCTTTGTCTTTCGATGAAGAGAAATCTCTATACAGGTTCTACGAGACTAAAAATTTGTATTTTTCTTTTCGAATAGCAAACTCACACTCACAAAAAACTAAGAAATTGACTAAATGATTAAATGCACCTAATGCAAATCACTACAAGCATGTAAATCCTAAGATGCAAATCTCTTAAAGCAGAGTGAAATTCCCAAAAAGTCCTTCAGTTTTAACTCTTCTTTGGTTGCCCAAAAAGCTAGCTCTCGAAATCAAGAACTCTTAAAATGAGGACACCAAGAACACTTAAAAACAAGAAGAAGAAATCAAATGACAACTCCTCCTCAAAATCAAGCCAAAACTAAAAGCAAGAAACCTCACAAAAGCTTCAAAAGTTATAGCAAACGAAAATGAAAATGCAACAACAAAAGCAAATAACAAGTGAAAATGTTTTTTAAGCCTTTGAAATGCAAAAACAAAAAGCAAAGCAAATGTTTTTTGAGCTTTTTTGTTTTATAAATAAAGAGCTCGAAAATACCAAGCACAACTATTAATATCCAAACCAAACAAGATCGAATTCCAAGCACAAACTTCAATAATGCTCCCAAACCTTATAAGGCTAACTCGTAGCAAGATCAATAAGAGCAAAAGAAGACCAGAAAACTCAGCCACTCACCCTAGACAAATAGTGCAAACTTGTCGCAAACAAAGACTCCAAAGAAGCAAGAAAAGCTCTTCAAAAGTTGCAACAAAACCTAGCCTATGGAACTCAAGAAAACCAATCAAAAACGAAGCAAAAATCGCAATGCGAAGCACAACACAAAGATAGGAGCGAGTCAGTGAGCATAAGCTCTCTGTTCTGATAAAGCAGAACAGCCAAGAATGCTCAGAAAGCGATCTTGGAACTCAATCCAGAAGTGCCAGCACCAGAAACAACACTTTGCCAAAAGGACTAGTTTTCAATCAAACGAAAGAGAGAAAAGACATGAAACCACTTCCTTCACACTCTAGTGAGTATAGAGACACTGTAGAAACAGGTCTCCACAGCCAGAAAGGACCAAAAAGTCATGAAACTCAAAAATTCAAAATCTGCCTAGGTATACGCTACTTCACAGTTATGCAACCAGCGTGCATACGCGTCTGTGATAAGGGAAACTCGCGTATACGCGGGTTCCTTTAGACAAACCTGCGTGTATACGCGACTGTGTGCAGAAAAAAGCGCGTATGCAAAGGTAAATAATGAAAAAACAAAAAGAACAAGCCTGGAAAAGACACCAGGACTTCAGACTGACTGCAAGAAAGTAAACTGGACTGCTAATGAAAGTTAAAACTGCTGGAATCCTACCAAACAGCTGAAACCACCCAACAGGAGAATCACAAGAATGTGATCCCCAGCGGAGTTGCCAGTTCTGTTTCAGGGAATTTCACCCTAGAGGTTCGTTGGGTTACAACCTCCACAGAGCAGGGGCATGCTACTTAACAGAGACTCACATAACCATGCACGTTCAGAAAAACTAAATAGAGTAGAATGAGAAAGTTACCCGTAGGTCCTACGGTTGAAGAAGATCCCGCAGGGTTCAAACCCCCAGCAACCGTCCTTCCTTCTTAACCTGGAAGACAAGAATAAACAAGCACAAAGGACTGGTTGTACAGCATATATCTACTCTAAATGTTAGTGAGATTCATATAAAACATTAAATAAATCATAATGAATGCTTAGATAACAATTTCCACATACATATAAGCATACACTAACACGTTTATTTCGGGAACAACATGGTACTTCTGTATTATAAATAGCATGTACAAAAGTAACGAGTGGAGAGATCACCTGATCCTTCCACGGCCTTCGAGCAGACCGTCGTCCGAGTCCGTCCAGCCCTTGCCTCGCTAAGACTCCTTCCAAACTGGCGCATACGAGATGACATATAGGGAGATGAGCATCTCAAGGAAACAAGGGTTTCCTATAATGAACTGGGAAAGTGCAGGAGGCACGGGGAATCAGACTTGGATAGGGAATACCAACATAGTATAATATCAATAATTCTCTCTCTCTTAGGCCATACACATGAGGGGCTTTTATACTCCCTCCAATTAGTTTCAACAGTTGGAAACAGTTGGCCACGTGCTGGGGTGGTTGAACTACCTGAGTAACCATCAACCCAGCCCGAAAATAGGGAATAATTATATATTTTTTAATTATTTTAATGGCATACGCGGAAAAGTCTAGCTGGACTCACGTATACACGCGGAAAAGTACGGGCATAGTCGCGTATGGGGATTTTTACACTGTTTTTTAGTGAATTTGTCCAAGTCTGTAGGAATGGGTGTCCAAAACCATCAAAGCAATCATGAATCATGTGAAGGTGAGAAATGATGCTATAACACCAGGAGGGGAGAACTTCCTCATCATGTTGTTGTGTGTTTATGGTGAAATTATTCTACTGTATTATTCAGATTAAAGTTTTTAAACAGTAAATTTAAACAACACTCCCTCACACCTAAATTCATAAATAGTTATCAAGAACTCTTTGTTTCACTTGCAATACCTTACAAACACTTTGCACAATTAATTTAATGGAAATGAATACTTTTAACAACAGTACAAATACTTTCATTTTCAAGTCAGTTTGTATCAGAGCAAAGGTTTAGAGCCTTAGAAGCTATATTTTTTACTCAACATTTTTTTTGTGCAAAGAATAGTTATTTGTTTTCAAGTTTTCATGCTTGCTAGGCTTAAACTCAAGAGAGGTGAAGGAAACTTGGTTAGTGCACAAACTAATCCACAACCAAGAAGGGTCAGAGAACCACCTCCAAGAGTCATAGAAGCAGCTTCAAGCATGTCCTCAAGAGAGGGAGAAGCTCTTGAAGAGATGGATCCCAAGGAAGAAGAACAGGTATTCTAGAAAGCTTTCTTGGATATGACTGAGATGGTGAGGATACTGTACCAAGAAAGGAATGATAGGCTTGTTGGAGAAGGGTCTAAAAACCAGAAAGAAGGAGAGGGTTCCTTAAGAGGAAAGAAGAGTGATGACAAGTCAAAGAAAGGACATGGAGGAAATGGTGATCCACCATCCCCATCTTCATCCTCTTCCTCTACATCGTCTTCCTCGACTTCAGTGAATCAATCTCACAAGTCTAAAACCACTGGTAAAAGTCCATTTTTAAAGCTTGATGTAAAATTTGAATTGCCTATGTTTAACAGTGAAGTCAATGAAGAGAAACTTGACAATTGGATCAGACAATTGGAAGTTTATTTAAGGATACAAAACCTTCATGATGACGACACCAAGATACAGTTAGCCTGGCTGAGAATGGATGGAGCAGCATTGGTATGGTGGGAAGCCAAGACCAAGGGTGGAATTAAAAAATATGGTAAGATTACTTTATCGTGGGCTGAATTTCTTACTCCAATCAAAAATCAATTTTATCCATTAGCTCATTTACAAAAGGCTATCCAAGGAAAATTTTAGGGGCTAATATTCGCAGGTGGGCTAATTTTCCATGCTTTTTCAAAAAATAAAATTCGCTAATTTCCATTTTTTTCTAAAATGATTCGGCCAAATTTTATAGTACACCATTATTTTACCTTAAAAATCACCAAAATATTATATTGAATAATATAAAATCATTGGAAATATAAATATTTCTACAAAAATATCGCCAAATTTTTTACAATTTTCATATTAGGGACTAGTAATATTCGCCAAGGTTTCTAAACTTTAAGATAAAATTCCATCCTTAAAATTTTCCCTAAGGCTATCATGAATTGGCAAAACTTTAGACAACTTAAGGGACAAAATGTGTAAGACTATACCCAAGATTTTAGGAAAAGAGCACTCTTATTATGGGTAGACTTACAAAGTCAAGATACTTTGCTGAAATATATAGGTGGTTTGGATAGTTACCTTAAACATACTATCCTTATGTTCAATCCTACTAGTCTAGACGAAGTTTGTGTACAAGCTACGCATTTAGAGGCTAGAGGGGAAAACACTTTTGATGAGGGTAGAAACAAGCCTTTCAAAGGGAAGAACAAAGATAAAAACTTTAAGGGAAAAGGAAAAAAGAATGCATCTATCAAACAAGAGGGTGAAAAATTTATATGTAAACATTGTTCAAGAGAGGGCCGTGAAGAGAAAAACTGTTGGAAATTACATCCTGAAAAAAGAACTCAGTTTAACAAAAACAAAGGAAAGAAGAAAACTGCAGCTACTAAAACTACACCTCAAGAATTAGGTGATGATTCAGGTGACGAAACAAAAATTACAGCCATGGGTTTGAAAATTATGAAGCGAAAGGAAACTGAAACTAAGCCAAACACTAGTATTTCAAACTATAATGTACAAGCTCCAAACGAAGAAGAAAGAATTGAATTGTTCCATGCGAGGGTAGTCTCAAAACATACTTAAATTGACACACTATTTGACAGTGGGTCACAAGCAAATATCATATCAGAAGAGTTGGTCAAATAGCTTAAACTTGAGACCATTCCAAATCCAAAGCCTTATCCACTTGGGTGGATATGCAAGGATGCAAACTTAAAAGTCTCAGGAAAGTGCATATTGCGATTCGCCATTACTGCACACTTTATTGACACAGTTGAACTTGATGTAGTACCGCTTGATATATCAAGAATTTTTTTGGGAAGTCCTTACTTATTTGACAAGAAATCGATCTTCCATCGCCATGAAAATAAGTATCATCTCTTTAAATATGGCAAGGAATTCATTGTCAGATCACATCACAAGAAGGCAAATATAGCGATGGTAAATGCGAGACATGTAAAAAGGCTGATAAATTCTAGTAAGATTTTTGTACTTCTTATGGTTAAGCCCAAGGTTGATATGAATCATGAGTCATTTGAAAATTGTGATTCCAAGCTTAAATCAAATTTATATGATGTAGTTGATGCACATCATGAGATGTTTAAGGAACCGACAGGTTTACCTCCTAAAAGGGAGATTCAACATGAAATCCATTTACATCAAGATTGTCCTCTTCCTAACATCGACATGTACCGCTTGTCTATCATGGATAATGTTGAAATCAAGAGGCAAATTAAATACTTGTTGGACAAAGGATTCATAAGACCAAACACTTCGCCATGTGGGTCACCGATAGTGTTGATTCCAAAGAAAGATGGAACTTGGCGCATGTGTGTGGACTTCAGGGAATTGAACAAAATAACGGTAAAGAATCATTACCCACTTCCAAGGATAGATGATTTGTTGAATCAGCTGAAAGATGCTAAATATTTCACTAAGTTAGACTTACGTAGTGGTTATCATCAAGTTAGAATTGCAGAAAGTGACATTTGGAAGACAACATTTAAAACAAAACAGGGACTCTTTGAGTGGCTTGTTATGCCATTTGGTTTATGCAATGCACCTGCAACTTTCATGTGGGTAATGGATGATGTCTTATGTCCTTTTATTGATGATTTAGTTATTGTCTACTTAGATGACATCTTAATTTTCAGCAAGACTAGAGAAGAGCATGTCATGCATGTTAAGAAAGTACTTGATATTTTGAAGAAAAATCAGTTATTTCTTAAAATGTCAAAGTGTGAATTTGGAAAGACTTCTTTGGTTTATTTGGGACACATAGTAGGAGGAGGTGCTTTGAGAATCAATCCTTCCAAAGTAGAAGCCATTGTTAATTGGCCTACTCCCAAATCCATTACAGAGGTAAGAAGGTTTTTGGGTGCAGCTCAGTATTGGAGGAAGTTTATTTCTAACTTCTCTGCCATAACAACTCCTATGCATGAAGTGACTAGTGTGAAGCATGATTTCCAATGGGGAGGCAAGCAACATAAAGCTTTTGATTCTTTGAAAGATAAGATAAGGTCAGCTCTAGTCCTTGCATTACTGGACTTGAGACAACCATTCGAGATTCAGACATATGCTAGTGATTATGCCATGGGTGCAGTTCTCTTACAACATGGTAAGCCTATCGCATTTCATTCAGAGACATTTAATGGTGCTGTTGTGAATTATCCTACATATGATAAAAAGTTTTATGCGTTTGTAAAAAGTGTCAAAAAATGGAAACACTATTTGATGGGCAAAGAAACAATTGTTCATACTAACCATCAGCCTTTACAGTACTTGCAGTCGCAAAGTAAATTGCAGTAGTCACGACATTTCAGATGGATGAGTTTCCTAAAAAAAATTCACTTGGTAATAAGGTACAAGAAAGGTATTTACAATAAGGTTGTGGATATGCTTTCAAGGCCTATTATTAGTGCTAGTACTTTACTTAAGAATTTTCTATTGTACATGAGAGCTACAGAGAACAATATGCATCAGATGTTTATTTTAAGGATGTGTATGCTAACTTGAGTGAAGGGAATCATGTTGAGGAGAATGATTATCATTTGCATAATAATTTGTTTTTTCATATGGGCAAGTTATGTATACCATAGGGGGAGACACTAAGCATCATGAGAGAAGCTCATTCTTCTCTTATTGCTGGACATTTCGGGGTAAGAAAAGTAGTGGCACATTTACAAAGGTATTGTTATTGGCCTCGCATGGTAGATAATGTTTCACGTTTCATTAGAGGTTGTTCATTATGTGCTACAAGAAAGCCTAGAAATAGGAAGCTTGGTTTATATACGCCATTTCCAGTACCTTCTAGACCATGGGAAAGTGTTTCTATGGATTTTTTTGGAGGTCTACCATTATCTAGAAAGCAGCATGATTATTTTGATGTAGTAGTTGATCATTTCAGAAAGATGTGTATTCTTATGCCATGTACGAAATCTATAACTGCTGAAAAAACTACTGATTTATATTTTCAACATGTATGGGTTCATTACGGCTCGCCTACTTCTATTGTTAGTGACAGGGATTCTAGATTTGTTGTGAATTTTTGGTCCAATTTAGGGAAGATGATGGACACCAAGTTGAAGAAGAGTACTGCTTTCCATCCACAAACAGATGACCAAATAGAGGTAGTGAATAGAACCATTGTACATCTTTTGAGAGGTTATTTCAGCAAGCATCCCAAGCTTTGGGATGAGAACTTGTATTACATTCAGCATGCTTACAACCGGGCGAAGCACTCTTCTACAAATACTTCACCTTTTGAAGCTTGCTTTGGGTATTTGCCTAAGTCACCTTTAGATTTAATTCTTGAGAAGGATGTGGCCATTGCTGGGCATAGCGACATTGACAAAGCTCGCATGTTAATTGAAATAATTCAGCTCATACTGTTGAAAATGCAACAAGATGATGGAGCTTAGTGAAATGAAGTCGCCTTCACTAAGTGGGCCCGCAGGCTATTTTTGGCGCAAAGTCTATTTTTAGACTATGTCTATTTTTAGACATATGGAGCATGGTCTAGGAGTTGCAGTATGCTATTCTTGGATGATTGGTCGAGTTGGTAAAAATAGATGGACCTCTATTTTTAGACATACAGGTCGAAGTCTATTTTTAGACTGCCTGTCTAAAAATAGGTCAGTCAAATATTATTAGCCCTTAATAATATTTTGACTCTAAACTTCAGTTTATTCTCTTACAGCACTTCAGTTGGAGCTACGGATGTGGCCCATGCATCTGACAGAAGGAATTACACTATTCCTAAGGGTTTGGTGAGCTCATGCATGGTTGACTTCATGAGGACTTCAAGGGCGTGTTTCAATAGTTGGTGCTCCCGCCTTTAACTTAGTTGAACTAGTGGAGATTAGTTTAACTAGCTAATCAACTAGTAATGAGTGGAGTGAATTAAATATTATTTAATTCACTAATTATTAACTCATTATTCAACTCAAGAACACATCAGTTCACTACAGTGCATGGACAGTTCAGTGGAGACCAGTGAAAGAGGTAGATGAAAGGGTTGAGATAGCTATCGGTTGTGACATTAGTTGTGCATGAGATTTGCACCACACTTGGAGGAAATTGCCCATGAGGATTGCGCTGTCAAGCCAAGGAGATTCGAACCTTGGATCTCTCATTAGACCAGCCTTGATTGCGCAATAGAGGCAGGCAATTAGTGGATGAGTTTTGAACCCGTGACTTGTTCAAAACCAAGCTAGTTTGTGTGTAACTTTTGGAGACAGTACTGAGTACTTGCGAGGAGTATTGTACTGAGATTGTTACATGTTTCTCTTCTATTATAATATACAAATAGCTGGGGGTTTTCAGCTATAAGCTTTCCCCATTACATATTGTGTTTATGTGCGCATGCGACTGTTTCCATTTCCGCAAATTGATGATCGATTGTAGAAGAGATTATGTGTTGCATATGAATTCGAATTAGTATGTGATCAGGATAATCTCGGTGGATAAATCTTCATTATTCAGCAAATTTCTACATGGTATCGGAGCGAATCAATCATCGGGATCTATTGCAGTGATTACAATATTATTTCGGTAAACAGAGTCTGTAACGGGCCAGGTAGCCTCTGGATCCATCCTTTCTCTGAAAGGTGATATATCCAGTAAATGCCCTTACAGTCGATCTCTGTGCTAGAAATAATTTTTTCTCATAGATCCAGAAGCAGTTGAGTTTTTGAGTTTGGAATTCGAATTTTGCAGCAGTTTGTTTTCTTGGTGCCGGAGTTGAAAATGTCTTTCAACGGTTTGCGACTCGAATATGCTCTTGAAGGCAGTTCGAATTATGTTGCATGGAAGGATCGCATGGAGGTAGTATTAGAAGATAATGGACTGAAGGATTTCGTAGATATGGATGTCCAAAAGCCCACTGATCCTGCTGAAGTCGAGGCTTGGCAAAAGAAGATGGCGAAATTTCGAAGGATTCTATTGGAGGGCGTAAAGGATCACATTGTATCCAGCCTGCATGGAAAAGCTTCTCCATATTTGATGTGGAAAGCGTTGACAGATCTATTCTAGAGTAAGAGCGACCAAAGGAAGCTGGCGCTCAAGGATAAGCTTAGAAACATTAAGATGGAGAAAGGCGACAGTATCGCCAAATACCTCACGAAGTTCACTCAATGCAGAGATGAGCTGGGAAGTGTGGGGGTGACTGTCGAAGAAGAGGATATGGTGGATCTGGCTCTCCTTGGTCTTCCGAAGGCTTGGCATTCATATCAAGATAGTGTCAATGGTCGGGAGAAGTTGTCGGGATGGGAGCGCCTTTGGGCGGATCTCATGCAGGAGGAGATAAGGAGGACTACCAGGGACGGATCTTCATCAAAGGTATCTGATGAAGAAAATTGTGCTTTGGCTGCCAAAGCAAAGAAGGGGAAGAGCAAGAAGGCTTCTCAGTCTGGTGCGAAAGGCAAGAAGCAAGACATGTCCAAGGTGAAATGTTTTCACTGTCACCAGCACGGACACTATGCCACAAATTGTCCGCAGAAGAAGAAAAATAAGAAGGCTGTTGGATCTGCAGCGCGAGAGGCATTGGCTTCTCAATTCGAACTGGATTTTTCACTGATCGCATGCTTGGTTTCAAGTGTGGCGGGATCAGTATGGTTCTTGGACAGTGGTGCGTCATTTCGAGATCTGTTTTCAGATCTGGAGGAAAAAGATCTTGAAGTGCACATCGAGATGGGCGATGATGGTAGATACAGTGCGACTGGTATCGGTACCATTTCCTTTGAGAGGGAGTCTAGTAAACCTTTCATATTGAAGGAAGTTTTGCATGTTCCAGGATTGATGAAGAACCTGATCTCTGTGGCGATGTTGGAAGACATGGGGTATGATGTGGTCTTCAGCGAAGGAAAAGCCTTCTTGCGCAGTAAGACTACTGGAGAGACCCGGAAGATAGGGGTTCGAGTCAAGAACCTTTATCAGTTGCAAGTAGATGGCTACGCAGCAATGGCATGCAAGGCGGGAGAAGTGGTGAGCTGGGATGATGAGGGCGAACTGTGGCACAGGAGATTGGGCCACCTTCACCATGGAGCTTTGAAGATTCTGCAGCAGATTTCTACTGGGCTTCCTAAGGGCACCCTTGCGCAGTCAGATCAGTGCAAGGGGTGTACTTTAGGGAAATATGTGAAAGCCACCTTTCACGAGAAGGATAGTCGCGCCACGACGATCCTTGAGAGAGTTCACACAGACGTGTGTGGTCCTTTCTCAGTTGCTTCGACAACAAAGCACAGGTATTATGTGATCTTTGTTGATGATTTCTCTCAAAAGTGCTGGATCTTCTTCATGCAGAAGAAGAGCGATACATTCGCGAAGTTCTGTGAGTTTAAAGCACTGGTCGAGAAGGAGTCGGGGAAGAAGGTGATTGCTCTAAGGAGTGATAACGATGGTGAATTCATCTCGGCTGAATTCAAGGAGTTCTACAGCACAGAAGGGATTCGGAGAGAGCTCATCGTACCCCATAACCCACAGCAGAACGGGGTGGCTGAGCGGAAGAACAGAACGATCGTGGGTGTTGCACGGGCGATGTTGCATGATCAGGGCCTACCCCTTCACTTGTGGGTCGAGGCATGCAATACAGCAGTGTATGTGCAGAACCGTTGTCCTCACAAGGTTCTTGGCATGAGTACACCAGAGGAGGCTTATTCTGGCAAGAGGCCTGATATTTTCCTATCCGAGAATTTTTGCCTGCTCCGTTAATATGCATGTGACGATGATGCCAGAAAGAAGTTGGATCCCACTGCGCAGGTTGGAATATTTGTGGGCCACACTTGCATGCAGATGAGGAGCTGTTAGTTCCCAAGGAGGAGCTTCCGGATGTGGATCAGCCACAAGAGGAGGTTCAGGAGGTGGAAGAAACCACCCAGGCAGCGCCAACCATCAGAGGGCGCATGCGCACTACAGAAGCTGAGCGACTGGCTCGGGATGCACAGAAGGTTGTAGGACCACCTACAGCACAGCGCAGACAGAGACAGTCACCGGATCGGTACACTGGATACATGGCTCTTGTGAGTCAATGTGTTGTGACGGAGCCATCCTCTTTTGAGGAAGATGTGGAGGAACCCGCATGGGTTGATGCCATGATCGAAGAATATGATTCGATCATCAGGAACAGTGCATGGGAGATTGTCCCAAGACCGCTTGGGAAATCAGTTGTAGGTTCGCGATGGATCTACAAGGTGAAGCAGGCGGCTGACGGGAGTGTGGAGAAGTACAAGGCGAGATTTGTCGCCCGTGGCTTCTCACAGATCGAGGGGATTGACTATGAGGAGACTTTTGCACCCGTCGCAAGGTACTCTTCCATACGGACGATCCTTGCTCTCTCAGCGCAGATGGGGTGGCACATTCATCAGATGGATGTGAAGACTGCGTTCCTCAATGGAGTTATTGAGGAAGAAGTGTACATAGAGCAGCCTGAAGGTTTTGAGATCTTCAGCAGTGAGTCGCATATGTGCCGACTCAAGAGAGCACTGTACGGGCTGAAGCAAGCACCTCGTGCTTGGTACACTCGGATAGACATCTACTTCACCGGGCTTGGATTCTCCAAGAGTGAGGCGGATCCTAACCTGTACCAGATTGTGGTGGAGGGGAAGCTGTTGATCATCGTACTGTATGTAGATGATCTGATTTTGATGGGAGATGAGCCGTTGATACTTTCATGCAAGGAGGATCTTGCACGAGAGTTTGAGATGAAGGACTTGGGCATCCTTCATTATTTCCTGGGATTGGAGATTTGGCAGCGCAGTGGAGGACTGTTTGTTTCTCAGGGCAAGTATGCCCTGGAGATTCTGGAGAGGTTCAACATGCAAGGCTGCAAGCCTGTTGACACTCCTCTTCCTGGTGGTTGGAGGAAGGAGGATGCTACTTCAGCGGAGGTAGTGGATGCCACTGTCTATCGACAGTTGGTGGGGTCGCTTATGTATCCGGTCAATACACGACCCGATATATGCTATGTTGTTAACCAGCTTTTGCAAGCTATGGTTAAGCCTACCAAGCTCTTTTGGAAGGCAGGCAAGCATGTATTGCGTTATCTTAGTGGCACATCGGGATATGGTCTATGGTATAGACAGGAGGATGGAGCGAAGCTTTCCGGCTTCACTGATGCAGATTGGGCAGGGAGCCCAACGGACCGAAAGAGCACATCTGGAGGAGTTTTCAGCATTGGGTCGACAACAGTTTCCTGGTACAGCAGGAAGCAGAGATCCGTGGCACTCAGTTCAGCAGAGGCCGAGTACATGGCAGCAAGCTTGGCTGCATGCGAGGTTATTTGGATGAGGAAGATCCTCGTTGGATTGTTCGGGTTGCATTTGGAGCCTACAGTGATTTATTGTGATAACCAGAGTTGCATTAAACTCTCGGCTAATCCAGTATTTCATGATAGATCCAAACACATCGACATCAGGTACCATCATATCAGAGATTGTGTTTAGCGGAGAATCATGTTACTTTCATATGTTCCCACGGAGGATCAGGATGCTGACATCTTGACGAAGGCGCTCACCAAGAGAAAGTTCGAATTCCACAAAGGCAGGATAGGGGTTGCAGATAATCCATATCTTGTTGAGAGGGAGTGTTGAAAATGCAACAAGATGATGGAGCTTAGTGAAATGAAGTCGCCTTCACTAAGTGGGCCCGCAGGCTATTTTTGGCGCAAAGTCTACTTTTAGACTATGTCTATTTTTAGACATATGGAGCATGGTCCAGGGGTTGCAGTATGTTATTCTTGGATGATTGGTCGAGTTGGTAAAAATATATGGACCTCTATTTTTAGACATATAGGTCAAAGTCTATTTTTAGACTGCCTGTCTAAAAATAGGTCAGTCAAATATTATTAGCCCTTAATAATATTTGGACTCTAAACTTCAATTTATTCTCTTGGAGCACTTTAGTTGGAGCTACAGATGTGGCCCATGCAGCTAACAGAAGGAATTATGCTATTCCTTAGGGTTTGGTGAGCTCATGCATGGTTGACTTCAGTTAGGACTTCAGTGGCAGAAGTTTGGTGGAGTTGATGAGACAGTTGGTGGAGTTGTGTTCGGTTTAACTTAGTTGAACTAGTTGAGATTAGTTTAACTAGCTAATCAACTAGTAATGAGTGGAGTGAATTAAATATTATTTAATTCAATAATTATTAACTCATTATTCAACTCAAGAACACATCATTTCACTACAGTGCATAGACAGTTCAGTGGAGACCAGTGAAAGAGGTAGATGAAAGGGTTGAGATAGCTATCAGTTGTGACATTAGTTGTGCATGAGATTTACACCACACTTGGAGGAATTTCCCATGAGGATTGCACTTTCAAGCCAAGGAGATTCGAACCTTGGATATCTCATTAGACCAGTCTTGATTGCGCAATAGAGGTAGGCAATTAGTGGATGAGTTTTGAACCTGTGACTTGTTCAAAACCAAGCTAGTTTGTGTGTAACTTTATGAGATAGTACTGAGTAATTGTGAGGAGTATTGTGCTATGTACTGTTACATGTTCTCTCCATATAATATACAGAATATCTGAGGGGTTTTCAGCTATAATATTTCCCCATTACATATTGTGTTTATGTGCGCATGCCACTGTTTTTTTCATTTCCGCAAATTGATGATTGATTGTAGAAGAGATTATGTGTTGCATATGAATTCGAATTAGTATGTGATCCGGATAATATCGGTGGATAAATCTTCATTATTCAGAAAATTTCTACACATACATCAGTAGGTTCAATAACAGCTTGAAAAAATTCAAGGCAAGTACAAGGAGAGGCATCATAAGCACAGAGTTGATCATAAGTTTCAAGAAGGGGATGAGGTATGTGTTGAGCCCCAAGATTGTTCTTTCTTTCATCTTACTTTACCCCATTTTCCTTTTTCCATTGTTATCCCAGGCCCAATTGATCAATGAAATTAGTTAAAATTACTTTTAGAATGAATAACATGGCTAACTTGCTAAGTTTTGTGATTTTGTCATTGTAATGCATTGTGAACTGAAACTAGCTACAGAATGCAAACATTCCCTAGCTAACCGCCAATTCTGCAGCTGTCTTCACGTTCAAGCATGTTTCAGGTGTCCTCTCAGGAAAATCCACACATGGGTATATTCCACATCATGTCCTCATCGTTCGTTGCTCACCATGAGGAATGAACCGAATTCTGGACGTGGTTTTGTACGTGGGAACTCATTCAAGGAGGAAGACTTCTAATAGGACTAGGACAGTCCAGATGTCCTTTGTCCCTTTATGATGCCATCTTTAGAGTCCTAGTATGATTTTGATAAGAAAAGACAATGATCCCCGTATTGTTGCAAGTTCTGTTATGTAGATTTGTTATAAAAGCACTCGGAAAACCGAGAGACTAGCTCTAGATTTTGCTTAGATTTCATGGATTGACTGCTATATTTTTGAAGACCAAGAATAATCTGTTTCAAGTTATTTTCCTTTAATGAAGAAGACAACATTGCTTTGAACGCGATGAGTTGATTTTGAGTTAGATTTCGTCTGGTGGTAGAGGGCCCCTGCCTCCTGCACGGTTTTACTTTCGTAATTTAGATAAGTATCTTAGTCATTTTCACGTTTTTGAAGTTTGAGTTCATAGTTAACTTCATTAGTCACTATATATATACTTGTTCTAATAAAATCTTCCAAAATATCATGATAATGAATGGGAAATGGCTGTAGTGTTGTAGGTTTTATTTGTAATTTCTTTTGTTCATTATCACAGTTGAACTTATTCTAGTAAACTCTTCCAAAAAATCATTATGATGGCTAAGGCATGACTTTGATACTGAAGGTTTCATTTTCTTGTTTACACTAAGTAGCATAGCTGATCTTACTCTTAAAACGCTCTTCCAAAACATCATAACAATGGGTAGGAAATAGTTGTGATGTCTTAGTTTTTAATTGTAATTGCTTTCAGTTTTCATGTTTGCATTTGCATTGAATTGTATAGCCAGGATTGTTCTAACAAGCTCTTCCAAAATACCATTCATGATGGACAAAATAGGTTGTAGAATCCCATAGATTAATTGCATGATAACTTAGTTAGGGCACTCCGGAGTCAAATTGCATTCAATTCATGCTCTGTTATTTCGTTTTAAGTTTGATAATGGCTTGTTAGTTCAGCACTGTTTATTGTAGACTAGTGACATCTTAGTTCAGTTCTAGCTTAGCTCATTGTATTCACATTCCACATTTAGTTGTCATCCATTGCATATTAGATTACATTAGTTGTTAAACTTAAACACCACGGCCTTCATTATTTACAAAACCTCTTTTGTTCCAAATCTATAATTGACTCATAACCATCTGGACAGAAGACAGTATCATCCCAAGGCCTGAAGTACTTTTGCAACCTCTTTACCATTTCATAAACAAATCCTTTCCTCAAAAGACTACTTTAAAAAGAAATCTATAACTTTTGAGTAAGGTTTAGTGATGTTAAACTAAGTTGCAGAATAGAATTAGGAGCTAGTCTTAGAGTAGAGATCTTATGATGTTACCAATGTTCTTATCCAAATATGTTTCAACAAATCTTTAATCATGGATAAGATGTTGTATCATTATAAGTTGATTGTTTAATTGTTTAGTTAGGAGAATTTTTATACTTAGCTGCCCATTTCTCAAGCTCTTCCAAAATACCTTTAATGAAAGAATTGGACAAGTTAAGTTTATGTTTTGATTCATTTTCTTGAAGTCATTATCAAGCTTTGTATTCTGCTTAGTCGTAGTTTAGGTTTGATTCTGTTTCAGTATTTGCATTTTCATTTTTCATTTGTCATCAATAAATTAGGCTTCACTCTGTTTTTAACCAGCAGCTTCTTTCCACTAGCATCTATTTCTTTTCCTTGTGAACATAAAACCATCAAAAGACCAAAAACATCATAAAACACTAAACACAACGTATTAAGAAACAAACACTTAGGCACATACAATGCACTTCACTTCAACATTTTACCAACCCTGGTTGACAATTAAATGAACTCAATTTAGGAGACTAGGTTGAGACCAAACATTTTGGCCCCGTTGCCGGGGAAGTGAAAACTAGGTAACCTTTGTTTCTTAACTCCCAAAAAAAATTATATGCGTAGAGAGAGAGACTCAATGGGTAGATTCATAAGCAGCAGAAACAGAAGTTTGATTCCTAGAACACCACTTGTTTCACCTAGACCAAGAGCTAGTACACCTTCAACTCAGACCCACATTCCATCCTTTACTGATCCTGGACTTCTAGAAGACCTAAGATCAGATATTCCATTAGAAAAACCTTCTACTTCATCAACTGAACCTACCTTAGAAGAAGATCCAAAGACTCCTGTTAGGGACACAAACGTTTCCACTTCCACAGGAGAGTCAACCATGGCAGAAGAAGGGGGAGGAGGAGTCTTTAATGGAGAACACACATTATTTAGAGGAGAAGGAGGTAGAGGTGCAGAAGGAGGAAGAGGTAGAAGAGAAATGGGAAGCTCTTTTGGGTTTCCTATAATAGATGAAGAAACTAATACAACCATGAAAAACATTTCATCCTCTGTCCTTCCAAACTTCTATGAACTTAAAACTGAGGATCCTGAAACCTTCCTATTTGAATTTGAAATCCTGTGTAGAACTTATGACTACTTACAATATGCTCAAAAACTTAAACTATTTCCTTCAACATTGAAAGGAGCAGCATTGAAGTGGTTTATGAGTTTGATCAACAGTTCTATTAGGACATGGGAAGACATGAAACAAGCATTTTTAGAGAGGTATTTGGATTATTGTATGCCGGTCAATCATAAGGAAGAAGTGTTTAAGATGTTACAAAAAGAAGATGAAAACTTGGAAGATTTGTTGGAGAGATTTCATTACAACATCAAAAGAGAAAAAATGGAAAACCTAGATCAAGACACCTTAAAATCTATTTTGTTGAAAACAATTAGGGATGAATGGTTGGATATCCTTAACATGATGGGAAAAGGGGATATATCATAGCTCACATTACCTAAAATATCTGAGTTATGTATCAACCTTTCAAGAGGGAAATCTAAAACTATAAAAGGTCCAAGAGATCCTGCTCTTGCAAGGGCAAGTAAGTCTGCTTCTGGGACAGTAAGTAGATCAGAAATAGGACATATGCTTGATGATTTCAAATCTTACATCTTAGGGATTCTTAGTGAACAAATAGACACCCTTAAGATACAAAACAAGCAAAAAGCTGAATCTGATGCCTTGGCAATCTTTTGTCCCAAATGTAGAACGAAACATGCCTTGAGAGAGTGTCCTTTGGATGTAAAATTTGTAGAGACCTGTGTCATTTGTTCTGAAAAACATGAGACCAAGTATTTTCCTTCCCTTCCTAGTCTCAAAGTTGTCTTTCAAGAGGAAACTCCTACAAATTCCATAGAATCTCTCAATTTTTTCTCTAGAAGGCCTTGGCAGGGACCTCAAACACAAGGATTCCATGATCAAATGTATAATAAACCTCCACCTTGGAATTCTTGGTAGCAACCTTGGCCTCAATTTCAAAATCAATCTCAAGCTTGGGCACAAGGAGCATAAAATCCCTATGGAAGATACTCTCGGTACTATCAGTATCCACCATCCTATCCACCATACCCACATTTTTATCCTCAAAATCCTCAACAAAATTTTCAACAAAATCCTCAATAACATCATCAGAACCTACCACATCAAAATCAACCACTTCCATTACCATTCCCTCAAAAATCAAATCATTTTCCTACTCAACCCATACCAAACCCCAATAATAAAAATCCTCAAAACACATACATGATAGAAGGCCAACAGTTTCCAACTTATTTAATTACTCCTTTAGACCTTAGTGATGTCCAACTTAGGTCTAGAAGAATACTTGAAAAGAGGAAACCTTCTATGATCATACAAGAACAAGATAACTCTAAGGAAGATTCTCTACGGGTGAATAAAAGTCTTGAAGAAGATACATCTTTTCAAGACCCAAACACTGAAAAATTAAAGCAAAAAGATCCAATAATTTCAACTCCTGTATTAGAGAAACCATCCACATCTACTTCTATACCTCCCTTTCCAGAAAGATTACAAATTGATAGAGGTGTAGAAAAGAAAATTATGGTGCCTAATTATGATTTCCTAGATGAGCTGAGAAATGTTTGCATTAAAATTCCATTATTACAAGCCATCAAGGAAATTCCAATTTTAGCCAAAACAATAAAGGAGTTGAGCATGAAGAAAACAAGAAAAAGAATAAGAGAGACAAAGAAAATTCAACTGGCAGGAAAAATAGTAGACATTATGATGGGTAAGATTGCTATTCCAAAGTATCTAGACCCAGGAAATCCAGTTGTTAAAATTCACATCAATGGAATTGAGATCCAAAACACACTCATTGATTTAGGAGCAATAATCAATATCATGAGTAGACAAATCATGGATAAACTGAAACTTCCTAATCTTCTCTTTACACCCACATTATTACAATTAGCAGACAGATCTGTGATCAAACCTGATGGGGTAATAGAAGACATTCCAGTATCCTTAGATTCTTGGGAGTACCCTGTGGATTTCATGATCCTAACTCCTAAGAATAATCTAGGAGGACATCCTGTTATATTAGGAAGACCTTGGTTGGCTACAACTGATACTTTTATTAGTTGTAGATCCGGTGATATGTACATCTCTGATGGTAGTTCAACTAATAAATTCACTTTGTATCCTCCAGCTAGGACAATTACAGATTTAGATGACACTCAATGGATAGAGGATGAAGAAGATTTACAACCTCTCTTCACAATTTCATAAATTAGTGAAGATAATCAAATTCTGAATACTCTAGAAAACTTTGAATCCTCTTTAGAATACAAACATGAACCATTTCAAGAAGGATCCAACATTGAGTTTTTGTCATCAAGACAAATGTATCTTCACTCTATGGATAAATTTGGCAGCTCTACAAGTGAGATATTTCCAGGAAAAACTTTGAACATAAACAAGAACCTAGAAAAATCTCAGCAAGAAGAGTTAGTCAAAGTATTACAGAGACATTCTTCTGCATATGCATGGGAATACACTGACATGAAAGGGATAAGCCCCAAGACTTGTACTCATCACATCTATATAGAGGAAAATTGCAAACCAATCAGACAACCTCAAAGACAGATGAATCCAAATCTTAGGGAGATTGTTAAAGAAGAATTGCAAAAATTGTTAAATGTCAACTTCATCTATCCTATTTCAGATAGTCAGTGGGTTTCTCCTTTGGTAATTGTGCCAAAGAAAAATGGTAAATGGAGGGTATGTGTTGACTACCGGGAATTAAACAATGCTACTCTTAAAGACCATTTTTCCTTACCTTTCATAGATCAAGTGTTAGATACATTAGCTGGCAAAAAATACTTCTCATTCCTAGATGGGTTTAGTGGTTACAACCAAATCCAAGTAGCACTTCAAGATCAAGACAAAACCACATTTACCTGTCCTTGGGGTACCTATGCTTACCGAGTATTTCCATTTGGATTATGTAATGCACCTGCAACATTCCAAAGGGCAGTATTAGGAATTTTTTCAGATCTAATACATGATTGTGTAGAGGTATACATGGATGATTTCACAGTTTATGGAAATACATTTGAAGAAGCTTTAGCAAACTTGGAAATTTTTTTAAAGAGATGTCAGGAAGTAAATCTTTCACTTAGTCATGAGAAATGTTTCATGATGTTTACTGAAGGTATTGTTTTGGGGCATCACATTTCAGGGGATGGGATTAGAGTTGATGAGTCAAAAGTTTAAGTCATCTCTAACTTATCTATTCCAAGTTGTCAAAAAGATGTTAGGAGTTTTCTAGGATTTACAGGATATTATCGGAGGTTTATAGAAAACTTCACCAAGGTAGCATCTCCACTCTTTAAATTTCTTACCAAAGACTGTGAATTCAAATGGAATTCTGATTGCCAGTTAGCTTTTGAGACCCTGAAAACAAAAATTTCTGAAGCACCTATTTTAAGGGGACCTAATTGGAAGTTACCTTTTCATATTTCAACAGATGCCTCAGATACAGCTCTAGGAGCAGTATTGGGACAAAAAGACTTGATTCCTTATGCCATCTACTATACCAGTAAAAACTTGACTCCTTCAGAGTTAAACTATACTGTAACTGAAAAATAATTTTTAGCTGTTGTTCATGCCATAAACAAATTCAGACACTATATAACAGGCTATGAAACTTTTGTTCACACAGATCACTCTGCAATTAGATATCTAATGAACAAATCAATTACTAATGGCAAAGTCATAAGATGGTTATTGCTTTTACAAGAATTCAACATTACCATTCTAGATAGGCCTGGAAAACAAAACACAGTAGCTGATTTCCTATCTAGACTCCAAAACATCAAAGATGACACTCCAGTTGAAGATCAATTTCCCGATGAATATCTTTTTGCAATTTCTACCCAAACTCCTTGGTTTGCTGACATTGCTAATTATTTAGTTTCAGGAAAATTTCCTTCAATAATGAATGCAAGAGATAAAAGAAAAATCATTTATGACAGTGAAAAATATTCATGGGTTGCTAATGAGTTGTACAAGACAGGTCCATATTTGATCATTAGGAGATGTGTTCATGAAGATGAGATGCCTGAGATTCTCAAAGCATGTCATGATGAACCTTGTGGCAGACACTTTGCTGATAAGAGGACAGCCTATAAGATCCTTAATTTAGGATATTATTGGCCATCCTTGTTTAAAGATGCTAAAGAGTATGTCAAAAGGTGTGACAGTTGCCAAAGGGTAGGGAAACCTTCTCCTTCATGTGAGATGCCATTACAACCTCAGGTACACATTGAACCTTTTGAAAAATGGGCTTTGGATTTTGTAGGACCTATTAGTCCTCCATCAAGACAAAAGAAATATATATTAGTTTTCACTGATTATGTTACTAAGTGGGTAGAAGCTAAACCATTACTTGTTACTAATGAATCATCTGTAGTTACTTTTCTTTTTTAGGATATTTTTACTCGTTTTGGTGTCCCAAGGGAAATTGTTACAGATCAAGGAGCTCAATTTACATCAAGGCTAGTGGAGCAAATGATGGAGAAGTACAAAATCAGACATAGAAAATCTACTCCTTATCATCCACAAGCAAATGGTCAAGTGGAATCTACCAATAAGGTCATTGAAGGAATCCTAACAAAGACTGTTCATTTACATAGAAGAGATTGGATAGATAGGCTTCCTGAAGCCTTGTGGGCCTATAGAACTACATGGAGAAACACAACAGGCTATACTCCTTATGAACTTGTTTATGGAAAGCAAGTTTTGTTTCCCATAGAGTTCCAGATTCAAACTTTCAAAATGGCAGTTCAGCTAGGACTTGATTTAACGGAGGCACAAAAGCATAGATTGGAGAAGATTAATGAATTGGATGAGATCAGACAAGATGCAGTTTAGAAAACAAGTCTAGTCCAACAGCAAAGGACTAGATGGCATGATAAGTACATCAAAGAGAAGAAATTCAAAGAAGGTGATTGGGCTCTCTTGTTTGATTCAAAATTCAAGGATTTTCAAGGTAAATTTCAAACACATTGGCTAGGGCCATATGAAATTGTTGAAATTTTTGACAATGGAGTAGTAAAAATCAGGACAATAGATGAAGAAGAGGTCACTTTTCTTGTGAATGGTCATAGATTGAAGCTGTATCACAAACCACTATCAAGAGAAGAATTTGTCAAGAAGTTCTAGGAAAACAGTGATGTGAAGTTAATGAAGAAGAATCTTTCTTTTTCATCAACTTGATTGAATTTTCTTAAGCATTTCTTTAAAAATAAATAAATAAATAAAAAATAAAAAATAAAAATAAAGTATAAACATGAAAACCAATCACTGATTGGCATGTTTATACAGAAAAGATAGGGTGAAAATCAGAGTCTTTCTGACACTCTAACTTTTCCATTTTGTTTCTGCAAGCAGCTTTTACAAAATCATAAGTTCAGATCCATTGCACTTATGATCCATCTCATTTCATTCCATTCCATTTACTTATCCATCCATACTCCATTTCATTCATTCATTCATACTTCACTTCATTCCATATTTCATTCATCTCATTTCATACTTCATCCACCTCATTTCCATATCAAAATTTAAAGTTTGATGTTTTTCTGCAAATGAATAACACATGTCATGGATTGCAGGCCATTTCTTATATTCTTCCACTCCATTTCATAAACTGAATCCATCCCATTCCATCATTCACTTCATACATATTCCATTATACCATGTTTCATCATCTATCTTCACTCATTCCATAAAATATTCTATTTATATTCCAAACCACTCCATTCCATGATTAAAACTCTCTACAGGTACATTCTGCAGCTAAACAGAAATTCTGCAGCTAATCAGACTTTTCGCAGCCATACAGTCATTCCGCAGCTACAGATCCTGAAGGCACTGATCAATAAACATTTGAATTGCAACAAGATGATCCAGCATATCCATGAACAAGAAGAATCAAGAAGGATTATGAAGACTCTTCCAGAGGAGAACAAAGTATACAAAGACCACAAAAAGCAGATGAAAAGCAAAGGTAAAAAGTTCTGATTATAATGGCATTTCATGAAAACTTTAGTATAGTCTAGTTATGAATCATTCAAAAAGTTGTTTTGATTATTTTTATTGATCATGCCAAATATACCCTCCGCAAACTTTGGATAAAAATCTTTCATTTCAAATTCTATACCCGATCATCATTTAAGCAGTTAAAAGGCTGAAGTGTTTGATTTTCTCACGTCACCCAGCCAAATCATTTAATGATGATTTTTGAATCCGTTGTAAAAAAATCTCCGCAGTCTTTTCACTCATTGATTTGTTTTCTTCACCTCACTTCATTAACTCGTTCCGTAACCACTTCCTATTACTCCATTCCGTAGCCAGCCCTTCATCATTTCATTCCACAAAACAGAGGTATCTCTATCACCGTGAGCAGAGGTATATCAGTTTGAAATATTGAACCACTATCACCGTGAGCAGAGGTATATCAGTTTGAAATATTGAACCACTATCACCGTGAGCAGAGGTATATCAGTTTGGAATTTGAAGCACTATCACCGTGAAGCAGAGGTATATCAGTTTGGAATTTGAAGCCATTGTCACCGTGAAGCAGAGATATATCAGTTTGAAGATTGAAGCACTATCACCGTGAACTAGAGGTATATCAGTTTGAAGGTTGAAGTCATTGTTTCCGTGAGCAGAAAGAGTACTAATCTGAAGATTGAAGAAGAAATTATGGGCCTCATTGTAAGGACTGAACCAGTGGGCACAAAATACCTGGAAGGATACCCTCAAAGCAGAGAAATGTTGCAACAGGCAGGATGGCTACAATTCCTTGAGAAATTTAATGGCTTCCACAAAGAAGTTACTAAAACATTTGCAAGGTCATTCAAAGGAGCCGAGGTTGAAGTTGGAGATGTTAAATTCACTGTCACAAAGGTTTTTATTGCAGAAGCAACAGGATTGCTTAGACATGGAGAAAGATGGTTTAAAAACAGAGAATTTCATAATGAATCATGGAAGAAAATCCTAAAGTCACCAGGTATGGATGTCACTGTGTTTAAAAAGGGAATTTCAAGTTCTGCATTAAAAAATAAATGGAGAAACATATTGTTTATTCTACAAAAATTTATCACTTGTGAAGGTAGATATGGCACATTTTATGTTTACCATATTAGGTTGATAATGCATTTTCTGGAGGAAGAGCTAAATTTTCCATATTTCTTGCTTCAAAGTTTAAAAAATATGGCTTTTGGTGTTCAAAGGAGAGTCCAATTCCTAGAGACAACTCCATACCATCATGGCTTGGTTAAGATTTTAATTGAACACCATTTATCCAAAACAAAAGATACTTGGGATAATTTCTTGGTAAGAAATCACTTTGAGGAACCAAAAGAGCCTTCACCTGAACATCAGCCTACAAGGAGAAGCAAAAAATGGAGAGCCTATAAAATTGAAATTGACAAAACAGTACAGGAAAGTAGTGAAGAAATAATCTCTGAGAAGTTGACCAAGATTAAGAGACAACTTAAGGAAGAGAGGGTAATCAGAAAATCTGCCACAGAAAAAGGAGAGGGATCATCCCAGCCAAGAAGAAGCCATAGACTCAGGGGGGAACTAAGGAAAACAAAGATCAAACAAACAGGGGTGATAAACATAGAAGATGAGGAAACATCTATTGAAGAATATGTTGAAGAATATTTTAATGAAGAAACCCTTGAAATTGACCCTACACAGCAAGAAGTTTATGACTATGTTGAAACATTGGAAAGGAAAGCTTTAGGGAGTAGAGATAGAACCCCTAGTCCTCCACTGTCCGAAATAGATGTGTTAAGAAGAGATAGGTATGAGTTGGAAGTACTTAATAGACATATCAGAGCTGAGAATGATATTCTCAAGGAACAAGTCAAACTCAAAACCAGTATGAACTCAACCTTATCTCTACAAATGGACAAAGTGGAAAAGGCTAATGAAAAGTTGAAAAAGAGGAACAAGAAGCTAATCAGGGCACTTATCAACTTAAGGTTCAAGTTAGTCATCAGGAAACCCAGAAGACCTTTAACTTCCAGGTAGAGAAGAAGAAGAGGGTTGGATGTTCTTACAGAAGTCTCTAAGTTTATGGAATAAGTTGCATGAAGACATGCAAGAAGTCAGCAGTGGGGTTATGTTGAGCCCCAATATTGTTCTTTCTTTCATCTTAATTTACCCCATTTTCATTTTTCCATTGTTATCCCTGGCCTAATTGATCAATGAAATTAGTTAAAATTACTTTTAGAATGAATAACATGGCTAACTTGCTAAGTTTTGTGATTTTGTCATTGTAATGCATTGTGAATTGAAACTAGCTACAAAATGCAGACATTCTGTAGCTAACCGAAAATTCTATAGTTGTCTTCACATTCAAGCATGTTCCAGGTGTCTTCTTAGAAAAATCCACACATGGGTATATTCCACATCATGTCCTCATCATTCGTTGCTCACCATGAAGAATGAACCGAATTCTAGACGTGGTTTTGGTACGTGGGAACTCATTCAAGGAGGCAGACTTCTAATAGGACTAGGACAGTCCAGATGTCCTTTGTCCCTTTACGCTGCCATATTTAGAGTCCTAGTATGATTTTGATAAGGAAAGACAATGATCCCCGTATTGTTGCAAGTTCTGTTATATATATTTGTTATAAAAGCACTCGGGAAACCAAGAGACAAGCTCTAGATTTTGCTTAGATTTCATTTTATATTTCTGAAGACGAAGAATACTTTGTTTCAATTTATTTTCCTTTAATGAAGAAGACAACATTGCTTTGAACACGTTGAGTTGATCTAGAGTTAGATTCTGTCTGGTGGTAGAGGGCCCCTGCCTCCTGCACGGCTTTACTTTCGTAATTTAGATAAGTATCTTAGTTTGTTTTCACGTTTTTGAAGTTTGAGTTCATATTTAATTTCATTAGTCACTATAGCTATACTTGTTCTAAGAAACTCTTCCAAAAGATCATGATAATGAATAGGAAATGGTTGTAGTGTTGTAGGTTTTATTTGTAATTTCTTTTGTTCATTATCACAGTTGAACTTATTCTAGTAAACTCTTCCAAAAAATCCTTATGATGTCTAAGGCATGACTGTGATACTGAATGTTTCAGTTGTTTGTTTACACTAAGTAGCATAGCTGATATTACTCTTAAAACGCTCTTCCAAAATATCATAACAATGGGTAGGAAATAGCTGTGATGTCTTAGTTTTTAAATTGCTTTCAGTATTTATGTTTGCATTTGCACTGAATTGTACAGCCAGGATTGTTCTAACAAGCTCTTCCAAAATACCATTCATGATGGACAAAATAGGTTGTAGAATCCCATAGATTAATTGCGTGATAACTTAGTTAGGGTACTCCGGAGTCAAATTGCATTCAATTCATGCTCTGTTATTTCATTTTAAGTTTGATAATGCCTTGTTAGTTCAGCACTAGTTATTGTAGACTAGTGACATCTTAGTTCAGTTCTAGCTTAGCTCATTGTATTCACATTCCACATTTAGTTGTCATCCATTGCATATTAGATTACATTAGTTGTTAAACTTAAACACCACGGCCTTCATTATTTACAAAACCTCTTTTGTTCCAAATCTATAATTGACTCATAACCATCTGGACAGAAGACAATATCATCCCAAGGCCTGAAGTACTTTTGTAACCTCTTTACCATTTCATAAACAAAGCCTTTCTTCAAAATACTACTTTAAAAAGAAATCTATAACTTTTGAGTAAGGTTTAGTGATGTTAAACTAAGTTGCAGAATAGAATTAGGAGCTAGTCTTAGAGTAGAGATCTTATGATGTTACCAATGTTCTTATCCAAATATGTTTCAACAAATCTTTAATCATGGATAAGATGTTGTATCATTATAAGCTGATTGTTTAATTGTTTAGTTAGGAGAATTTGTATACTTAGCTGCCCATTTCTCAAGCTCTTCCAAAATACCTTTAATGAAAGAATTGGACAAGTTAAGTTTATGTTTTGATTCATTTTCTTGAAGTCATTATCAAGCTTTGTATTCTGCTTAGTCATAGTTTAGGTTTGATTCTGTTTCAGTATTTGCATTTGCATTTGTCATTTGTCATCAATAAATTAGGCTTCACTCTATTTTTAACCAGCAGCTTCTTTCCACTAGCATCTAGTTCTTTTCCTTGTGAACATAAAACCATCAAAAGACAAAAAACATCATAAAACACTAAACACAACGCATTAAGAAACAAACACTTAGGCACATACAGTGCACTTCACTTCAGCAGTTTACCAACCCTGGTTGACAATTAAATGAACTCAATTTAGGAGACTAGGTTGAGACCAAATAGTATGGCTACATATTAGTAAGGAAAGAATTCAAGGAGAAGGTAAAAAGCTTAAGCCTATTAATTATGGTCCATTCAAGATCCTTAAAAAAGTTGGAAATAATGCTTTTCAATAAGATTTGCCTTCATATAAGAAAATGTATTCCATTGTGAATGTGGAAAATTTACGTTTGTATGAACCTCCTTTAATTCCTGATTATGAAAGTGACATTCAACTGCCATCCATAGAGGATTTCTCACCATAATTTTTGGATGAGTTAAAAGAGGATGTTATAGTTTGACAGAAGGACACACACTTCGAGGAGGGGAAATGTTAATTATGTTCGGGTTGGTCTTAAAGGAAGAAAATCGAGTAAGGAAAAGTGGATTAAGGTGGAAAAGGTGAGGGACATATACCCTCATCTTCTTAACAGGTAATTGAAGGCTTTTGGGGTCCAAAAGCTTCCCAATGGGGAGGTGTGATCACGTGATCATGTCCAAGAGGGAAAAAATGCTCAAATTTTGAACTGCTCAGAATTGGTAATAAATTGATCGACCAGATATTTTTCGTCATTGCGATCCTAACACCGTGAATGACACTCAAATCCGATGTCAGATGTGGAAGATATTCAAGTTTCAAATTGCCTAGTAACCTTCAAAAGAGGACCTTGGAACTTAAAAAATGTCATCTTCAGAAATTATTTTTATGGCAAAAATTTCTTTTTTTTATGAAGTATGGATGGCCAATCAAAGGGTGCCACGTGGCCTACCCGGAGGCTGCCACGTGGCCCCAGGCCAAAAGGTTCAAGATGTTTAAAAAAAAAATTAGTGTTAGAAAAATCTTCATGGGTTAGTCTCGACCTGAGCTGAACGCTACGGGTCAGTCGGGCCTGACCCGACCCGAACAGGGTCACGAGTCACCGTGAACGAACAATTGAACAGAGGTTGGTTGAAGCTAAACATTGCTACGTGCAGGTTGGTTGGAGGTGAATGCCAACGGGGTCAGCAGTGAACAGGTGGTATCTTCACGTAAGGTCGGGCAGAGTTTACACGCCTTGTGCAGAGGCTACATGAAAGACCAAGCGGAGGTGAACGACAGGTTATGTTTGAACTCGTCAGGTCAGTCGGGTGGAGGAAGACCTGAGCCGAACACGTATTGGTCAGCATTGAATGGAGGCGGATAGCCCCAGGGCTTAAGCCGTTTCCATAAGACCGTTCCACCATGACCCAAGGTTTCTTCCTGTGGTTAAGGAGACAGTTCCGGCAGGCAGTTTGAAACTGTTATATGTGACCACGTCTAGTTTCAACATTAAATGTTGATCTAACCATGCGGCTAAATTAGAGCTCGCCACCAAATCCAGCGGAGTTTGGCCAATTTGTCGTAGTTAACTGCAGTCCTCCCAATTTTGTTGGAGTTTTTTTAGGCCAAACTGGACAAATCTTGTTTTGATCATAAGTTTCACATTACTGAACCTTTTTGGATGAAATTTTAGTCATTTTCAACTTTTATTAGCGTTATGGAGCCATTGGAATAGGTTGTAGAGCCAACAGAGGTGTCTTTCAGCCATTTTTACTTCAGATAATCTTGGAGAGCCATCAGGGCCTTGGGGGAGATGGAGCTGCATTGGACTACACTATTTTAGGTGAAATAAGAGTCATTCTTAGCTTCTTTCTGCATTCTAAATTCATTTTCACAGCTGGGTTGGTATTTTTAGGACTTCTTCTCACTGTATTACCATTTTGAGCATCATAATATATCAAGGACATGCCCATTGGGAGCCTTGGACCCAACAGATGTAGCCCAGGAGTGGTGAACTGCCTCATCATGTTGTTGTGTGTTTATGGTGAAGTTATTCTGTTGTGTTATTCAGATTAAAGTTGTTAAACAGTAAATTTAAACAACACTCCCTCTCACCTAAATTCATAAACAGTTATCAAGAACTCTTTGTTTCACTTGCAAGACCTTACAAACACTTTGCACACTTAATTTAATGGAAATGAATACTTTGAACAACAGTACAAATAATTTCATTTTCATATCAGCTTTCTAGATGCAATGAACCTCCTAGATGCACAACATAGTATTACTTGGAGACTACACATGTGAATAGAGCTAAATCATTGAGATGGTTTAGGGTTTGGTAGGATTTCTAACTTATAAAATGAAGTGGAGGACATCAAGAGGAGGTTGTTCATGATATGATATTTTCTGAAGATATTGTATGTTTAGACATTTCTTATTCTCTTGCCATTTAGCTTAGAATAGTGTTGTTTAGAACTAGGGTGTTCCTGATCAGGAATTCCACCTCTTCCATTGAGAAGGTCTTGGAGGAGTCTTGCTGATCTTGTCCACTATCAGGCATTTTTCCAAGCTTCATCTTCCAATTGCAACGCAGATCCTATTGAATTTTTGGTTGTCCTTGTAAGCTGCAGCAAGTGGAGGCTAGCTCTATTCAGATCTAGGCCATTCCGGTGCCCCTTTTCAATGGGAAAGCCTTATATCCTCCTGATAAGAGAGTATTATATATTTGGAGCTACATTTTCAGATCTTGGCATCAGGCCAAACCAGTGATAGATTCTATAGTGCAGTTTCTCTCCCATAACTATGTTATTTGCAAGTGTATAGTTTTAGGGAGTTTTGGCATACTTTTGGAGGAGAGATCTCTGGTGTTGGGGGTTCTTCCCTTCACTGTGGTGATCCATGGATTAGACTTCTGATACATGTCATATTCAGATCTGATCTGCTTATTATTGTATTTTCTTCAGAAATTTTGAATATTACTACATATCTGCAACTTTAGATCTCATATCTACTCTTTGTATCTCATGTTTTGCTCAAAACCCCAAGGGGAATTTGTAGAGGAACTCATCTAGTGTACAGATCTGATATGGACCTAATATTTTGTACACGGATTAGTTATATATCTGATATGTAATGTACAACTTCTTCAGCTCTTAACATAACGGTGTCAAGCCTTTTTACAGCCTAATACATTGTTGCAGCACCTCATTCTTAAGGGTTTCTTCATCAAATTCTCTATTTTTATCTTGTACATTGTATGGGCCTTATTATAAACCTTTTTTTTGATGTATAAGTGATTAATGAGCCTTCATATTGGTCTCCTGTATATATTGGGCTGAAATGTGTTATTTCTGGGCAGTGTTATTTTGTATTACTGCAGTCCCTTCCTTGGGCATTTTCCAACTGCACTAGGTGTGGGGAGACATGTTTAACCTACCTAGAACGATTTTTTTTTTAATACCTCTTGGATTCAGGTCTTAGATTGTCATATCTAAGGGATCCAAGGGTTGGTTTCCAATCCTGTGGCATAAATTCCTGAAAAATGCGTCTTTCAGGCATGCCTTGCTAAGCAATCCCAATTGGGAATATTACACATATCCTCCCTTCGACTGTTTACCAAGAAATTAAGTCAAAATATTCTTCTCATAGGGTTTGTTTACATTTCATGGTTTTAGTTTCCAAATTATGAATTTCTATTCAAAACCATAGTTTTCTTTCCCTTACACCTCTATTTTCAGTTGATAGACTACTCCATACACTACACAGCCTCATCCCTTCATTTCTATCATTTTCCCTATAAACCGTAGTCTACCCAATGTCCTTCTAGGGTAGGATTGTTTTTTTTCTTTACCACCACCTCCCCTCACTCATTTCCAAAATTTCCATTTTCCCCTACTCACTAACATCACTTCTTACCCTCCTAAATTTTCTCAAAAAATTAGGAAACTCCCAAACCCATCTTATCACTTCATCCACTCATAGCTACAAAATCCACTTTTTTTCTTGCCTTCCACCTAGGGTTTGAAATTATGGAAGTTGAATCATCACCATTAGAGAAAAGGAAGTATAGAATAGGGGGGAAAATACTGAGGTTTGAGCCCTCAAATTTCAATGAAATCACTTCTCTATTTATCAAGAAGTGCTTTAAAGATGTGGATTGTTTAGGGTTTTGTCAAAGGGTGTAGGAAGTGGGCTATCATGAGCAGCTCACGGGTATTTTTTCCATTACTTTGAATGGATAAAAGGCTACTATTAAAGGAATTGATTTCATATTTTCAGTGGATTCCATATCACATGCTACAAGAATACCAAATCATGGTGAGAATTGGTCCAAAGGCATGAAACTAGACCTTGAAGAATACAAGCCCTACTTGAAATCATAGTACAAAGGAAACCATAATTAGTCAAAAGGAGAAGGGTAAGTTGGATTTGCTTACTAATGCTTGCCTCATAGGATAGCATACTGTCTCAGGTCTCCATGATGCAAGTCTGGAGCAATTTTGGGGAAATTTTGAAAAAAATTGGGAAATTTGAAGAAAAATTTGAAGGCACATTTTCCAAAAATGTCTTGTTTAGTCATATTTTTGCATAACATATTGTGGCCAAATAAAGATTATTTTTGGGACACGAGAGATATTTTTGTTCCTAAGATACCAAAGTACAATAACCTACTTCAAAATTTAAACAGGTATTATAGAATGATATATCCATTGACATCTTCACAACCTATTGTTCTGACTGTGCAATGTCCTGTTTAATTCACCTTTTTGCAGAGACGATGTAATATTCCAAAATTTACAAGAAAAAAATTGGAATATAAATTTTTCTTATATCATCTAGGAGGTGAATAAAATGGGTAGAATTCCCATGAGTAGGAATAAAATCCCTCATAGTGTGAAAGGGATCATTGGAGTAGCTTTATTTTTCACCTTCCAGTGTGAAAAGGGGCAAATGCATGAGGACAAGGTCAAGTTTGACCAAGTCAACAATGCTGCCTAAGAGGGCGTGGCTTGCCTGGGAAGACAACACAGTTTGAGAGGGAGAAATATTCTTTGTGGAAGAAACCCTAATGCGTGGGGTCCAGGGTAAAGAGACATTCACTTGCATAAAAGGAGGAAGAGGCAACCATAGTGAGACATATTTTGAGTATTTTGATTATTGGTCTTGCATACTATTTGCAGTCTCCGACTGTTTAGTTGAGTTGCAGTGTTGTTTAGCACGAGGGATTCCCGTTTAGGAATTATTCTTCTTCTTGAGAGGCCCCTTGAAGGATTGCACTTCATTTCTCCACATCTTGGCTCAAGGCCAAAGCTACTTCCATCAGTCACTGCGTTATATTTGCTGAAGTATAATGTAGTATTGCTGGGTGTTGCAGTGGAGGGTTCCACAACACTTTTCCTTGGCTCATCTTTCAGAGGAGGGAGCTCCTATTCCTCCGGGAGGTTAGTGAAGGATATTTCAGAGTTGATTGCACATATTTGGCACCAAGCCAAGCATTCCCTATCTCCTACAACGCAGTCCAGCTCCTTGAATACGTTATTTTAGAGTGCATTTGCAGTGGGGGTTTGCACCAGCATCTGGGAGGGCAAGATCTTCAGGGATAGGATCAACCTATCACTTGAGAGATCCATTGGAGGAGGTCTGCTTAGATTGTACATCTTATTCAACCATCTTCATATAGTTTCATTTTTTTTTTGCAACTGCTACCCTGCAACTCCGGGATTTCTGCAGAATTTCCATTTGTACATATATTTCAACCAATCCTCTTAAGGATTGTCGTATTGTTATTTTCATGGGTTGAGAGCTTGCCCCCCCTCATTTTTTGAGCTACCATTGTCATATCAATGTATTTCCATTTATTATGTTTGAGTGTCTCCTATAGACTGCGCAGTTATAGCCTAGAGCATTCTCAGTATAGTAGTGTATTTCACATTCCATGTACATGATATAGTGTGGCTTGTGTTTCCAATCTTGAGTGACTCTTTCCTCAAGGAATTGTACCTTTTGCTGCTATATTTTACATTGATTGGATATATACATATTAATGTGTTATGGCTCATTAAAATAACACTGTGTGCTCAATCCTCTATTCATGTATTGTTGCAATCCCTTCATCGGGCATTTTTCTGAAGAAAACTAGGTGTGGGAGATCTATTTAACCCACCTAGAGGGATTTATTTGGAGCATCCTCTTGGATTTAGCACTTAGACACATTTTTCTAAGGGATTCAGGTCCTAGTTTCAAATCCTGTAGCATCCATTCCTAGAAAATCCGTTTTCCAGTCATGCCTTGCTAACTGTTCCAAATTTGGGATCTTACAGTGGTATCAGAGCAAATTTATTGGCTTAGCCTGTGAGTCTTTGCCAAAGAGATCAAAATATTGGAGACGATGGGTTTTATCTAATGATATCTCAGATCCATGAAGAACCTCCCCAAGGAGGATAAGTAGAAAGAAGAGGAAGGACCCTACACTTCCTATTCTCATCAAGAAGGAGACGGAGAGATGAGCAGGAAAAATAATCCATCTTTTGGAGAAGAAAAATGGGATAAGCTTACAAAGCTTCTTCCTAAATTTGTACATAAAATTCATGGAGATTTCAAGAAGATCCAGAGGGAGATGTATGAAGAATATCCAAGAGGGTTTGAATCTAAAGCAAGCCCTATATTTTCATATGAGAAATGTGAGCAAGAAGCTACACATCCTAATACACAGCGCAATCACATGCCAAGGATTGCCAGAAGAGAGATGGAAAGAGGAGAAGAAGTTGCTAGGAGGAAAACTCTAAGTGATGTCCTTGAGGAGTATGAATCTCAAACTCAATAATTCTAAGATCATCTCATTTTTTCAGAGTTTTTCAAGATCAAGGTGAAGGGAAGAGAGCAGCAGGATAGATCTCATCTATCTACCTTTGAAGGTTCACCTATATGTTTAGCCAAAGCTTGGGTGGAGGAGATAGAGACCTTCTTTCAGCAGCACCACATTCTTGAAGATGAAGCCATCAAATTTTCAGCGCTGCATTTGAGACGTAAGGCTTATGCCTGGTGGATCTTTGAATCCTTTTCTTTGAAAAAGTTAAACATTGCATCTTATTCAAGTTTCACTAAGGCATTAGTGAAAAAATTTGATAGAAGGATTCATGAGACACACATGGTGAAGCTAAACAAGGGAACTTAAACAAAACCCTTGCATGAAAACACAATTACACTTCAGAAAACTATGGAGGAGGCTGAAAACATGCACCACACCTTGCCAGAAGAAAGACTTTCTTCTGACACCTTTGAGCAAGAAAGCATGGAGATCTCTAAAGGGATCCAATCAATGGAGGGTTACCCATTCATGTTGCAGAGACTGAGGGCAACAACATTGTTTCATCTAGAGAGTATCTAGTGCCTCAGGCAAAGGAAAGAGGAGCTCTTGCTCCAAGTAGAGGGATTCTTATATCTTTGCAAGGAAGTCCCCAGGATCTCATATGTGGAGATCAAGGCACAACTCATGTGCCATTGTTGACGAGGTGTGGAACCATGGAGACAAAAGGAGAAGGTAGGGAGAAGAATCAATACCATGAGATGAGATGTACACATCCCTATCCACTTCCGGAGGTTGTTACACCTAGGAGGGAGACTGGATTGCGTAGTGAGAGCATGGACAAAATTGTCCATTCATATATGCAGTCACCTTTTGATGATCATGTCTCATTACATGGAGACATTTTTCCTGGGAGACCACTGGATCAATAGAGGAGGATGGATGCTTCACTAGTTGAGGCACCACTTAGTGATTTCAGAGGAGTTGGAACCTTGGGAGATCTTGATATAGCACTGGAAGTCTTGGGTAGACTCAAGGAGAGAGGGAGAATTCTCTCAACATCATCATTACCCACTTCCATTTCAGGTTCTGCGTTGTGGCAGAAGAAACAGGGGAAGGATATCAGCCTTCCAACTTGCATCTTTGACATGGGATATTTCAAAGAAGAGGGCATCCATATGACAAATGTTCTTCATGGGAGATCATCAGTGTTGTCACTATGGAGGATAGATCCATATTGGAACTCCCAGCTATTGGTGGAGTATTCCAAGGATCTTTCCACTTGTATGATTTTGGATGGCCAAGTGCATGATGAGGGATAATCAATCATATATGAGGTCATTTACTATCATGGTAGGATATTCCTTCCTATAGCTTCCAAGCTCAGGGAGAAGTTGCTACAAATAGCTCAAGAAGATTTCCTTTTGAGCCACACTTTTTCTTTGAGAGCATACCACACCATCATGGAGGGGTACTTTTGGATGGGCTTTGAGGAGGAGATATATCAGCATATGAAGAGATGCATGGACCAAATGGAGATGGAGGAGAGACATGAATCTTTGAGAGAGTTAGCACAACCACCTCCTTTCTCTTTGAAGATGAGAGGAGACTCAACTATGAGCCACTCCATATGTATGAGCATAAAATATGGTAAGGGTATTCATTGTTGTTTACATGAGTATTTATATGATGTATGTGTATGTCCCTTAACCATATATGTGCAGGATGTTGCTCCAAGGAGGAACATTCTTTCTTTTGATCAGGGAAAATTTTAATGATGGAAAATTAACTTGAAGTTTAAAACCTTGGCGAATCTCACTAGTCCCTAATATGAAAATTATAAAATATTTATTTATATATTTGTAAAATTATTCAAATTTATAATGATTTTATATATGATATCTATATATTGTTGGTGATTTTTAAGGTAAAATGATTTTATGTTGTAAAATTTGGGCGAATCATTTTTAGAAAAAATGGAAATTGGCAAATCTTTTTTTTGGAAAAATAATGGAAAATTAGCCCAGCTTCAAATATTAGCCCCGAAAAATTTCCATGCTTTTGAGCTTCATGGTCTAGTTGAGGCCATAAGCATGACTGATGTCCATTCCCTAGGAGGACTTTGGAAAGAGGCATATTATGGGGGACATGCTCATTGTCCACCTTGCATCATTCACTTCCTCCACACTTACGAGGAGATTGGAGTAGCAGGAAAGAGGTTGAGAAGCCACACTTTATATCAGTCTCTATTGCAGTTGAGGGTCAAGCTGCGTTGGTTGCACTTGAGGGACCATTTTCCTTCTCATTTGTTACATATGGCAGCAAGCATGATTCTTATTTTTTCTCCCTATGGTTCTATTTTCTTTGTCTTTATGAGGAGCATGCTTGGGAAAGAGACACATTGGGAGAATGTGTCCTTTGAGGGAGATATTCATCACACTTTTGCACTACATGTTCTAAGGGGATCATGGAAGATGGTATGGTCACTAGAGAAACACATTTGTTTCCTTATGAGGTGAGCCATATGATGGATATGATGCCATATGATGATGACTTCCAACTCATCATATATGGGGATGTTTGGGCCAGCATGATTTGCAGCATTGGAGGAGAGGTTTTTGGAGATCTAGTCCTCATCTTGCCACTTGAGGGTAACCTTATTGCAGCCCAGGATCAACAGACACTCTACACTTATCTTAAGTGTAGAGGAGGACAGGGTAGGGTAGGCTACATTTTCTACCATGTGTAGATTTTCATCACACCTACTTTGCCAGAGCCAAAGGTGGAGGACAGTTTTCAGGAGTTACCTAGTTGGGAGGTGACTCATTTTTCATGGCTTATATCTTGGGGATGGAGGATCCATATGGGAGAGATATTTCCTATCAGATTTCAAATCCCATTCCTCAAGGGGACATCTAGACATCACTTTGCTAACCTCTTGAGTAATTCACCTTTACATGATGATGGATTGATAGCTGACTTGCATGCTGAGGAGGGGAAATGTAGAGACTTGATTGATGAGATAGCATCACTTCACTTGGAGGATATCATCATAAATGGATGCTACAGGGAGAGGAGGAGAAAATAACTCAGTTTATCCTTTCACTTGCTTGAGGACAAGCAATCTTTGGGAGGGGAGGACTGTAATATTCCAAAATTTGCAAGCAGCAAATTGGAATATTATTTTTTTCTTATATCATCTAGGAGGTGAATAAAATGGGTCAAAGGCCCATGAGTAGGAATAAAATCCCTCATAGTGTGAAATGGATCATTAGAGTAGATTTATTTTGCACCTTCTAGTGTGAAAAGGCGAAAATGCATGAGGACAAGGTCAAGTTTGACCAAGTCAACAACGTTGCCTAAGAGGGTGTGGCTTTCTTGGGAAGACAGCACAGTTTGAGAAGGAGAAAGATTATTTGTGGAAGAAACCCTAATGTGTGGGGTCCAGGGCAAAGAGACATTCACTTGCATAAAAGGAGGAAGAGGCAACCATATTGGGACATCTTTTGAGTATTTTGATTATTGGTCTTGCAAACTATTTGCAATCTCCGGCTGTTTAGCTGAGTTGCAGTGATGTTTAGCACGAGGGATTCCTGTTTAGGAATTCTTCTCCTTCTTGAGAGGCCTCTTGAAGGATTACACTTCATTTCTCTACATCTTGGCTCAAGGCCAAAGCCACTTCCATCAGTCACTGCGTTATTTCTGCTGAAGTATAACATAGTATTGCTAGGTGTTGCAATGGAGGGTTCCACAACACGTTTCCTTGGCTCATATTTCAGAGGAGGGAGATCCTATTCCTCTGGGAAGTTAGTGAAGGATATTTCAGAGCTGATTGCACATCTTTGGCACCAGGCCAAGCATTCCCTATCTCCTACAGCGCAGTCCAGCTCCTTGACTGCATTATTTTAGAGTGCATTTGCAGTGGGGGTTTGCACCAACATCTTAGAGGGAAATATCTTCAGGGATAGGATTAGCCTATCACTTGAGAGATCCATTGGAGGAGGTATGCTCAGATTTTACATATTATTCAGCCATCTCCATATAGTTTCAATTTTGTGTTGCAGCTGCTACCTTGCAACTCTGACATTTCTACAGAATTTCCATTTGTACATATATTTCAGCCAATCCTCTTAAGGATTTTCATATTGTTATTTTCAGGGGTTGAGAGCTTTCTCCCCCTCATTTCTTGAGATATAATTGTCATATCATTTTATTTACATTTATTATTTTGCAGTGTCTCCTATAGCCTGCGCAATTATAGCCTAGAGCATTCTCAGTATATCAGTGTATTTCACATTCCATGTACATGATCTAGTGGGGCTTGTGTTGCCTATCTTGAGTGACTCTTTCCTCCAGGAATTATACCTTTTGCTGTTGTATTATACATTTATTGGCTATCTACATCTTCATGTGTTATGGCTCATTAAAATAACGTTGTGTATTCAATCCTTTGTTCATGTATTGTTGCAGTCCCTTCATCGGGCATTTTTCTGAAGACAACTAGGTGTGGGAGATCTGTTTAACCCACCTAGAAGGATTTATTTGGAGCCTCCTAATGGATTTAGCACTTAGACACATTTTTCTAAGGGATCCTGGTCTTGGTTTCAAATCCTGTAGCAGCCATTCCTAGAAAATGTGTTTTCCGTTCATGCCTTGCTAGCTGTTCTAGATTTGGGATATTACAGACGATTGTGAACAATCAGAGAAGCATCTTGGGAAAATGGAGGAGGTTTTTTCCCTAACATGCCAAAGAACCAAAACCTCTCTCATTTTTTCAAACAGTTTCATGGTTAGTGCGATATCACTCGATCTTTGAGCCCCATCTTTGGAAAATTTTGTGAATTTTTGAATATTTTGGAAATTTTGGTTATATCCAGAAATGCGGCGAGCTCACACTGTGCTTCTTCCCTGGGCCTCCAAATGGAAAAAAAATATACATTTTTGGAAATCTGGTGGCCTCATCTCAAAACCCATTTTCTCATTTTTCTGGTCCAGAGCAGAAATTTTGACAAAAATCCAAAAAAGGGGTCAAAAACACCACTTTGCCTCTCTTTTTCACTTTCATTGCGCACCTGGAGATGCCTTGGGATAATGGCCATATCTAAACCTATAAAGGGTAATTTTGCAAGATTAAATAATCTAAAGACAACCAAAATCTCCTAGATTTCCAGAACAGGTATCCGATTTGGATTTTGACTTCCGCAATGCACCCAAAAGTGGTCTCTAAGAGTTCGTTGGGCATCTGCAAATTACTGATAATTTTCATCAAATTTCACTGTGTAAATTTTGGCAATTCTCAGTTTTACATTGGTTAAAGTCAAGAGGTAAAAGTAAATGAATGTAAGGGGTCAAATTAACTGTAAATATGTAAAAATATGGTTTCTTAGATGTCTTATACTTCATTTAATGCTTTGAGGAAATGTCTCATGATGGTTAGAAAAAGGAGGAAATGGTTGAGTAACCTCCCTTGTATGTAGTAGACATTGGATAGGTGCATGTATTTCACTTTTCTTGCTGGAAATTCGACCTCCAAGGGAGGATTTCGACCTTAGTGACTATATGAGCAACTTTGTAATCATTTTCAAAGGTTGGATGTTGTTGAATTGAGCCTTGTGCATACTAGTGTACTTGTGAATTTGGTAGGAAGTAACAGACATAATTTGCAGCTATTGTAGTGGGAAGAATGTGGTATGTGCTTCACCAGTGTTTTTGCTTCCGTGATAATATGTTTGAATGTATTTTACCTTCCATTTCCATTTCCATGTTTCATGTGTTGGTTTTCTAAGATAATAAACATAATTCATTGATATAATGCTCTGTTTTTTAGAAGCTTTCACATTTTTGTTCATATTCTTCTGATAAAAACGATTTCATGAGATTAATGCTCGTTTTAAAACCTTACCAATATACCCTATACACAAATATATCTCTAAAGTGATAAAGTATGTGCCTACATTGCCCCATTACATCTTTTCAAACCTGATTTTCAAAGCCCAAACCTAGTCCTCCTAGACCTAGGCCACCATCCAACACAAAACCATCAAATCAACCAAACAATGGTCTAAATATATCTAGCCTAATATCTTTCATGTCACAGTCAATCCTCGACTATGATATCATTGAGAGAGCCCTCTCAACCTAGTATGGCTAGCTACTAGGTCAAAGTGGTAGGTGGTTACCTTTGCTGGTCTCCTTTTCAGCCCTCGAAGAACATGTGGAGTGCTAACATTCTGTCTTCGTTGTCGGGGAATGATGTGAGAGATCTTCCTTGGGAAAGAATGAAAAGGATTAGATATAATTTCTTATGGTGAACAGTGATCAAGCACAAGAAGGTTATGTATCATTCACCTGGCGACTCTAGTGTCAAAGAATCCAAAGGTTTAAAATTTTTATGGTGACTCCACTTTTCCAAGAACTGGTAGTCTGAAGAACTTCTTGGTGACTTCATTGTTGTCAAAATGGATCCAACTGCTTGAAGGTATGCTCCTATTAATCCAACTCATATTCCTGGTTTTACGAATAATATTCCTTTTATAGATTGGAAAATAGTACTACCAACTTTTAAAGGTCAGGCTGGAGAAGATGTTAGTTTGCATTTGGTCAAATTTCATTTTCGTATTCATAGACTAAAGATTGAGTTTACTGAAGATTGTCTGATGAAGATGTTCATGGCTACCTTGGAGGAAACATTTAGATCATGGTATGAGATTCTACCATCTTCTAGTTTATATTCTCTAAAGGAATTTCATTAAGTTTTATTTCAACATTATCAAAGCTCGAATTCTTCCTTGTCCATGATTGATAATTGTTGTGATATTTTTGAAAATTTTCATTGAGTTTATTGAAAATTTTTATGGGGATGAAGAGTATCTATATGATGAGATCATAGAAGGCCTTTATGATTTTTACTCCCAACAAGAAATAGTAGCTTCATCCTTGGATGAAACATATTGGGACCAAAAAAGAGAAATTCCTATTCCTGATCTTGAAAATGAAAATCATCAAGCCAATGTTAACTACTATAAAACTCAAGTTTATCCTTTGCCTAAAGACGAAATATATCACCTCCTAAAAAGTCATGTTACAGCCCAAGATAATGCAGGTTTGTAGTGTTCACATAGTCAATAATTTGTTAGTGAAACTTCTTCCATTATTGAAAATGAAAATCTGAGTTAAATGACGACAATCATGAGACTGATGAAACTATACAAGAAATTATTGTGAGTAATCCAATTTGTGATGATGATTTCCTGCAAAGAGATAAACTTTCAGGGACTATTTTCTTTCATGAAGAGGATAAGTCTATCATGTTTGACAATCTTGAAGAATGTTTTCTTCTCAAGGATAATTTAGACTATGAATTGGAGAAGTATGAGCCTAAGATAGACAACGTGCAAGAGATAGAGTCAGAGTCGCCCATGCTTGATGAATTTATGACCAACACTCAAATATCAGAAGGTCATACTTCCCTATGCCTTCCTATGGATCAATAAACAAGTATTCTTTTAGATCAAAATGAAGGGTGTGATTGTGTTTTTGTTGGATCTCAAGACAAGGTAATATTTCAGATTTTTGAGGATCCTTTTACTAATTTTCTACAGTTAGCAGGGACGATGTATTTTCTTATTTTCATGGATCAAAAGCACATGTTCAGTGGATACATGGAGTGGCATAGTTTTTTTTTTTTCTTCCTGCTCAAGGAAAGTGAGAGAAGAATTCAAGTAAGTAGCCATCTGTTGGATTGGTTACAATGGAAGGAACATTTCACATGATTGTACATATGTCTTCAGCAAGAAGGTAATTTTCATCGGGATTTAAAAGGCCTCATGTCTCAGTGATATGCTTCCATAAATAATATTTGTAATTTTGTTTTCAGTTTTGAGTTAGTTTTGAGTATTCAATCTCGTCTTTCGATTTTGACCCCATGCCCAATGGTTAGGCTACTTGGTCTACAGTGTTCTTGAAACCTCCAAGGAGCTGACATCCTTAGCTGGAGCCAATGTAAGTGTCAGTATATACAACCTCTCACCAGTGATCAAATGGGCTCTTGTCTCATAGTCAAATGTTTGTCATTTCATTAGGTTTTCAAGTAAAAATTTAGTCACTAGGTATTAGGTTTAGGAATATTTCCACTCCTTCCAAATTTTTCACATGTTGGTCCTTGTCATCACTCAGTTGAGTGAATCATAATTCAAATAATATCATTATCATTCCAATCATCACCATCATGATTTCATTTATTTCAGTGTCTCCATTAAGTCATTAGGGTTTCAAGGTCACCAAATATGTCATTTCATGCATTTAATTCGGAAATTGGAGGAATGATAATAGGAAATATTGTTCAATAAATTTTGATTTCGAGATGTAATTTATTGTTTCTATTATGTAATAATTTCCTAAGTTCTAAAATTGAAATTAAAGGTTCTAAGGCTACAAGGTTCTAAAAAGAAAATGAGATTCATGAGGTGGGCCATCCTACTCCAAAGAAAGCTATCAAAAGACAAAAGGGAAACTAAGTTTCACTCTTCTATCCTCCTACCATTGAGCTCCCATCTCCCATTGGAAAGAAGAATCATTTTTTTACTTCACTGTAAAAAAATTAGGGCGTTGCGCCCAGAGACACTACGTTGCACATCTAAGAAGGGCGTTGCACACAGACACACTATGTTGTGCACGAGCGCTAGGATGAGACTATGCTGTGCATCTGGAAGAGCTTTGCAAAAGTGGTGTTTAGATACCAAATTTGTTTTTCAAAGCTTCTCTTAAATCATTACAACCTCCAGCCACTACCAGAAGTAAGTTAAAGCATTTCATATCCTCCCTTGCACTGTTTACAAAGAAATTAAGTCAAAAACTTCTTCTCCTAGGATTTTTTTTACATTTCATGGTTTTAGTTTCCAAATGATCAATTTATATTAAAAACCCTAGTTTTCTTTCCCATACACCTCTTTTTTCAATTGATAGACTACCTCCATACACTACACAACCTCATCCCTTCATTTCTATCATTTTCCCTATAAACCTTAGTCTACCCTATGTCCTTCTAGGGTAGGATTGTGTTTTTCTCTTTACCACCCCCTCTCCACACTCATTTCCCAAATTTCCATTTTCCCCTACTCACTAACATCACTCCTTACCCTCCTAAAGTTTCTCAAAAAATTAGGAAACTCCCAAACCCATCTTATCACTTCAGCCACTCATAGCTGCAAAATCCATTGTTTTTCTTGCCTTCCACCTAGGGTTTGAAAGTATGGAAGTTGAATCATCACCATAAGAGAAAAGGAATTATAACAAAGGGGAAAAAATACTGAGGTTTGAGCCCTCCAATTACAATGAAATCACTTCCTCTCCATTTATCTAGAAGTGCTTTGAAGATGTGGATTGTTTAGTATTTAGTCAAATGGTGCGAGAAGTGGGCTATCATGAGCAACTCACAGGTATTTTTGCTATCACTTTTAAATGAGAAAAGGCTAATATTTCAAGGATTGATTTCATATTTTTAGTAGATTCCATATCACGCGCTATATGAATACAAAATCATGGTGAGAATTACTTCAAAGGCATGAAACTAGACCTTGAAGAATACAAGCCCTACTTGAAATCACAGTACAAAGGAAACCCTAATTAGTCAAAAGGAGAATGGTAAGTTGGATTTGATTACTGATACTTACCTCATAACATAGCATACCATCTCAAGTATCCATGAAGCAAGTCTAGAGCAATTTTGAGGAAATTTGGAGGAAATTTGGGAAATTTGAAAAAATCTTTGAAGGCACATTTTCCAGAAATGTCTTGTTTAGTAATCTTTGTGTAGAACATATTATGGCTAAAATTTTAGACTCCTGTATTTCACAGTATCACTAGGTGACTGATTATTTCCTCAGGTCTTTCATACTGAAAATAATATTCCATGGCTATCATTTATTTTCAAGAAAACTGGGAAATTCTGACTGTCAAGAGGTTCAAAAGAATCCATGTTCCTTTTAGTTTAGTATAAGGGGAAAATTTTGCTAATAAGGAACACAAAGCACCAACACCAAAACTATCATTGAGGTAAAGAAGTAGCAGAGAGGCAAAGAAGTAGTTAAGGCAGATAAACAGTAAGGGTAGAGTCGTGAACGTGATTGGGTCAAGTCGTGCATGTTTGGGTCAAGTCGTGCACGCTAAGTGGGTCAAGTCATGAATGCGGGAAAGTCGTTAACGAGTCTTATACGAACAAAAAAGAAATAAAACCAATCAAATCATCGCATTACAAACCATTTTCATTTTATTTTCCTTTAAAAAACATTAAACTTCACCCTTTTCCGCCTTTCTGCTTTATATTTCTACTTTACCTTTTTTCATCGATATATCATTATTTTACCTCCGTCTTCCCATTTCCTGATTGTGATTAAAGTGGGGCCCTTCTCCCTGACACATCATAATTTTCCCCACCATCCATCGCATTTCTCAAATTATAAATTTTCGCATCACAACAAAATGCTAAATCTTGCGATCGTCGATTTGCAATACATCGCATCACACATTTTATAACTTACTGTTAAGAACCTGCAATGTATTTTGTTTAAGTCACGATGCAGTTGGGCCCACCACAGCAGCTCCGCCCGCCACTTCAAGCCGCTTTCAATACATAGATATATCATATAAAACCTCATAAAGTTTACATTACTATCAAAACCATTCGCCGCTTTATAAACTCCACTGATGTCATGGGCTCCATCTCCATATTGCCACATCATCATCCTCCGACAACACAAATCACACTTCACGGATTTTAGTGCTTACCACATTTCCCAAACTCTAAACTCTGTAAAACATAAATATTGCGATGTCCGCTGCGGGTGGGTCCCAATCGCGTACCATACTTTGAAAGTTTCAGTATTTAACCCGCGCACTCATAAACAATTGTAAGATTTGTGATTTGCGATGTGGTCGGTCCCATCTTACCTACCACACCACTTCTCTCTCCCCGCACTTCCAACTTCGTGTGTTTTAGAGTTTCCCTTCCACTGCTTATAGCAAAACCTTTTGACTTGTGATTTGTGATGCGGTCCTGTCCCACTTTATCTTCCATGTCACCTCCCTCTTCACATCGCACATCACATCACATGATTCCTTTTCTCTGATCATAAAATTTAAATATTACGATGTGCGATATTTCTATTGATGTGATAGGGTGAAAATGCGAAGATGGGTAACACTTTTGTGACAATTCGAGGCAGAAATTTTTTTTCCTCCATATTTCGGCCGAACTCTTGTCATAGTTCGGCCGAACAATTCAGGAGTTCGGCCAAACTATTGAATTTAGTTCAGCCAGACTTTGTTTGTCGTTTACAGTAACGGCGTACTGACGGTAATGGTGAACAGATTTTTCGATTGAGTTTGGAAAACTAGCAATAAAAGTTCGGACAAACTATTATTTTTATAAATATATCAACCGAAACCATTTACGGGTTTCTGTTCACATTCACACACTCTTATCTGTTGGTCATTGTGTCGCGCGCTCTTATCTGTCGCTCTCTTGTGCGCTCTTATCTGTTCGTCGCATTCCCACTCAGGTTCATTGCTCAGGTTCGCCGCATTCCTGCGTGCGCTCTTATCTGTCGCAATCCAGCTCAAGGAGGTAAGATTTGTAATTCTGTAAGTTCTTTTGTATTTGTTGTTTTTTATTTTGTTTTAATTTGTGTTGATTTTATAGTTTGGTTTTAATTTTTGTTTCATTTTTTAACTTCTTTTGATTTTTTTGTTGCAGAGGTCTTCGGCAACGTCTTCAATGTCCTCTGCAACGAGTTCAACATCCTCTACAGCGAGTTCAGTGTCTTCATCATCTTCAGTGTCCAGGTACGTTTCAACATCTTCAGCATCTCTGTTTGTTTGGTTGTCTCTGTTTTTTTGGCCCTGTCTCTGTTTTTTTGGCTGCGACTTCAGGTTACATTCCTATCCACTAGGTTATGGGAGTTTCACCATGTAGTTTCACAGCAAAACATTAGAGGCTGGTGGCTGCTGAGGCACAATGCTCCTCTTTTTTTATAGATCAGTGACATTGTTAGCATAAACGTGGGGATATTTTCAGAATATATGATAGGAGAGTTTCTTCATGTTGTTCCACAGCACAGTAGAGGCCTGTTTCCTTGGCAGCTCATCTTTGTTATATAACATCAACATTGCATCACAAATGTGGGAGAATCCCCGAAATATAGAACCAGAGTGTTTCATTATTTAGTTTCAAGGAAAACAAGTTTAGAAACAAAGAAAACAATAGTTTGGAAATTAAAATCATTGTGATTCATTGAATATTAGATCATTGAACAAGTAACGTTTAAGCGTGCAAGCATGTCGTTCTCTGAAAAGTAAAATAAATGTTTTTCATTAGAAATTAGAGGAGATCCTTAGATCCTTTTACAAGAAACAGTTAAGTCTCCAAGAAAACAGTAAAATAGTTGTCATTGCGTGGCTGATTGTTCGGCTGTCCCTAGATAATTTTACAAGAAACAGTTAAGTCTCTAAGAAAACAGTATAACAGTTGTCATTGCGTGGTTGAAAATAAGTGTTTTTCATTAGATATTAGAGGAGATCCTTAGGTACTTTTACAAGAAACAATTAAGTCTCCAAGAAAACAGTAAAACAGTTGCTATTGTGTGGCTGAATGTTCGGCTGTCCTTAGATCCTTTTACAAGAAATAGTTAAGTCTCCAAGAAAAAATTAAAACAGTTGTGATTGCATGGCTGACTGTTCCGCTGTCCTTAGATCCTTTTATAAGAAACATTTAAGTCTCCAAGAAAACAGTAAAACAGTTGTCATTGTGTGGCTGACTGTTCTGTTGTCCTTTTATTTATGAATGTATGAATGAAAGAAATTTTAACTTCATGAGACTAAAATTAGCTTATATAACTAAGAGTCTCATATCCATGGTCTCAAAAAATGAGAGAGAAAAAACCTTTTATATTCAACATGTAAAACACAAATTATCCATAAAAGTTTCCCATTGAAACCATAAGTGATTTGATAGAAAACATAGGTTTTAACCTAAGAGTAAATGCCCCCACATATAGAAATTTTTCATTTTCATATCCATGGTCTCAAACAATGAGAGAAAAAACATTTTATATTCAATGTACATGTAAAACACAAATTAGCCATATCTCTAGAATAGATCTAAATAGAAAATTTTCATTTTCATATCCATGGTCTCAAATAATGAGAGAGAAAAAAACCTTTTATATTCAACGTGTAAAACACAAATTAGCCATAAAATTTTCCCATTGAAACCATAAGTGATTTGATACAACATATAGGTTTTAAACTAAGAGTAAATGCCCCTACATATAGAAGTTTTTCATTTTCATATCGATGGTCTCAAACAATGAGAGAAAAAAAAATTTATATTCAATATATGTAAAACACAAATTTTCCATATCTCTATAATAGATCTAAATAGAAGATTTTCATTTTTATATCCATGGTCTCAAACAATGAGTGAGAAAAAAACCTGTTATGTTCAACATGTAAAACATTTGAATTAGCCATAAAAGTTTCCCATTGAAACCATAAGTGATTTGATACAAAACATAGGTTTTAACCTAAGAGTAAATGCCCCTACAAGTCATTCAACATGTAAAACACTTGAATTTTCCATAAAATTTTCCCATTGAAACCATAAGTGATTTGATACAAAACATAGGTTTTAACCTAAGAGTAAATGCCCCTACAAGTCATTCAACATGTAAAACACTTGAATTAGCCATAAAATTTTCCCATTGAAACCATAAGTGATTTGATACAAAACATAGGTTTTAACCTAAGAGTAAATTCCCCTACAAACCATTCAACATGTAAAACACTTGAATTAGCCATAAAATTTTCCCATTGAAACCATAATTGATTTGATACAAAACATGGTTATATAGAAGTTTTAAATTCCCCTACAAGTCAATCAATCTCTTGAATAGTTTTAAATATAGAAGTTTTTCATTTTCATATCCATGGACTTGAAAACAATGAGAGAAAAAACCTTTTATATTCAATGTGCATACAAATTATTTAGAAACAAAAAGTAATTTAATACAAAACATAGGTTTTAACCAATTATATAGTTTTTCATTTTCATTTCCATGGTCTCAAACAATGAGAGAGAAAAAACCTTTTATGTTCAACATGTAAAACACAAATTAGCCATAAAATTTTCCCATTGAAACCACAAGTGATTTGATACAAAACATAGGTTTTAACCTAAGAGTAAATGCCCCTACAAGTCAATCAATCTCTCAAATAGTTTTAAATATCTAGGATTTTTTCATTTTAATATCCATGGTCTCAAACAATGAGATAAAAAAACTTTTATATTCACATGTATGTAAAACACAAATTAGCCATATCTCTAGAATAGATCTAAATAGAAGTTTTTCATTTTCATATCCATGGTCTCAAACAATGAGAGAGAAAAATATATTTTATATTCAACATGTAAAACCCTTGAATTAGCCATAAAAGTTTCCCATTGAAACCATAAGTGATTTGATACAAAACATAGGTTTTAACCTAAGAGTAAATGCCCCTACAAGTCAATCAATCTCTCGAATAGTTTTAAATATCTTGAAGTTTTTCATTTTCATATCCATGGTCTCAAACAATGAGAGAAAAAACCTTTTATATTCAATATATGTAAAACACAAATTAGGCATATCTCTAGAATAGATATAAATAGAAGTTTTTCATTCTCATATCCATGGTCTCAAACAATGAGAGAGAAAAAAAACTTTTATATTCAACATGTAAAACACTTGAATTAGCCATAAAAGTTTCTCATTGAAACCATAAGTGATTTGATACAAAACATAGTTTTTAACCTAGAAGAGTAAATTCGCCTACAAGTCAATCAATCTCTCGAATAGTTTTAAATATCTAGAAGTTTTTCATTTTCATATCCATGATCTCAAACAATGAGAGAAAAAACCTTTTATATTCAATGTATGTAAAACAAAAATTAGCCATATCTCTAGAATAGATCTAAATAGAAGTTTTTCATTTTCATATCCATGGTCTCAAACAATGAGAGAGAAAAAAAACCTTTTATATTCAAAATGTAAAACACAAATTAGCCATAAAAGTTTCCCATTGAAACCACTAGTGATTTGATACAAAAAATAGGTTTTAACCTAAGAGTAAATGCCCCTACAAGTCAATCAATCTCTCGAACAATTTTAAATATCTAGAATTTTTTCATTTTCATATCCATGGTCTCAAACAATGAGAGAAAAACCTTTTATATTCAATGTACATGTAAAACACAAATTAGCCATATCTCTAGAATAGATCTAAATAGAAGTTTTTCATTTTCATATCCATGGTCTCAAACAATGAGAGAGAAAAAAACCTTTTATGTTCAACATGTAAAACACAAATTAGCCATAAAAGTTTCCCATTGAAATTTAAGTGATTTGATACAAAACATAGGTTTTAACCTAAGAGTAAATGCCCCTACAAGTCAATCAATCTCTCGAATGGTTTTTTAAATATCTAGATTTTTTTCATTCTCATATCCATGGTCTCAAACAATGAGAGAAAAAACCTTTTATATTCAATGTATGTAAAACACCAATTAGCCATATCTCTAGAATAGATCTAAATAGAATTTTTTCATTTTCATATCCATGGTCTCAAACAATGAGAGAGAAAAAAACCTTTTATATTCAACATGTAAAACACTCAATAATTAGCCATAAAAGTTTCCCATTGAAACCATAAGTGATTTGATACAAAACATAGGTTTAAATATAACCTAAGAGTAAATGCCCCTACAAGTCAATCAATATCTTGAGTAGTTTTAAATATCTATAAGTTTTTCATTTTCATAGCCATGGACTCAAACAATGAGAGAAAAAACATTTTAATTCAATGTACATGTAAAACACAAATTAGCCATATCTCTAGAATAGATCTAGAAATAGAATTTTTTCATTCTCATATCCATGGTCTCAAACAATGAGAGAGAAAAAAACCTCTTATATTCAACATTTAAAACACTTAAATTAGCCATAGAAGTTTCCCATTGAAACCATAAGTGATTTGATACAAAACATTGGTTTTAACATAGGTTTTAACCTAAGAGTCAATGTATGTAAAACACAAATTAGCCATAGCTCTAGAGAATAGATCTAAATAGAAGTTTTTCATTTTCATATCTATGGTCTCAAACAATGAGAGAGAAAAAAACCTTTTATATTATACGGGGTCAATGCCAATGCCAATGCAAGATTCATCTCTCATTTTCATAACCATAAGTTATTTGATACAAAACATAGGTTTTAACATAGGTTTTAACCTAAGAGTCAATGTATGTAAAACAAAAATTAGCCATATCTCTAGAGAATAGATCTAAATAGAAGTTTTTCATTTTCATATCCATGGTCTCAAACAATGAGAGAGAAAAAAAACTTTTATATTCAACATGTAAAACACTTGAATTAGCCATAAAAGTTTCCCATTGAAACGATAAGTGATTTGAAACAAAACATAGGTTTTAACCTAAGAGTAAATTCCCCTACAAGTCAATCAATCTCTCGAATAGTTTTAAATATCTAGAAGTTTTTCATTTTCATATCCATGGTCTCAAACAATGAGAGAGAAAAAACCTTTTATATTCAACATGTAAAAAAAAAATTAGCCATAAAAGTTTCCCATTGAAACCAAAAGTGATTTGATACAAAACATATAGGTTTTAAAACCTAATCTAGTAAATGCCCCTACATTCAATCTTTAGAATAGATCTAATTAGAAGTTTTTCATTTTCATATCCATGGTAGTTCTATAGGCAGAGTCTGTAAAGGGCCAGGTAGCCTCTGGATCTCATCTTTTATGAAAGATGACATATCTAGTAAATGTCCCTACAGTCAATCTCTGGAATAGATTTAAATGACCCTACAGTAAATGCCCCGACAGTCAACATGTATATAGTATTTAGAAACAAAAAGTAATTTGATACAAAACATAGTTTTTAACCAAGTATATAGTTTTTCATTTTCATATCCATGGTATCAAACAATGAAAGAGAAAAAACCTTTTATATTCAACATATAAAAAAAAAATAGCCATAAAAGTTTTTCATTGAAACCAAAAGTGATTTGATACAAAACATATAGGTTTTAAAACCTAATCTAGTAAATGCCCTTACATTAAATCTTTAGAATCGATCTAGAATTAGAATTTTTTCATTTTCATATCCATGGTAGTTCTATAGGCAAAGTATGTAAAGGGCCAAGTAGCTTCTAGATCTCATCTTTTATGAAAGGTGACATATCTAGTAAATTCCCCTACAGTCAATCTCTGGAATAGATCTAAATGCAACTACAGTAAATGCCCCTACGGTCAACATGTATATAGTATTTAGAAAGAAAAATTAATTTGATAAAAAACATAGGTTTTAACCAAGTATATAGTTTTTTATTTTCATATCCATGGTATCAAACAATGAGAGAGAAAAAACCTTTTATATTCAACATATAAAACACAAATTAGCCATAAAAGTTTCCCATTGAAACCAAAAGTGATTTGATACGAAAAATATACGTTTCAAAAAGCTAATCTAGTAAATGCCCCTACATTAAATCTTTAGAATATCTAGATCTAATTATAAGTTTTTCATTTTCATATCCATGGTAGTTCTATAGATACAGTCTGTAAAGGGCCAGGTAGCCTCTGGATCTCATATTTTATGAAAGGTGACATATCTAGTAAATGCCCCTATAGTCAACATGTATATAGTATTTAGAAACAAAAAGTAATTTGATACAAAACATAGGTTTTAACCAAGTATATAGTTTTTCATTTTCATATCCATGGTCTCAAACAATGAAAGAGAAAAAACCTTTTATATTCAACATGTAAAACACAAATTAGCCATAAAAGTTTTCCATTGAAACCAAAAATGATTTGATACAAAACATATAGGTTTTAACCTAATCTAGTAAATGCCCCTACATTCAATCTTTAGAATAGATCTAGAATTAGAAGTTTTTCATTTTCATATCTACGGTAGTTCTATAGGCAGAGTCTGTAAAGGGCCAAGTAGCCTCTGGATCTCATATTTTATGAAAGGTGGCATATCTAGTAAATTCCCCTACAGTCAATCTCTAGAATAGATCTAAATGCACCTGCAGTAAATGCCCCTATAGTCAACATGTATATAGTATTTAGAAACAAAAATTAATTTTATACAAAGCATAGTTTTTAACCAAGTATATAGTTTTTCATTTTCATATCCATGGTCTCAAACAATGAGAGAGGAAAAACCTTTTATATTCAACATGTAAAACACAAATTAGCCATAAAAGTTTCCCATTGAAACCAAAAGTGATTTGATACGAAACATATAGGTTTTAAAACCTAATCTAGTAAATGCCCATACATTCAATATTTAGAATATCTAGAATCTCTAATTATAAGTTTTTCATTTTCATATCCATGGTAGTTCTATAGGCAAAGTTTGTAAAGGGCCAGGTAGCCTCTGGATCTCATCTTTTATGAAAGGTGACATATCTAGTAATTTCCCCTACAGTCAATCTCTGGAATAAATCTAAATATAATTTTTTCATTTCTCCCATGCATTTGCAATAAATGTCAATAAATAATATATATATTTTTATTGAATTTGTTTTTTTTAGGGATAAGAAAACCATTAAATATGGTTGGAAAATGGAAATAACAAACAATATTGTTAGCCAATTTCAAATTTTTAGTATAATTCATTGTACAAATGTGAATAAGATGTTTGCTAATTTATTGTGTGGGGCAATGAAAATTCAGGATTCATCTATCAAAGATGAATTAATAGATGAATTAGAATTATATGGGGCAATGCCAATGCCAATGCAAGATTCATCTCTCAAGATGAATTAGTTTTAAGACGCTCTTCTTCAAAAATTCAAGATTCATCTCTTAAATATGAATTAGTGTTGAGACACTCTCCTTTAAAATTTATTCATCGACATAATTTGTTTACACTTTAAATTAAACATTATTTTCTGAACTTTATCTTGAACTTAATTTAAATTAGTTATTTAAAAAATTAATTGTAAATGTCCATCGTAGATATATATATCATGGAGGAGAAACGACGAAGATCAACAGAATCCCATATCTCTACGAGAGGGGAGGATCAGGGATCAGGATCGAGAGTTGTTCATGGTAAATTTAAATATAATCTTAAATCTCCATACATTTGTGTACATATGGAATTGATTTTTTATCAACTTTGTGAGTTAAATTACTTGTTAATAAGTTTCATTTTTTATTTTTTAGGAGCCAAGAGGAGAAGGGTGTCTAATCCAGCCATGGATGCTCAGGGTTCACCCTGTCGTGGTATGGTTTGAATGCAATTTAATCAATGAATATGTACATGTGTATTTATATGTACATGAATGTATTTTTCAATTGATTATAAATTCGTATTTGTTTATGAAGCTTCTCTGTCCTCTCGAGAGGTTGGTGGTGGTTCAAATCCCCTTAGAGGACCATCAATAAGTGGTAGCAGGTTGCATGAAGGGGGTGATATTTATTCTCCCAGAGGCCTATCAATGGCTAGTGGTGCTGGTTCTCAACAGGGTCATTCTGGGTCTAGTTCTCAGTAGGGTCATTCTGGGTCTCAATAGTTTCAGGGTGGAGAAGATGCTAACCAACCACGTCAAGGTTGCCATAAATTTCAATATTTTTTTCATTGAATTTGTACAAATTTGTTTACATGTTTTTTTCCTAATATACAAAATTTTATATATGTTGATGTAGAGGCTGAAAATGTTCCAAATATTGGTCAAAATAAACGCAGGGCAGAACACTACATTCAAGAAGAAGGTTGTCTACCCACCACAACTTATCCAGCTGACATTACTGATATACCATGGGAAAGAAATATGGCGCAATGCACCTTACAAAGGTGTCAACAACTTCACGCAAAATTGCGGACAGATCTAGTGGCTTTGACTCCACCTGCTGAGAGTCGACAAAGCCTCGAAATAGTTACACAGTCATTGGGCGAAATAGTAAATTTGTACAAAAATCTTGGGCCAATGACTGATACATTTGTAGAACTCATGAGAAAGAGAAAGGAAACAGTAATGGGTCCTGATAAATGGGAGGATGTAAAACAAATAGTTACAAAATATATGGCCAATTCGATGTTTAATTTGAAGGAAGGGCCAAAAAGAAAAATTCCGAAGGTGTAATATTTCAAGCACCCCGATATAGCTCACTATTTGTATGATAGGCACCTTGCGGCCTATGGAAGGCTCCCATGGAATGACGAGGTTCCTGTTTATTTTTCACAATTGTTTTACGTAGAATTTTTTTTGAAAATGAAACCCAATTACAATGACCTTCCATCAGAATGTTTTGGTCCAGGGAAAGGTCGATTGTATGATCATAAGGGTGTTAAGCGAGATGTGGAGTTTCCTTGCCCTAAACCACCATTGGTGAGTCGACCTTTTCAGGTCGAAAATCTGAGGTCAGAGATGGATGCAACTTCTCAAATAAGTCGAGAAGCAGGGGATGTCATGATTGACAATGTTTACAATGGATTGGGTGGAGTCGACATTTTTCTAAATCGAAAAAGAGCACGTGATAATGCACGTGCCAATTTTGTGTATTAAACAGATGAAGAGATTGACAACATGAACGTTTAAGATCTCCGAATATATGCAAATAATTGTCGCAATGGTTGGCAAGACTTAATTCTTCATGAGGAAGAGGGCATGGGAACGGTATGTGTTAATGACCTTAGGGTTCAATTATTTTAACACATACATGTGTACAATTTGTAGTAAATACATGTATATGTATTTATTTGTATGTACATTAATCTAACAAAAATATATCATTATATGTTAAAACACCATTTACAGTTGTCACGCATGATGAATGATGAAAATGTTAATATCACGTTCGGGACCTCTGGTTCAAACAATGCAGATGGGTCTCACCATCAAGATATGTTGGCAAATGTTAGTGTTTTTTAAGAGATATTTTTAAAATAAATAATTGTGCACACATGTACATGTATGTATATCTAATGATAAAATGTTTTAACATATTCTAATTCTGTCCAATGTTTTTGGGATGGCGGTACGTTCTTCTTCCTTGGGAGATGTATCTTCTACTTCCTTAGGAGATGAGCCACATCGACAACAAGTATGGAAAATTTTTCACTTTTAAAATTTATGTTTTTAGGTTATATATATATATATATATATAATCCACCTCAAAAAGTTCCAGTAAAAATTGAGATATATATATCTATATCTTGAGTTATTTTAAATTTTTTGAATTTTAGGTTGTTGGAGATTTTCAATTGGAGCCTCTCTTGAGACTTCGGCCTCTCTTGAGATGTCCAAATTCACTATGTGATATTCAATTTTTCACTTTTAAATATATATATGTTTTTTTAATTTAGTTATAATTTATAAATTGTTGTTTATTTAAGTTTTATTATAAATTGATATCTTGATCTTGAGTTATTTTATACATTTAAACTTTTGAATTTTAGGTTCCTATAGAATATTTCTTTAATCCGCAGACTCTAGTGACGGAGATAGGAACATCCATACCATTTCAACCATCTGAACAAGTTTTCTAACTTTTTTTTAAAATATTATTGAAAATAAGTTTATATGTGTACACGTGCATTTTCATTTGAAAATATATATATATATATATATATTGTACAGTTTACCGTTGCAGATGTTCCCATGGGGGGGGGACTTGTAGCACGTGAACAAATGGAGAGGGACCCTCCTAAGGTATTGCATGATTTTTTTTTATATTTTGTTTTTTACATGAAGTTCTATATATATTCTCATTCATTTTTAAAACATAAAATTTTAATGTTTGTACATGTGCATTGTGTATAGGTTTCCCATGCTTCACATGATAATGCGTGGATTGAGACCCTGATAGGAAAGATGCTACATCCATCTCTATTTGATGGACTTGATTTGTAGATTTGATTTCAAGATTTAGATAGTCTTAAATTTACTTTTTTATATATTATCTAGATGCACTGTCATATATATATATATATATATATTACTTGATACTTGTGAGATCTATAATTTTTGGACATATTTTATTACAGTGTTAATATAATTTGTTTTGTTCCAAAAAGTTAAGTTTTGGATGGTTTTAGTACTTTTGGCATGTGAATGTGAAGTAATGTTGTCATATAATTTGTTTGGTTTTTAAAACTTTTAAGTTTTGGATAATTGAACTACTAGTAATGTTGTCATCTATAAATTAATGTTTTTCTTCTGAACTACATTTGGCATGTTATGTAATGATGTGTTATAATTTGTTTTGCTTTTAAAATTTAAGTTTTGTTTTTCTTTTGAACTACATTTGGCATGTTATGTAATGATGTGTTATAATTTGTTTTTTATTTAAATTTAAGTTTTGGATGCTTGAAGTACATTTGGCATGTAAAGTAATGTTGTGATCTATAATTTTTTGTTAAATTAAAAGTTAAGTTTTGGATGGTTTCAATCTACATTTGGCATGTGATATAATGTTAAATTTTTTTATTGGATAGTTGAACTATAATTGGCATGGCATGTGAAGTAATGTTGCACGATATATAATCAAAAAGTTTTTAAAACTTAAGTTTTGGATGGTTTCAATCTACATTTGGCACATGTGATATAATGTTAAATGTTTTTATTGGATAGTTGAACTACAATTGGATGGCATGTCAAGTAATGTTGTGATATAATCAAAAATTTATTAAAACCAAAGTTTTGATGGTTGAAGTACATTAATCATGTGAAGTAATGTTGTGATATAATCAAAAAGTTTTTAAAACTAAGTTTTGAAGTAATGTTGTGATATAATCAAAAAGTTTTTAAAACTGAGTTTTGGATACCATTTTAATCTACATTTGGCATGTGATATAATGTTAAATGGTTAATGTTTTTATTGGATAGTTGAACTACAATTGGCATGACATGTGAAGTAATTTGTTTTGATATAATAAAAAAAAAATTAAAATTCAAGTTTTAGACATGGTTGAAGTACATTTGGTAAGTTTTTAAAAAAAATTCACTCAAACAATAGTATGTAGCATGTAAATTTTTCATTAATGCACATAAAACATATTCGACCATTGGACAGAAAAATTTTGTACTATATTTTCAATCAGGAATAGAGATCTGGGTCAAATCCCACCGAAAGTCGAAGAAGTGCTCCGAGTCTCTTGTCTGAAAGGAATCTTCATACAAAATTATATAACGGATAATTTATTTACATTGTGGATACATTTTACCAAAAAATCCCACAAGAAAAACTGTGTGAATTGAGTTCGTGTATATGTCCAGTACATGCAACATTTTTCATAAATGCACATAGAAAAACTACTTTCAGTTAATTACATTCTAGAACATATATATTGAGTACGTGAAACATTTTTCATCAATGCACATAGTAAAACTACTTTAATAGTTAATTTAATTCGAGAACATATACATATATATCCAATATATGTATGCAACAGTTTTCATCAACGCATGTATAAAAAAACTACTTTCTGTTGATACAAGAGTGTGCATGTACCAAAACAATTTGTACATGTGCAAACACTTGCACAGATAACATAACAAGGCAGCTCAATTTTTAATTGAGTACTGGAAGTTCTAGAACATATAATCCAAAGAGAACAAATTTTTGGGCAGTTCAATCAAAAAAATTCCAATGGAATGCCATCTTCAATAATCCGTTCATGATCGGATTTTGACATTTTCCATTTCTTAATATTTGTTTTTTTCTTTGATTGAACCTCGATCAAATTTATGCGTGCTGCACACATCAAGTAACTATATTGACAACTTATGAAATCAGGTTCATATTCTTCAAAGTAAACAAAATTCCCACTTTGATTAGTTTTTTTGAAAAAATAACCTTTCAGTATAATAGATCCTCTTTCATATGGAAATCCGTGATCATTATAGTCTTCTAATAATTTCATTTTTTGTTCAGTGCAACACATCAACTAATACTTCACATTTTCATCATTGTTAGTAGGTGTAATTACAACAAAAACATCTTCTGTACAATAAAACAAACTTCATAAAATTATACATATTCAAATTTATTTCTAGATCTTTATCATTAGAAAGCAATTCAAATGTTACCTTCTCTAACAAGATCAGAAACTTGATCACCATCGGATGATATTGTAGTCTCCTCTGATTGCATTTCTTCAAACATTGCAACGAACAGTTTTCCCTTTGTATTTAGCTCTGTATGTTTCCAATATTTTATGTACATTTTTTTTTCACAAACGTCATTGGATTTTGTGTTTTCTATGCAAACAGGACAAAAACAAGAATATTTTCTTTTATCCAATGCAAACACATTTTTGAACGACTTTGTTTTAATTGAATGCAATTTTCGATTCCCTTTTATTGTTTCAATGTCGTTTCCAATTGATCTATCTACGTCTTCCATCCCAATATGCCAAAAAAACTTTATATGGAAAATTTAAAGAATAATGTAAATATGATATCAAAATACAATCAAAGATAATCATTGTGATAAATGTACACTGTTTATTTAATTATATATTCAATAAAAATTAAATTGAATGTACCTTTGCACTTCTCTTGATCGGTTAGTCTCATGGCTTAGAGCAGCGATGCACCATTGAACAACTTCTTTCACGTACACAAGATGGCTTGCAGAGGGGTTCATTTGATATCTTCGAAGTGCTTGTTTTATGCATGCCCCTACACTGTCATGTTCTCATTTTCCATGGCTAGTCTCAAAGAAATTCCAACAATGTTTAATGCAGGTTTTCTTATGAAGACAACACAACCAAAAGAATGATCGTGCAGATTTGAATTGTCCTGCGCATCCGTCTAACTGTATCCAATGTTCATTGAATGTTATTCCACGATTTTTCAAGGAATCGTAAATTTTTCCAAAACAATGTTGTACAAAATATGTATCATGTGTATGATCGTCACTAATATAAAAGTGATATTCTTTAATAATATGTCTATTTTCACTGGTGCTTTCTATATGATAGACATTTTTTTCAGCATGTCTATATAGAATATGGACGAGCATGGAGACTTGGTCAGAATGATAGTATTCACTCTAAATTTCATTTTGTGGAACAAATGTGTAGTTTTCTGCAAAATCAATTACTGACAAAATGGTCCCTGGTGGAAAAATTTCACGAGATTTTTTGAATTGCAAGTCTTGCCATCGAGCTCTATGGGAATTCTTGGTGTATTTGTAAATTTCTGCCTCAAACTTTCTCAAAAAGTCTATCACAAAAATTTATTATTCTCGTAATTCAATTCTTTTAACATTGTTTGCACCTTGAATCAATGTATGGATATATTCATATCTCTTCCATTTCACTTTCATGCTGGACAAGGATTGATCATTTATATCAGTATGATATTTTTTTTGAAATTTAGTCAAATTTCCACAATCATCGCATTTTTACCACCAACACATTTCTTTTCGTAAAATAGTTCATCTCTTTCTCTTTCACATAGAATTTGAGATATGAAATCACGGATAGTGGAAGGAGGAGGTGAATCCTTCCAAAATGTTCTACCAAAATCAAGGAATGTGTCATAATATAACTCAAATTCCACATGATAATGACAACAACAACTGTCACGTACGGTGATAGGTTTTACATACCATGGTTTTTGTTGAACAAAAGAACTGATTGAAACATGAATTTCATGATTCTCTTCTTTGAACTTGTTGAACAACTCTATCTGAGTGGTTTCTAAGAAATGTTTTTCATGTTCTTCGTACTGATTTCATGCTATTCTTCTTCACATCACATGCCTTGTAGTTGGCGAAACACGCGAATTGTTCTTCCAATATTCATATATTATTTTTTTAACATTTTCTCCAAGTCTATCTTTATATGGTTGCATACAAATAGCTCTCCAATAAGCAATTTCATCATTTACATCTATTTGTAACCGAAATTTCCGATGTTTGTGCAAAGTTTTTCGCGAGGTTCCTAATGCTCGTGCCATAGATTTTACCAAATGATTCTCTTTAATACTTGATGAAACCACTGCCATATGTATTGCTCTACGTACAACTGAAACATTTTTCTGTCTAGATCTTTTCATTGAATTTATAGCACTATTTATATTTTGTATCACATTTTCATTCATTTTTTTATCTTTGGTTGATTTTCGAATACCCAATAAAGTCATAGCTTCTTTTAATTTCCTTAATGATAGGAGACCTTTCAACATTTGGGCTTGAACTGTCACATTTTCCTTTATGAAATACTTCTAAAAAATGCAGTTAACACAATATCGTATATAATGGTCAGCTTTTTTATCTCCATATGTGTGAGTGTCAACATTTTCTAACATCTTGTCATCGACATTGATTTCATTTGTACATATTCGAATGAATAGTAAATAATAAGTTTACATATTCAATAAATAACTAAATTAATAAATATATGTATAATTTCAATAATATGTGCATGTATTAAACTTATGTGTGTGTGTGTGTGTGTGTGTGTGTGTGTGTGTACATACCTTGTGATTCAATTTCTTCACTTGAATTTCTTTCATCATTTTCACCATCTTCAATCATTGGTTCAATATCTCTTTCACTTTCTCTTTCAAAATTTTGTATCTCATCATCAATGTTTTGAGGAATATCTCTCTCTGTTTACATTGCAAAATATTTTTCAAATTAGTTCATCAACTAAAAATTAAGCTTCACATTTGGAAAATTTTAAATATATCAAAATCATAATATTTACATTTACATACCTGTTTCAACTTCTAGTTGAGGTTGATTTTCCCCTTCAATATTTGCAAGTGCTTCTATCTTTCTTTTGTGAGATTGTCTCGTCTCTTCTCTACATTCCTCAGGGTCTTTTTTTCAATCATATTTTCTCATACAATTTCTTCGATTTCCCATAATAATAGAGTATGAAGTTCAAAACAATTCCTTCAAAAATTTAGACAAAAACTCAATTAAAAAAAACATCACAAAAGATTTAATTTCAAAAAAAACTCATTTTAGATTTTTTGCAAAAAATACATACTATAATCCAAAACACTTACTTTAAAAAATTCAAGAAAAAAATGTCTTATAAAAATGAAACGAAGTTCAAAATATTTCCTTCCAAGTCCTACAAAAAAATTTCATTTTAAAAGTTACAGAAAAACTCATTTTAAAAAATCATTATAAAAGATTTACTTCAACCCAAAACCAAAAAATGTCCTTTTGAAACTAATCCCAAATCCATACTTTAAAAAAAAAAAAAAAAAAAAAAAGCCCAAAAAACTGTATCACATACCTCCAAGAAAATTCTTTAAACTCAAAAAAATTCCTTGCAAAAGCAGATCAAATGTACAAAAATAATGTGTCTCAAAGAAAATTCCTTTGAAGTCCTTTGAATGTACTTCCAAGAAAAGTCCTTAAACCCAAAAAAATTCTTTGCAAAATCAGATCAAGACTTTTGTAAAATCAGACCCAAAGTGCGAAATATGTTGTAAAATCAAACCAAAAGTGTGAAATATGCGAAAATAATGAATGGTTTCATGGCAATTTATATTGCCGCGAAATGTTTTTTTTGAGGGGCTCGGCGGTACTTTCCGGTCGACGAAAAGTTAAGTAAAAGTTCGGCCGAACTACTTTTTCATCCGATTTAATGTGCCATCGACACAAAAAACAGTTCAGCCGAACTTTATTTAAGAGTTCGGCTGAACTAACGCGTCACTAGTGACGCAAAGCCAAGCCCTGAATACGTTTCTGCAACTTCAGACTGACTAAACTCCATGAAACATTCTGAATTAAGTGTCGGAACCAAGACAAGAGTTTTCAGAATTAAATCTACTTTTAGGAAATATAACTTTCATGGAATTTCATAAATATTTACTAATTTTAATTAATTTTGTAATAAAACGGATGTAAACAATTTCTAAAGGGCATTGTGATTCAGTGAAATCAAAATTCTGTATCTTCCAAAATACATTGTAAAAAAAATTGAAAAAATTATCATACATTTCATTGGTCTGTTGTCTCTAATGGGTAGCTTTTATATTTTTAGTTTATAACTTATATGTTAAGAAATTTCTTGCGTCATGAAACATATTCAAAATATGCAGTTTTTCATATTGGACCAGTTCAAAAAATTCTAGTCATTATGATATGCATCCATTGGCTTTGTAAATATGACGAAACCAAGGTAGACTCTGTCTAGATTGTTGTAATACATTTTGTTTCTCAAAAACATAAATTTTCAAAGAATACAACATTGCGTATTAACATGACTTCTTTTGAATCTGTTGATTGTTAAAAAACACACACTCAAAGAAACGCTAGGTTGACATAAAAAATGTGTATAAAAAAATTCCAAAAAATAAGTAATAGAAAGCTAACAAAATTTCTGACAACTTTTTTTTTTATCGCAAAATGAAATTCTAAACAGAAAATTAGTTTTAGCTTGTAGAAAGTTGAAGAACTGAAAAAAATGAAATTTTTTTCTCAAAAAAGGGAAAAAAGTGTAACCCAACTTCAATTTTTCACCCCCATAGGTTGGCAACTTTAATGTCCATATCATGACAAGGGTTAGACGGACCTATGCTAGTATTCCTACTCAATGTGCCCAATGTATAGTCTAGATTCAATGCACTATCAGCTGCACCATTGCCCTGGTTGTAAAATTCCTTGCAATATATTTCTGGGTTTATGTGAAATTTTCGTTCATATCTATTTCAAACAATTTGTCTCGGTGCACTATCAGCCCCACCATCGCCCTAGCTGTAAAATTCCTTGCAATAGCTTTCTGGGTTTATGTGAATTTTTTGTTCATATCTATGTCAAACAATTTGTCTAGGTACTACTGTAGGCGCTTTACTAACAATTTTAATTCATAAGATACTCATATTAAATGACATGCACCGAAAAAAAACCACCCAAAGTTCAAACTGACATATTCCAAGCATAAGATTCACACAGGACTGCCAATATAACTCAGAAATAGGAGTAACGAGTATTCGTATTAATTCCCAGAATAATATCCACTACAGCCAGAAGACTACCAATATTTTAGGCTATCAATAAACACATGTAAATAAGGGACACTGAGTATAGAAACCTGGGACTGGTGCGTTCCTTTTGCTGGTTGCCAGATGACTATCTCACACACAATGAAGAGTCCATAAGTTCATTTTATGCCCAGATGTTTTCATTCACCCATACCAGAGAAAAGGAACTCGTTTTTCCCTTAGTGAGAAGCAGTAAATACACGAGTTCGTGATGCCAGGACCTCTGGATAGTGTAAAATCATAATCATTTAGATTATACGTGGCCTTTAGAGAGTAATTTTCTTGGTCATTGCAAGGGCACACAACAACTATTATATGGTTAGGAAACTCATGCTAATCAATATTATTACTCAGCCCTTCTCAAGATATTCGTCTAGCAGATGGAATGTGGAATATCGGCCCTCAAGCTCAGGTAGATGCGTCCCAACAACTCCAACCAGAACTGATAACTTGTAAATGTATGTCTTGGCTAGTAAAATAATGTAGCTCGACCAAAAAAATAAAAGGGGACTCATGCAGTGAAAGATTAAATTTTCATTTCTATCCCTTAGAAACTCATACGATGCCACCCAAAAATTTGAGGTGCTGCAGATTGGTAGTCGTGCTTATTTCTGCTTCACACTGAACCAAAAAGAGTATATATGGCTCCCTTTCCCTTGGCGTTTAAAGAGGCGAGGGATGCCAATAGAATCCCTTCTCTGCAATGACCCTCTCCTCCTTTGAAATCAAATATTCATCACATGACGTCGAATTGGAGGGGCAATCAAAGGGGTCAGAGTCGAGAGGTGTCACTGGGATGAGAACGAGTGATGAGAGATGGAGCATGTTGGGGGACATGATTTCTGCCGATGGCATTGTCCTAGTAGATATCATTCCATTCAGATTGAGGCGGAGAGGATTGATCCCCAGACCTATATGCAGATTTCTCAAATTCTGACTCCTTTCGTGTACCTTGAAGGCGGGTTTTCGAGGACCCGCTTCAATTCCGGGAAGTGAAAGATTAAAATTTCATTTCTATCCCTTAGAAACTCATACAATGCTTCCCGCCACTCAAAATCAAAAAATTGAGATGTTGAATATTGCCTCCACTAAAAATAAAAAATTCAAGGTTCTGAATATTTCTACCACACAAAATAAAAAATTCACAAAAATTCGAGGTGTTGAATATTCCCGCCACTCAAAATAAAAAAATTTGCAAAAATTTGAGGCGTTGAATATTGCCGCCACTCAAAATAAAAAATTTGAGGTGTTGAATATTGGTAGTTGTTAAGTGATCGGTTCATTTCCCTTTTTTTATTTGGGTGTTATTCTTGGACCATGATGTAGCCTTACTAGTGCCTAACTAAAAAAAATTAACAAAAAAAAAGATATAATTAACAAAAAAAGAAAAAAAACCCCGAGGAAGAACTAGATAAACCCAACCAAAAGACTAAAGTTCTAGGTCATGTCAAATAGAATACTAAACTATCACAAACTCATCTAACCCAAACTATCCCAATCAATACTAAGCCCAACTATTTTGAATATTGAGTTTGCATATGACTAAGTTCCAATATTTGATATCTTAATGATTTGGTTAAAGTTGAGAAATGCACAATAGATTGGCAACCTCAAGTTGACTACCATAATGACATTTAGACTATGCAATTATTAAATTTTATGATTTTAGTCTTTTGGAAACTACATGTAGTATTTTTGGCTCAACAGTGCCCATGCAATAAATTCTTGTTGAGAAAGATCCATATTACTAAAAATTAGATTTGGTGCTTGTAAGTATTTGTATGTTCTATGGGGCTTGTATATAGCCAATATGTATGTCTTTCTAGGGGAAACAAGAGATAGAGACTATGAAGAGTTGATTGGGGGAATGCATAAAACATTGATATTGAAAGGGATCGTCATTGATGGAAGTGAAAATATTTTGAGGAGTCCTACGAGTTATGGAAGTGAAGATGCTTTTCCTTAAGAAAGCCCAATTATAGTGTTAGTTACTGTAAGTGATGATACATAAGAATTCAACAACCAATAAATATTTTCATCTCTACATTGGTTTTAGGGATAACAATGCATCCTATCATATGTAGTTACTTCTCATTGTCATAAGTGATGATAAAGAAAAATTCAATAGCCAACAAATAATTGAATTTGAATGCAGAGTTAGTCTATCGCTTTTTGACATTTGTACATATGTGCATGAAGAAAAATCAAACCAATGATATATACATCAAAGGAATTGTGAAATAAGTCTAATATTGATGAGAAAAATAGAACTTATGTGGATAATAAAAAATCCCAATTTTGATCTAATGTAATAATTCCATCTGTAATATAAATTACTTCATTTAAATTCCCTAGATAAAGTTTCACATTTCATTTTCAATCAAGCAAATCTAAAAGTGAGGGACACGGGATTCATCAATTACCCTTACTGACAACATAACTCAAAAACTAGCTTCCATAATTTTACCACATAGTTGCATAAACTCAAGGGTACTAGTGTGCCCAAGTAGTCATAATAGAGGTGGGGAACATGATACAATTTTGAAATGGTATATCATAGTTGACAAAATAAGTAAAAAATTTCAATGGGACCATGTTTATCTAGTGAATATGGTGGCATGTCATTAGGCCAACCATTAAGATTCACTTCTTCACAAGCATAAATAAGAGGTTTGGGTGAGGTGCAATTTATGGGTTAACCAAAAACTAAGTGTGATGCATCCTTCCAAACCATTTCTCCCACAAGTGATGGCACCCCACATCTTAGGAAGAGTTGAAATGAAACCTTAAAAAATTATTGATACACACCCACAAAAGGAAGAACGTAGCATTTAATACAACATTCACTTGTCATTTACCCTAAAAGAAACATGGAGAGAATGATAATGTCACTGATCTATCCCTCTTGCATGCACAACTTCTCTACTCAATCAACCGCCAATCTAGGAGGACTTACTAATAGAAACAAGGCATTTAGGAAGAGCATATAATTTATTGTGACATTCACTTGTCATTTACCCTAAAAGAAACATGGAGAGAATGATAATACGTGTCACTGATCTATCCCTCTTGCATGCACAACTTCTCTACTCAATCAACCGCCAATCAAGGAGGCCTTACTAATAGAAACAAGCAGACGTAGAAATAAATGAAAGATAGAAGGATAACTAGAAGAATGAGAATGAGCATACCTATGGAGTTGGGGTTCACATCTCCATTATCATTGGGATGGACTTGAGTTTTGGGCTTCTTGTCACGATCCATTCATGAACACCTACCACCACTTTTCACAAACCTCCTTTTCTATCTCTTTTCTCCTGACTTCGTTTATTACCAGGGACAACCACAAATTTAGATAGATATATATAGCAACAATAGGCACCGAGGACATCAGAAAATTCCTCCCTCGCTCATGTTTTCCACTTCTTCTTTTTTCATTTGAATGCCTAGTAAATAGAAATCTCGAACATGTCGAACACCTACCACAATGTTTCATAGAGCCTCCTTTTCTATATATTTTCTCACGACTCCTTCTATTTCCAGGGATGACCCCAAATGTAGATAGATATATGTAGCAACTATAGGTGCCAAGGACATTAAAAAAATCCTCCCTTGCTCACATTTTCCACTTTATTTTCATTTGAATGCCTAGTAAATAGAAATCCTGAACAATACGACGTGTCAATAGGGGAACTTGTTATTTTGGTCTTCTGTGGTTTTTAGTATGTTCATGTTGTTGGTATGATAGAGGTGCATGAAGGTGGTATTGAAGGAGGTATCACTGGTGGTGGAAGTGCTTCTATGTGGAATTCTCTATTTCTAGTGCTTGGTGTGGAAATTAGTGTGTCTTGTGGTTTGGTGGGTGGTTCTTGGTGTCTAGTGGCGACAGGAGAGTCGCCCTTTTTGAATACATAGATTCGATATCCTAGTGTGGTTTGTGTGAAGCTTCTTAGGAAGCGTCAGGCTGGTGTGTGTTCCTCCTGCCTTCTCCTTCTCCAATTGTTCAGGTTCTTGCTGAGTTTCCCAATTGGTGGCAAGATGATAGATGGGACATAGTGTGTGGTTTCCTATGGAAATTTAAGGGTGAAGAGAGATCTGGTTTTTGGGTGTGGTGGTAAGGGAAAGTTCCAGTAAACCAGAATCTGATAACGGTTGGAGTTGGCCCTCATGGTTTTATCACAATGTGACCATCCTCTCAATGCAGGAAATCCTCACCCCCATCCAAGCAAGGATCTGTTGGCTTAAATGATATGGAAATAGTGGTGGTAGGAGCGCACCGAGGTGGTAAGACGGTAGGTCACTCCTAGCTTGTTGGTGTGGGAATGTGAGGCGGTCATGGTGGAGGAAAACATACCTCCCGTGGTGGTGGAAGTGTAAGGTCACAACAAACGCAACATCAGGGTGGTGGAAAGCAAGGAGGAACAACTAAATGGGGAACTTGTAGGTGTGTAGCTCCCGACCCACAGTAAATTCAACATTTTTTTCTAGAAAAATGCCGGTACCTAATTCAAACTCTGATAGATCGGGTGGACGCAGCGGAATGGGTTCATAGGGAGGAGCATGTTGATTTTATGGCCACTTTGGATAGGCTACACTACTTCTAGTTCCAAGTCAGGGAGCGAGTATTGGTGGTGGTCTAGCGACGCAAAAACCACCTTGTAGAAAAATTGGAAAAGTTGGACACTTGGATCGCAAACTTCGAAGGGCACGTCCATTGCAAATTCGATCCACCATCCCCTCTAGGAACAACCCTGGAAAACCCAAATTCCATTACGTCGGATGACTAGTATGCTCTCATGTTTTTTTTATGTATTACATGTATTTTGGTGTCTTTGACCCTCTCATTTATGGATGTTGTCCTTAGCCTCATTTTTTTATTTTTGTCACTTGTTGCAAACATTGGTCAAAAAACCTAGTCGGGATGAGACCACCTATTTTTTCTTTGCTGGTTGTACATATTTTTCACCATATGAATGAATATCGACTTACAAAAAGAAATGTTATTTTTATCTATTCATTAAATGTAATTATGAAAATTTGACCTTAGATTTAAAACAAGATTCACACTTTTAACATAAATCAATGAAGTTTAAAGATTAAAATTTATGGCCAAAGAAATATAAATATACATATTAATTTGACTATCTAGATATTATCTTTACTAAAACTATAATGGAGGCATTAGTGTAAAGTAGATAGATGATACATGCAATATTTATGTTAATTGTAGATGAATCCATCTGCAGTGTTAAACTTTAGAGACAAAGGAGTATTCGGAATGTAAACGATGTAGATGGACTCAAATACCCCTTAGTCTCTAAATATTAACACTGTAGATGGATTCAGAGACTCGTTTAGTGAAATGTAACACTTCAGTATCAAAATTGAAAATTTTCATTTATGGAGTGATACGACTAAAAATTACCAACATAAATTACTAATTCATATACTTTTTGTACTTGTTATTTGGTCATATTTTTATTCTTGGACTATAATAGTCATTTGCATTAATCATTATTAATTTTTTCACTTATTATATAGTCATATAATTTAATCCTAGACTAAATTAGTTATATAAGTTAGTCACTTTTACTTTATTCATTTATTACCTAGTCGTATATTTTATCCCTAGACTAAATTATTCATTTAAGTTAGTCACTTTTATTTTAGTCACTTATTATCTAGTTGAATATTGTATCCCTAGACTAGATTAGTCATTTAAGTTAGTCATTTTTACTTCAGTCACTTAAAAGTTCTCAAATTTAGTAGTATTTCACTTGAAATCATTGCGGTGACTAACATTTTTAGTCACCTTGTCATTAATTTCATCATTTTCTACTAGCGAAATGACATGTACATGGTTCGTGCATGGTTTCCCTTAATTTTGGCTTAAATTTTATGGGAGAAATCACATCTAGAAATGACATGCCTTAAATATTGGCTTTCCTAGAGTTTAAGGGAGAAATGGCATGTACATGATTCCATGAGTTTAGTGGATATATCACCTTTAAGAAAGGATGAGTTCTAGAGGCTACCTAGCCCTTTACAGACTCTGCCTTTAGAACTTGTATAAGTTAACACTCAATAGACAAACTAAAATCCTATGGAAGTTCATCCACTTTAGGTTTAGTTTTTAGGCCTTAAAGTTTGCCTTGAATTAATGGGAGAAAGCCTTGAGTTTTGGGGATCCTATCCTATGGAAGTTCAACTACTTTAGGTTTAGTTTTTAGGCCTTAAAGTTTGCCTTGAATTAATGGGAGAAAGCCTTGAGAAATGACACATGCTTTAAAGTTAATGGGAGAAAGCGTTGAGAAATGGCACATGCTTTAAAGTTTTCCTAAGATTTTATGGGAGAAATGACACATGTACATGGTTTGCCTTAAAGTAGTAGTGGTTTATGGATATTAAAATGAATAACTTCTATTTAGATTTGTTCTAGAGATTGAATGTAGGGACATTTACTAGATATGTCACCTTTGAGAAAAGATGAGATCCAGAGGCTACCTGGCCCTTTACAAACTTTTCCTTTAGAACTTATAGAAGTTAACACTCAACAAATAGAATAAAATCCTGTGGAAGTTCAAAATCCTATGGAAGTTCAGCCACTTTAGGTTTACTTTTTAGGCCTTAAAGTTTTCCTAGGAGGAATGGCATGTGCATGGTCTGCCTTAAATTTATGGGAGAAATCACATCTAGAAATGACATGCCATAAAGTTTTCCTTACGAATATTTTAAGAGAGAAATGACATGTACATGGTTTGCCTTAAATTTTTCCTTATAGTATATGGGAGAAATGACATTGCCTTATAATTTATGGGAGAAATGACACAAAAATGACAAAGAAATGACATAGAAATGACACATGACTTAAATTTTGCCTAAAATTTTATGGAAGAAATGACACATGTACACTGTTTGCAGTAAAAGTGGTAGTGGTTTATGGATATTAAAATGAAGAAATTCTATTTAAAGTGGTAGTGGTTTATGGATATTAAAATGAAGAACTTCTACTTAGATCTATTCTAGATATTGAATGTAGTGGCATTTGTTGGATATGTCACATTTGAGAAAAGATGAGATCCAGAGGCTACATGGCCCTTTAGAGACTCTGCCTTTAGAACTTGTATAAGTTAACACTCAAGAGAGAGACTAAAATCCTATGGAAGTTCAAAATCCTATGAGAGTTCAACCACTGTAGGTTGAATTTATAGGCCTTAAATTTTGCCTTGAATTAATAGGAGAAAGACTTTAGTTTGTGGGAAAAATGACATTTACATGGTTTGCAAAATTATTTTATGCACTTATTAAAAAAACCAGTGGTAGTGGTTGATGAAGTTATGTCAAAAGTCACACCTTTGTGAATTTATGGGAGAAATGACAAAATGCCTTATAGTTTATGGGAGAAATGAAATAGAAATGACACATTCCTTAAAGTTTGCCTAAAATTTAATGGGAGAAGGGAGAAATGACACATGTACATGGTTTGCGTTAAAGTGGTATTGGTTTATGGAAATTAAAATGAAGAACTTCTATTTAGATATGTTCCAAAGATTGACTGTAGGGGCATTTACTGCATATGTCACCTTTGAGAAAAGATGAGATCCAGAGGCTACCTGGCCCTTTACAGACTCTGCCTTTAGAACTTGTAGAATTTAACACTCAACAGAGAGACTAAAATCCTATGGAAGTTCAAAATCCTATGAGATTTCAACCACTTTAGGGTCAGTTTTTAGGCCTTAAAGTTCGCCTTGAATTAATGGGAGAAAGCCTTTAGTTTGTGGGAGAAATGGCATGTACATGGTTTGCCTTAAAGTTTTTCTTAAATTTTATGGGAGAAATCACATCTAGAAATGACATGCCTTAAAGTTTTCCCAAGTGCCTAGAGTTTAAGATAGAAATGACATAAAAAGAGAAATCACATCTAGAAATGACATGCCTTAAATTTTGCCCAAGTGCCTAGAGTTTAAGATAGAAATGACACATGCCTTAAATGTTTCCTAAAATTTTATGGGAGAAATGACACGTGTATAGGAGAAATGACACATGTACATGGTTTTCCTTAAAGTGGTAGTGGTTTGCACTTACTTAAATGTTTGCCTTAAAGTGGTAGTGGTTTTCACTTACTTAAAGAACTAGTGGTAGTGGTTAACTAGTTGTAGTGGTTGATTAAGTTATGTCAAAAGTCACACCTTGATGGGTTTGTGGGAGAAATGACATGTACATGGTTTGAAAATTATTTTATGCACTTACTAAAACAACTAGTGGTAGTGTTTGAAAAGTTATGTCAAAAGTCACACCTTGATGAGTTTGTGGGAGAAATGACATGTACATGGTTTGCCTTAAAGTTTAGTTTTCCTTGAATTTTATGGAAGAAATCACATCTAGAAACCTTTTCTTTGACATCTATAAATACGTTAAGAACATTAAAAAATAATTTTCAACTTGCATTAGTTATGTCCTTAATAAGAAGTATGATTTAGCACCTAACAGATTGTTTAAAAATTTATAATAATGTCATTTTTGGCTTGTACTATCACTCATCCTTGATATGTACAAGAATTTTACAACTTGAACATCAACCTACACTATCATCATATCATTGTACATAATATAGATTATTAATATCCATTACATCATAAAACCCTCCACTTTTAACATTTTACAATATTAGAAGCATCATGGAAGGTGTAAATTTAGGTACATTAATAAAATACATTGGGTTGATTTAAAGATTACAAGAAAATTTTAAATATTGCAACAGGAAGCAGAGACCAGTGATAAAGCTACAATTAAGAAAGAAGGTACTCAAGGTACAACATGAGATATAAAGTCACAATTGATTTCCTTTATTCTTAACACGAAAGACAATGCTAAGAAACATTTCCTTGGAAACAATTGGAGGGTGTACTATTTCAGAATTTGCGGTATATTTTGAAGGTCTAATCTATGCAAATATTTGAGGACATTGCATACAGCTAACAACAATCAAATAGCATTGTTTGGGTAGGTAATTTTTCTGCACTAATACATTTCTAAAAATAAAATTGTATAGAAAAGGTACTAGAGCTAGATCTATAGCTTGGACCAATACTATAAAGGACAACTTAGAAGAAATGCATGACATGCATGATGAATTATTGGAAGATATGATATTCTTAATCCATCATGAGCTAATTGATCTGCTAGTATGTATATTAAGCTATACCAATCCAGAAAATCAAAAATTGGCTTGAAATGCAATAACAAATTTGGGGAAGATTGAGAAATGCCTAATGCTTCTTCTGTTTCCTAGTATTGGCATTTGAGCATACTAGTTGTTGTTTATATATTAATATTGGTCTTTGTTTCTCACAACATTTTAGTTTTGTTTCATATAACATTAGGATTCAATACATAAAGGTTGATTTATCTCCACATTCATTTTTGGTATATATAGTAAATTTGTAAGAATAAGCAACTGCTATTCGTATTTGAACTTGAATAAAGATACCAGTGTTCTGAGTGGCTGAATTATGTGTGTGAATTTCTTTGCGGTGTTTAATTTTTCTCATTCTGTGTGAATTTCTGTTCATTCTGCTGCTAAATTCTGTGTGAATTTCTGTTCATTATGTTGTTGAATTCTGTGTGAATTTATGTTCATTCTGTTGCTAAATTCTGTGTGAATTTCTTTGAGGCGCATCTCTAGTTTGTGGAGAGTTGAGTTGTGTGTAGAGGAGATATAGAAAGGTTGAAATATTTTTTCAATCAATGCACAAAATTTGTTTTAGGTGGCAGAAATAATGTTAATATAATTATTAATAGTGATTTGCAACCACTTAACATTTCATATAACTGAGCAGCACAGGCTCTTCTTTATGGTGGCGTATTTGGGAAGATGACGATGCCTTTGTAATTATTGTCATTCCATTTTCCTATTCCTACGAGACTGAGTGCAGCTCATCTAAGAACAAATCGAAGGAGAAGCAGAAGCAAAAGGAAAATACAAATGTAGGCATCTCCAGTCTGTGGAGAGTTTAGTTGTGTGTAGAGGAGATCTAGAGAGGTTGAAACAGATTTTTCAATCAACGTACCAAAATTTGTTTTAGGTGGCATAAATAATGTTAATATAATTATTAATAGTGATTTGCAACCACTTAACATTTCATGTAACTAAGCAGCACAGGATCTTCTTTGTGGTAGCATATTTGGGAAGATGATGATGAATTTGTCATTATTTTCATTCCATTTTCCTATTCCTACAAGACTGAGTGCACCTCATCTAAGCACAAACCGAAGGAGAAGCAGAAGCAATATCTATAATCTACAGTCATAAATCACTACATGACTTACAGGACTTCAAGTTTTTTGCGACATTTGTTCAGAGCAGTATCACATACAAAACATGTGTCATTCTCAGTCACTCCGCTCCCTCATTACAAAAGGCACCCTACTCTACATTCTTTCTCAACACAAATGATATCATTACATTTTTGCATTATTGTTGAATAAATTGATCGATTGATTGCAATTAACAAATATGGCAGAGAAGTGCAAGAAATATGGGCAAGAGAAGGTTGAACAAGCCCAACAAACAACTCAAGTAATCATTTTTGTGTTTACTGCTCATTCTTCAACTCTCTTGATTTTTTATTTTTTAAAAGACTGCAATGTATCAGTTGGTAGTTCACTGTTACTGATTTTGTTGCTTTTGGTGATGGTATTTTATATTTTGCATCAAGAAGGGGATGAAGGATATGGCTGAGGAGAAGGCTTCTCAGGCAACTGAGGCGAGCAAGGGGATGGGTCAATCCACGATGGGAAAAGCCGAATAAGGGAAAGAACAAACTCCCTCTTTCTTCCAATAGGTTTTTATTCATTTTATGAGTAAACAATTAATTATTGAATTTGAAAGTTTATTGGATTTAATTGAGTTTCGATGATTTTAATGACTAACACGACTATTTTTATTTCAATTTTAATGACTAATTTTATTTTTTTAACTTTATAAAAAAAGAGGTTATGACGATGCATACCTGGAAATTCATAGACAACAAGAGGACGAGGACACAACGAGAAGACGAGGTAGGATACGAGGCCGCAATGAGAAGACGTCATGGAGGACGAAGATCAAATTCCCTGTGAACAAAAAAATAAAGCCATAAAATTAAAATCAACAAAAAAGTCAAAAAAAAAAAAAATTCACAAAAAAAAAAAGATTACAGATGACAGAGATCACACAAAAAGCAAGCCTCGTCGTAGATCGAATGAGATGAAAGATGAAAGAGATCTCTCACATTGTCATCGTGATGCAAAAAAATCCCCTGCAAATAGATGACATAGATCACACAAAAAACAAAGAGATAGATGACAACGGTAATAGGCTCGAAACCTGTTAATGTTTGCGGGCTGGTATATTTATAAGAAAAAGTTCGACCGAATTATTTTAAAAGTTCGGTTGGACTATTAGTTCCCGTTTTTCCCATCTCTGGCCAAAAATATGTTTGCCCATGTCATCAGTATGTCTTCAATGTAAACGACATAATTATTTTGGTCAATCTAATTTCAAAAGTTCGACCAAACTTTTGAGAAAATTACTTTTCGGCCCGTGATTCTCACAAAAGTTTAACCCACCTTCGCATTTTTACCCATGGTGCATTTCTTGAGTTTACCCAAATGGTCATCAAATCAGATATTGGAACTAAGACCTATGCAATCTCTAGCTTCACAATAGCTGGGTTCAGTACTGATTGACCCTAGTGTGTGCTAGGTTAATATTCCTCCTTGACCAAACCTAGAAATAAATTTTTTTGATTGGGTTGATTCTCCTGTATTTCTTATTTATTATCTATTTTATAATATTTTCTCTTGACTAGATCTCTAATCAAGCTGCATTGTAGAAGCCAGGTGGAGATGGGCTAATTCATTCAAACTATGTGTGATGGTGCATTGTATACATTGAATATGGACACATGCACGTTGAGATTTTCAATGCCTGGTGCATTTCTTGAGAACCCAAATGCTCAACATATTAATATTACAACTCAGACATATGCAAAACTCAAGCTTTATGATTCCCCATTTTGATATCCAGAAGTAGGTTTCATATACCTCCCATTTTTTATATTGAAAGAAAAATAACTACACAGACCTATTAAATGCCAATAGTGAACTTAACTTTGAATTATGCCAAAGTAATAACCATGCACAATAGCACTTACAAAAAAATATATACTTTGGGAAAGTGGATAAGTATGTGTATGTTGATAAGTGGGAAATGAATTGACCCAAGTATATTTAATTCTCTTTTCTTAAATACTCACAAGTTATATATGGTGCCAAAGGAAAACTGGGTAGCCCGATGACTATAAGTAGACAAGCACACCAATGCAGAAGTCATATGGTAATTGTTATATATTTTCCTCTCCAAATCAAGCTCTTCAACAAAATTAAAATACATATCTAGCTTTTACAGTCATACAGTTCTAGAATTTTGGAATCAATCCCCACCACACATTACTGGCTTGTTTAGCATTGGAGGTTTGACAACATTGGTTTGAGAGTTTTTTCTCAGAAAGGTTCAATACATAATCATGAAATCCTTACCCACATTTAGCCATTTCTATGCAGTTCTTGACTTTTCATCATGAACTCCTTGAATTTTACTCCTTGTTGTTTATGAACTCTTCATCAAGGTTGAATTGACCTTATTATGCAAAGCATAAATTTCTTCCTTAGACAACTGCATCCTTGATCTGTAGCTACTGATGACTGCAACTTTTTACCTACAGTTCTTTGAAATGCAACACCATGATGCTATTAAGGCTCTTAATATCTATAGGTGAGTTGGTAAATAGTTATATTTGGAATTATACTATTCCAGAAGTGTTGTAATTGATTTCTTCAGTTTCAAATCATGTCAAAATAGTGCATATACTTGTACATTTTTGTTTTCTAAGGATGATTGTGATCCAACATTACTTTTTTCCAAAAAATATGCCTCAGTCGCATTCCCTCTTAACATGTTTGAAGTTTTTATCATTATTTACTTCCTCTCATGATGCATATACATACTTTTCTATTCATTTCCAAATATTTAGTTTACGGAAACAATTTTTGTGGCAAAATTTCTAGTGGATTCATTAATTCATTAGATGATGTGATGTCTCATTGAGTCATTACATAGTAGGAGAAGAGGAGTACATTGCAACATATTTACTTGCTAGTTCCTAGTAGGACGAATTAAAAGAACAATAATAAGTGGTATTTTATGATCTTGGAGGACTGGTGACTTGACTATCACCTCAATAGAAAGAAATAGTAATTCTACTGTCACTATCTTCCTTTGTGTTTGTCGATTGAGCCATCTTCTTTGCACTTTTTCCTTTGGGCATATCCTCAAGTTCCGGTGTTTCATTTCTCTATATGGAATCACATTCCACCTCTATTACTTTGTCCCATTCTTATTTCCATGTGCATTGAATCACATTCTACCATAATTGTGGTGAATTTATGATCAACGCAATATATAACTGTTGTAAAGCAGACTGCTGCAATCTTCTTGATTTCTTGCTTCCTTTATTTCTTTCAGGTAGTTCCTATAGCTTTGATCCATCTAATGTTCACAAATGTTGTTTCAAGATATTCTTGGGCATTGATGATTTTCTCATTGCTAGTATTCTAGAATCTTCTTGGGCTTTGACGATGTCATCACTATTAACATTCTAGAACCTTCTTGGGCTTTGGTGATGTCCTTAGTACTAGCTTTGACATCATTTACTTCATTATCACTAGATTCTTGATTTCTCCTTTGTCCCTAACTTGGAATTCTTTCTTCTACTACCTTTTTACCTCTTACTTCAATAGGCAATGGCACTTCAATTTCATTTGAATTACCTTGGATATAATCGTCCTCAAATATAAAATCTCTGCTGAGTGTATGTTTTTCCAAATAAAAAATATGATATCCCATAGACTCTCCATTGTACCCTATCAAAAATACTTCTAACCTTTATCCTCGTGCTTATGCACTTTTTTGAGAAGCAAGTACACAAACATTGCAAAGAAACACTTTGGGATGACTCTCCCCTGGTTTCTCATCACTTCATGCTTCTTTAGGTGTAACATTCCTTGCAATTTTCATTGTATTTCTATAAACAAAATACACTGGTGTACTAATTTATTCAACTTAAAAATTATTTGATAGATTTTACCTTTTATCATTCTCCTCTCCATCTCTACATCTATCCTTCCTTTGCAACATTTCTCTCTCTGTGAATTCCATGAGATTTGTAATACCTATAAAATATTGAAATGATGGTGTAATATTCACTTGTGGCCTCATGCCAACCTTACATGTAATCAAGGCTATAAGTCTACACATGTGCAACCACAACATTTTATTGTATTTTTTCAATATATACTATTTTAGGCTAAGGCCAACGTAGTCAACTTCCTTGGAGCTAGCACCAGACTAGCCATCTCTACATCTATCCTCAATTTGTCAAGATGTCCTCACTATTAACATTCCAAAATTTTCTTGGGCTTTGGTGATGTCCTTAGTACTAGCTTTGTCATCATTATTTTCATCACAAATTATTTTTTCATGAGCTAAGTGTTGTCTTATGTGACTCTTTAGCTTATGGGCACCTACATATCATGTTTCTCATGTTCATGGGTTCATTTTCACTCCTCTTTGTGTTTATGGTTTTTATTTATTTATGGGTTTTTGGTTGTTTACATTCAATCCTTGTTTATCTCTTGTAATCTCAACATGGTATCAGAGTAGGTGTGAACTTGACTCTTCGGATTATCTCATTTCTTCGAGGGTTTTCTAAATTTTTTCCCCAGGTTTCACCCATCTTCAATGGCACATTGCAATGCTGATCCATAAGTGGTTCAAAATCATCTTTTCTAAGGTTTCTTCCTTTTAAAGCTTCCAAGTAAGGCTCAATTTTTACTATTTTGATCAAGGGAATTGCTTAGAGATGGAATTTTTTGGGTTAATTAGTCGATCCATTAGACTAATGGCCAATTGAATTTCCGCGAGGGTTATGGGACTAGGGTTTTTAGATCATCTTCATTTCAGAGTTTCAAACCCTTCTTTCATTAGGGGAGTTTTGAGGTTTAAAATGGGCCTCCTAAGAAAAATGTACAACCAAAATAAACTTTATAAGAACCAATAGGATTAAAGATGATGATGTCAACCATGGGGGGTGATTCACCATTTTTGGAGTAAAAAGGTAAAAATATTAATATATAATAAAATAATAAAACTACTTTTTAAACTCATATTTTCAACTTATTTCCCTAAGTTTTTACTCAAATTTCGAGTAGGAGTACTCATTGGATGCAAAATTTGATTCCTCATCCAAGGAGTACCCATGTTGCATACTTTCAATGGACCCTACTACACAAAAAATGAGAAATACATGAAAAAAACGTGATTGCAATCACATTTTTCATGTAATTCTCATTTTTCATGTAGAAGGGTCCATCGAAAGTATGCAACATAGGTAATCCCTGGATGAGGAATCAAATTATGCATCCAACGAGTGTTACCACCTGAAATTTGAGTAAACTCATAGGGCAATAAGTTTTAAAAAATAGTTTATTTCTTTTTTCCCTCTAAAATTTGATGATGTCATCTAATCTTATTTTATTATTTGTACTATTATTTTATAATTTCCTTAAGAGGCCCATTTTAGACCTAAAAAATCCCCTAATGCATGCACACCTTCTTAGGTGTATGCAAGGGATCTCTTAAACCCTTTTATCTTTAAATTTATACTTTTCCCTAATCAAAGTGGTTGGTTATTCTTGGGTAGATTTTATTTAGGATGCTACTAACACACATTTATATGCACATATTTTACTGCACTATGTATGTTGGGCTCTACCCATTTCAGGATATGATGATTTGGCTCATTCATCATTGGAGGCTTTCCTTACTTTTAGGAAACTGTTGTTTTATAGTAGATGTCATGGTTGATGATGTGAGGCATATGTAGAAAATTTTAACTAGCTAGAAACCTTCACAGTTTTAAGTTTTTGCTCAAATATATTTCTCATAGTACCAAACTAGAAGGTCTGATATACTTGAAGTAAACAGAAGGCTCTAAAATATTATTTTTACATAACCTATTAGCTTTTTACCCTATCCTATTTTATATGCTCGAACAACCCTGCCCTGCATTGGGCATTGTTAAGCTTTGCACGGACTGATAGGAACCTACTTTTGTCATCTATGGGTTTTATTCCCTTTTTTCTTGCAAGATAATGTGTTATTAACTTATATATATATATATATATATATATATATATATATATATATATATATATATATATATAAGTTAATAACACATTATCTTGCAAGAAAAAAGGGAATAATACCCATAGATGACAAACATTCCCAACTCATTCATTCCAAACTTGTTTGATTGTGATCGTGCAAAAGAAATTCTTTTAGGACCAAAGTAAATCGATCGTATAGTGCCCTGAAGCAATTGTTAAATTTTTTTAAGGACTGAAAAAAGGATCCTATAGATCCATTTGTATGTTGTATAGGGGTTGAATAAATGATCCATAAGTGACAAGTTTGTGTCAGTCATGGAAAAAACAGAGTGGTTGAAATAAGGGTTAAACCCTTCTGCCAATAGGAAAAGAAAACTGTGCGAAGAAAGGGTGGTCGATATTTTGGTTGGTAGAAAAGGATCTACTAGTATCACTTCAAAGAAGCACGTATTTTTGAGTGTATTTTTCCAGGAGAGGTGGGAAGGTATGGTCAACAGTCGTTGGTGGAAGAACTGTGGCCTGCATGCAAGTCTGCACTAGACAAAAACAAAACCACAAGAATCATAAGGCGACAACTCACTAAGAAGGAAGCAACACGGGCTAGACTAGTCAAAACCACTCAAGTGTTGAGAAATTGCAAGGGAAAAGACACACAAATGACCGATAGAAGGGAAATTGTCACCATAGTTTGTGGATGGAGGAGTGCTATCTGAGCTAGCTAGACTTGTGTCAGTGCAGGTTTAGTAGCCACCACACGTGGTCGAGTAGCCTAGTCGAAGCTGCAGTGATGGGCCTTCAGGCACAATCCGACCGAGAATTGGAGCAACTGCAGTTGACAAGCGAGGAAGCACATAGATTATAGTCATAGGTAAGCAGGTGGGATGTTGGGTCGGGTGCAGGAGCCTGCATCAAACTTCCTGCGCCTACATCCAAAATAGTCTTGCCTTCAAAATGGTGCATGTTCTCTAGTATAGTTTTTTAATATGCTTACATCCTCACGTGTCACATTTGGGAAAAGAGTTGTAGGGAATCTCTACAATTCCCTCGCTTCCCATGTCCTTCCTTATACTAAATCACTAACAATCGTGCATAGCCTTTACTAAATAGCATATATTTTCTCTCTTCAACATCTCATAATTGTAATGAACAATTGCCTCAAGATGTTGATTATCAATGAACTTTTCCTCATGAGAAGGTGTCTTATATTGAGGAGCAATTTTCTCATAAACGGATCATTTTGAGGTAATTTATAAAGAGGATGATAGAATAGATTTAAGAGAGATAGTTAAAGATGACTTCATATTTCCCCAATTTTGTAGGGGAGGTGGGTAATGATGCATTGACGGATCAAATATAAAAGGAAGAATTACAAACAATTTTGCATTGTTTCCAAAAGTATAATAACCCTCAGTCACTTTGGAGGACAATAGAATTCTTCTAGTGGTTCTATGACTTCCTTCAAACAAACCAAGAATTGCTGACAAATTAAAATACACAAGCAGGATTTTGGAGCTTTCAATTCAAAATTTCAGGCTTTAATCCCAAAAATTAGACAAGAATGAGATGATTTCAAACCCATATCACTATGTAATTGCATCTAGAAAATCATTGCAAAAACTATTGCATGTAGGGTCAAAATCCACTAAGTTGATTCCGTGTCATTAGAACAATTTTTCATCCTTCCTGGGAAACAAATCCATTACGGAATAGGAGTAGCCCAAGAAGTAATTTATAACATCAAAACAAAAAATTACAAGAAATTTTTGTGAGTTTGTCTTTTCAAGGCATATGATAGAGAAAATTGGCTTTATTTAGGGCTACTCATCCATATACGGTTCAATGTGCAATTGTTAACCAGATAATGAACGATCTTTCCTCAATTTCTTTGCAATTCTAATTAATGGATCAGCCTATTTTTCTATCATGCCTACAAGAGACCATGGGTAGGTATGACTAATGGCTTATCTGCTATTTTTTAATGTAGAGTAGGTTGTCTCAACAGAGTAAAAAATAACTATAAGCTTGACAACTATACACATAGGAACTACCCTAAACTTGACATATTTACTCTTTGTTGATTAAGTTTTTCTTTTGGATGATAGGACCAAGGTTGATGCAATTATGCTGAAGGACCCGAACCTTGAGGAACTAAAATTCCTACCTTAAAAACTACTAGGTCAAGTAATTTATAGAGATCACTTCCATTGCATACTTTCTTCCCATTTACAGCTGTAATGATGTCTCCCAAGACAGGCCGGCCATGAGCATCTCATTTTGTTGTTTTCAGTCCAGCTTTTCCAGCTAGTCCATCTACAGGACCATCAATCTCCAGAACTCTACTGACACTCAGTTTCTCAATAGACTCATCCAGTGAAAATTTAGTACCCAAAATGGGTCAAGTAATTTTCCGAAAATTTACTAACTAATCAACAATGACACTTATAGATCTATTGGAATTCAAAATCCCACAACAGGTGATTCTCCTAATGGAGAGTACATAGAAGTGTTTATGCCAATCAAATTTCTTGAACTATTAAGAAGAGGGCCTCCAATGGTCCTTTACCATATATCTGAATCACATTGTGTATTGGATGACCAGTTGCAGCTGAACGTATCTACCTAGAAAGCTGACTTATGATAACAATCATCAAGGTGTGATCCAAACCAAATGGATTCCCAATTGCATACACTTTTTGTCCTACAAAAATATTTGCAGAAATTTCAACCGCCATGGGTATCAATTTATCTTTTGGCACATTCATCCATAGCACTGCAACATCATTATCTTGATCATCTCCAACTACCTTTGTGTCATGTGTTGACTGAACACCAATATTTACTCTCAAATATAACAAGAAATTCTTGTCCTGATATGCTTTAGAAATATCTAAAACTGTCTATAATAGTGCTCAAATACCACTTGTAGATTTCATGAATCAGTTTGGAAAGGGTCTCATTAGTAAGATCCAAGATAAGCAAGTGGGAGAGCTTTAATTTTGACTGTAAGTTTATTTCTGTAACAATGTTGGGAAAAATACCGAGAGGGGGGTGAATTAGTATTTAGAGCATACTCAAAACTTTTTACTTTTCCATTCACTAAAACCCATACGCTACTTTGCTGAAGCCAAATAGCGTATACACGCGGATATCCTTCATAAAACTCGCGTATACATAGAGATCTTATTATGCCATTAATTATTTACTTAGATATATGCAACATTCATTCTTTTGATAATTAGATAACAGTAAGCATGTGCAGTAATCACATAATAAACCATCACACATAAGCATCACACAAGAACACTAGGATTTTAGGTGGAAACCCAAGTCGGGAGAAAACCACCGCTGCCGTTGTCCCAGCCTTCAATATTTGCCATAGAGAAAAACATCAGCAACCATGCATCAGGCGCACTTCATACCAAAGACGTTGCGTGATCTCTCTCATAGAAGGCTACAACCTTTCTCTGCCACTGGGCCCTCTCCTCGAAGGAGCTACAACCCCCCGCTCTCGCTTAACTAGCCTCACCCCGGAAGGGAGCTACGACCGCGCGTTTTCCTACGACTACCTCACCTGGAAGGGAGCTACAACCCCCTGACTGAAGGCTACAACCCTCAGCACCACCATGGACCACGTTTCATCAATTTTAACACTGGATCCAAATCTTACTTTAGAACACAACTTGCAGGCCACGTTTCATCATATTTTCAGACTGGACCCACTCCACACATTTGAGCTCAAAAACTGATACTTATCAATTCAGACAACCCAGATCTGTAGAATACATCATTAATAGATAGCAGTAACACAGCAGAACAGATCAGACATTTCATACTTCATACTTCAGCAAACCCTAGTTTTCATACGCGCTTTCCTTTCAATGATCTGGCGTATATACGCGCCTTCATTCATATAAACCCGCGTATACCTCTGCACATACTTCAGAACTGATTTCACAACCCATACGTGCTTTCGCTTTCTCCAACCCGCGTATATACGAGCTTCCACTGTTATAAAATTGCGTATAGATCTTCAAACATTATAGAGCAGCTTACTTCTTCAGATCAGATATTCAGTTCAAATTTTACCCTTTACTTCAGACAGATGTTCGCCTCATATCAGATCTAAGCATTCCATAAATAGATCTATAAGATACAAATACATTTCAGATCTAGATTCCCTTCTTCATCATTTTCTTCATAGGTGCATCACAAATTCAGATCTATCATCAAATTGTTACCCTTTCCATTCAGACATACTTCAGAGTGAACTATTCATTCAAACCCAGAATCATGCACACTCATTGCACAATGATTTTCTCCTCCTTATATAGATTTAGCCTTTTTTAATACCATGAGCCAAAACCACATCACTTCCGATGGTATTCTTGGATGGGATCAAATAGACAACTCAGCGCTCAATACAATGGGTCAATACCATGGTAGTAACCCCTGGTTTTACACCTTTAGAGCGCAATTAGGCATACGCGACTTGGCACGTACTTTTCCACGTGCATACGCGCCTTCTATTAAGCAAACCCGCGTATGCCTTATGACATACACTTTTCATCATTACTCTTGCACATACCGATATTCCTTTATTCTCTCGTTAAACTTCGTACTACTTGTAGAACATCGTATTTACATCATTAACAAGTTCATCGAAGTCAAGAACAACTTCATCAAGTAGGTTTCCATCATCTCATCAAGTGGGTTGCCATCAAGGACAACACATTGCACTATATTGCCAACTCTTGGATTTGATGGCAACCACGATGGTGTTTGATCACAACAGATAGATACATTAAGCATAATGATATTCTCCCCCTATTCAAACACCATGTCACTCTCCCCCTTTGACATCAAGGGAAAAGGGCAGATCAAAAACCAACATAAGGTTTTTCTCCTCATGTAGATAGAGGAGCGCTATAGATCTGATGTGCATTGAAGTTACCATGCTCTCCTTGATTTCATGCTGAATGTTCAAACATATTTTTCAATGAATTACATGACTCTATGACCTTCCTATCACCAAGGACTCATACTTACATCAAAGATCCAACCAAGTGGGTTTACATATTTTGATTCAACTACCCAACCAAGTGGGTTTACAAAATTGAACAAGTCCTTACATGAATGAATATTACAATTTTACATCATAGGTCTCAACATGACCTTTTCATCAAATTACAAATATGAATTTTCATGACTACTACAAAAAATACCTCAAGAAAGAGATCACACTTCAGAATAATCATATTGCCAGCAATGCATTATACTCAACAAAGCTAATGCTCCCCCTGAAAGTGTGCATCCAAGTATTCTTTCCATATGACCAAGGCTCCTCCTTAGCTTGTGCAACCTGAACACCTTCAACAGCAAGTCATCAGCAACAATCTCTGCATGATCTGTCCTTATCTCTGAATCATAAGACTTCCATCTCATCCATGTGTGAAAGCAAATAATATCCTTCAGCAAAAAGCAAGCAGGGCTCATCTATAATCTCATCATAATAAACCATGTAACATGTCATCATCAATTAGAACTGAGTAACAAGCATATACAATGCCAATAGTTTAATCATTAATAGTCAGACTGATGCTCCCCCTGAACCTATGCTCCTGATCTTCAGCTTATCATACAAATTTTCTTATCAGAAGTGCATACACGACTGTCTCCACTGTAACTCGCGTGTATACGCGACTTTAGTTCACTAAACCCGTGTATGGAAAGTGAAACATAGAAAATTTCACATTCCTTCATCTCCCCCTGAAGTTGTACCACCTGTACCTGTCTTCTTCACATCAAATGCTCTGTCAGAAATAAACATAACCAGAATAACCAAAACAATCATGGAATCACCATACATCGCTCCCCCTGTGATGATACATTACTAATCCCTATAATGTATCTCACATCTCTCCTGTAGTCATTCAGAGAAGTAAGCTTTAGAAGCGGATGACTGCTGTAGGGTCAGTATCCCCTGCATTTCTGACCGGTCCTCCTTCCTTTTCCAAATTTGCTTGAACTTTCTAATTGGGTGCTGGAAGTTGTTCAAATTCTCAGATCTGTTCATCCTGCATTCTTTTTCCACATGCCCATACTTGTTACAAGCATAACATCTTATATGACCAAAGAAGTAAGCATAAGGATCATAGTGTGTTTCTCTGTTCTTCCTTCTATTGCAATCAGCTGCTTTATGACCATACTTGTTGCATGAAAAACAATATCCTCAAGCAAACTGTGAGTACCTTTCCGAATAGAATCTTTTGATTGTGACCTAATGATCCGTTTCACAATTTTGCTGTACATGCCCATAATTATGACATTTAAAGCATTCAACATTATTGAATGATTTCCTTTGAGAATTCATGATTGTTGGTTGACCTTTTGTTTCTTTCAACACTTCAGGTTTTTCTTTGACATCCTTTGAATCTTTAGCACTTCCTTGAGAACCAGATTCTCCTTTGACTGTTTCATGAAAACCCAGACCAAGTTTAATAGAAGGAGACCTTTGACTAGTAAGAATATTGTCCAGAATCTTAGTACTATCTTGAAACCTCAAAAGTTTATCTTTTTCTTCTAATTTACCTCTGAGAATGTTTACCTCAACCTCCAATCTTTGGCATTGATTCTCGTTTTCTTCGACCCTTCTTCTACTTGATCATTCAGTTTTAAAATATCTTCTTTCAACCCATTTTCTTGCTCTTCAAAAATTTGTAGTAGTTCTTCATTCTTCTTATTTGATTTTTTTCTGGACTGCTTTTGAAGTTTTAGATGATTGCCTACGTCCCTTCCTTCTTTCAAATGATTGTAGAAGTTCTTCATTCCTTTCGCATTGATAAGCCTGCTGTCCGACTGGTCAGAGAGATGATTTCTGCTTCAAGTCCTTCACTGTGATTGGTTACTTTGTCCCCGCAGCTCGAAGACATTTCTATTTGTCTTTCCATTGTTTCTATCTGTTCATTCAATCTAGAGATCACATCCTTGAGGCTAGATTCCCTCCTTTTAAATTGATCCCAAAAATTACTTTCATCATTGATCTTGAGATTTTCTTCTAGACTTATATTGTTACATTCATTATCTTCATCATTGCATGCACAAGTGAGTGGATTACAAGAACAACAATCAATACTTTTTTCCTCTTCTTCATTTTTGAAGGACATGCTTTCGAGATATCTTCTTTCCGAGTAGCCTTTCCTCTTTTTGGTTTCGTTTTATACCAGTAGATCTTGGTTAGAATATTCTTCATCTTCACTCTTCTGACATTTCGTTTATCTTCATTTGCATAATAACTCTTTCCCTTTACAAAATTGTTTCCCTTTCTCATGATTTTCTTAATAAGGACATTTAGCAGCATAATGACCAACTCTCCCACATGTAAAACACTTGAAGGGTAGCTTACCTTTGAATCTTCTAGTACCTGGTTGGAGTCTCCTTACAAAATTTGCTTCTTCTTCTTCTTGTGATATATAACTTGATTCCTTGACATCTTCCTTTTCTTTTCCTTTTGCACACGCCTTAAAAGCAGCTTCTTTGATTAGAGAGGGACCTCCTTGTCTCATTTCACAGGCAGTCAAAATACCATGTAGTTGAACAATAGTAAGAGTTTGCATATCTTGCCTTTCTTCAATAGCTGATACTTTTACTCAAATTTTGATGTCAAAGATCTTAAGACTTTTTCCACCAGAGTAGTATCGGTTATGGTTTCACCCAAACTTCTCATACGATTTACAATATCATCTAGACGTAAAAAGAAACTGGAAATACTCTCATCACTATGCATCCTTAAATTTTCATATTCAATTCTGAGAGTTTGGAGTTTTGCACTTTTTACCTTTGTATCTCCTTCATAGCTCAGAATCATTTTGTCTCGTATTTCTTTTTCTGAATTTAGCTGCATCACTTTAGAAAATTCTGGTTCAGACATGCTTCCTAATAAGACATTTACTGCTTTGGCATTGATTTCATATTTCTTCCTTTCTGCTGCATCAGTAGGAATACTTGCCGGATACTGATAACCTCCTTCCATGATTTCCCATACTTCTGCACCAAGACTTTTCTGATATGCTTTTGTTCGTATCTTCCAGAATAAAAGATTATTTCCATTGAATAGAGGTGGCTTTATAGACATTATCCCTTCATGACTTCCCATTACGACGGATCTCCTTCAAGCGATCAAGCTTCTGCAGAAGGACCTGCTCTGATACCAATTGTTGGGAAAAATACTGAGAGGGGGGGGGGGGGTGAATCAGTATTTAGGACATACTCAAAACTTTTTACTTTTCCATTCACTAAAACCCATACGCTACTTCACTGAAGCCTACTAGCATATACACGCAGATATCCTTCACAAAACTCGTGTATGCACAGAGATATTATTATGCATTTATTTCTTTACTTAGTTATATGCATCATTCATTCAACAGATGTTTAGTTAACAGTAAGCATGTGCAGTAATAACAGAATAAACCATCACACATAAGCAACACACATGAACACCAGGATTTTAGGTGGAAACCCAAGTCGGGAGAAAACCACCGCTGCCATTGTCTCAACCTTCAATATTTTATTATAGAGAAAACATCATACAACCATGTACTGGCGCAGACTCATACCAGCATGCAGGCACCCACTTGCAAAAGGCTACAACCTTCTCTCGTTTACCAGCCTCTCCTGGAAGGGAGCTACAAACCCCTGCTCTCATTTACCAGCCTCACCTGGAAGGGAGCTACGACCCCCTGCTCTTGTTTACCAGCCTCACCTGGAAGGGAGATACAACCCCCTGACTGAAGGCTACAACCCTCAACACCTCTATGGATGACGTTTCATAAATTTTCACATTGGATCCAAAAGCTTTCTTTAGAGGACAACTTGCAGGCCACTTTTCATCATATTTTCAGACTGGACCCACTCCACACATTTAAGCTCAAAAACTGATACTTATCAATTCAGACAACCCAGATCTGTAGAATACATCATTAACAAATAGCAGTAACACAGCAGAACAGATCAGACATTTCATACTTCATACTTCAGCAAACCCTAGTTTTCATACGCGCTTTCCTTTCAATGATCCAGCGTATATACGTGCCTTCATTCATATAAACCCGCGTATACCTCTACACATACTTCAGAACTGATTTCACAACCCATACGCGCTTTCGCTTTCTCCAACCCGCGTATATACGCGCTTCCACTGTTATAAACTTGCGTATAGATCTTCAAACATTATAGAGCAGCTTACTTCTTCAAATCAGATATTCAGTTCAGATTTTACCCTTTACTTTAGACAGATGTTCGCCTCATCTCAGATCTAAGAATTCCATAAACAGATCTAGAAGATACAAATACATTTCAGATCTAGATTCCCTTCTTCATCGTTTTCTTCATAGATGCATCACAAATTCAGATCTATCATCAAACTGTTACCCTTTCCATTCAGACATACTTTAGAGTGAAGTATTCATTCAAACCCAGACTCATGCACACTCATTGCACAATGATTTTCTCCTCCCTATATAGATTTAGCCTTTTTTAATACCATGAGCCAAAACCACATCACTTCCGATGGTATTCCTGGACGGGATCAAATAGACAACTCAGCGCTCAATACAATGGGTCAATACCATGGTAGTAACCCCTGGTTTTACACCTTTAGAGCGCAATTAGGCATACGTGACTTGGCACGTACTTTTCCACGTGCATACGCGCCTTCTATTAAGCAAACCCGCGTATGCCTTATGACATACACTTTTCATCATTACTCTTGCACATGCTGATATTCCTTTCTTCTGCAACTTCTGTACTACTTGTAGAACATCAGATTTACATCATTAACAAGTTCATCAAGTCAAGAAAAACTTCATCAAGTAGGTTTCCATCATCTTCATCAAGTGGGTTGCCATCAAGGACAACACATTGCATCATATTTCCAACAAATAACACATGAAAATGCACCAAAATGCATGTCTAGACTCTTGATAAGTTATAACTACTCATCTGAGCATCATGTCTCAAAAAGGTTTATGCAATTTGAGATATTGCATCAAAAGGCTGATTGCCAACATCATCTGTACTTTAAGTATATATTTTTGGATGAAAGAGAAGTTTGCTAGCATTGATTCTAAAGTAATAGGGTTGGTTCCTCCAACTGACATAGAAGGAATTTTGGCACTACGAAGTTTGGTTACTACTTGGGATATTTACAAAGTGTTGTTGCAAGGACATGAAAGCCATCATCTGGTTGAACACTTTGTACTCTCCTTGATTGTAAGTTAGATATCCTACAAACCATCTAATATGGTTAGCCTCCTTTCAGGTAAGGATAGGCTTCCTTGACCCTCTATAATGATGTTTACAACTTGGGGATTGTTGTAGCTCCTGGAACAGTATCTTGGTTTGGTACCTGATGTGGATCTCATGTTTGGGTGTATGGATAGACCCACAATTAGAATATCATAATATGATTTGGGTAAGAAATCACCACCTCCTTTGTTTCAGTACTATAGCGATGAAGTTCACTTTGACATTCCTTTTCCAAATTTGTCCTCCAAACAACTCCTAAGGCCTCCTCAAGCTGCCCATTAAACTGATCCACACAATATTCATCACTTTGACCCAATACTTGGCAAACACTCGCTCCAAGTTTGTTGCCCAATCACTGTGGAAACTATCACTCGTTTAGGGTATCTAACCATGAGATCTTCCCCCTCCTCATTGACTTCCACATGTTGCCCTATCACTATTTAAAAGTGATCCACAAGTTAGGATCCAACATCTACAAGAATGCACTGAAATACATACCTTAAGCTCACTGTTTTGAGGTCTACTTCATTGCTATAATCTAGGCCTGGTTAGGGCATCACACAGTCCATTATTCTATCCTTCAATTATGCCCATAATTTCTCTAGATGAAAGTGGCTTCCCTTTGGAAGTACCCTCCTCCTCAATGCTATTGTGTTGGGCATGAACCAACCCTAACACTGCCCTACGCAACTCTGTTTAGGTTGGTTTAGGCCTTTGGCCTTCCCACAACAACCATCTAGGGACGCGACTGTCTCTTCCAAGGGTCTAAACACCCTAACATACCCTAAAACATACAGAAATTCTCCCCTCTGCCTTGGCCCTCTAAAACATAAAATCGGCCTTCATAACAGTCATCAAGAGTGCCCTGAACTTCCCTCTTCTCCACACTGTCAACCCTCTTATGTCTGTGGCCAAAAACATAAGTTTTATTCTCCTCCCTTTATGATGGAAATGACAAGAGTATTGAAAATATTCACAAGTGTAGGCCTCCTATAACATGAGACATAACAAGCCTCCTATAACATGAGAGGTAACAAGCCAGAGGGCCAAAATTCTCCAAGTGCAGCCTTCTTGGGTGCGGTCTTCTACTGGATTAATTCTCATGCCATATGATGGGTAACAGGGTCCACCAATCATGCATTTATTTATTGGTTGGGGATGCCCACCATCTTGGGAGGATATGTTGTCATTTCTCTACCGAATATGTGAGATGTGCACCCACACATGGGGACACCTACCCTGACAATTACTCATACATACATAAGAAATGACATGTGACAATTTCTGTAACATTCTAAGACTCAAGTATTCATACATAACTGTGTTAGATGAAATTATTTTATGATTTTATGTGTTCTATTTCTGTCACTGATAAATGATATAGTCCATTCTCATGTATTCATGAGATTTTATTTTTTTTATCCTTGTCTCTTTTATCTTAGATGGGACCTAGTTACATTAAGGATGTGTCCCACCCCAAAGGGATGCATCCACAGATGGATCAATCAGTGGATCTATGCTCACTGTCAGTCCCCCTTGAATGGATCCAGCCACCATCATATGCAAACTAAAAATGTGTTGGCTTAGACTTCAGTGTTTCCCTGTCCATGAGGTACAAGGAAACTATTGGGGACATCTCTTTTTCTTTTTGGATGCTACCCACATCCCAGAAAATTGGTGATGTAAATGCTCCTGATGATGGGTAGATATCCCTCAACTGTCTTACAAATGTCTAGTTTCCACCTATCAAAATTAGTTCCTCTTAAGTGTGCTTGATGAAAAGTGGAAACAAATCTAGCATTCCCTTGGGTGTGCTAGCATGGTATACAGAGAAAGGAAAGAAAACAATGGTGTTACTATTAGAGTTGTCAGTAAATAAAAAATATTGGCAACAAACCTAACAATAGAGCTATCCACCTTCACTGCATAAGGCCCATTGAAGAAATAATTTATATTTATCAACATATGAGGCCACAGTCACTGCATAAGGCCCATTGAATAGCTAGTTAACAGTCACTCATTATAAAAAGGATCAGCTTTGTTAATAAGGCCCAAAATAGTTAGGAGGCTCTCATTATAAGTGCGCCCATAGATAGATAAGGTTTTCTATGGATAGTTATATATTAAGTAGAATGATATGTAATGTTTTGTCAATAACTATGTATGTATTTGGAGAATTCCTCTTGGAGGTTGCCCCCTTGAAGTGGAAAGTAAACATAGCTCTCTATTGTTTGTCATCAAATAGATCTTTCTTAGGGTTTATTTCTCTTATCTCTTGTGTTTTTGGGTTCTGCACTACATTTATGTGATTTATCTAAATTGAGGAGTTAATTAAACTACAAGGGTGGTGGTTCTTGAGTACATTCCTTCGGATTCAAAAGTTTCAAATATTTTTACAAAGCCCCTAGAAAATGCAAAGTTTAAGATGTTGAGGGAGAAACTAGGTTTGGTGGAGAACACTTTCCTTGCAAAGAAAGAATTTATAGTTTTTATCTGTTGCTCAATTAGCTCTCTAACACTGATGGCATATCAATAGGACTGATTTATACAATGTAATGATATTCTCTAGCAGATTCATCTTCCTAGTTTCCTATGTGCAACAAAGAGAGAACAAAGTGATGGCTGGACACTAATTTGTTGTGGAATACAATTTTTTCGATTTCTTATGATTAATCACTAAGCTATAAATCTAACATGTTTGTGTATGCCCATAACTTCAGTAGTTTCGACAGTAGTAGATGGTGTTGGTTGCATATTGTTTAGTTTTCATTTATCATTCGTCTCATTTGATTGTATGTCTTTTGTAGGTTGTTGGCCATGTTTTTCTTGTAATAACGTTTTTGGACATTTTTTCTAGCTGGTGCAATTTCTGGAGGTTTCTTTGACACAAGAACCAACTTAGAGGCACCAAAATTTTCAACATTTTAGGTAGCAGTTTCAGAAAAGGAGAATAAAAGTTATTCAAATGATTCTATGAAGAATAATGTTGCAAATATTGGTGATGCTGCCAAGATAGTTGTCAAAAAGAAGAAGAAAAAGAATATTTTTTCAGTAAGGAAAATGTTGCAGCTCCCACTGGTGATTTATATAATGATTATAAGGTTCAAGAGGAGAAGGAGGAAGATGTGAACCTTCCAGAACCATCCAAAGTAGTAACCGATGTTGTCAAGAGTAATACTTCCTCAAAAGAGCCTGAGAAGAAAGTCTTGAAAGAAGTGGATGACTAGGAAGATGCAACTGAGCTTTCAACTCCTATGAGTCAAGTAGCTATTTTAGTTACTAAATTTTCAGGAGACATAAAGTACTCTAGTGATTTTTTTTTACAATCAAGAATCAGTGCAAAGATATACCAAATCATTTTTAAATTTTTCCCAACAGTATTGAATTATTTGGAAATTCCTAAGCACTTGCAAGTCATGTAGGAGAGGTTGATGCATTAGCAAGCACTGCAAGAGGTCTTGAAAGGTAGCTGAGTGGGAATTATCTACTTGACAATCATGGCAAAAATATGGCCAGTTTGGGCTATGATAGATGGGCCAAGACGGTGGATTCTTTTGCTGCTGGCTATGATATGCACATGGATGTGGGTCTAAGTGGTTCCTCTTCTATGTTTCAACTTTGCAAAAGTTATAATATTTTCTTTGAAAGAAATTCTTGTGCAACGTAAATGAGTATGAATGGCATCCTTCCTGGAGGGCCTTATGTGCAAGCACCATTTCCACAAGTTGGACTAGTGAGAAATAATTTTGATGCTGATAGGTGGAAGTGTGTTTCTGGTTCGCAGAAGGGTTTGATTCCTCCTCCACAACCTTATCTACCAAAAATTCATAAATCAGAGAACCGATATGAAGTGGGAAAGGTTTCTAATGAGGATCAGTTGAAAAAATGACAAATTAAATCCATCCTTAATAAATTAACGCCACAAAACTTTGAAAAAAAAATTGAACAGGTCAAAGAAGTGAACATTAACTCTACATCATGTCTTCATGGTATAATATCTCAAACATTTGACAAAGCCTTGATGGAGCTGACTTTTTGTGAAATGTATGCAAAATTTTGTTTTCAGCTTGCTGCAGGATTACCAAAATTTTATGAAGATAATGAGAAGGTTGTTTTCAAGCGAGTTCTTTTGAAAAAATGCCAGGAAGAATTTGAAAAAGATGAAAGAGAAGATGTAGAGGCTAAGAAATAAGAAGAGGATGGTGAAAAAATCCTTTCAGTAAAATAAATACGAGAGAATAAGGTTGCAACACAACAATGAATGCTAGGAAATATAAGGTTTATTGGTGAGCTTTATAAAGAAAGTATGCTGACCGGAAGAATTATGCATGCATTCATCAGGAAATTAATTGGTGAATTTCAGCATGCAGAGGATGAAAATGTTGAATCTTTGTGAAAACTGATGAGAACTATTGGTCATATGATTGACCATTCAAAGGCCAAGGGACATATTGATGCTTACTTTGATAGGATGACAAAAATTTCCAATACCCAAGGGCTTCCCTCTAGGTTGAGGTTCATGTTGAGGGATCTGATTGATTTGAGGAGGAATGGATGAAAACAAAGGTGGAAGGTTGAGGGCCACAAGAAAAAAGAGGAAGTGCATTGGGATGTTGTTCAAGAACTACATGGACAGAGAGGCTGCTCTTGAGGTACCAATATGGGACATGCAGGTCGAGAGACCTGTGACAACACTTGATCATGGTGTGAGAGGACCTGTGATGCCACCTTACATGGCATGTGTACAAATGGGTTCACTTCCACATATGGGTGGGATTAAAGGGCCACAACCCCATATGGGACCATATGACTATGGATTCACCAGTCAAGATGCTCAGATTGTGGATTGAGCTCAATTTGAAAATTGTTCTATGCCAAGCCCTTCAACACACAAAGCTTTTGAAGATGGCCACTTGACTCTTGGTCCTAAGGGAGGTCTTGGAAAGGGAAAAGGAGGGAGGGCTCAGCCTCTGCCATATGATAAGAGTGCTCTAGAATATATTCCACCATTCACATCTCTAAGTAATAGATGAATAGGTGTATGTCTGATTTCAGGTTGCAATTCTGACTGGATGCCAGTTGGTATGAGAGATGAAATTTTGACAAGGACTTATGCTGCAAAAAAAACATTATTTTCAAAATCACGTGTCCAGGAAATAAATGTTTTGGATAATGACATAAGAGATTTTAAGAATTCATTACTCATCATGTGACAGAGGTGGGAAGACTGCAAATGTTGAATTTCAACAAGTGACAAGGCTGTGTCAATCATGAAAAAACAAAAGTGGTTAAAATAAGGGTCAAACCATGCTGCTAATAGGAAAATAAAACTGTGCGAAGAAGGAGTGGGTGACATTTTGGTTGGCAGAAAAGGATCTACCAGCATAACCTTAAAGAAGCATGTAGTTTCAATAGTATTTTTCTAGGAGAGGTGGGAAGGTATTGTCAAAATTCGTTGGTGGAAGAACTGTGGCATGCACGCAAGCACGCACTCGAAAAAAAATAAAACCACAAGAAGCATAAGGCAGAAACTCGCTAAGAAGGAATAAACATGTGCTAGACTAGTCGACACCACTCAACCATTAAGAAATCGCGAGGGAAAAGACACACAAATGACCGATAGAAGGGCATCTATCAACATAATTAGTTTGTGGATGGAGGAGTGCTATCAGAGCTAGCTAGACCTATGTCAGTGTAGGTTTAGTAGCCACCACACATGCGGGCGAGTAGCCTATTTGAAGTCACAGTGACATGACGTCAGGCACAATATGACCGAGAATTGGAGCAAATACAGTTGACAAGCTGGGAAGCGCATAGATAGTAGTCATAGGTAAGCAGGTGGACTGTCGGGTTGGGTACAGGAGCCTATGTCAAACTTCTTGTGCCTACATCCAAAATAGTCTCACCTTAAAAATGGTGCACATTCTCAAATATAGTTTTTTAATAAGCGTACATACTCACATGTCACATTTGGAAAAAGAGTTATAGGGAATCTCCACAATTTTCTTACTACCCATGTCTTTTTTTGTACCAAATCACTAACATTTGTGCATATCCTTTAATAAATAGCCAATATTTTCTCTCTTCAACATCTCATAATTATAATGAACAATTTCCTCAAGATGGTGTTTATCAATGAACTTTTCCTCATGAGAAGGTTTCTCATCTCTAGGAGCAATTTTCTCATCAACAAACCATTTTGAGGGAATTTATAAAGAGTATGATAGAATAAATTTAAGAGTGATAGTTAAATATGACTTCATATTTCCCCAGTTTTGTAGGTGAGGTGGGTAATGAGACATTGATGTATCAAATATCAAAAGGAAGAATTACAAACAATTTTTCACTGTTTCCAAAAGTATAATAACCCTCAGCCAATTCGCAGAACAATATATTTATTCTAGGGGTTCTATGACTTCCTTCAAACAAAGCAACTAAGAATTGCTAAAAAATTAAAATACACATGCAGGATTTGGGAGCTTTCAATTCAACATTTCAAGCTTTAATCCCAAAAATTAGACAAGAATGAGATTATTTCAGACCCATATCACTATGTAATTGCATCTACAAAATCATTGCAAAAATTAGTGCATGTAAAGTCAAAATCCACTAAGTTGATTTTGTGTCATTAGAACGAATTTTCATCCTTCCTGGAAAACAAATCCATTATGGAATAGGAGTAGCCCAACAAGGAATTTATAACATCAAACCAAAAAATTACAAGCAATGTTAGTGATTTTGTCTTTCCAAGGCATATGATAGAGAAAACTGGCTTTATTTAGGGCTACTCATCCATATAGGGTTCAATGTGCAATTGGTTAAATAGATAATGAATTGTCTTTCATCAATATTTTTGCAATTCTAATTAACGACTGAACCTATTCTTCTATCATTCCTATAAGAGACCATGGGTAGGTATGACTAATGGCTCCTTTTATTTTTTTTTATTGTAGAGTAGGTGGTCTCAACGAAGTTGTAACAGAAACAAATCAGATTCAAATTTTATAGATATAAAAGATAAAAACAAATGTCAATGTCTTCATTTGATTGTTACTTGACTCTATTGTGGGCATGTTACAGGAAATGTGATTGGAAAAAGGATGGGAAAATAATGCATATCATGTATTGGATATGGTTCATACGTCGTTAGACATCGCTTAGCCACTTGAGCTATCAACTTTGGAAATGTTTCTAGTAGGAATTCCTATGGTTTTTAATGTTGTGATTATTTCACCTCATGGTTATTTTGGGAAAGCAAATTTTTTAGGAATGCCAGACATAACATCGGTGGACAGGTAAACAAATCTTTTATAATTGCAATTTCCATTCCATGATATCCTCTCTTTATTGTTTGATTGTATTTTGGATGTTTCTTTTGATTTTGATTTGTATTTTAACTATGAAATTGAAAATACTTAGTATCATGTTCATTTAAACAAAAACCAAAGCTTGAAGATGAAATTAGTATTACACTATATTGATTGGAATCCTTATAGCTATTTTGTGTTAAAATATTATCATGACTATCAGAAAAGGTTACTTTCATGTTGTTATTTGCGTACATAGTGTTTATGTACTTGAATAAGTTCATGTGTTAGAAAATGAAATGATTTTGTGAATAAAATGACAAGGATTAAACATCACACCTCATATTATTTGTTTTCACAAGTTATCTACAGCTTGAGATTTTTAGCATATAACTTAGTTGACATGATTTTTCCTAAGCTTTCCTTGAAATTTGAATACTAAGTTACTAAGGTGTTCTTTTCTTTATATGGTGACATTTTATTTTCTTTGTTTATACAGGTTATCTGGCCACATTATAGTGGCCATTATCGCCCCAATGAAGAAAATTTGTTCAAGTTTCTTACTTGTATGGGGAAAAATGGATTTGACATTGCTGATGTCGAGGTATATGTCGTATAAACTATTTATAGTCTAATTTAGTTTATATTATAGTGTTCATTTTCTTTCATGTCTTACACTCTACATTGTATCTTCTTCTTTTTTTCAGAAAATGAACTAATTATTGATGGTAAGAAGTAGGAATTGAAAAAAGAGGGGAGCAATAGCATTGGAGTGACAAATGCAAAAAGAGAGAGAGGATAACTGGTCTGGTGATACCCTTAGAGCCAATATCCCACATAAGACACACATATAAATACTCATGATCAAGTCTTCCAAGTTTGTGAATTCACCTACAATGCCTTGACAACAAAATGATAATGTTTTGAAGTGATGAAACATCATTTTGTGTGTAAATTGTAGTCCAACCAATATTAAGTTGGAGACCCATATCGTAATACTTTAACATTTCATATAATATTTATGTGGTTGAAATTATTTATAGTTGCATTTGATATTGTTTAGTATTCTAATTAACATATGAAAAATTTTATTTTCATATTAGATGAACATGCACATTGTATGACATTTTTTAAATCATACAAATTAATTTATGTTAATTAATAATAAATGCAAAATCAATTTGAAACTAATAAATCAGTAGTTTATATTGATTAATGATGAACAAAAATAAAATGAATATACGACTAAATTAGTCATTTATAATGATTATTAATGAAATTAAATGAAATGAATATAAACTACTAAATTATTCATTTATATAATGAATATGAAACTACGAAAAAAAGATAAATGACTACTGCAAATGATAAATTTGTGATTACAAATTACGACTAAACTTTGCATATATACGACTATTAGTAGCTAATTTACAGTATCTTATAACATGATCAAAATTTAGTCAGATTTAGCTGATGTGTATGAATCTGGGAATTTGGTTCATATAAGAAATATAATACATGGTTGGGAGAGAAAAACTGACAGTGAAGATGAAGACCTGTAGGAACAATAGGAAAAAATGGATTTCATATCAGACCCAGGAAGCATAAGAGGTCGTGTCTCTCTCTTCCAGCAATCAGTTAAGACTTATTGGAAAATGAAATGTGTTCTAGCAAAGGCAATGGCTAGCATGGAAGCAAAGGAAGATAACTCGTCAATTCTTTTTTAACTTCAACAAATAAAACAAGATATTCATGCGATGGTGAAGGTTCAGATCTACGTAAATGCCAGAATTGGAAAGATAGAGTGACAACTTCATAGTATGCAACAAATGGAACTTCTGGGCACCACGGCGAAGGACCCAGCCCTTGTGCATTCTTCTGATGGTATTTATGTTTAGCTTCTAGTTTTTTTCTCATGTTTTTGGCGTATAATAGTTATAGTTTCTGTTTTACCTGTAAATTTTATGGACATAGTAAACTGATAAAAAGCAGTAATTAGAAGGAAAATACAATACCAGTTTTGGTTAGCTTTTAACTCTCTGCGGTGGCCAAAAAACCTGGTTTCCTTCAGGCAGGTTGAGGCTACAGCAAATGATACAATATGTATAGCAACTTGCTCTTTAAAAATATGAAAATAGAAAGGTACTACGAAATTTACAAAAAAAAATTAGTCATATTTCTTCAGTCATTAATTGGTTTCAAACTATGACTAAAACTTGCATATATATGACTATTAGTAGCTAATTTATAGTATCTTATAACACGACCAACATTTTGGTCATATTTCTTTGGTCATTAATTGGTTTTCTCGGGTGATCATATAGTAATATATTGTGTTGTATATTTGGTCATTAATTGTGACAATTAATGACCAAATCAAAAATTAAATCAATGACTAAATCAATGACCAAATTAATGACCAAATCAGTGAATAAATTAATGATTAAATCAATGACTAAATTAATGACCAAATCACTGACTAAATTAATGACCAAATTAATGACCAAATATACTACCAGACAACAAAATTGAGATAACCCATTAATGACTAAGCTAAAAAACGACTAAAAGTTGGTCGCATTATAAGATACTGTAAATTAGCTACTATTGGTCACCGACCGCAAAATATTCGTTTATATGTGAATTTTAGTCTTTTTTTTAGTAATTAATTAGCCATTTTCTACAGTGTTTCTCCCTTGAACTCTAGGTAAGGCAATCTTTAAGGCATGTCATTTCTAGATGTGATTTTTTCCATAAAATTTAAGGCAAACCATGCACGAACCATGTACACGTCATAAATCTCCCTTAAATTCTAGGCAATGCAATCTTTGAGGCATCTCATTTCTAGATGTGAATTCTCCCATAAACTTTAAGTCAAACTTTAAGGTAAACCATGCACATTTCATTTCTCTCATGCACATGTGTCATTTCTCCCATGCATTTGCAATAAATTTTAATGAATTTGTTTTTTTTCAGGGATTAAAAATACCCACTAAATATGGTTGAAAAATGGACATTATGCATAGATTTTTCTTGCTATCCCAATCTAGAGAAATCAATGATTACATATGTGATTTACAATATTGTCACTAGCAAGGTCCTCCAAAGGAAAATGAATATACCGGGAAGAACAACAAACAACGAGGCATATTATATTGCATTGATAGAAGGCTTGGGAACAACTAGGGAGTATGAATCAAATGCAATTGTAGTTTTCACCAATTATGAACTTGTGTGCAACCAGATGAAATGCGTGTACCAAGTTAAGAAGGAGAGGCTAAAACAACTGCATGGAAAAGCAAACAATAATGTTAGCCAATTTCAAATTTTTAGTATAAGAAATTGTATAAATGTTAATAAGATGTCTGTTGATCTATTGTGTGGGGAAATTCCAATTCAAGATTCATCTATCAAATATGAATTAGTATTATACGGGGCAATTCCAATTCAATATTCATATCTCAAAGATGAATTAGTTTTGAGACGCTCTTCTTCAAAAATTCAAGATTCATCTCTCAAAGATGAATTAGTGTTGAGATGCTCTCCTTCAAAATTTATTGATGGACATTGTAACATATCTTTGATATGTGTGTGTTTTGTACTTATAAATGTGTTTTTTTTAATGAACATGTGTTTTCAATTATATACCAAGTGTGATCCCACCATGTAAAGCACAACTTGGTGAAATTCACATTTGCAACTTGGTGAACTTCAAATTTTTATAAAATTAAAATGTGAGGACTTCAACAAATTTGTGTTTAAATGAAGTTTCACGCTTATTTTTTAATGACCATGTGTTTTTTTCAATTATATGCCTGGTGTGCTCCCACCATGTTTTCAATTATACCAAATGTGCTCCCACCATGTAAAGCGCAATTTGGTGAACTTAACATTTTTATAAAATTTTTGCTTAAATTGAGTTTCACACATCAATTAGTGCTTTGAAAGTTGTGTTTTACATAATTTGTGTACACTAAATTACATTAATTTTTTGAAATTTATTTTGAATTTATTTTAAATAGTAATTTAAAAAAATAATTGTAAATGTCGATTGTAGATATATATCTACATATATATATATATATATATCATGGAGGATGAACGACGAAGATCAACAGAATCCCATATCTCTACGAGAGAGGGGGGTCAGGGATCGAGGGATGTTCATGGTATTTAAATATAATCTTAAATCTCCATACATATACATACATGTGTGAACATATGGAATTTATTTTTTATCAATTTTGTGACTTAAATTAGTTGTTAATAAGTTTCATTTTTTATTTTTTAGGAGGTAGGAGGAAAATGGTGTCTAATCCATCAATGGAGCATGCCCATGTTTCACGCAATCGTGGTATGGTTCACGTAATTTAATCAATGAATATATACATGTATTTATATGTATGAATGTATTTTTGAATTGATTATAAATTCATATTTTTTTATGAATCTTGCTTCTCGTCTCGTGAGGTTGGTGATGGTACACATTCCCTTGGAGGGCCATCAATAGGTGCTGGCGAATTGCGTGAAGGTGGTGATATGTATTCCCCCAGAGGCCAATCAACGGATGGTCATGTTGGTTCACAGCCAATCGGTGGTTGTTCTGGTTATCAACAAGGTCATTCTGGTTCTCAGCAGTCTCATGGTGGGCAAGATGCTAGCCAACCATATCGAGGTGGCCATCAATTTGAATATTATTTTCATTCAATTTGTACAAATTTGTTTACATGTGATTTTTTAATACACAAAATTTTATATATTGATGCAGAAGCTAAAAATGCTACTCCAAATGTTTCTTGAAAAAGACGTAGGGCAGAACGCGTCATTCGAGAAGAAGGTTGTACACCAACCATGACTTATATGTCCGAAATTTTTGATATACCTTGGGAATCAAACATGCAGCAATGCTCCTTACAAAGGTGTCAACATCTTCATGCAAAATTGAAGAGAGATCTCGTGGCTTTGACTCTCCCTGCTGAGAGTCGACAAAGCTTGGAAATAGTTACTCACTCTTTAAATGAACAAGTAGATGTATACCTAAATCTTGGGTCAACCACTGATAATTTTATAGAAGTGATGAGAAAAAGAAAGGAAACAGTGGTCGGTCCCGATACATGGGAGGTTGTTAAACAAAGAGTTACAACAGAAATGGCTAAGTCTATGTTTAATTTCAAAGAAAGGCCGAAAAGAAAGATGCTAAAGGTGCAATATTTCAAGCACCCTAATATAGCTCACTATTTGTATGATAAACACCTTGCGGCCTATGGAAGACTCCCATAGAACGACGAGGTTCCGCTTTATTTTTTTAAATTATTTTATGCAAAATTGTTTTGCAAATGAAACCCAATTACAATGACATTCCCTCTGAATTTTTTGGTCCTGGGAAAGTTCGATTGTGTGACCATAGGGGCATTAGGCGTGATGTTGAGTTGCCTCACCCTGAGCCACCATTGGTTAGTCGACCTCTTCGTGTCGAAACTTTGTAGTCAGAGATAGATGCCACTTCTCAAATTAGTCAAGAAACAAGGGATGCCATCATTGACAATGTTCACAGTGGATTGGGTGGAGTCGATGTTTGTCTCAACCGACAAAGAGCACATGAGAATGCACGCACTAATTTTGTGTATTATACAGATGAAGATATTGACAACATGACTGTTGAAGACCTCAAAACATATGCAAAAATTGTTGCAATGCTTGGCAGAACTTAATTGTTCATGAGAAAGAGGGCATGAGAACATATGTTAATGGTTAGGGTGATTATTTTAACACATGTACAATTTTTAATAAATACATATATACATACATTTATTTGTATACATTAATCTAACAAAAATGTATCATTATATGTTAACACCATTTGCAGTTGTCATGCGTGATGAATGAAGAAAATGTTAATATCACGGTTGAAGCCTCTGGTTCAAACAATCAAGATGGGTCTCACCATCAATCACACAATCAAGATGGTTCTCACCATCAAGATATGTTGGAAAATGTTAGTGTTTTTTAAGTGAACATGATGATGTACAATTATTTTTTATCTATTAGTATATATATCGAAACATGATGAGATATTTTTAAAATAGATAATTGTGCACAATTGTACATGTATATATATAATACAATGTTTTAATAGATTCTGATTTCGTCTGATGTTTTTGGGATGGCAATACTTTCTTCTTCCTTGGGAGATGTGCCAAATACACCATCACAAGTATGAAATTTTTTTCACTTTTAAATATGTTTTTAAGTTATATATTCCACCTCAAAAACTTCCATTAAAAAATGAGATATCTAGATCTTGAGTTATTTTAATTTTTTCGAATTTTAAGTTTTTGGAGATTTTCTTTCCGAGCCACTCTTAGGAAATGTGCGAAATCCACCAGCACAAGTATTCAATTTTTCACTTAAATATATATGTTTTCAAGTTATAAGTTATAAATTGAAGTTCAAAAGTTTTATTATAAATTGAGATCTAGAGATCCTGAGTTATTTTAATTTTTTTGAATTTTAGGTTTTTGGAGATTTTCTTTTGGAGCCTCTCTTAGGAGATGTGTCAAATCCACCAACACAAGTATTCAATTTTTCACTTAAATATATGTTTTTAAGTTATAATTTATAAATTTAAGTTCAAAATTTTTATTATAAATTGAGATCTAGATCTTGAGTTATTTTATACTTTTAAATTTTTTGAATTTTAGGTTCTAGAGAGGATTTTTTTCCTCCTCGGACTTTAGCGATGGAGTGTATGATGGAGATAGGAACGTCCACACCATTTCAACCATTTGAAAAAGTTGTCTATTTTTTTTAATATTATTGAAAATAAGTTTATATATGCATTTTCATTTGAAAATTTTTAATATATATAGATATATATATATATATATATATATATATATATATTGTATAATTTATTGTGGAAGATATTCCTGTGGGGGGGGGGGGGGGGGTTTATTAGAGAGGCAACAAATGGAGAGGGAACCTAATGAGTTATTACATGATTTTTTTTTACATTTTGTTTTTTTACATGAAATTTTATATTCTCATTCAATTTTAAAACATTAAATTTTAATGTTTGTACACATTGTGTACAGGTTCCCCATGCTTCACAGGATAGCTCGAGGATCGTGACTTTGTTGGGAGAGACACCACATCCATCTGTATTTGATGGATGATGCACATGCACATGCAACATTATATTTGATAGATTTAGTCTTAAATTTACTTTTTTTATATATAGTCTTATCTAGATGCAGTCATATATAACTTGATACTTGTAACACTATACATTGAACTATATATATATATATATAGTTTTAAACTACATTTACTCTTGTCAGGAATGATTTTAAAATTTTTATAGTTACATTTGGCATGTAATCACATGTTATGATATAATATTTGAAGTTAAATTACGATATAATGTTTTGTTTCTAAAATTTAGGTTGTCATTTTATTTGTTATTTATATAAAATTAATCTCTAGATGGAAATTTCAAATTACATTTTCACAACATTTTGGATGGTTGAACTATATTTGGCATGTGATTGTGATATAATGCTTTGTTTTTAAAATTCAAGTTGTCATTTTATAAACCTTTTAAAAATATAAAATGAATCTCTGTAGAAATATCGAATTACAAACCATATTTTGGATAGTTGAACTACATTTGGCATGTGATCACATGTTGTGATATAATGTTTTGTTTTAAAAACAATTTTTGGATGGTTGAACTACATTTGGCATGAGCTACATTTGGCATGTGAAGTAATGTTGTGATATATAACTGTTGAGGAGGTAAATCCCCTCTGCGGACAGAGGCGATCCCTACTAGCCCAGATCGGGTCTAGCAACAATCAAACACGCTACAGTGCAGGTTCCTAATCGTAAATAAACTGACTTGCGAGGAAGGCTTACCTGGAATCCAACGTTGTTGTTTGTAGAAGAGGTGGTGCTCCCGTTCCTTTGCCCTGGTAGATCAAAATCCTCACGATCTCCGTGATCAGACACCTGCACATGCAAGAAACAACACAAATGCAAGCATAAAACCCAGTACATACAACTATATGTCAGTCGAAGAGGACATAACTCATGAACATGATTAAGAACAAGAGTGGAACCATAACCAATAGTCACTTATCATTAAAGAGTCAAAAGAAGAATACAACCAAAGCTTCGACGCTGGATTCTCCTTTGGCAAGTCGTCAGCAAGACATGTCTCGATAAAGCCTGTCAAGGATAGGACAAGCCTCTCTCTCCGGATACTTGGCAATAGTCTCCTTGCTTGGATTTGGCCTTAAAGGAATCAAGAAGGCTCTTGCAGCATAAGGATGTGAAAGCTCTTGGGAACTTGGAGATTAGCTTGCCATGGAGAAGAGCAAGCTTTTATATAAGGAGGAAGAGGGGTTGGGATCCCTATAATTATGGGATTGGCCCTATCATCAAGGAAGCTTCCATGAGAGGTGGCAAACCACTTCCTCTCTATGGAAATCTGTTGCCAAACCTCCCAACTCAAGATAGATATCAGTCCAGGGATCTGTTAGGACGAAACTTCCGCCTTTTATTTTTAAAAAACACCTCTTAATATGGTTGGCGTGGGTGTGGCTCTATGACAGAGCGCCAATTGGCGCGCCCTCTTTGGAGGATTTTCCCCCTTGGCGCGAGGGCTGAACTATGGAACCGCGCCAATGGAAAAAGAGAAATTTTTAGGGTTTTTGCAAGGAGATGTCTTTAGGGCAATGAAAGGTCATCTTCAGAGGGATGCAATGAAAGTATTTTCAAGTCTTTTCTCTGCTCACAGGTCACGGAATGGGCCCTCCAATGTGCGGGATGGGGATTGCAGGGATGGTGACAAATTGTTGTGTAACAGATGCCCCCTAAAGCATGAGGCCCGAGAGAAAGAGAGGGGTGAAATGCTTTACGAGAACATGCCGACTGAAAACACTACCATCGGAAAACCTGCAGAGTGAAGTACAACTGATGTCTCAGATACATGATATATATGCGTGGTATGGGCGCAGCCATCCATAACAGAGTATACAATAATCTAGATCCAAGGCATGGACGTAGCCATCCAGTGAGGATCGATAAATAGACTCAGGTATGGTCACAACCATCCAATCAGTGAGTCATGTAAATAATCATAATAATCCACAAAATCGCAGCCTGGATTACAACAGACACAATCCAGGGTCTTGCGCTCCATCTTGACCCGAACAAAGTACAAGTTCAAGCATGTGAATATGTGAGCTGAAGTCGAATCATGCAAGAACATCGCCTGATTACTAGCCAATGATGAAAGTTGTTAACAGACGCGAGAGGAACCACCAATAATGACAATGGCCCTCAAGGTACTATAGGTACAATCTACGGCGTGCGAATCAATGAGTTGGCGTCGAACTCCCGTAGAATCACTCGATCGAAGGAAAATGATGAAAACCTCACGTCGAATGCGACGAACCTGCCATTGAGGTATGCAGGCTCCAAGGTACCATAAGGGAATCTCTAGATCAGCTTCCTGGATAATGAGCTGAAGTCGACAGGAAGTGACCTTGATCGAAGGTGGGCCATAATGTTTCCCACATCATCGACACGAGACAGAGGAACATGATGTTTTTTGTGAATCAGAATCAAATGAGAATCAGAGGGAAGTTGATACTTTGCAGAGGTCAACTTCTCTTGAACATATAAATGGCACGACAGTGGACTTGGTAGTATTGGACATCAATGGATTAGAGGTCATGGCGACGAGGCAAAGAAAATATGAGAGGTCAAAAGGGATTATCCAAACCCACGGAGGCAAGTGAAGGACGAGATGAGATATCCCCAACTCGACACGAATGCAGACAAGTGCCATGTTCAAGAGCGACATACTGCCAACACGACAATGATGCTGGTTCCATTTTCCCCCACCATTTCTGGCGAGTACCCCAATTATTTTTTATAACAAGCTTGAAGGGGATAGCATATTCTTGCAATATAAGTCCGCCCTTCGGGCGAATCCATCCTAGCACATTTAACGAGCCCTAGGAAGGAAGAAATCAGAGAATGTCATTTCGACTGAATCCAATGTCATCAGGGTTTAACGAGTCTGACAAAGGAAGAACTCGGCGTCTTTCATGTTTAGAGAGTTTGAAAAGACAGCAGAAAAGTAAACTCCAGCGGTCCCTTTTCGTAAATAGTTCCTCGGACCCGAAAAGGTAGAAAACAATATCCGAGAAAACCTCCTAGTCGTGTGATGCAGGAGCATCGGAATTAGCCAACAATGTGGAGATTTGTCCACATGTTGTGGTTAAATCCAGTGAAATTTATTTACTGTTGGTCAAAATCGATTTTCTAAGGAGGATGGATTCCTCAAATATTTTTTATTGTAATAAATCAGAGACTGTCTTATTTTAGATTAGTGATAAGATTTTTTTGTATAGATGTGATCGAGAAACTATAAAATAGCATAATTCTGTTCAATCCTTTAAAATAGGAGATAGCGTTAGCATTGTTTTAGGAGTAGTTAATAATAAAAAGTTGGAAAGGCTGAATAGAAAGTGAGATATAGTCGATTGGAATGTGTGAGCCTACGAGTAGATTGTTAGAGATTAGTGTGTGGCTTTGAGTGGAGCGGAAGCTCAGATGTATGTATGAGAATGGTGTTTTGTCATAACAGAGATCATTATTTGTATAAATTGACTGAAGAGCAAGGCTCTGTTCTTTTATTTAATGTAAATGAAATCAATACTGTGTGCGTGTTTGTATAACGAGCCCGTGAAGTTTGGATTGGTTTTTTTATGTAATTGCTTGAAGCGGTGGCGGACTGTGTGTCTTTACTTTAAACTGTGAGAATTCCCGTAAGTTATGCAAACCTGGAATATTTTGAATTTGTAAGTTAGAACATTTATTAACATAGAAAACCAGCGCAAAGCATTTAGTGAAACCTTTGAGTATAGTAAATATATATATTGATTTTGGGAATTCATTGGGTCTGTATACTTCATCGCATCGGATCGGAGATAGGGTTCAATTATTACATCCAATTACCAAAGAGCGTGGATGCAAAGGTTCATAAAATTGTTTTGATATGAGATCGGGTCTAGTGCTGCAATCGGATCGGAAAATCTGAAGATTTTAAAGGCGAGAGCACATTGCAATTGCAATCTCCGATCGCCGATTGGAACAGGTCAGAAGATCAGCGATTTCCGATTCCGATTAGTCGGATCGGAACTATAGCGATTGTAATCGGATTGGAGCTGTGAACTTTTGACAATAGGTATTCAAGTCATGGCGATTGCCGATTGCGATGGAATCGCATCAAAATTTGAAGTTAGTGACAATTGGTAGTGATATCAAATCCCAGCGATTACGACTGTGAATGAATCCAGTGTTAATTGCGATGAAAAATGGAAGCACAGAAGTTTAGAGAAAGTGCAGATGAATCGATGTAGATCTGCGAAGAATCCATTCAGTGATATCATTTCAATAAATTATTAAATCGGAGGCATGCGGTAAGAGGTAATTCTGTTTAATTTGAAATCGAGGTAACGTGAACAAAGTGTTCGATGAACAGTCTGTTGGGCAGCGTTGGATGTAATTGAAGTGGCAGTGAAGATGGAATCCTGAAGTAAACGAAGAGGCAAATCGATGAGCGTTGTGGATTGAGAGTAATTTCAATTAACAGTTGATTGTTATTTCATATTGTTAAATGCTGACTGGTATGATTCAAATGCGCAGAGATTGTTAAATAGCCTTGGAGCAATCGATTTGCAGAATTACTGAAGCGGACGTTCAAATTCTGAATCGAATTTTTGGGGCTGAAGGTACAAAGACCATTCTGATTCTGTGGTGAATTTGCAAGACTCTGTTTCTGTGCAGAGCCAGAGAGCGACCGATGAAGATGATTGCAAAGGTCGATGTGTGACAGTGATTGTTAGATCTGAATAAGGTGGAAGCAAATTATAAATTTGCAGAGATCACAAGGTATGTTAAATTCTGGGTATCGATTAATAGAAGTTTTCATATTATTATGAGTTGGCCAGATGAGAATTTTAATGGAGTTAGAAAGTGTGGAGCGGGATATAAAATATGCATGTTTATATGCATAGGTGTGTGCAGATTCTGGGTCATGCAGGTTTACCCTGCGTCATCGTGATAGGCTAGGGTATTCCTTTTTCGTAAATAATCCATCTCAGCCTGAAAAAAGGGTAAACGTATACTAGGTAGATGTCGATTCATTTCTACTTTAACGAGATCGAAACGACAAGGGCCTCGGCAATCTTTTCACGTTTAGAGAGTCAGAAAAGAGCTGAAAGATGACTCCAGAGTGAATTTTTCGTGTATTTACCGAGTCCGAAAAAGTATAAAATACAACTCGTTTCACCATCTAAGTTGCGTGAAAGACCTGTTGCTGCACAAAAAGGCAAGTGTAAAACCCATTTTTGACAAAATATATTAAAATATTCAGAAAAATAACTTTCAAGACCTATTTTGAATTCAAAAAGTTATAAATATGTCAAATGGTAAAAATAAAATTACTTTTTACTTTTTACCTCACCGAAGAGCAGCAGTGGTCCATTTTGTGTGCGAACTTCTGACAGCAATTGCGACCGATCCGGGCTACCATTCAGATTCTCGTCAGTTCTAGGTAAGAGGCGCTTCTTTGTACTCCATTTCAATCCATTTTTTAATGTTTTTCCATCATGCATTAGATTTCTGTGGAAACTTTTTAAATTTTTAGGGCTCCGCTCATTGGCGCGGGTATCGGGCACGGACCCGCGCCAATGGGCTTTTATATGAAAAGGGCTCGTGCCGACTGGCGTGACTGTTCAGGAAACAGCCGCGCCAGCGACGGAACCCAAATTTTTGCCTAAAAATTCGAGATTTTAATCAATTTGGATGAATTTTGAAGCTCAACAGAGATCTAATTACGAGTTTGTGACCATGTTGATGCAGGAAACCCAGCAAAATGGTGATTGAGTGGAAAGAGAGAGAGCACGGTGAAGAGGATGAACAAGCCATGGAGAATGAAACTTGCATGAACGCCCTCAAGAAATGTGGGCTAAAAAAGTTCTTCCTGACACCTTGTTTACGAGCTCAGCCCGAGCTCCTACAGAACTTGATCAGCATATGGGACGAACATGAACAAGTGTTCAAGTTACGGGACCAAGTATTAGAACTGGAGGTTTCTGACATATACTTCGTAACCGAATTATCGCGCAGAGGTCCGATGCCCATATTGACAGGGAGCAGACCGTCTGGTGAGAAGATGGAGCAGGTGATGGCACGAGTGTGCTCGAGGGCACGACTAGGATCTGGAAGTGGGAAAGTAGATATTCACACCATTCCTGATCTGGCACTGAGAGTGGTGCTGCATACCATCACGCAGGCTGCGGGGTCGCAGGCACTGTACGAGGCCACAAAGGCCCAAATTTTGCTAGCCTCAGAGTGTATGACTCCCCTATTGTTTGACTGGGCCACAGCAGTGACGATAAACATGAAAAGACATCTGACGAAATGAAAGCAAGCCAAGATGAAATAGTTTGGCTACGGTTCCATCCTGGTATCGTTCATTCTGGAACGATTACCAATCTTCCAGGGCCAAGGGGCCATAGTAGCTGAGTCGATTCCACGAGAGCCAAGAATGGCTCGCTGGGCAGCACTGATGCCCAGAGGTGGAGGAGGCCAACAGATGTCCTGGAGGCCAGAATTTTTTGGGTGGTTGCGGCGTCAGTTGATCGTAGTGGAAGACTGGCCATATGCAGGAACCGATTTCACTGGAGACCCAGATCTCCCACTGCCGGAAGGAGATGATTGGGACGAGGAGTTGGGTATGACCTCTTGTCTTTTTGATTTTTTATGTTTTATAATTTTTTGTTAATACATATCCATCCTAACACATTTTATATGTATGCAGACGTGGGCCCAAAGAGACCAGCCGGTATGTCTCCTATCGCACGAAGGACTCTTCCCGCACCTGATCCTCAGGCAGAGGGTGTAGAGGGGGGGGAGTTAATCCAGAATCTCAAGGGCATTGCCCGAGGGATCACAGACTATTCCCGGTTGGCGGACGTACCGATGGTGTACCAGAGACATACGGTGGGAGTGCCTAGTCGCCTCCACCAAATTCTGAGACGCTTAGTGCATGCAGTCACTTGTTTTCATGAGCACCATGTAGATTAGACTCTTAGGGCTTTTATCATGCATATTTTTTGAGAGACATGTCGTCTCCGGATGTATTAAGACAAACATGTATATTTTTTGATTCTATGCGACGCACACTATGTAAAAATTTCGATATCTATATATATACATATCTATTTCTGGATGGATCTTTCTTTTCATGTGATGTTGTTTTACAAATTGTGCAAATGTCTATCTAACACCAAATTAGCTACTGCATCTGTTAATGTATTCATATTCTTGGGTATATGTTGATATGTAATATAGTCAAAATTTATTTCCAGTAAACGAATAAGCAGATACAGACGTAAAATGGATGGGTTTCTGACCGAATAATGACCGTTCAGTTGTAATACTACAAGTTGTGAGTCTAGATACACGAGTAATTCACGGATACCAAGGTTTACAGCCTCAGTTAATAATTCTAATACAACACTATATTCCACGATGTTATTTGTAGTACGTCCCAGAAACACACCTTGCAGGTTGACCAACTCACCAGCAGGATCATATGTTACCCAGGCTGCCGAAGACAGGTTCCTGGTACTGCGGGAGGCACCATCCGCGAAACCAACAAACGGACGGATGGACATCTGCACAATCGGGAAGACCCAATCAGCAGAAAGATGTTTACATCTCAAACCACACCATACATGCACACAAATGAAAAACACACACTTATGTACACACAAGACAGGCATGCCCCCCAGCATGGTGTCTCAATTCGAGGTGTATGCCCCCCAAGCTTCAGTCCATAGAAAATGGAGTGAAGGTTGAAAACAAAAGAGGTTTGAACTAAATCTATCAAAAGTCGAATTGAAAATGCTCGTGTTTCATTATTTTAATGAGGTTGACACACTTAAAATAACTATCCTCGTAGTAGCTTGTTTTATTGTTTTAGGATCTTAACACAAGTGGAAGAACTATGCTCCGACGAGCTCCAAGGAGGAGGCTCAGGAGGGAGATGAGCATGTACGTTCCCAACGATCCCCAGTTTAATGGAGATGTTGATCGGGATGGTTTGAGTGATATTACTTAGGTTTCCCCTCTGACAGAACCTCATGCGTCAAAATGGGCGTTTGGAGAGGAGTAGGAACCTGAGATGCATAACGCTCTAGAAAATCTGACATTGCCCCCAAGCTAGGCATGAAAGAGGAGCGATGATGTCCATCGCCCCAAGGCAGCTCCTCAAGAGACATAGTTTCAATGATGGCTTCATCGGAAGGAAAAGTATCTTTTAGAGGATCAGGTGAATCGGCCTGACCAAGCCAGGGGGATTGAGAGTAGACATCTAGAGCCATGCTCAAAGGAGCATGTTGAGGAGGCGGAGGATCAGATGCAGCAACAATTTCACAGTAGCTAATCTCTACTGGAGTCAAGGGCATTGATTCTCCAAACTCAAACACCTGCTTAGGTGTAGGGATGAGCCAGGGGTCATCGGACCTGGAAATCATGTTAACTTGAGTGGTGTGCAGTGGTGGTGCGGGAAAGATACCCATGAGGATGGGGTCTTTGAAGAGATCGGGTCCTACACTATCAGGGGGATTTGGGATTTGATCCACGTATGGTACGTTGTTCTCAGAGGTGGAGGTTAAGAAGGACAACTGATCCACCGTAACTTAAGAAGTCGAAAGACAGTGGACGACAAGCATAGCATGGCGTGAGTCCAGCTGCGGCCAAGAAGTATATTGTAGTTGAGCCTGGCGTCAACCACTTCTACCTCTATGTTGACATTCTTCCCCTGTAAAGTGATCGCTAAACCCTTGAGAACACCCAGGGGTTTGGATTCCCGACCATCAAATGCCTCGAGGGCATTGGGAGAGGACGAAAGGGCTGGAGAGCCAATGGCCTTCCAGCAAGTGGATGACATGATGCAGATAGAAGCACCTTCATCCACAACGGCCCTATGGATGTTCAGACCGTTGATCCCGACTTGAATAACAAGAGCGATCTGATGTGGAAGTCGAGGGGTGAAATTCTCTAAATCGAAGGTGAGAAGACTCGAATCGGGGGGATCTATGCCACCGATTGCAGACAATAAAGCCTTCCATTGTGAAGGACAACTTTGAAGAACTTCTAGTGCAGACATAGCGGAAGGCGCCTGTGCCAAATCCTCAACAATACTGTAGTGTTGAGCGGCCCGAGCATTCGTATTATAAGAAGATCTTCGAAGAACACCTTTAGAAGGTGGCTTCACAACAGGTTCAGGAGTAGGCTTCTCGATTTCCAATGAACCGAAGATAGGTGGGGGAGGTGGTCCATCCGCAACTGCCTTCCCGAGTGCCTGCCGCGATTCGTTGTAATCCTTCGAACGTGTAGCGACAGAGATAGGTGCAGCACCATTCATCATAAAAACTTGGGACCCAAATGGTGCAGATGGTGACGGCTGTTCAACCATCTGGGTCTGCTGAGATGGGAATGGCTCTTTAAGAACTGCTGGAGTCCCTTTAGAGCCCTTGAGAAGTTGACTAACCTCAGATCATCGTGGACAATCTTTAGTATAATGGTCTCCTTCACAAATGAGGCAGGGGTACTTCGGTTTACGTTGAGAACCATCCTCAGTACGAGATTTGGATTCTGGCTTTGGGGCATCGGATTTGGATTTACCTTTGCCCTTCTTTTTCCCTTTGGAGGCTTTCTCCGTAGGATTGGCCTGAATGGTGTTCACCTCCGCGATTTTGCCAGAATCTGACGGGGCGGTATGAGCAGGAGTATTGTTGGAAGAATTAGACTTCTGCTTCCCATTCGAAGATTTCTTCAAATTCTGAGACACGGAACCAATGACACCATCCACTGCAGGGGCAGGCGGAGCCTTAGAGGTTCCGGACCATGGAGCATCAGGAAAGATGTCATAAAGCGTGACGGACTGAGAATATACAAGATGTAGATTTTGGGCACGCGCAATGGCTTGTTCCTCCGTCACACACGCTCCCATCGCAATATCTTGGGCAATTTTATTCACGAAGGAGGTGGTGAACTAGTGAGTTAGTATCTGATCAGGTATATGAAACTTTATCAGTCTACGATGGCGCCGCCACTCATGAATGTGATCAGAAATGTGAGTGGCTTTATCCTGCTTCAAAGAAGTCAGGAGGTGCGTCCCGACTTCATAACGAACCGGTAACTGAAAGTGCGTGAGAAAAGCCATTGCTAAGGAATTGAAATCTTGGAAGATGCCACGAGATAACTCTATATACCACTTAGCAGCAGCTCCAGTCAAAGTGCGCTGGAAGAGGCGCAGACGAATTGAATCATCGACCCAAGAGTTAGACGAACACCAAAGATGATACATCATTACATGCGCTTGGGGGTCCTCCCCAGCTTTACCCTCAAACTTGGGGCAATCACCTGGTATCTTGGTAGGAACCGGAGGCCAATACGGATTATGCAAAATTGGAAAATTAGTCAATTTTGAAACATCCAGCAACTCCAAGGTGGCCAGGAACGGCAATGGCGGATTGATCGGCATGCCGGGCCCGGGATGAGGACCGGTACTTGTACTCCACATTGGTTGTGAATATCCTTGCCCCCATGGGTTCTGTCCCGTAGGATTCTGACCGTAGGGGGTGTAGGTTGTATAACCAGACTGATTTGGTTGATGGTAACCAGTGTGTGAGGCTTGATAACCAGAGTACGAACCCTGATTATGTGTCGGCCCAGTGTAAGCAACATTTGGATTTGGCTGCTGAGTATAGGTAGAACCAGGTGGAGGAGGATAATACTGAGAGCCTCGGGGCTGGTTATAATTCGGTTGAGATTGACCATGAGGATAATAACCGCCCTGAGGATGAGTTGGCTGCTGATAGGTGGAACCCTACGGAGCCTGATAACTATGGCGCAGCTGTTGATTTGGCTGCGGCATTGAATGAATCGGCTGCTGGGCAGGGTTAATGGAATGAGCAGGCTGCCCTGAGTGAACAGGTTGACCCGGCCGAGAGGGCTGCCCTGAGTGAACAGGTTGACCCGGATAGATAGGTTGCGCCGGTTGCGCAGGTTGACCTGGCTGTAGAGGAGCCCCAGGTTGTGCCGGATGGGCCGGTTGGCCTGGAGGCAGAACAGCAGGTTGCACCGGATGGGCAAGTTGGCTTGGTGGAGGAATAGGGCCATGTGGTTGCTGGTAACCGGTTTGACCTGGAGCAGGACCATAGGGTGGTCCCGGCTAATATGCAACGTTATAAACAATAGGATACTGCGGTTGCATAGGTTGAGAAGGCTGGATTTTCCCCCCAGGACCATAGACCGGTCCCGGTTGGTACCCCAGCTGAGGCTGCACAGGTTGACCGAAAGGGCTGTAATGCTGTCCTTGCGGACCGTACGATGGCCCTTGCTGGCCCGTAGGATAGCCTTGCATGGGCTGCCCCTGTGGGTCATAGGGATATCCAGGTTGGCCCGAAGGTTGGCCTTGGAAAGGTTGCCCTTGCGGGTTATAAGGTAAACCTTGAGCATGAAGGTAAGCCTCAGGAGCGGGTAGACGCAAAATGTCCCCGTACTCATCATACTGACCTGGAAAAGCATACACAGGTGTAACATCCTGTGCATAGTGCGAAAAGTAAGAGCGGTTGGGATCTTGGGAGGATGGTCCAACCTCGGGGTTCGGCTGTTGTAGGGACAACCGATACTCCTCTAGAGAGATGTTCTCCGGTATAACAGTCGCTAAATAAACGTCTTCAGGAGACGGCATAGCCCTGGCGGAGGGTGCCGTGACAACGGGTGTAGAGGCGGACACACAGACAGTGGGTCGAACGGGTACAGAAGTAACGAGCGTCTGAGGAGACACCCCCGGTGAAGGAGCAGCTGGCCTTGAAGAAGGAGCTGACACTCCCATAGAGGCAGCGACGGAAATGATCTGACCCAAGGACCTGTACCCCAGTGGTAATGAGGGACTGGACGTTGACATGACAGCTGTTTCAAAGTTGTCTCTCGAAAATAATCTTCGTGGGAAGAGTTGATAGTCTTCACCAGACGTTGGGATTTCCTCACTAGAATCACTCATGTTTGAGCCCGCCGCTAGATCTTGCAATAGACGGCGAGGACTAGGAGGAAAAACAACAGCTATAAAAGGCGAACCCGATGTAAGAGAAAGGAAATCAACTCCTAATCTCAATTCTGACAAAGGGTCAGAAAAGGGCCAATCGAACTCAACTGGTCCCCCAAAGGGTTGCTCAGAAAGAACCGGTCCCCCATTAGGAAACTTGGAAACAATGGGCTACTGTGGTTCAACAGAGCATTGTGAAACCTCTGATGAATCGTCTGTATAAGGACTACCAATAGACGAAACCGAGGGTTCCACCACTGTGGTAGTAACGACAAGAGAAAAAGATCAAACACACACACGGGCTGAAAAAGAGTCAAGACACACAATCAAACAGTCAACAAGCAGAAACTAACAAGGCGTGTGATCGTGGGTGATTAATTTTTACCACATTGAAAAATAAGAAACTTCACTGTTTCATGTTTTAAGAGTCGAGAAACGGTCGAAAAGGTGACTCTATCTCTTTCATATTTCACACAAGCGTGAAAGGACAAGTGCTTGGTGATCCTTTCAAATTTAGGGAGTCAGATAGGATCAAAATGACTACTCAGGAATACTAGGCAAAAGGGTGTACCAAATAACCGTGAACTGCAATATACACCTTGGTTTCAATAATGAAAAAGAAATCAACCAAGGACTTTCCGTACGTGCAGGCAATCTCCCCGAATGCTGTGTTCGGTGTATCACGGGTATAGGGCGGCAGACTCGGCTTCCTATGGATAAAGGATTGAAACCTAGTGGGGTCTCCCTTTTATATACGCGACGGTATGGGGAGCACAAGTCCGTACTAGTGCTGTCTAAAGCCAAGAGGCGAACGACAGCTACTAGGTTTTAAGACGCTGGAACACGTCTCTAGCCTAGACCTCTAAATGTGTTTTGTTAGATTTCAATGCTGCCTTAGTGTAAATTGAGTAGATTTTAAAGTTAATCTTCAATTACGTTTTAGTTTTCAGGCCCTAATGAATGTGTCGTCTCAAAAATATCCTAAATGCAAAACTATATGCCACAGTATACCATTTCGTTCGATGAAAGCTAGCTACAGAAGAGTTGAGAGCTTTTTACACGAACAAAATGATCGGAAGACAATCAATGATATCTCTAATGCAACTAATGAAATCAAAAACTTTTCTTTTAAATTCACTAATCACTAATAACATCGAAAAGATTTCAATTTTCACTAATCAACCAAAAGCAAAAGAGATTTTTTTTTATTTTCAATGTTTGATAGCTAGATGCACTAAACAAACCGAAAACAAATGAAAATCAATTCGAGAAATGATATTAAGAGATTAAAACAAGCAAATTTCACTCAATGGCATGAACAATCAGATCTCAAATCGACCAAAAGTCTCTCAAAACCAAGAAAAGTCCCAAAGACACTAATGAGCCGTGTGATCTAGGCCCAAAATGAAGCAAAGAGAAATTTGAATGAAAACAAAATCAGTCACTCAAAAACGCAATGAAATGATAGACAGCTGTCAAGCGAATGCAAAGAAGCAACCCCAAAGTCGACTGAATGAACGAAAACCAAAAACTCCCAAGGGAGGCTCGACTCACAAAAGCACCTAGATGCCCTAGGGCTCAAATGCAAAATCGAAAGAAATAGCCAAACAACCAAAGGATGGAGGTTACAACCAGTCAAACTAGACTCCAGTGCACTCAAACAGCCGAAAAAACAAGATCAAAATCACAAATCAGTCTCAGAAAGCATGAAAAACAGCAAACCCTAATAGCTCACAGGATTGACGTCACTGTGAGCTTGAAATTAGCGCCAGAAAGGCAATGGCGCGGGTGATACACAGGCAACCTGCGCCAGTGGGCACGACTGTCACACTGAAAAGCGCACCAACCGAGTTTACTATGGAAAAAATGAAAAACAAGCAATCTCAGACACAAACAAGTGATGACAAGGATAAAAAAAAGCCAAAAAAACAGGAAAAACCAGTCCAAAGAGCTGACCAAGCAAGCAAGACCAAGAAGTTGACCGAAAAGAGAAGACAATGCTCCAAGTTGTTCAGTCCGTAAACCAAACCGAAGATTGACTGAAGCAGCGTTGATCTACTCCGCTAATGCAGAGCAAAAGCATTTCGAAGGCTATCTGGCTGTGCTTCAGGCTCCGTCTATAGTTTACAAATCAAACAACAAGCTGAGTCCCCAGCGGAGTCGCCAAATTTTTGAGCAGGTAAATCCCCTCTGCGGACAGAGGCGATCCCTACTAGCCCAGATGGGGTCTAGAAACAATCAAACACACTACAGTGCAGGTTCCTAATCGTAAATAAACCGACTTGCGAGGAAGGCTTACCTGGAATCCAACGCTGTTGTTTGTAGAAGAGGTGGTGCTCCCGTTCCTTTGCCCTGGCAGATCACAATCCTCACGATCTCCGTGATCGGACACCTGCACATGCAAGAAACAACACAAACGCAAGCATAAAACCCAGTACATACAACTATATGTCAGTCGAAGAGGACATAACTCATGAACATGATTAAGAACAAGAGTGGAACCATAACCAATAGTCGCTTATCATTAAAGAGTCAAAAGAAGAATACAACCAAAGCTTCGACACCAGATTCTCCTTTGGCAGGTCATCAGCAAGACATGTCTCGATAAAGCCTGTCAAGGATAGGACAAGCCTCTCTCTCCGGATACTTGGCAATAGTCTCCTTGCTTGGATTTGGCCTTAAGGGAATCAAGAAGGATCTTGCAGCATAAGGATGTGAAAGTTCTTGGGAACTAGCTTGCAAAGGAGATGAGCAAGCTTTTATAGATGGAGGAAGGGGAATTGGGATCCCTATAATTATGGGATTGGCCAGATCATCAAGGAAGCTTCGTAGGGAGGCGGAAGAAGAAAACCACTTCCTCTCTGGAAATCCGTAGCCAAACCTCCCAACTCAAGATAGATATCGAGTCCGGGGATACGTTAGGACAAAACTTCCGCCTTTTTGTTTTAAAAAACACCCCTCTTAATATGGTTATACAGTGCGGCTCTATGACAGAGCGCCAATTGGCATGCCCTCTTTGGAGGATTTGCCCCCTTGGCGCGAGGGCTGAACTATGGAACCGCGCCAATGGAAAAAGAGCTATTTTTAGGGTTTTTTGCAAGGAGATGTATTCAGGGCAATGAAAGCTCATCTTCAGAGGGATGCAATGAAAGTATTTTCAAGTCTTGTCTCTGCTTACAGGTCACGGAATGGGCCCTCCAATGTGCGGGATGGGGATTGCAGGGATGGTGACAAATTGTTGTGTAACAATAACATTTTGTTTTTAAAACTCAAGTTTTGGATGGGTGAACTACATTTGGTATGTGATTGTGATATAATGTTTTGTTTTTATTGGATAGTTGAACTACATTTGGCATGTGAAGTAATGTTGTGATCTATAATTTTTTGTTTTTAAAAATCAAGTTTTGGATGGTTGAACTACATTTGGAATGTGAAGTAATGTTGTGTTATAACTTGTTTTGTTTTTAAAACTCAAGTTTTGGATGGTTGAACTACATTTTCCATGTGATTGCACGATGTTTTGTTTTTATTGGATAGGTGAACTACATTTGGCATGTGAATTAATGTTGTGATATAATTTGTTTTGTTTTTAAAACTCAAGTTTTGGATCGTTGAACTACATTTGGCATGTGATTGTGATATTTAATGTTTTGTTTTTATTGGATAGTTTAACTACGTTTGGCATGTTTAGTAATGTTGTGATATAATGTTTTGTTTTTAAAACTCAATTTTTGGATGGTTGAACTACATTTGGCATGTGAAGTAATGTTGTGTTATAATTTGTTTTGTTTTTAAAACTCAAGTTTTGGATGGTTGAACTACATAATTATGATATAATGTTTTGTTTTTAAAATTCAAGTTGTCATTTTCCAAACAAACAAAAATTTCACATGAATATATGTACATAGAAATGATTTAAGTACATGTTTGAATAAATATGTTAAAATGATTGAAGTACAATACATATCGACATGTATATATATATATATATATATATATATATATAAACAATAATAATATTCTAGGTCTTCTTAGATGTGTCAAACAATCATAAAATTTTAAAATTGCATTCTAGAACATATATATCCAGTACGTGCAACATTTTTCATCAATGCACATAGAAAAGCTACTTTCAATTGATAGTAAACTAGAAACTACAAAAAACGTACCACAAATTTTGCATTCAAGAATGAATATTATAATTTACTTTTAATAGACACACACGTCTAAAACAAAATTGTGCAACTTCAAATTTTCATTATATCAAATACGCCAAATACACAAATATGTACATTTTACAATAATGACATTATGACAAATTGTACCAGACAATGTATGAAATCATTTAGACCAGATAATCTAGACATGTATATGTGTACACATGTATAAATTACTAGTGTGCATGTACCAAAACAATTTACATGTGAAAACACTTGCACATATTACATAACAAGGCAGTTCAATTTTTAGTTGGCTTCTGGAAGTTCTAAAACATGAATCCAAAGAAAAGAAATTGTTGGGCAGTTCAATCAAAACAATTCCAATGGAATTCCATCTTCAATGATCTGTTCATGATTAGATTTTGACATTTTCCATTTCTTAATTTTTTTTTTTCTTTTATTTAACCTCTATCCACTTTATGTGTGTTGCACACACCAAGTGACTATATTGAAAAATTATGACATCAGGTTCATAGTCTTGAAAGTAAAAAAAATCCCCACTTTGATTAGTTTGTCTGAAAAAATAATCTTTCAGTATAATAGACCCTCTGTCATATGGAAACCCATGATCATTATAGTTTTCTAATAATTTCGTCTTTCGTTCAATGCAATGCATCAAATAACACTTCACATTTTCATCATTGATAGTAGGTGCAATTACAACAAAAGCATCTCCTGCACAATTAAACAAACTTATATATTTAAATTTAGATCATAATTAACATGAAAAATTAACATACATGTACTTGATTTTATTATCTATTTCTAGATCTCTATCATTTGAAAGAAATTCAATTGTTACCTTCTCTAACAAGATCAGAAACTCGATCACCATCAGATGATATTGTAGTCTCCTCTGATTGCATTTCTTCAAACATTGCAACGGAAATTTTCCCCTTTGTATTTATCTCTCTATGTTGCCAATCTTTTACATACATTTTGTTTTCACAAACATCATGAGATTTTGTGTTGTCTATGCAAACGTGACAAAAAAAAGAATATTTTATTTTATCCAATGCAAACACATTTGTGGACAACTTTGTTTTAATTGAATTAAATTTTCGAGTCCCTTTTATTGTTTCAACGTCATTTCGAATCCATATATCTACATCTTTGACACCAATATGCCAAAAAAAACTGTATGGAATATTCAAATAAGAATATAAATATGATATCAAAATATCATCAAAGGTAATCTTTGTGTACACTGTTTAAAATTGGATATCCAATAAAAATTAAATTGAATGTACCTTCGCACTTCCCTTGATTAGTTAGTCTCATGGTTTAGTGCAAAGATGCACCATTGAACAACTTCTTTAGCATCCACAATTCGGTTTGTAGAGGGTCCATTTGATATCTTCGAAGTGCTCGTTTTATGCATGCCCCTGCACCATCATGTTCTACTTTTCCATGACCAGTCTCGAAGAAATTCCAAAAATGTTTAATGCAGGTTTCCATATGAAGACAACACAACCAAAAGAATGATCATGAAGATTTGAATTTACCTGTGCATCCATCTGACCATATCCAATGTTCATTGAATTTTATTCCATGACTTTTCAAGGAGTCATAAATCTTTCCAAAACAGTGTTGTACAAAATATGTATCATGTGTACGATCGTCATTGATATAAAAGTGATATTCTTTAATACATGCCGATTTTCACTAGTGCTTTCTATATGATCAACATTTTGTTCAACATGTCTATATAAAATATGGACGAGCATTGAGACTTGGTCAGAATGATGGTATTCACTCTGAATTTCTTTTTGTGGAACAAATGTGTAGTTTTCTGCAAAATCAATTACTGAAAAAAATGGTCCCTGGTGGAAAAAATTCACGGGATTTTTTGAATTGAAAGTCCTACCATCAAGCTCTATGGGAATGCTTGGTGTATTTATAAATTTCTGCCCCAAACATTCTAAAAAAATCTATCACAAAAATTTCTTCTTCTTGTAAATCAATTCTTTTAGAACTTGTAGTACTACTTGAACCTTGAATCGATGTATGGATATACTCATATCTCTTCCATTTCACTTTCATGTTGGAAAATGATTGATATTTTATATCAATACGATATTTTTTTTTTAAATTTAGTGAAATTTCCACAATCATCCCATTTTTTACCACCAACACATTTATTTTCTTAAAATAATTCGTGGATTTCTCTTCCACATAGAATTTGAGATATTAAATCACATATAGTGGAAGGAGGAGATGAATCTTTCCAAAATGTTCTACCAAAATTAAGGAATGTGTCATAATATAACTGAAATTTCACATGATAATGACAACAACAAGTGTCGCGTACGGTGATAGGTTTTACATACCATGGTTTTTGTTGCACAAAAGCACTGATTGAGACATCAATTTTAAGATTCTCTTATTTGAACTCGTTGAACAACTCTATCTGAGTGGTGTCCAAGAAATGTTTTGGATGTACTTCGTACTGATTTCGTGCTATTCTTCTTAGCATCACATCCCTTGCATTTGGCCAAACACGTGAATTTTTCATCCAATATTCATATATTGTTTTTTTAACATATTCTCCAAGTCTATCTTTGTATGTTTGCTTACAAATAGCTCTCCAACAAGCGATTTCATCATTTACATCTATTTGCAACCAAAATTTCTGATTTTTGTGCAAAGTTTTTTGTGAGGTTCCTAATGCTCGTGCCATAAATTTTACCAAACGATTCTCTTTAGTACTTGATGAAACCACTGCCATATGTATTTCTCTACATGCAACTGAAACATTTTTCTATCTAGATCTTCTAATTGAATTTATAACACTACTTATATTTTTTTATCACATTTTCCTTCATTTTTTTATCTTTTGTTGATTTTTGAATACCCAATAAAGTCATAGCTTCTTTTAATTTCCTTAGTGATAGGATACATTTCAACAATTGGGCTTGAACTGCCACATTTTCCTTTATGAAGTACATATAAAAAATGTGATTAACACGATATCATATAACATGGTCAGCTCTTTTATCTCCATATGTGTGAGTGTCAACATTTTCTAACATCTCATCATTGACATTGATTTCATTTGTACATATTCGAATTAATAGTAAATAATAATTTTACATATTCAATAAATAACTAGATTAATAAATATGTATAATTTCAATAATATGTGCATGTGTTCAACATATATATATACATACCTGGTGATTCAATTTCTTCACTATAATTTCTTTCAACATTTTCACCATCTTCAATCATTGGTTCAATATCTCTTTCACTTTCTCTTTCAAAATTTTGTATCTCATCATCAATGTTTTGAGGAATATCCCTCTCTATTTACATTGCAAAACATTTTTCAAATTAGTTCATCAAATAAAAATTAAGCTTCACAATTTATACCAGGAAAACTTTAAATATCAAATTTATAATATTTACATTTACATACCTACTTCAACTTCTAGTTGAGGTTGATTTTCCCTTTCAATATTTGAGCATCCTTCTCTTATTTTTTTTTGCAATATTCTCTCCCCTGTTCTTGACGTTCCTCAGGGTATATCTTAGGGTATATTGTTTTATCATATTTTTTCTTGCAATTCCTTCGATTTCCCGTGATAATTGAGTATGAAGTTCAAAAAATTTCCTTCAAAAATTTAGACAAAAACTCAATTAAAAAAAACATCACAAAATATTTAATTAAAAAAAAAAAAAGACTCATTTTAAATTTTTTTCACAAAATACATCGCCAGTTAAAACGGAGCCTAGGGAAAATCCGAGAAAAAAAATGTCTTATAAAAATGAAATGAAGCTCAAAATATTTCCTTCCAAGTCCTGCAAAAAAAAATCATTTAAAAAGTTAGACAAAAACTCATTTTAAAAAATCATTATAAAATATTTACTTCAACCCAAAACACGTACTCTAAAAAAATGTCACTTCAAAAAATACCTCCAAAAAATGTCCATTGAAGCACAAATGAAAAAATACTCTTCAATAAGAGTTTTTTTTTTTAATTTTCATTAATGATATACTTAATAATAATATATAGCATATTTCAAACAATTTAGTAATTCATATATGTTTAATGTTCTACAAGGAGCAACAACAAAGGAAAATATCAATGTCGTTCTAAGAAAAGAAAAATTATAGAACATGTAAATGACGATGAATTAGTCCTTAGCTCATCTGGAGTGGTGTTGGAGGTTATTGAAAGGGGGATTTTTTGTACAAAACTATGAGGAATCTAGTGGAACAAACGTATGAACGTACATTCCACTTACAATATAAAAACCAATCCAATGATTCCAAGAACCAAATTATATGTAAACTAAAGGAAGCATTTCCACAGAAATGACCAATGAGATGTGTCAGAGTTGCAATAACAAAAACATACAACAACACAAAGAATCATTCAAAAGCTAATATTTCCAATTAAAATGATTTTCTAGAATTATATGTATATATTACTAAAAACCATTCATTTATTAGTATCAATTTGGTTATATTTACTTTTCATATATCAATATAACAATAGTTTATTACTTTTTTTCAAGAAAATTATGAAAATCCTAAATGATCAACGAGCTGATATGTGAAACATGTCAGTAGGAATATCCAAAAAAGTGTACAAGGAGATGGTCAAAGAAATGAACATAATTGCATCACAAGAGGAGTCATCTCACCAACAACGTGCTTCAAAATTATGTAATCATGATTGACTTTGTACATATAAAAATAATTTAGCATTAAATATTATTTTTCAAGCATTTTCTTGCAAAAAAAAAACAAAATGGAACTCATTCAACGCATAAAATAGGACGACAAGGAAGAAAAGGATTGATATCAAAGTTTGTGAGTAATTATTAATATTTCCTTATAAAATTCAAGATTTCATTTTTTTATATTGTAAGTTGTATTACAACAACCATCATTTAATGTCTTCAAATAGGTGCTAACATACAAAGAAGGGTTATCGAAAGAATTGACTGACATTTGGTTAAATAAGAGTTGTGAGTATATGTTGGCATATCAAAAATTAATTGTGGAATTTGAAAGTATGTTATTTTACTTCTCTGAGTTTATAATTAATAGAACAAAAAAATCCTTTATATTAAATCTATGACTTATAATTGGTTTTAAAGCATGCAAAAAACAAAGTATGGAACTACGCCAGCAGAAGACTTGCTACAACAAGGCATGAGACTTGGTTTTGAAACCATGTGCACATTTTATGAGTCACTTATTGCTATGGTACATTTCTATTTGATTTACATTGATGTATATTATTTATTTCAATTTTCATTATTCTCACCAATGTAGATACACTCATTACACTTTATGTTTGTAGATGGAACAAGATCAAGAAGACGAAAACAATCGATGCAATCAATAAAACATTCGTCCAAATAACCCAAGTCATGGAAGTAACTTGAACATTGACAATAGTTCCAATGAAAAATGATGATCTATTTGGATATCAATGCAACATGTTGTATTTTTTGAAATAATTGTTTGTGAAAATCAGACATTTTGTTTAATGTAATGGGCATAGTATCCCAATTGAAAGACAAGGGGTTACCAATAACAATCCCATTTTGTATGACAAAGAGTCTCTTATTGATATATAATAAAATACATTTTAATGTATTTTATTGTGTTATCCAAATTCAATGTGAAATTTTACACAACTCATTAAATATATGGATGATTAAATATTATAATGAAGAGATTTAATTTATATGAATACAAATGCGCTAATCAAATTTTAATTTATATGAATATTGTTATAACATATATGTTGATTTTTGGATGAATAATGGATTTTAAAAATAACAATAATTGCATTGTTACAGGCCGATGTTTCCAAAAAAGAGAAAATATATTATAAAAATCCAATGCATCCATAATATAAAAATGCACTGGTGTGTTATGTTATATAAAAACACAAATATGGCATATTTTTGCATGACGGGTTCCTTTTAAGAAAATGACATCACCATGGCGTTTATTTCTTCAAGCACTAGTATTGTTTGAAATTAACGCCCTGGTGCATTGTAATTCTTAACGAACTTGTGCTTTTATAGAACTAACAGCTCGGTCCTACAAAATATTATTTCCAGCCCCAGTGCATTATGAAAACTAACAACATCGATCCTTTTATATAACTAACATACTAAGGAATTTATACAAATTATGCACATCGACAGTGCAAGTTTAAATGAAAGCATCGGTGCAACAATTATTTTTTACATGCCCCCGTGTCATTCCTTAGAAGAACGCCCCGAGGAATTTTTTATCTATTAGCACCGTTGTGGTATATATTACACACTAGTGTTATTTTCATTCAATGCCTCAGTTCTTTTAGTTATGTATGAAACCCAGTGCGTTTATATATGTAGTGTATCAATGCTACTTGTTCCATGAACCACACCGCAAAAAAACATCTGCTAAAACCTCTGGTTGCCTAGATTTTTTTAGTTGTGATGAATTGCTGTTAAAATCTCCACTAAAACCTCCGGTCACCTAGACTTTTTCAGTTCTGAAAAAGTTTCATTAAAATATCTGCTAAAACCTCTGTTATCACAAACAAATGTTTTAGCAGATTTTTTTTTAACAATTGTTTCCAGTTTTATAATACAAAAAAGCTCCACTATAAGGTATTTACCTTATAGTGATGCGACGTTAAATAAATTTCATTTTAATGTAACATTGTGACAATTATTGTCAAATTGATTTTCACAACGCGATATTGGATATATTTATATACCATTCCAATGTGTAAATATTGTTAAATATTTTTTAAGTTTGAGTATTGGTAAATATGATAAATCATAACATTAATATTAAACACTATGATTGATAAAATAAACCTTAGGATTTAAATGATAAACCCAAGGATAAATATTATAAACCCTTTGATTAATATATTAAACCCCAAGAATTGGGGTAGGGCAATAACAACATTGTCGAGTTACACATCCTAAAACTTCTCCTTCTATTTTGCCCTGAGAAATAATGTAGGAATCTACAAGTGTTCGGTGATTCGAAAGTGGTGGTTGATTGGCTCACATCGAAATCTATATGCCACACATGCACTCTTAGAAGTTTATTGGATGAATTTATTCTGCTCAAATATTGTCTTGATGTTATATCTTGACTCCATAATTACAAGGAGTGGAACTATTCTGCAGATCAACTATCCAAAGAAGGCGTGCAATAGACATATGGAACTTGGCACGTGACATAGGTGGTCAACTCTTAACATTTCCAATATCATCATAGACCTTTTGTCTATGAACAACAGGCGCACGTGAACTTACGGGATTGACACTAGATTTTTTTGGTCTTCTTGGCACATCAGGGATACATACTGACAGAGTCATAAATTCTATCACCTTCAACACATTATAGTTTCTTAGATGTCTATCATATTTATTTCAATTTACATGTACAAGTATATATCTTTTCAGAAGAATCTAGTCAGTAGCAGTTGATAAAGTCAGATCATTTTTTTTTCTTTTGATGACTATGAACCATACAACATGTATTTTTCATCATTTCATTAATGAAGAATATGATTTTTTGTGGAGGAAAAAATTAAACCTCGGGAACACAAACCCTAATATTAATATTTTAAACCTTAATATTAATATAATAAGCCCTAGGATTATGTACCATAATACTAATATTTAAAAACCATAACCCTGCGATTTTTTTATAAACCATAATACTAATATATTAAACCCTAATTTTGTAATGTCACAATGTGACATTGAATAAATTGCATTATAATGTGACATTGAGACAATGATTGTCAAATGGATTGTCACATTACGACAATGTTTGTCACAGTGTGGCGTTGGATATATTTCTAAATATATTAAACCCTCGTTTTGTAATTTCACAATATTAAACCTTAATATAAAACCCTAAAATATTATAACCCAATATAAAGACCATAAGATTAATATTATTAACACTAATATTATAAACCATAAGTTTAATATTTTAAACCCTAGGAATATAAGCCCTAAGAGTAATATTTAAAACACTAGGATTAATATCAAACCATAGTATTAATATTGCAAACCCTAGGATTATGAACCCTAAGATAAATATTATAAACCCTAACATTAATATTACAAATCCTAATTCCCGGATGCGGGTGTACGTGAAGGTATATAATTTGCTGACAGGGGGGCGGGTAGGCACGTGGTCTACCACCACCGCCATCCCTCTGCGCTCTGAGCTCCAGTTAACTATGCCACACTCCAAAGTAAATGCTGCATTAATGCAGCCCTCTCTGCCTCGATACCACGACATCTCCATTGCAATGGCGCCCATTCCTCCGCTCCTGTGCGTCACTCCGTTGCATTCTTGCTGCTCTCAGGTAGATGTTGCACCAAGTTTGCGCACCAGTAACGGGAAAAGATGCAGATTGAGTTGTTGCCTGGAGCTCTCGACAGGTAAACACGTTTCTTCGGGTCAGCATTGCAATTTAAGTTGCTCTTCTGTTGGTTATAGCCTGTCTCTGAGCACGTTCTCCACTCAGAACTTGTCTTCTCGCCCTGTTCTCCCTGCCATTTCCATTATGCCATGCCTCAGACCGAGAATGACCAGCCGGCGTGGCTCTTCTCGTGGGCAAGTCATTAGGCCGCCGGTTTTCCCCTCCTCTGCCTCTTCGTCGGACTCCTCTGACTCCGGTTCTGGTCGGGTTACTGCTCCCAGCAGTAGACGAGGTCGTGGTCGTGGCAGAAGTCCATCCTCCTCTGCTGCGCGTGTACGCCTCACCTCTAATTTGAATTTTCACTCCGCCCGTTTCAATTACCCCTGTTCCATCAACCACCAAGACTTCATCGCCTCTGTGTCCATTAGATTCCGAACCAATCCGACTGCTCAGGATCAACCCTCGGCTCCCACTGGTATCGCTCCGGATCCTGAGGACGGAATTCTGTTTTGCCCCCCGGGGGTTAGTCTGCAGGTTGATCAAGGTGCCTCGGTCTCGCAGCACGAGCTTCTGCATGCTAGGCCCAGCGCTCCTTCTGGCAGCGACTTCTCTGGAAAAGTTCCTCCGCCTCCTGAAGATGATGATTTCAACCCGTACGCCTATCCAGTGGTGGAAGAAGCGCCCTCGCCCACCAATGATGCTTAATGGTTTTCGCTCGTCAGTTTTGTAATACGGGTTCTCAGAAGGTGTTCTTCCTCCTTCTTTTACTCAGTTTTTGCAGGAACTTTGTTGAAAATCTCCTTCGCCGAATTGCTGGTTGTTCAAGCACTGCTATCCATAACAATATGCTCAGGTCAGCGCTTCAGCGCTTCAACAAGAATGCTTGTAATTTTTGCTATGGAAATAGTTTGTTTCAGTCTTACATGTCGTGGAGAGTCCTATACTCCAGAAATATTTTTGCTTTCCAGATTCAGCTGTTCAGACAGAAGGACATGGTCCTGGTCATCAAGGTTTTCTCTTATAGTCAACAGTTGTGGCATTTTTATGTTAATGATCAGCAATGTAATGATAGAATGCCTCGTCACTGGGCTAGCTATTCTGAGGCCTCTGCCTCTTTGTAATCTTTTTGTACTAATATAGAAGTAGACATATTCAGAAAAAAAAAATATTACAAATCCTAATATTATAAATGCTAATATTAATATATTAAAACCTGATTTTTTAATGTCACGATGCGATGTTGAATAAATTGCATAATAATGTAACATCGCGATAATGATTTTCAAATTTGATTGTAACATTGCGACAGTGTTTGTCACGATGTGACATTGGATAGATTTCTATATCATTCTAATGTGACAATATTGTTAACTATTTTTAAGGTTGAGTTTTGTTGAATATGGTAAACCCTATTATTAATATTAGAGCCTAGGATTAATATTATAAACCCTAATTTTGTAATATATTCATCTATTTATTTTGTAATATAAATATAATAATTTTGTAATATTAATATATTAAACCGTAAGATTAATACTATAAACACTAATATTATAAACCCCAAGTTTAATATATCAAACCCTAGGAGTATAAACCATAATATTAATATTATAAACCCCATGATTATGAACCATAGAATTAATATTATAAACCCTAAGATTAATATTATTAACCTTTAGATTTTTATTTTTTTGGTAAGTTGAGCTAGTCTATTAATTTCGATAACATAATATTACATATGCTACAGGCAGGGTTGGTAAGCTGCGCTTAACCAATCCATGCCTTTGTAACGTTGTTTCTGGGTTGCCTTGGGGGAGGGGGTCAGCCTAGACAAAACTTGAAAACTAGCTTTACATTGTGCGCAGTGGCACTAATGCATCTAAAGAATAGAGAGTAGAAAATAACAGAAAATCCCTGTGGGTACATATGACAAAAAACAGAGTAACATTGTGCAGTTGCGTAGACGTTATTCATCATCATCATCACTACTGTTGGGATTCTCCTCTTCAATGGGACAGGCAGGAGACTGCGCAACAACAACTTCCACGACAGCTTCCACTTCGGCAACAGTACACTTGGGGTAACTTGCAGGAGTTCAGAGGATAGGGGAGTCCTGGTCTACTTTTTCAGGTACCTTCATCCAAACGTCGTCGGAATCCATGATCAAGATGTCTGTATCCTCAACTTCCTGCGCAGTACTTTTCGAGGGAACCAGCGTGTGATGCAGAGAGGGAAGTCTGGGAGAGGAGGTGGACCTCCTCGTGCCTTGACTTCCTCTTTGCACTAATTTCCTAGAGGTTTATGCTTGCTTCTCGGGATCAAATTGATGGCTTGCTAGGGTGTTGAACAAGGAGCCATCAATCAATTCAAGGCAGTTATCCTTGTCGCGATGGTAACTGCCAGGGAGGGCCCCTCTCTGACCACCACAAATATTTTGTTGGCGCAATCTGGGGGCTATTTACACACTTGGGAGGGGAGGCAGGAGTGACACTGGGGCTTAAGAGGCTGCAAATATTGGGGTGCAGGTTCACAGGATGAAGAGCAATAAGTGGAGGGAGGTTGTGCAGCTCCACTCTAGGACTGAGGCTTCGCAGCTAATTGGAATCAGTGAGAATCCAGATCAGAAGGAGGAGAGTGAAGTGCAAAGGTGACCAGAAGTGAGAAAAGGGGCAGAAGGCTATGGGTTGTATAAGTGTGAGGATGAGGTCTATAAGGTTGGCAATGAATGATCTTCGCACGGAAATGTGTGTAGAGCTCAAGCAGATGAGCAGGCGTAGGGGAGTAGAAGTGACTGCAATGATGATTATTCATCATGGAAATTACTGATGGTATGTGCAAGGTGATGTTCAGGGTCAGGTGATGCAACGCCTGTCCGCTCTACATTATCTCTGGTTTTGCAAGGAACGTGCGAGGAGTTAATGGTAAATGGATCCACTGCAGGTGAAGAATTGCGTTGGTGATTTCCGCAGTCCGTATGGGTTGAGATTTGATGTTCACTCGTGTCAGGCATGTCAACCACATCCGAGGATTATTAACCTTTAGATTAATATTAAACCCTAGGATTAATATTATAAACCCTAGTATTATGAACCCTAGGATTATTATTATAAAGCATAAGATTAATTTATAGACCGTAAGAATAATATATTGAACTATAATTTTGTATGTAACAATGCAACATTGAATAATTACATTGAAATTTAACATTGCAACAATGATTATCAAATTTATCGTAACATTGCGACAATGTTTGTCACAATGTGATGTTGAATAGATTTCTAAATATATTAAACCCTAAATTTTTATTGTCATAATATTAAACCCTAACATAATAAAACTCAATAGAATAAACCCTAGCATTAATATTAAACCCTAGGAATAATATTATAAACCCTAGAATGATGAGCTTATAAACCCTAGGAAAAATATTATAAACCATAAGATTAATCTATTAAACCTTAATTTTGTAATATATCATTATGCTAAGATTAATATTATAAACCCTAAGATTAATATTATAAACCCTAATATTAATATTATAAACTCGAAGTTTAATAAATTGTACACTAGGATTAATATTATAAACCCCACGATAAATTGGATAAATTTTATAAACCCTAAGATTAATTTTAAACACTAGGATCACGAACCTTAAGATTATTATTATAAAGCTAAATATTAATATTATAAACTCTATTACAGATAAATTAAACCATAATTTTGTAAATTCATAATGCGATGTTGAATAAATTGCATTGAAATGTTATATTGCAACAATGTTTGTCACAATGTGGTGTTGGATAGATTTCTAAATATATTAATCCATAACTTTGTAATTTTATAATATTAAACCCTAACATAATAAAACCCAATATAATAAAACCTAAGATTAATATTATAAACACAAAAATTATAAAACCTAAGTTCAATATATTAAACCCTAAGATTTACATTTTTAAACCCTAGAATTATGAACAATAGGATTAATTATATTATAATTAAATATTTTAAATTATTATTAGTATTAATTATAAATAATTAAATATGATTTAAATATATGAAACCCTAATATTAAAATCTAATGTTGTAATATCACAATATTAACCCTAACATAATAAATCCTAGTATAATAAACCATAAGACAAATATATTAACCATAATTTTGTAATGCCACTAAATAATTGGATTGAATTGTAACATTGTGACAATGATTGTCAAATTGATTGTAACTTGTGACAATGTTTGTAACAATCCGATGTTGGATACATTTCTTAAGATATTAAACATTAATATTAAACCCTAACTTTGTAATGTCACAATATTAAACCTTAACATAATAAAACCCAATATAATAAACCCTAAGATTAATATTATAAACACTAAGTCCAATATATTAAACTCTATGAAAATAAACTCTAATATTAATATTATAAATCCTAAAATTAACATTTTAAGCCTTAAGATTTACATTTAACTTTAAGATCGCCAGATGTGGGTGTTCAACATGACTCATTCGGGCTTCCACTTGGCCTCACGTCAAGGGGGAACATGGCCCCTCCATGTGGCCGCATCTGCCTCCCACGTGAATGTTTTAAATGCGTAGAGGACGCCATCACCTAAAGAATTTACACCTCTCCCTCAACCTCTACTCCTACAACTTGACTCCTAGCCATTTATGGCTCATGGCACCTATGTTTATTCCCATCTGTGCATCGGCTTCTCATTCTCTGTCGCCCTCCTTTTTCATAGCTCTATCCACTACTCTACTCCTCCTTTGTCTCACTCTAAGCCTTCTACTCCAGGTCAGCACTCCCCCTATCTGGCAGAGACAATGTCAAGAAGGCACCGAATGCGATGCCGCCGCGAATGAGACAGAGGCTCTCCCTCCCACCCTGCAATTCCTACAATGCCTGCAAGCTCCTTGTCCATTTTTGTTACCATCGAAGAACATAGGGTTCTCGAACCACATTTTCTCTCTCCCAGTTCTCGATTCATCTCTCAGAGGAGAAACTCCACCTCTCCGACTCAAGTAGCAGAAAACGCCTCCACAAATGCACTCTTTCACGCTCCTCCTCCCCTTTGCCACGGAAATCTGTCAAATTCCTGGTCAAGCAGCTGGTGGAAGACTCAGATAGCAGTGGGAGCAGCCCAATGGAGGACTCACAACACAAAAATGCAGATGTGGATCATGCGACACACTCAGTTTCGGCAAAGCAACTCGACTTGGTCTCCACTTCAAATCTGGAGAGACCCCCCCAGCTCTCAAAGAAGGACATTGAGACCATTTCTGACTATGGTTGCTTCATAATTGAGGAGAATCCTCATTAGGAGCACCATGACATCCACAACCAATAGCTACAACTCCTTGGAACTCCTCATTTCCAGTTTACACATGTTCCTTCATAATTTATATGTCTATTTTTATCTCTGTCTACATACTCTGTCACTTATGTCTAATCTAATGTTTGGTTTCCCCTGGAAGGGCAACCCATTTTTTGAATCTCTGAACTCATTAAGGGTTGGTTTCCCCATGAAGGACAACCCATTTTTTGATTGTTTGTTATGTCTTCAACCAACAAAATTTAGCTAATCCAACCACCTCTGTCATGAAATTTGATTATAATTTTTGCACACTATAATATAATTTAGCCTTACTAAAAAAATATATATATATAGATATATATAACTTTAAAATTAATTTTATAAACTTTAAAATAATGAGCACTAAAATTAATTAAATTATATATATATATATATATATATATATATATATATATATATATATATATATAATAAAAACAATAATAAATTTTCAATACTATAAATGAAAATCAAATAAAATTTAAATATGTGTAGAATTAATATCAATCTCTACTTTGAAAGAAAATAACAATTAGCATTTGGAATAATAAGCTTAAGTTTCCAAGTTATAATTTTATGGAACATTCAGTTTTTATTAAATTCCACAATAAAATTATTTGAGAAACTACAGTTTAGCACAAATTTTAGAATGACATTGGATTTGGACATTTGGGTAGCCACATTTTCAGCAAAAGTTTCTTATATTGAACGTGATTTAAAATTTCATTATAATTTCAATTTTAATAGGCTATGATTTTCCCTATTTAGTTTTTCTACGACTTAAAAAGTTAAAGAAAGAATTAATCCTATCTAAAAATTTGCATACAGAAAAGAAAGCGAAGGAAGAAGATGAAAGAAACGCTTTACAAATTGTGGTCTGTAGTTCCCAAGATCAGTAAGGTATATATTTATTACTAATTAATATTCTCTTAATTGGTATATCAGAATAAGAACCGAATGTGTGCAGGGTCATTGTGGAGTAGACCATGCAAGAACAATATAGGTGTCCTTAGTTATTGGATTCATTATTGTTCATCTCCTATTGTATGAATCAATGTCGTAAGTTGAACTTTTTCTATTAACGCTTTGTTGTGTAATGGAAGTAAATATTGTGCTCGTCAACAGATGAAAAAATAGTCAATAGTACTGGACGCTATCAGCTATATTCTGTTAGATCTGCTGAAGAAGGTCCACGACATTGAATATGAAATCTAGACACTCACTAGCTCAACAAAACTAATCATGGTCAAGTAATTACTGCGGAAACAACCAAGCCTCTAACAAATGCTAATTCTACAGAATGAGAGGAAATTAAGGAGGAAATTAAGGAATTGGAAAATAAATGGGTGGTAGTTTTAAAAAAAACTCATAAAATAATCTAGAAATTCTAGTAAAATTATGAAAAATTCAGGTAAAGATTTTTTAAAATCTGGACTATAGTAGTTAAACGTCAGTATTTTGGGTGTCTTAAGTTTTTTATGATGCTGAACCAATTTCCACCATCGAAAATGCAATTCAAACACTCTAATTATCTGATTTTTTCAAATTTCTTTTACCAGATTCCTGCAAAAAAAAACTGTCGTCCAGACTATTTTATTGGATTAGTAGACAACTCCAATAAATTAATTAAAAATGGAAAGATAGTAGATGCAAGTACTGTAAACTCTGCTAATTAGTAGATTGCTAGAAAATCTCTGTCATTAACAGTATTTCGTGTAATATTAAATATTATAGGGTGTTCAGGTAAGAAATATAGTTCTGCCATGCTTAGAAATTGTTCTCTGATATTATGTTAGATATGATAGAAATTTAAATTAATAATTATTCTAATATAATGCACTGCAAAAACCTCTTATATTTGATAAAAAACTCCTTAGATTTAATAATTAAAATTATAGTACGAAAAGCTATGATGACAGAAATTAAAAAAAACCATAATTGTGATATTAAAAACAAAATATTCAAATGAAAAAGGCAGAAGGGGGATTACATATAATAATTTCCACATTTTAAACGATCATAAAACTTATAATAAATGATATTTTAGAAGTACAATGGAAAAAAAAAATCTCTCGTCACAATTGAAAGTAATTTACTGTATAAGCATTTCTTAAAAATAGAAACATACAACGTAGTTTTTCAAACACAGAATTTTGTATGTATCAAGGAATTTTATATGTATTTAATTGAAACTCTAGGACAATACTTTAGTATAAACATTAGTGATGTAGTATATTTCAGTAATTAACACATTAAGCGTTCTCCCTTTAGGGCAGATGATAATTTTCAAAGGTACTTTGTATAACAAGAAATCTGTGGCGCTTTCATCATACAATACGGTGACCAATATAAACCGTGAGCTCCTCTTACTGGTTCTCATCTTCAATCAAATACATTTGCTAAGGATGAACATAACAATATGCAGTTCCAGATGCAATCTTAGATGTAATAGACATGTAAATGTCCATTAGGATCACATTAATCAATGCTACTTTGAGTGAATTTTGTAGCCAAAAGATACGTTTAATCAATTGAAGAACATACTATGTTCCACACCAATTTACTTCTATATATTTATCGGTCTCATGCCTCGCAGAAGGATTGGAACCATGCTTAAATCAGAATTTGGTGATGCCATGTAGAAAAGCACTGGTTAATATAGGGTGTATGAGACTCTTTTTTGTTGGACAAAGGACTCATCTTTGGGTAGCTATTTGACTACTATATGACATACTCTACCCTTCTGGTTTTGAACCTGTAATTTTTTAGGAAGAAACACATGCTCTTAACCACTCTCAAATAATCACATTAACTTATATATATGGTTAATATACACCTATATTAAATATATACACAAATATATTAAATTAAATTATTTTATAATATTTATTTAATTATATTTATAATATATAACATTCATATTTATTATATATTTATATAGCATTACACTATATAACATTTATTAAATTAACCATAAGAACAATATTAAATACTAAGTATAATATATCACTCCTATTAAGAAATAGGAAATTACACCAATAACTTTATATTAAAGAGTGTCTTCATATACCACCAAATCAATCAAGACCAAATAAACAAATACTAACTATACTATTAAATGCATCTCTGAACTAATTTGAAAATCACAGATAAACAATAACAACAAGAAAACCTAAAACCCACAACTGCGAATAATAACTTTGAGAAAACCTAAACACCATTAGATTGATAAATATCAAGAACCATAAAAATTTGTTTCGCCGTAGTCCGACAGACTGCCGAAAAAATACGTTTTCTCTTCCATGATACCGTAACACATCTCATAACGTGGTGACTTGCCGGGCGAGAGGGGTATCTGTTCAAATTCTTTAAATATTTAACGTCCTGTAACGTGCAAGAGACGACCCTCCAACTATCCTCCGTGAAACTACAATGGTTAATCAGGCTATACCTGCAACTATCCTCCGTGAAACCGCAATGGTTAATCAGGCTATACAACAAAGACTATTCTTCTAGCATTCAATTTTGTATGTTCATTTATAAAATCCTCGGTGAAACCACAATGGATGATTATCCTCCGCGAAACCACAATGGTTGATTAGGCTATAAAATGAAGATTATTTTTCTAGCATTCAATCTTGTATGTTTATTTTTTTAAAATAAATAAAAATTTACCTCTGGAAGTTGAAATAGGTACGTTTATTTGTAGAATTGAAAAATATTAAAAAGTATTTATTACACATGGTAATAGAAAAGATGACAACCTTCCGTTAAACCACAGTGGTTGATGAGCTTATACAACTGAAATTTTTACCCACACTTAATCTTGTCCATTTATTCATTAAAAAAAATAAAATTCCTCAATCTCTAGGTTTTATCAGCTTAAAATTATAATAAAGATCAAATCAACTAATTAAAGTATAAAAATAACCTCCTTCTCATGTGTTTCACCCAACCAAACTTACCATTAAACCACATGTCACTGTATACCCTTAGGTCTTCTTTATTGTTAGGGTAAGTAATATCTAAACGGGCAAGCAGCAATTCTGTCGCATGACCAATGGTCCTGCAGTGACCACATCTATGTAATCTTTATTTTGGTTAATTATTTATTTTGGTTTAATTAAATAGTTGATGATTTTCTACCCACACTTAATCTTGTCCATTTATTTATAAAAAAACAAAAATTCCTCAAACCCTAGGTTTTATCAGCTTAAAATTTTAATAAAGATCAAAACAACTCATTAAAATATAACCAAAAAGACATTTTCAAATTTTTATTTTGGTTTAATTAAGTAATTAGTAAATTTTGGTTTAATTAAATAATTGGTAAATTTTGATAGGAAATAATTTATAATAAATATAAAAGCACTTTATCTTATATTTCAAATTGTTAAAAAATAAATAAATGAATTATAATTTTATTTAAGGTTATTGTTTTTATTATTATAAATGATAAAGATGATTAATATATAAGTTAAACATATATACATTTGAAAAAAACATTATTCTTAATCATGGAAATCAAATCTCACTTTATCATAGAGATTATTAATATATAAATAGACTTTCTTACAACATCATGCTTATCAATACCACATGTCCTAAAAACTCATAGATCATTTCATATGACACTTCTTTATATGGTATGTTTTTAATTGATAAATTATTAAAAAGACAAAAAATATATACCAATATTATCTTTTGGTTTGTGTAACTATTAACAATATTTTAAAATATTACACAAAGGTTAAATGTCTACCATCAACATAATAATTATTGATAATTAAATAAAAATTCTTGAAATTCTATTTCAAAATAAACATGGCACCTATATAATCAATATGTATTTTCAAATTAAACAAAATATATATATATATTTTTTCAAAAAATATATATATATATATATATATATAAACCATAACTGTTATTTTTATAGTATATTTTTATGATAGTACATTTGAAATTTATTTTATAAATAAAAAATTGATGTGTGTGAATATCAAAAGATTTGTGGTTTAATGCAAAGAGTGACTTAATAGCGCCATCCAATCCGTCTTCATGATCCTTCTCCTCCATTAATCTGTTATCCGAAGCTCTGAGCTTCTTGCTATTCTGAATTTGTCTGCAGACATGCAGGCCGGCACGTGGGCTCCCATTTGACCGCCGAGACGAATCCGTTAATGCTGCAAATCTAGCGAAGGTTTTTCGTACTCTCAACTGGGTGCTCTCTTCCTTGAGTCTTAACAGCTCCATGGCTTGGGAGGTGGGATACAATATATCCACTGTGGTCATGCTGTAATCTCTACTCCACCCTCAATACTAAGATTAGGCTGATAATGCAATCTCTACTCCAACTTCAATACTAAGCTGCATTTTTGTCGACAGAGAGGACGGTTCAATAAACCTGTGGACTGATACTGCAAGAAATTCACAGAAGCAATACCTAATCGAAAACGGACTCCAACTAAATCGAAACGAAAACGTGCGGGCAAGGGTTTAATTGCGTAAGGAAACGAGGCTTCTGAATTGAATGCAAAGGGTTTGGTAGATGAAATTGGTGTGGATAACTTGCAAATAAAGGAATCGCAAGCAAAGACCTAACTTGTGGAATAGATTATGACGGAGTTTGTTGTGTTCTTCATGATCAAATTTGAAGGGTTGGTCGGAGGGCATATATTCATGCAGCGTTTTTCATGAAAACCATAAAAAAAAACAAACATGCATTTCAATCGTTAACACACCATTATTTCAATATTTTATTTTCAGGTAGAAAAATTACAATGACAATATTAAATAGATATAATAGTCAAATCTGAAAATACACATCCATATCATAACAAAATTTATAAATTGTATTAATTATTTTCAAAATGAAATAATACATTCCGTTTCCAAAACAAGGTCTATTTGAGTGTTTTTTTCTATCATATTCCATGTATCTCAAAGTATACATATTTAAAAACTCAAATTATACAAATAGATACTCTCATCATCACACTTCAACATTTTTCTATTTTTTAATTTCTCTTTATATTTTATCTCTAACTAATGAAATAGAGGGCTCCCATTTATCAAAAATTTCATGTTTCTATCTATCAAAATAACAATGTGCAGCAGCGCTTTGGATCTATAATTTAGAGCAACAAGAAAAGATCTACAGAAAACATAGGAATAGAAGAGAACCTCATGAGATTTGTAAATGGAATTGAACCAATATTTGCCAGACATATGGAAAGTGAAATACATACTAATGCCAATAGAGTACTTGTTGATCATTACATTTATGAGTGTTCATTATTAGGTTGTCCACCAAGGTTTCAATATGTATGTCTTAGGCCCCACCTGGATGTCATGAGTTTTAAAGGGAAACCATAGCATGTCAATTTTGATTTGCTTTTGACGTCTACGATGATGTATTGTTGAGATTGAGGTCTACTATGTTAAGCCATCCACAATGGTTCCATTCTAGTTGTGGTCCACCCCAACATATGGAATATGTTTCAATGGAAACATAATTGGTTCAAGTCATTCGTTGATTTTCATTTCCCTCATGAAGTCGATAGAGTGAAATCAGAGTAAACTGTCGACCAGGGTTCCATTAGCAACATTATTTGTCCTACTAGGATGACATGATTCGCAAAGGGATGAGACTGAGTTCCACTGGTCCCAGGTTGTAGTTTCTTAGGGTTTATTTTAGCCCAAAAAAAATAAATATATATGTATGGATAAATGAGGTGAGAGCTACGAGTCAAAGAACCAACCATGATCTAGAATTCCTATCATAGCTAAATTCCAGCTGAAAATTGGTTGATGAATATTTCCATAAATATGCAAGACCTGCAGACTCCAATTGGGTTCACGTCAAACTGGAAAACGAACCTCAGGTGGGGTTCCGCTCAAACATTCAAGTGAATCCTAGGACCTTCCGAATCTCAATAGTAACTTTGTATGGCAACACCACCAAATGTAAATGCAAACTCAAATTGCCTACAAATTGTGCCCATCAGGCAATCACCTCATCACCTAACATATTAATATATTGTCGTCTTCCCTCCTCCCATTAAATATCAATTATCAAATAGTGATATTCTAGTCCATCTTTTGTCCCTCACCTTTGTACCAAAGTATGTGTCAGTGCCATTGGATCATTCAATTATATCACTTTTCCAATTGCCATAACATTTTGTAACCTATTGCATAAAGATGATGAAACTTAGATATTTACATAAAAAAGTACCATCTAATCTATACTTCACTAAAATTATTCTGACAACCCTTCAATGGGCATTTTGTTATATTATTTTCTATTTTTAAACAAGTACCAATAAAAATTAACATTTTTTTAATGCCTAATTTTCACTTGGCACTTCTAAGATGTGCTAGACCCCTCTTAAAAGGTTGTGATGTGTTAAATTTTAACCCTTATTTGTCATGACAATTTGTTTTGTTGACTTCCAGTAATAAATTAAATGGTTAGTAGCATACTAATATAAATTAAATTAAATAATTATTAAAAGTTTATAGATATTAAATCATAATAAGTATCCAACAATTTAATTCATACTATGTTTCATGTTACTAATATTAAAAAAACCTTTAAAATTAATGAAATTAGAAGATTATTATCACATAAATTAAACATATATAAATTAAAAAAAATGTAGAATGAAATTTTTAATGGTGAAAGTTTATCTCTTTTTATCATGAAGATTATTAATATGTCAATAAGTTTTGCTATAATGCTATGGCCAATACCATAACTTATCAATACCACATACTCAAAAAATCAGAACTTACTTCCCTTGACACTTGTTCATATGTCATCTTTTTAATTAATCAATTAAATTAAAAAAATAAAAAACATAAATACTTTGGAGATAAATCTTAACCCATATTATTGTGAATATTCTAGAATATTTCATATATACTAAATTCAACTCAAAATTATTAGTAATTATGTAAAAAATATGAAAACCCTATTTCAAAATAAACACAGTGATAACTCTAAACACTATGCATTAAATTAATGTTATATATATATATATATATATATATATATATATATATATATATAATGTGTTTTTTTTTATTATACAAATTTGGCCATTTTTTACGCCAAAGTTATGTGAAATTATATATTAAAATTAAGTAAAAATCAAAATGATAAGTTATTATAATCGATTCATCTCAACTATATAAAAATTCAATTAACCATACTACAACTGCTAACCTACGACAACTACATGCTTATATGCAGCAACAAAAATATTTCACAACCTATCCAAAAAATTTCAACTTTTCTGAACACACTTAAATCAAAAAAATAATAAAAGAGTCAAGACCATCTTATACTCTATCAACACAAAATTGGGATCAGATTTTTCAAAGATTAAACAAACTCACACGCCAATAAAAATTATATAATATTTAATCTATAAAATGAAAAATGAAAGACAATATGTTAATTTTTATTCACTAACTGCTTAATAGTTACTTTTACATACTCATGCAGATTCCATATTAAAGAGTATTCATCTTATAACTCCTTGAGTGAGAGATGAAGTGCAAAAACAAATAGATGTTTAATTTTGAAGTTTAATTGACGTGTTATTTTATACTAATTATTTTGATTTATATTTTCACATTTTTCTTTTGAAGTCAACAAGTTGAAATTATTGTCAATAATTTTTCCACTTAAATTTGGTATAAATTTTATGAAATAATTTTGATTATGACTTACATAGGTTTTCAAAATGTTATTTATTTACTTTTTTATTTGAAATTTATCATTCTGCAGTTCCATAACTATATACTAAGACTATCTTCATAATTAAATATGAATTTAGAGATATTATTTTCCAATACATTTATTTTGGTATTTTGAGTGAATTTATGTAATATTTTTATTTTTATGTGATTAAATGGACGAAATTTATTCAAGGTTTTTAATGTGGTATTTGTCCATAAAATTAGCCCTTAATGTGGTATTTGCCCATGGAATTGGCCGTCTTCAATTCTTGAGAAAATTAATAAAATAAAGGCATCTAGAAAGCCCATTGGCCCATTGAGCTTACATAAAGGGAGAGTAGCTATGCATTCGCATCAACTTGAGTTATCTATCCTAAACTTCTAATCTAACCTTGGGACGAAACCCGTGAAGATTTTTGCTTGGTGGATCCATCCAAGTCTGCATTTGTGCTACACTATCTGTGGTGGTTTTTTGTTTGATGAGCCCCTGCATGGCAAAGGCTTCAATTGGCATATATCTTGTTTTCTATTATTAACATAAATAAAAAGCGGCAACATTTCTAAATCTAATTTATATTCATGTTCCTTGTTGAAAGCTTTTTATTTATAACATTAAAATGTAATAGATTTATTGAAATTTTTTACATCTACAATATTACAATGGTATAAGCGCTGTACATCCCAGATAAGTTTTTGTTAGCACATCAAGATTTTTATTTGTGAAATCGAAAATAATTATTTTCGTAGGAAATTATTTTCACGCGTTGTCCCTCTTCGGTGGTACTCGATTATTGATATCACCCTAGTTGGTCGATTGATCACCTATTTGGTTCGTGGATGTGATTTCAGATTAGATCAACATTTAATCATCCAGGGTCGAGATCAAATCCTTATAAGATCAGGGGTATGTTTTCATCTGAGAATCGATCTTTAGAGGTCGTTCGCAGCAACCTGGACGAGCTTTGAGAGACCACATTATGAGTTGGTTCTATTGTCGTGGGAATTTGGATCGGCTTTTGGCATTTTTAGAAAATAAAAGTTTAATATGCAAACTATATTTTATTCATTAAATAGATTACACACATTTATACATGAATTAGTTTCAAGATAGGAAATCTATCTTAGACGTACAATAAGTTGGTTGAGGGAATATCTCAACCTCACACCAAACAAGGAAACTAGTTTTAGCTAATTCCTATTGAATAGGAACAAACTCTATACATAGAGAGTCACAACTGGACAAGTAGGAATTACACATTCTAACATTAGATCTCGCGAGGATTCCAGCTCATCTTCATAGTTGTTGAGGGCATTGAGTTAATCAAAAAAGAGTTGTTTTTAGTGTGATTTTTTGGAGTTTCAGGTGCAGAAATTTGGTGAAAAAATTTGAGGTAAAATCTTGGTTTTTGCTATTTAAACTGGTTTTTTTGACTCTATATATGGATTCAGCATCCTCAAAAACTTCTAGCGCACTTCGATTGTGCAAAGTTAGCAATCAAACTTCTCTTTTCAATAAATTCTTGCCGAATTTTAAAGAAATTAGACCGGAAAAAACCACCATAAAAACCTTCAAAAAGTCACACTAAAAACCAGTCAGATCAAAAAAGGTTCCGGCAGCAGAGAGTAAGCCACGACCACGTAATTGGTGAACAGCGACATTGGGGGGACCAGTCAAATTTGAAGGTTCCGACCACCAACGACCAGGGGAGAGGCATTTACAGGGTTCGTGGAAGCCGTGGGAGTTGTGTAGTGTTTGGTGTATATTCAAATTTGAATTCTGTTATCTACTGACAGAGTTAACGCCATCTGTTAGAGATCTGAAGAGGAGTGAGACTCTTTATTAACAAGAAGGGTCTGTGAGATTATAGTTAGTGTGAAAGGGCCAAGTTGCTGAGTTTTCTACCTACAGAACCGAGCTTCGGTAGCAAATGTGGGCTGAGTCTCTGATATGAAGGGGACGAGATCATTGGGCATAGAGATCTCCTTGGCGTGACTGCAGAGATCGGGCTGAGCGATTTGGGTGAATAATGACACCTCCTCGGTGTGAGTGCAGAGATCGGGTTGAGAGATCGATGGTTTCCCATGCCTGCAACGTAAATTCTTCACTGCGTTCTTCACCATTAACGCCATGATTTTCGCTGTGTATTGAGATCCTGGCATAATTCGAACTACATGGTGTATTTGACCCATCGTTGGTCAAACTGCTGTGATATTTAGGCCAAGCGCATCAATTAAATTCTATTGGGTGGATTCCATATGGTATTGTTATGGATTTAATTATTGGTGTTTACGTATTTGAAAAAAAAAAAAATAAGGATGATTCATATGAGTATATGAGTATGGTTTGTTGTGAGGGTTTTAAATATTAAATTTGTTACAATGGAACAACACTGATATTGTTTTTACTACCTTGATTTTGGAAACGTCGAGCTGGTCTCATTCCTGTAGAATCTATCCCACTACCCTAATTCAGGGCATAATCTCCTATGAATGTAGCAGCGTATTCATGGAAAAAGAAGACTTGGGTATAAAGTGATAAAGTCATCTTATTCAATATTATTAACAGTGGGAGCTCATTGTAGGTGTTTATTCTTAATGACAACCATGTGATATATTTTAATCAATTTATTGCATTATATACAAAGGGAAAGTCATTCGAATTTGCATTAAGTATAATTTTTTAGCAATACTAATGCCACAATGTTATCATTTTATTTTTAGAAATGCCATAGGAATAAGTGTAATGATACATCCATTCATACTCTAGGCTACAATATTTTTGTGTATCACAAATGACAACAACATACAGATTAGAAGCAAGAGTAGAATAATAGAGCTTTCTCTCAAAAGGTCCATGCTATCCTTTAGTAGTCAAAAGATATCCGGAAGGAAGATGTAAAAAGCAAGTGTCTCTTTGAACTTGGATCCAAATTGTAGGGTACAAGGTCAGAAGATGTCCTCCTACGGTTGGACACATTAGATATGGCTCTAAGCCTGATAGATCAATTAGAATGGAAAGGGTCAAGTTGGGCCTTGAAGCCATCCATGCTTGCTTTGATACAACCTAGGTTCTTGGAGCATTCTTGTGAAAAGGTTAGACTCATTGTCGCCTCTTGTCTCAATAAAATTATAGCCTTAACAACACTGCTATTTCCCTACAATGATGACATCATGAGGAGGATTTTTTGGGTAATGGTAGAGGCACTCCAAGGGTTGGACAACACCACCCTTCTTACTTTTTTTCAGAGGTGCAAAATTTTGGAACGCATGGCGAAATTCTGATTTGGTATACTTATGTTGGATCTAGAGTGTGATGACTTAATCCTTCAGATGTTCCAATACTTTTGAACCGGAATTACAACATCTCATCCAAACTTCATCAAAACAGACATGCAAAAGATCATCCCCGATCTTAGGATAAGATAAGGCCATCTGCGAACAATTGAGATCCAAATTGTCGGCCATTTGGAGGAAGGAGCTAATTGTATCACCTACTTCTTATAAACTAGCTGAGGGGTTGGTCAAACTGTACATCAAACTACTTAGAAAGAAGTTAACCAAGGAGGAACTAACCATACAAGAATGAACTGAGGAAAGGCTTATGTTTTGTATGCAAGGGAGTTTGGCCACTTGACCATTCATGTCTAGGTTATAAGGAGATGGCAAAGACACAAAAATTAGAGACTTCTTTAGATCATGCTAAAATTCTTAAGAATTTCTCTCCAACTTGTTAGCTTCCTATATTGGCGTGTGGAAATTGTATATCCAAAGTTTCGCATTTGTGATCGTCATCATTTATATTTGGGCCTCTTCGTGATGCATTTCGGAATCTAGGAAGCAGCGGTGGGAAGCTTGAGGTCACCTGATCTAGGCTTCTTTCTCCTCTTAAATTCAGTTTCAATGAGTTTGTCTACATCCATGGAGGTAGGGGCGTGAACTCTCAGGTGACCACCAAGAGCTCTTCGTGAGACGAATATCTTATCTTCCACAGGTAATTCAACTGGTGCTCCCCTTCCCGTTTCCAAACATCTCCATGGCTTGGTTGGTAGGATACAATATATCCTCTGTGGCCATGCCGTAAACTCTTCTCCACCTTCGATACTAAGCTCCCTTTCTTTGCACAGATTAAACCAGTGGACTGACAATTCAAACAATTCCCATTGAATACACGAATCCGAGCATGGACTTCATCTAAATTTAATTGAAATCAATTGGGCTAAGATAGGTTTCTTAACTGAATTGTTTACAGGGTGGAATTCCCCTGGAATACTTGGGATTGAAGGAATGGGAAGGTAGTAACGAAGCAAAGAGAAGAATCATGGAAACCGAAGGTGGAAACCCGGGTATGGAAGTCTTAGTTCTTGCTGTCTTTACGCTTTGCTGATATCTGCAGTACGTTGCCGCCGAACATTTTACATTCACGCTCCCTCCGCTTTGACTTGAATGCTGACTCTTCCACACAAACCTCCGACCCGCGTACCACTAAACAATGTGTGAGGATTGGCGTAAACATGAACGTATTCTTCCAATGACTTTAATATATTAGTTTTGTATATAAATAATATTTATGTGATATATATAGTTCCAAAACACAGTCTTCAAGCAATTTAAGATAGTAAATTTTGTGTAAAAGTATTTATTATATTCAATGGTTCGATATATATATATATATATATATAAACTCTCATGGTATAGGTTAGGAATATCATTTTCCACGTTAAACACTTCCTATTATTATATTGATAAGAATACAATTTTACATATACATGATAATATTTTAGCATTCTATGTCAAAGTTTCAAATAGTAGATTGTATTGGACTATAAAGAATAAATAATTATTTTTATTAAGTATATTTTACAAATACACAGTTATATTTTAGCACTCTATTTCAAACATGTACATTGTAATCATGTACATTGTAATGCTCTTAGTTTCAATTAGTAGATTGTATTGGATATAATTATATATCAAAAATAAATAATTATTTTAAGGACAATATACAATAATTTATATGTAAAATTTGTATGATTCTTAGTTTATAGTTCAAAGCTAAGGTTCAATAAGGAAATAACTTTGTATGCATTTTTTATAAATATGTGTGTTTTTTTTAATGTACCCAAAGGTAAACTTGTTACCGTCTTCTCAAGAAATACGAGTATTATTTTAAAAATTAATATAAGTTTTCAAGGTTAGTTATGGAAAAGCATAAGAGAGATATAAGTCTAGTAGAGTACAAGAGGAAAGACGGTCTAACCAACAAACATTGAATCTTGTTGATTAGTGGAAAAATATGTCTTCCATATTTATGAGAGCATGGGGTTGAATGCATGTCTTGAAGAGTGTAAGATACTCCAACTTCACATAGATTCCAACCTCAGGTATTTGAACTATCTCATTTCCTATGTGCTTTCTCTATCTCATTAGAATTGACTATTCCTATTGGCTTATTATATTCATTCCATTCATTTATATTTCCATATGTCACACTTATGGTCATTCTCATGTTGGAGGCTATAATTCAAACTTGTAAGTTAACAATAAGAGATGAAGAAGGTGAATAATGAAATCGATAATAGAGATCAAAAGTTGCATGGGAGGAAAGAGGCTAAGATGATTGGAATTTGTCCCCACTGCTTGTAGAGTACTATTTCATGAGTGCTCAAGAGCCCAAGATTAAACTCTATTGATTTTTCTTGAAGGTAGAGCATGGTCTTGACTCGCTCAAAAGACACTAAAAATCCTTAAGGGAAGAGGATTGCTAAGGAATTGTTAAGTGAAAAAGGAATATCTTTTGTTTTATGTCATAGTGGAAGGGAGTGTAATGGTAATGTTGGCTAGATGGATAACTATGATTTTTTATGGTGAATTATTTGGTCAAGCCCAACAATAATTGAGTTGGGTGAGAAGACAATAGTGCACCTGCAACATTCATGAGAGTTATGAATGATGTGTTTTGACCATTCATTGATGATTTTTTCATAGTCTACTTAGATGATATTCTAATTTTCAGTAAGACGCGTGAAGAGGATGTGAAAAAACTTTTAGATGTCTTGAAGAAGGAAAATTCGTATTTGAAGATGTCTAATTGTGAGTTTGGGAAAATCGCTTTGGATTATTTGGGTCATATGGTGAGAGAGAGTGAATTGAAGGTTGATCTCTTAAAATTTGATGTTATGTGAATTGGTCTAAACCCAACAATGTAATAAAAGTTAGGATCTCTTTTGGAGCAACCTAATATTGGAGAAAATTTATCACTAACTTCTCATTCATTGCAACACCATTACATGCTTTAACAAGTGTGCAACTGGTATTACAGTGGGGATGCAAGAAATCAAAATCCTTCGACACTTTGAAAGAGAAAATTCGTAAAAAACCAGTTCTAGCACTTCCATACCTTAAGTAGCCTTTTGAAATTCAAACCAACATAAGCAATTATGTTATAGGAGCAGTTTTGATGCATCATGGTAAGCCAATTTGTTATCATTCTGTAACATTTACCAAGGCAATAATTAATTATCCAAGTTATGATAAAGAGTTGCATGCTTTGGTACAAAGCGTGAAGAAATAGAAGCATTATTTGATGGGTAAAGAAATTATTACTCATACAGACAATCAACCTTCGCAATATTTACAATCGTAAACCAAGCTACAACAAGCTAGACATTTCAGGTTGATGGGATTCCTACATCAATTTCATTTGGTAATGAGGTATAAGAAAGGTATATACAACAAAGTTGGAGATATGTTATCAAGGCATATTGTTAGTGCATCTGCCATTCTTAAGCATAACTTAATCATGCATGAAAGATTTTATGCATTTTTATGCAACTTTGAGTCAAGGCCATCATGTTAAAGAGTTGGATTATCATGTTCATAACAAGATGTTGTATCATTTTTGAAAGTTATGTATTCCATAGGGTGAAAGAGTAAATGTCATAAGGTAATCCCACACATATCTTATTGTTGGCCACGTTGGTGTAGGAAAAATAGTTACTCAAATTCAAAGGTATCGTTATTGGCCTCGCATGAATGAAACTGTTTCAAGATATGTAAAAGGATGTTCCATTTGTGCTACTAGCAAGACAAGAAATATGAAATTTGATTTGTATACTCCACTTCCTATTCCTTCTCATCCTTGGGAAAGAATTTCTATGGATTTTTTTGGGGGACTACCAATGTCTAGGAAAGGTCATTATCATATATATGTTGTTGTGGCTTGTTTCAACAAAATGTGTGTGTTGATACCATGTAAGAAACAAGTTACAACTAAATAGACCACAAAGGTGTTCTTTCAAAATGTATGGGTTCACTTTGGGTTACCCGCTTCTATTATTTTTGATTGAGACTCTCGATTTGTCAAGAATTTTTGGTCAAGTTTATGGGAACTCATGGACATCATGTTGAAGAAGAGCACCACATTTAATTCACAAGCCGATGACCAGATAGAAGTAGTGAACAGAAAGGTAGTGCATCTCCTTTAAGGATATTGTGGTAAGAATCCTAAAATCTGGGATGAGCATTTTCATTACATCTAGCATGCCTAAAATCGTGCCAAGGATTTATAAACACAAGTATCTCCATTTGAAGCTTGTTTGGACTATTTTCCAAAGTGTCCTTTGGATTTCATCTTTGGTAAAGATATTGCAGTAGGTGGACATAGTGATGTGGACAAGGCCAAGTATTTCATTGAACAAATTAATCTATTGCATCAAAGAGTACAAGAAAAATTGGAGAAAAGCAAAGAAAAGTACAAAGCAACATATGAAAAGCATTGGGTTGATCATGATTTCCAAGTGGAAGATCAAGTTTGGTTGTATATCAACATGGAAAGACTACAAGGTGAAGGTAAAAATCTCAAACCAATTAGATATGGTCCTTTCAAAATCTTGGAGAAGATTTGCAACAATGCATTCCAATTATATTTGCCACCTTATATGAAAATTTATTCTTTTGTGAATGTGGAAAACTTTAGATTGTATGAGCCTCCAATGAATGATGATCATGAAGAGAATGTTTAGATTCCATATATACAACATTTTTCTCCTGAATTTGTAAATTAGTTGTAGGAAGACACAATTCTTGACAGAAGGATCAAGACTTCACATAGAGGAAATGTGGAGTATCTTTGAGTGGGGCTCAAAGGTGCCAATCCAGGTAAATCAAGGTGGATTGAGACCAGGAAAGTGACAGATAGGTACCCTCACTTACATGCTGAGTAAAAATAGACATTTGGTGGTCCAAAATATTCGAGTGGGGAGGAATGATTCGGGGGATCAAAAATATGCTCAAAAATCAAAATTATAAAACTCTCTTTAAACTAATTCTAAATCGTAGATCTTGTTGGTTTGATTCCAATGATGCTTGAATCACCTCAATCTAACACTGTATGAGAAAGTTAGCACATTATAAATTTTTTGAAAAACATGTAAAATGTCAACTTGCAGGGTTAATTGGGAAGATGACAGGGTAGACTGTAAACTATTGCGGCATTGATGTCAGTATGCTGACTGTTTAGTATAGTTTTCATACGGGCTAATCAAGATAGGACAAGTGGCGGGTTTCTATTGGTTGTGGTGATTGTGGTTGGGACAACCACAAGCCACCATGTGGCCTAATGAAATGTTGTCACGCGGCCCTATGGAAGGCCACCATTTGGCTTACCAATTGGCACCAAACGTTTGGTTTATGGATCGATCAACCTTAGCAAGGTCCGACCCTGTGACCTCCGAAAACATAACCGAACACCCTACCACTACAAAATGTAATTGGTTCTTAACATAAGGGAAAATGTTTATATTTATTGTTAAACAATTAGAGTATTTTTTTTTTTTCCCCCGGGGGAGAGGGGTGGCGTGGGGGTTGGGCTGACTAGCCCAGCCCTGAGTTATATGGAATTATGTATGACCTTGGGTGAAGGCGAAAGGGGCAAGCCATATGGCCCTAGCCCCAAGTCACATTGAATATAACTTAACAAATGAGGTAAAACACATGAGGGAAGCGTTCATGACACCCTACCTATGCCCAACGCACGACCATATCGACACCTCACACAACCAAGAGTGGATCTGGCATGGCGTGTGGCCTCTAGCCCACGCTCCTATGTCATATGGTGCCATACGACCGACATGAGGGTGTAGAAATAGGGGTGCAGTGTCAAAATAATAATTTGATAATTTGCACCATTGTTGATGTTTTCTCACTGAACTCGGGCAAATTTTTCACCTTCCATATCCACCAAAGGCAGAATTCATTTTCAATTTTGACAAGAGGTCAATTTTGCAAAAAAGATAGCAGGGAAATGAAGAAGGAGGCCTAACTTGGCCATTTTTCAGCCTTTTTGAGCTTAAGAAGAGCCTACACAAGTGTTTTTGGGTGTTCTGGACATAATGAAAGTGCTATTTTTACAATCTCTGCATTCTATGTTAATGTAATTTCACATTTGAGCATATAATTTAAAGGGCCAACATTGGAAGCTAGACCCATAGATGTATCCTAGGAGGGATTAAATATGTCATCAAATTGTTGTTTTGTGATGCTGCATGTTGTCTATTTTTTCAATATTAATATCTGAAAAACTTAAGTAAGTTTACTAAGTTTATGTTCTGTTACAATTTCAATCCATTGCCCATAAGACATAAACTAGCTTGCAAAATTTCATAAGAAACTTTCAATATATATATATATATATATATATATAATCATCAAAATTACATTTTTTTGAATTTCTAAAATTTGTGTTAATCAAGAAGGTTGGATGACATAGATAACCATTTGCACATAGAGGGAGTACCAAAAACCAATTCTCAACATCTGTCACTTAAAAATTATACTTGTAATTACTTAAATAAAAAAATAATAGCATCTGAGCCTCTCTAAACCAGGAACCCCATCATATAATAAAGCATTAAGACCTAAATAGAAGCCTCACCCAAGAATTTGAGGTCACTGACACCATAGTTGCCCCTTGGTCATCCACAAGAACTAACCAAAGGCTGCAGGAAGGAGCCCTTGAGGGAAACACTAAAGCCTCCAAGCCACTTAAATGGAGACACAACTATCAACCCATGAACCATTAGACCACAAACTAACAAAACACCATCGAAAAATAGCTTTGCCAAGTGAACACTGACATTACGAGCCACAGATAAGACGAGATATATCGATGTCAGGGAAAAAAGCACAACCAACCCAAAAGCACAATTGGCCGCAACTTTGATACATCATCGTAATCCAAGGAATGAAAGGTCAACCAAGGGCCTATTAGAAATAAAAACACAAGAGCTTTAGGAGAGAGCCATATACCATCACCCACCACCTTATATTACTGCTCATTGTAAGAAGATGAAAAATTTGTCGAAACTCGAGCACTTGAGCTAGGAGGGCCTCTGGAATTTTCACCATCAGACTCACAAGAAAGATGGTTCTCCACATGCATGAGGTGATAATCCATCATGTTCACGTAGAACATCAGGTTTCTCAACATTCTTTTGACATCCTCCAAGGAGGCAAAGATGTTTTACTTTTCTAACTGCTTATCGCTTAGCACCAAACCCAACAATGTCTTCATTTGCTAATTAATTGCAGCTAAATTAATGTATCGTTTCTTTCTACCCATGGTGTTCCCAGGGTCTAGAACCCACCCTTCCAGGTCCTCAAGCAATTCAGAGTTGGACATGGATGACCTCTCATCCCAAACTTTAATCTCTAAATCTCTTATCTCACGGCTTGTTTATGACGGAATTTTGTTGAAATATGTTGCCACAGAGTCGTGGAAAAAGAGCCTCACCCTTCTGTGTCAACGATGGGCTATGTCACTACCTCCCCTTCTACTTCTTTTCCTTTTTCATGGCAACATATTTGAATCATGAAGGGACACTTCCTATTCCCTGTGGGGGTTCCCCCTACCTAAAAATGAACACACAGACTGGCCAAAACCCCCCTTAACTAAGTCCGGACACCAAGACACAAACTCATCACATTAACACTAGAAAAAGGTAATGTTTGACGACAATACACTAGAGAAGGAAGAAGGTGATGTTTCTTTATCCAAAATTCAACTCCCTCAACCATTGGACAGAATAAACACCACCCCAAGATCACAGGACAATAACAACCTTACTAACAAAGACCTAACTTCAAATCTCACCCACCACACTAGACTCTATATGAAAATAAAATAACCAAGCCAATCCTCTCCACATAAAGCAGCCTGAACCAGCATCGGTAGTGGAAAAATAACCCAGACCAAAACACGAACTCACCTTAGAATAATCTAGAAAAAAACGAGACTTCAAAAGGAAATTAACTTGTCATGATTGAGTCACGCGCTTCTTAAGACCCAATTTACAATACTGGCACAACAGAAAATTCACCAAGACTGAAAAGGGGACCAAAACTCAAGAAATTAACTTACAGACCAAGTGCTCCAACCCGAATTGAAATGGTTCAAGTTCTTCTGCCTAGCGTGACCCAACTACAAATTCCACCACTACCTCTGCACACCAGAGTGTAAGAACTTCCGAGATTTCTTCACGCCTTGTTTGAAAAAAAGAAACCATTCCACTCCAAGGCTACTATCTACCTCACTGTCTCAGTAAATAAACTCCAAGAGTTCGAGGCCTCCCCATCATCACCCACTACTTCCTCATAAATTAGTTGCTAACTTTCCATGCTATAACCAAAGACCCTTGCCAAATAGATATTTGCATGCTCATGCATGACAAATACTTGTTGCATACCAAGCACATTAAATGAAGGATTAAGAACTCAAGAGTGATGAGCTCAAAGCCCTAAGCCTTGTCCCGTCTACTATAATACCCCATGAGAGAATAATAATCAAAATTATATTTTAAAATAAATAATTATATAAATTATCAACATTTAAAATGAAATTATAATCACAATATATTTATAAAAAAAAGTTATATTTTAAAATAACATTATTAATTTTTTCGAGCACTTATATTTTTTATTTGATGATGATGATGATGATGGTTAACGTCCACTGAGACCAATCTTTGGTCTATCGGACCTAAAGAAAAGAGTTATTTAATTTGATTTAAGATTTTATTCCTATGCTCAAAAAGCTTGGAGAGAAGTCTCCCGAGCTCACTATAATTTTGACATCTTAAAACGCTAGAAAAATCAGTATTAAAAAATATTAAAAAATAGTTTAATAGTGTAAAATAAATTATATTTGAAATGTCTTGTTAATAAACTTACTTTAATATATATATTTAAAGTAAGTTAAAATAAATTTAGGTTAAAATATATATTTTTTTAGTATAAATTTATTAGATATTGAGTTGTAATTGGAATGTTTGAGTTATAATTTGATTAAAAAAAAAAAAAAAAATTAATTCATCCTCCAATAATTCTAACCACTTAAACAATAGATTATATTTATAATATTTAAACTTTGTGAAATTTTAATTATGAAAAAGGTTTTTTACATTCAATATTTTGAGTAAAGTATCTTCTCATTATCTAAGACAAATAACATGACTAAATAATATTTTGTAAAAAACTATCAATTTACTAATAAATAGGATAGGAAAGAAATAATTGTTTTGATAAAGCCGACGAAATAAACAAGAAAAATTAAATTATATAATTTAGAAAAATATATATTTTTAAGAAATTAGTATATACAATTAATGTGAAGAGGGGAGACCATAAGATGAAAAAGGAGATGAGTGAGAAATAAAGAGAAATGGTTATAGAAGTAAATAGGTAGGAAATGGACAAAAAGTGTATAGAAGTATGATAGGTAATTGAGGGCGCTAATTTTAAGAGGGAAAAAAATAATGGTTTGCGCAATATTATCGTTATAAAAATGATGAATACGTTAAGTAAAGTTGCCATAATTTTTATTGACATGTTTAAATTACATTTTAATTTATGTTTATCAATTCAACATAATATGTATTTAATATTAGATTGATTAAATAATAATAATTTAATTTTTAGGATTATATTTAAGTTCAACACCAAATTGCTGGATAAGAGATACATATTAATGGACAAGTTTAAAGTATTTTTTAATTTATCTTTATCAATTTAATATATTGTAGTGTGTATTCATTAACATATTGATTATATAAGTGTATTTGATCATGAGCATCACAAAAGAGCTTTGTATTTTATAATTGTTGGTATAGAAGAACAAAACAATGAAGACACATTAGAAATAGTAAAAAAACAAATAAAAACAAAATTTCGTATTCATACAACTTATCTCACATAAGCAATAAGGGTAGGAAAGTTACTTGAGTATAAAAACATACTAATCCTTATCAAAGTCAATTGCAATTACTCAAGAAATCCCCAAGCCTAAAGGAACAAGAATATTTATAAATGAATATCAATCTAGAAGACCAAGATGAACTTAGAAAAGAAGTCCAAAAGATCAAGGAGGCAAGAAAAGAAGGGAAATGGACAATCACTAGGAATAGGAAATTTATTATTAGAGATAGAGTCTCAAACACAAGTGATAAATAGGGACTAGCATCACTCTTGATCCTCTTCTAGAATTTTTGTGGTTTTCCATGGTGTAAAGGTTCTATGTTAAGTTGGATCTCGATTGATATTGATATTATTATTTTAGTTGAAATTTGGGAGCATGACGAATCTATGGTCCCTCACCTTGACATATTCACTCTTTGGTCAGCTTGGAATAAGAAATCCTCTCGAAAGGGTTTTGGTGGTATAGCCTGTTATATAAGGAACATTGTTTCCTCTCACATCCGATTTCATAAAATTGACCTCTTCAATTAGTACATTTGGACCAAGATCTATGATTCTACCACCAATAGGATATTTATTACAATATTCTATTTCGCTCCTATTAACTCTACATCCTATAAGAAAAAATACGTGGATAAGAATTGTCCTTTCAATACGTTAGAAAAATACATCTACAACCTAAGGAATGAAGGTAATATCCTTTTTCTTGGGGACTTTAATGCTAGAAATTCTACTAACCAAGCTATTGTGTTAAGTAATAACTCTAACTCGGACCCCTTGTGGCTTGATTAAGATGGTAACTTAGCTAATAGATTCAAGAGAAACTCTAAAGACATAATCGAGAACTTATTCAGCACTGAGCTCCTCAAACTTTTTAGTTCCAAGTACCTAATCATTTGCAATGTATTAACAAGTGGCCTTCCTCTGTTCAGATGACCTGTTTCCATGGGTTGGGTAGCAATGTTGTGGATTATGCAATTTCTGACACCCATGCCCTCAACCGTATTACAAAATTTGAGTTACTTAACGAGTACGAGCCTGAATCTCACCATAGACCTTTGTCTTTATCCCTTAATCTTGTTATGCATACCACCCACATGCAGGGGACTAGTGAAAGAAAAAGACACTTTCTCTTTGATAGAAGTAATGTTGACCTTTTCCTAAGGGATTTAGGCTCCCTGGCTTATAATAACAACGTTGATAAAATTTATTACCATTTTACTACTACCATCAACAAGTTCGCTAAGGAGACTTTGTATAAGTAGAATAATAGAACTTCCAATCCTTGGTACGACAAAGACTATAAAATTGCCAGGAAAGCGACCAGAGATGCTCCTAGTTAAATCATTAAGCTCTGAAATATAAGTATATACAAATTTCTCATCAAAAGGAAGAAGAGGTCATATATTAATAAGATACAAGATCACCTTCTCCACCTTTCTAAAGTTGCACCCAAAATTTTTTGGTAGAATGCGCTTGTTCGTAAAACTAAAGATAATCATTATATCGCCTTAGAAAATTGGGACAACGATATTAATAAGTCATATGACTCTCTCGACACCATGGGCACCATCTTAAACACTCCTATTAAGGAAGATATATTTTCTCTGGAAGCCATTGAGTCTGGGATTAATAAGCTCGCTAATGGGAAAGCTAAATATATTGAAGGATACCAAGCTGATATCTTTAAAATAGTAATATCTATCCTCATTCATCATCTCCACAAGCTTCTCAATTTAGCAGTAAAGCATAGCTTCCCTAAGCTTTGGACACAAAGCCTTATTGTTCCTATCTTTCAAAATTGAGACAAAAACGTTCCCTCTAACTACATGACCATTATGATTAGCCACATCCTAGCCAAGATATATGGGCTCATTTTGGAAAAGAAGCTTAGCCTTTGGCTTCAAAACCATGGTAAAAGAGCTAAAGGGCAAGTTGGTTTTAGGAGACATCACTCGACTATCGACCATATTGTCACTCTCAGGATCATTGGAGAGGAATGTCGTAATAGTAAATTCGATCTCTTTTGTTGTCTTGTGGACTTTAAAAAATATTTCAACACTATTCCTCGAGATAAGATCTAGGAGAGACTTGAATAGATCATAGTTCCTCCTAATTTGAGGAATGATGTGATATACCTCTACGAGACTACCATTTCCAAGCTTAATACCAACGAAGGGTGGTCTAAAGATATTAAATGCAATATCAAGGTTAAGCAAGGGTGTTCCCTATCCCCTTCCCTTTTTGGCATTTACATCGATAAGCTAGGATTTTCTGGAAACTGTTAATTGCAAGGGCACTGAACTTGCTGGTATAATCATTACTCCTCTCCTTTGTGTTGATGATATCATTATTCATGCAAAGCGCTATGATGAACTAGACAAGAAACTTAAGACTCTTTAAGTTTACTACTCCAAGATGGGTATTATAGTTAATACCGACAAGAATAAAGTCATGATCATTAAATCCAAAAATATCACCCATGGTAGCTTCATCTATGATAACTATTTCTTAGAGCAGGTTCCTTCTTATAAACATTTGGGTATTCACTTTCCTCATCAGTTCAACTGAAATTATCGCATCGAGAAAATGATTATTGGGGGTTGGAAACCTTATTATGAGCTTAAAAACAATTGTAAGTTGGGCGATATTTTCCTTTGGAGTAAAAAAGGTTCCTCTCTGAGACTCTCATCACCCCTGTTGTCTTATATGAATCCAAAGTTTGGGGTTGTAGTATATCCAGAGAGCCGTGGAGAAATATTGAGATGATTCAAAAGAAATTCATAACATACAACCTCAAGATCAAGGGAAATACTCCCTATCCTATCCTCTTGATCGAAGATGGCCTATCCCCCGTTGAAAGTAGGACTAGGTTTAGATATCTGATGTATAAGAAGAGACTTTACAACATGGAATCCAAGAGGCTCCCAAAAATTGCTTTTAACTTTAGTCAAAAACCCCACCTTTGCCTCAAACACAGGTGGCATAAGGATGCCTGGTCTTGGTTCAACCATTGGGGCATTAAGGAGGAGATCATCATGGGAAGCAAGGAAAGTATCAAAAATACTATTACCTGCAATTTTAAAGACAAGTTGTGGGATGATAAGGAGCTGGAGGGTAAAAGGAAGCTCAAATACTATAAGGAGGTGATCAACCCCACCCTTGGTAATCATAATTATCTCTCTGTGTTGACCAAGGTTCAACACTAAGAAAAAAATGAACATCGCTAGGATAAGAACTAATTCTCATGAGATTTGAAGTGAAACTGGGTGGTGGTCTACTCCCAAGGCTCCCTCAAACAATAAAATTTGTCAAATTTGTGATACTAAGAGGGTGGAAGACGAAAAAACTTCCTTTTAGACTTCGAGACTCTTACTCACATCCGCTCTCAATTCCCTAACATTTGCCACACTTCCAATCTCCTTGACTTATTAAGTCATCCCAATTATATCGATTTTGGAGCACTTCTTTCCCTTTTTATCATAGAAACAAGATTTTCAAGAATCACAATTAGATTATTTTTCTTTTCTTGAGATCTAATAAACCACAATGATTTTAATAGACATTAATTATCATCATCATCAATAATAATAGTAATCCAATTTTTAAAATTATACTTAAAACAAACACCAAATTAATAGATATAATATACAATTTTAAACTTACATTGGACTTGCTCAAACTGTACTTTATTACTATATTGTTAACAATATGGAGTGCGATTTTTATCTTTACCATACAAATTTCGAAATCGCAGGCTCTTGAATTTTCTATTACAATGTTTTAACAAATCCGCAGTGGAACCGATTAAAAATAAATAAAAATAAAACTTACAATAGCATTCGAAGTTTACTTGTATCACAGATTGGTGAAATCATGCTCATATCATTGAGTTATACTTTTCGTATTCCAGGCATATTTTACTTAATATATATATTAATCATCGTATTACTTTCACCAAATGATAATTTATATCAAGCATGCTAAAACGCACTCAGATGAAGGATATAATATATTCATTAAATATTTTCCAAAGGTCAAATGTTTTATATCTCAAGTGCTAGTGTTATGAAATTGGCCAACCGGTGTTAATATATCAATATAAGTAAAGCATGTAGAAGACATGTAGAAGAGTGAATTCATTACAGACAATTCTTTGGTTTACAATTACAACCAAAGTTGTGCCCTGGCTGGGAAGTCTAATCACATTGTCTGCCCATTCCAATTTCCTTTCCTTCCTTACTGTTAGCTTTCATCATGTTTATTTACATGGCTATTATTACTGCATGACAACAGTCCCTGTTTTGGGCATCTCATGCCCATCAACCAGTAAGGATTGTGGGCATGGGAAGCTTCAAGAGAATCCACTGGATTACCACTCAAATTATTGTGGTTTCCAGCATCACAATCATCATCAACAGGGGCAGGCAAGTTTAGGTCCCACAGTTCCACTCTTGCAGGCATCTGCTGCTGCATAGGGGTCTCCTTGTTGCTAGAAATAGTACTAGTAGCATCCGAAGCCTCTGTGCTAACCCAGTGGCATCTTTTATGACCACCCAAAGCCTGACCTGAACCAAAAACTCTGTGACAGATTGAGCATTCATGGACCCTTCTTTTCTTCCCTGAAAAGGCAGCAGTCTTAATTGTTCTCGTTTCATCCCTATCTTTGACACAAGAATCCTTAATCCTCTTCCTGGGACGAGGCAGCTGAGAGTCCGATCCGGGTATCAGTTCCTCATCAGTAATATCTTCCTCTAGGCTCTCGTTCTCCTCTATCTGTGAAAAAGAGCCCTTCAACTTATTGTGGCTTGTCCTGTGGCCTCCCAGAGACTGAGGGGAATGAAAAACCTTATTGCAAGTGTTGCATTTGTACCTGGTTTTCTCAACCTGGTCATCATTATAAAGACCAACACATGCATCTATTTTTTTATATTTGGGCCTCTTCCTGATGCATTTCGGAATCTGGGAACCAGTGGTGGGAAGCTTCAGGTCACCTGATTTAGGCTTCTCAGCCCTTATTTGGAATTCTGGGTTTTGAACAGTGTTTACTCCACTTGCAAACATTACAAGACAGAGGGCTATGTCCTCTACTTCAGTATTGGTTGACGAACCAAATCGATCAAGGGGATTAAATTGGGGTGCATACCTGGATCTTTTGGATCTCTTTCCCTTCATCCACTTGCTTGAATTCCCACTTGGGTAATCGATCACAACCTCAGCATCACTCTCACTTCGGTCGTTTTCTTTGTCTTGGGTCTCATGTTTCTGTGAATCTTCGGACTTCTTGCTCCTCTTAAATTCAATTTCAGTGAGTTTCTCTGCATCCATGGAGGCAGGCGCGTGAACTCTCATGTGACCACCAAGAGCTCTTCCTGAGACGAATATCTTGCTGCTGCACAGGTAATTCAACTGGTGCTCCCCTTCTTCCCGTTTCTTGAACATCTCCATGGCTTGGTTGGTGGGATACAATATATCCTCTGTGGCCATGCCGTAAACTCTTCTCCACCTTCAATACTAAGCTCCCTTTCTTTGCACAGATTAAATCAGTGGACTGACAATTCAAGCAATTCACATTGAATATACGAATCCGAGCATGGACTTAAATGATATCAATTGGGCGAGTGTTGATTGCATACGATGGGTTTCTTAACTGAATTGTTTACAGGGTGGAATTCCCTTGGAATACTTGGGGTTGAAGGAATAGGAAGGTAGCAAGGAAGCAAAGAGGAAGCACAAGAGAAGATTCATGGAAACTAGGGTATGGAAGTCTTCTTTCTTGCGGTCTTTTCGCTTTGCTGATATCTGAATTACGTTGTGGCCCAACATTTTCCATTCACGCGCCCAACGCTTTGACTTGAATGCTGTCTCTTCCACTCAAACCTCGGACCCGGGTACCACTAACTAATGTCTGAGGATGCACTTATTGTCGTAAACATGAGCGCATTCTTCCAATGAGTTTAATATATTAGTTTTGTATATAAATAATATTTTTGTGCATAAAATATATATGAGATATATAGACTTCCAAAACACCATCATATATCATTTTTTTCAAGCAATTGAAGATAATAATTTTGTGTAAAAGTATTTATTATAAACCATGCTTCGAGAAAACGCTTACATATACTCATTTTAATATTTCTCTTTTAATAACATTTTCTATCACTACAATTAAGAGTATATCCTTTAATTATTTAAAACAATTGTTAAAAAAAAAAAAACTTCAACGTATTCAAATATAAATATAAATATAAATATATCTATATCTATATATATATAATTTGTTTGGATAAAAACTCTTAGGAATATCATTTTCCACGTTAAACACTTCCCGTTATTATATTGATAAGAATGCAATTTTTCAAATACATGATTATATTTTAGCATGTTATGTCAAAGTTTCAAATAGTAAATTGTATTGGACCAAATTATAGATCAAGAATAGATAATTATTTTCATAAGAATATAATTTTACAAATACACTATTATATTTTAGCATTTTATTTCAAACATGTACATTCTAATGCCCTTAGTTTTAGTTAGTAGATTGTATTGGAAGAAATTTTGTATCAAAAAAAATAATTATTTTAAGGACAATATGCAATAACTTTATATGTAAAATTACTATAATTTTTAGTATAGAGTTCAAGGACAAGTTTTAACTAGGAAATGACTATGCATGTATTTTTTATAAATATGTTTTTCTATGTACTTAAAGGTAAACTTACTATGTTATTTTCAAGAAACAAGAGTATTATTTTAAATCAACATAGATTCATCTGAACCAGAGACCTAACATGAGTAGAGAGGAATCAAATTTCTTTAGATGCAAACTTGTTTTAGAGTGCAAAACATAATGTGTAATTTTGTTATTGTTTAAATTGTATTTTTGAATGTTGAGCCATTTTATGTTATCAACGCATATTAAATTGAAATTTTTATTATTAATATATTTTTAAATATATGTCAATATTAATTCATATTAAAACATTTTACTCATAACTCACATGCACATCTTATTCTATATGAAATTAATATTTTACTTGTAATTACTTTTCATGAAATTATATTATTTAGAGAAATTTTATTTTCATTTTAAGACGGACACCTAGGTGGAATGAGCCTTTCTGCTTAAAGTTATATAAAAATATATTATTTAACATAGACATCTAAATATTTTATTTATTACTGGAAAAGTGAAAGTGAAATGTCAATAAACCAATTAGAATGCAGGTAACATATCAACAAACTTAGTTAATTTTTGTAGTAATCCATTTTTAATTTTTAATTTATATGGTTTTTGAATTTTTGTTTTTTTTGTTTTGGCTGACATTAGTGAAAATTATTTATATTATTTTTTAAATTACTTACACATGGCCCTCATACTCGATTGTATAATGAGCCTCTTGTCTCAATAAGAACTTCATGGGATGTCAAATACTTCAATGATATCACTGGTAAATCCATGCAAGAGCTTTGGAGTGATTACAAGGCTAAGTATGGAAATGGATCGTGAGCAAAAGTAGTGGGTGAATTGCTGCATCACATAAGTCTGTGGTGAAATTTCATTGCAATATCAATCAACATATATCCATCTAAAACATAGATCTAACATGAGCGTAGAGGGATCAAATTTCTTTTGTTACAAACTTATTTTAGAGTGCAAAAAAAAATGTGTAATTTTTTACTATTTAAATTGTATTTTTGAATGTTATAAAGATTACATAACATGTGTATAGATCGATTTTATATTAATTCATGTTAAAATATTTTATTCATCACTAGCATTGGATGTTTTATCTCTATAAAATTATATCTATGTATTCTATTACCTAAAGAGTGAAAGTGAAATATCAACAACTGAGTTAATTGTTTTGTTAATAGATTTTTAATTTTTAATTTATATGGTTATTTAATTTTTGAATTTTTTTCCGACATGAGAAAACATTATTTTTATTCCTTTTTTAAAGACATGACATACTTACACATGTCCCTCATACTAGATTGTAGAATGAGCCTCTCGGCTCAAAAATAAAATAAGTTTCTAAGGTTAGCTACAGAAAAACACAAGAGGGATATAAGTCAAGTAGAGTAGAAGAGGAAAGAAGGTCTAACCAACAAACATTAAATTGAATCCAAGTGTTGGTGGAAAAATCCATCTTCCATATTTATGAGAGCATGGGGGTTGAATACATGTCTTGAAGATCATAAGATACTCCATCTCTATTGAGATTCTAATCCCATGGATATTTGAATCATCTCATTTCCTATATGCTTTCTCCATTCCATTTTAATTAACCATTCCATTTGTCTTATTCTGTTTATTCCATTTGTTTATATTTCCCTATGTCATGCTTGTGATCATTCTCATGTTGGAGGCTGCAATTGAAACTTATAAGTTAACAATAAGAGTTGAAGAATGTGGATACTGAAATTGATAATAGAGATGAAAAGTTGCATGGGTGGAAAAAGGTTGGGATGATAGGAAATTATCCACATTTCTTGTAGAGTATTGTTTCATGAGTACTCAAGAGCTCAAGATTAAACTCTATTGAGTTTTTTTGAAGGTAGAACATAAATTTCCCCCTTCGTAATTTCCCCCTTCATCTACCGTTGATGCCTGCACTGTATAGTTGATGCTTGTTCTGTGATGCCTAGCTGTACTGTGCTTCTGCATTTATCTCGGTCTCGGTTTCTAGATTTGGCCCAGCTTAGGAGAAAACTACAATCCAATTTTTTGGAGCTTATTCAGGTATTTTGCTATACACTTAATTTCTCCAGTGCAAATAACTCTAGAGGTTATAAGCGCATACAGTGATAGCATTAATGCAAATTTTTATGTCATATTAAACTCAAAATAGATCATAATTTAGTCTTCGTTTCAAACTATAAATCCATTAATGGCTATCATACTGTGGAATACTGGAACTAGAGATATGAAATCTGGAGGTGTATAGTTTAGATGGGACTGTACAAGTCTTAGTTACAAGCCTTAAGCAATAACATTAATGCACAATATGCACATCGATAACTGAATTTTAAAGAAAAACATTTGCGGAATTTAGGGACTCTGTAACTTACCGATAACCGCAACTCACGGATGCCACTCCAAGCTTTTGTACTGTGGATGGATTTCTTACTCCTTTTCTCTCCAGTCAAAACATCACTGTAGAATGGTGATATTTCCCTCTTTAGCCTGCTCAACATCCCAGCTATCCCACTTTCATCTTCATCACCAGTATCCACAGGCACCTCGCCCACCACCTCTGTGCTCACATCTATGGGGTTTTGAAAATAGGGCTTCTGAAATTCCCCATCCTTGCAATCTTCTTCCTCCTCCTCCAAGGCAATGCACTCTTCCTCGTCATAATTCACAGAATTATTGTGGGAAAGTTCCTCAACATCCTAGCCGGAAACTAGCCAGCCACCGTGGGCAATAATGACGTTCACCAAATCAGAGTCTCACACCTTCAAGAACTCATCCTTTATGGGGAAATCGTTGGGCTTCTCAGAAGATTGCATAAAATCGAAAACCTGCTGCTCCATACTAGCATTCCCTCCCTCCCATTCCACATCACCATTCCCAATCCCATTTCCACCACCTGCTGAACACCTCCTGGCACCTCTCATTGAAAGCCTATTATCGTTATTTCATTTTTTCGAATTCCAGCAAGGCCGCTATTGTTGTGGATTTCGGCGATGATAATGATGTCTGTGCGGGGCAGGATGCCTAATTGAGAGTAGCATGTTACTATGAGGACAATTCTGGAAACTTAAAATGGCAATGCCACCCATGGACACTCTCCCTCTCCATCTCATACACATAGGCACGAATTCTTCATCACCTTCTCCCACAACGACATTAAAGTTAAAGGTAACATTATTCTGAATACCGTCCCTTCTGTCATGTTTAGATCGAGCAAAAAAGTAGGCTGGTTCGATGGGGGCGCTTGATGACCTTTCAAGGGTAACGAGATCTGAGAAGTGTCGAAGGATCACTGTCTTTTTAGTCAGAAGGGGCCCTGCCTTAAACTTCTCCGTTGTTGTCACAAGTTCCACTACTGCAACATACTTTCTTGTATTTCTGGCATTCTCCGCATAAAAACCCGGCCAGGAAGCCCTAGATCTACCTCAACGCCTTAGTTATTCTATTGAGGACTCTGACATGGCCCTTAGGTGGCGTGGTTTAGCGCCCTGCATGCATGCATGCTCTATTATGTTATGGACGAGGAGAGGCATGTTGCCCTCATGGGAGGGCCCACATGGTTATCGAGGTTTATTTTAATTTGTTTTAATCACTTTAATGAATTTCATATAGTTGTTATTTATTATTTATGTTTGCAGAGTGTTATCATGGCGTAGCATATTTCTTATATCTGCTTTTGCAGAGTAGTGCAGATACTAGTGCAGATACTGTAGGGCTGTTGTGAACTTAGCATAAAAGCCTTCTGTCATCCATGCTACAGTGTGCTCTAGCCACTCTTACATCCAAGGATCTAGTCACGAAAGCCAGTCTTCGATACTTGGATCTTTCTCCTCACATTCCAGTTCTCACACAGAGAGCTTCTCCACTCCTATTCAATTGAGGACAATTTTGGGATAACCCTTTTTGATTTTCCCGGTTCATTTGTGATCAATTGTCAAGTAAGCGAGAAAATTGGGATTGAAAGCTTTCAATCGTACCAGATTGATAACTTGAGGCAGCAGAGTGAGCACAAATATATACTGTAGCACGTTGCATAGGTAAAAACTAGATAACCTATTGCTTGGATTGTTTTTTGTTATGGGAGCACAATTTACAAATATATCTCTTTATTGAAGCTTCAATTTTACCTTGCATGGGATCATATCACTGGCCTATTCGATTAGACACTAATCTCAAAGAAGCCCCATTAAATCATCCCTTTCATTGTCAAATATTTTGGATTCAATCATATGGTTTAGCAGATTTGCTAGTATGTTGGTGGAAGGAGGTTTGAATCATCCCTTTCATTGTCAAATATTTTGGATTCAATCAAATGGTTTAGCAGATTTGCTAGCAAGTTGGTGGAAGGAGGTTTGATCTAGCTTGAGGTTTGATCCAGCTTGAGGTTCAGTAGATTCTTTTGTTCCATATCCTTCAATAGTAGAAAACCCAGTAGCAGATTCAAAAGCACCTAGAGAAAATCCAGTTGCAGGAGAATCATCATTCGGAAATGGTTATTTGGACACGGGATTCGCAACAGCATTATTGGAACTAACATGATTATTCCCACAACATTATTGGAACTGACATGATTATTCCCAGCATAATTTCCATACTGGAATTCCACACAACCATCCCATAAGCATTCCCAACATTAGAATCGGCATCATTCCTGGTATTATTAGAACCAGCATAATTTCCAGTCCCAGTAGTAGCACAAGCCAAGCCAAAAAGTAGTCACAATAGTAGCAAAAGCCAAGCTAAAATGCAGTACCAATTCGAGGCATGGATATATTCAGGATCTTGATGTACAACTGTGCTGCTCCAACTCTGGGTGGCTCAAGACGGGGACTAGCTGCCTTGCAGCCATTCTTGTTTATCTTCAAAGTGGCTTGATTGGATCCTCTTGGGAAGAGACCCAATGTATTATGTTTCCAAACATGCACACTTTGAAAGAGACTTATTATAAATTATTGTCACATATATCTATACACTTTGAGGATATGAGGTACATTTGTTAGCCATCCAAATTCTAACCAATCCACTAAGTGACCAAACTAACTATTATGTTCTTAACTAGTTACAATAAATAAACATGACACCATACATGTAGGTTATCTAAATGTATCCATTTAGGTAATTCATGAGCCAATAAATCACAAATGAAAGGTTACATATCAGAATAAAAAGCTATAAATTAATTGAACCATGACAATCATAACATTTCACCATAAAATTTGGCATAACTCATAGATGCAATTAAGAACATTTTCGTCGTATGGAATTGTTCACCAACTAGCTACGTAAGTGTTTTTTTTCATAACATACACATTTGATCCCCTACTTAAAGATGTAAGTAAGTACACTTATTAATGTTTTAATCCTAACATGGATATTTAATTCTGAAACCAAAATGACATGGACACATTAATGTTGTAACATTGTATTCTCCAACTAATAATAAAATGTGAACAATTGACAAAGGCACAGGAACTTATGGAGGCTATGATACCATGATTGGGGAATACTAAGTCGGGGAAGAATGTTTCTATGTGCACAAGAATCATTTTTCCACCTTTGACAAATACTTTTTTCCCTAATCAAAATCATGAGAAATTATCCTCCACTTCGCTCATTAACTTGACAAGCCAATCATTGAATGCAGTAGTCTAGGAAGGGCCACCTTCCACAATTATGAGAGAATGGGATTAGTAATTTGAGGAGGATTGAGTGTGTCAAATCACCCATCTAGAAATCTATTTCCATGGGAAAAAATGTCACATGAATTGTGCCCATGAATTAAAGGGTGATTTTGATGGTTGAGGGAGGTCATTATATTTAAGAGGAAGAGAGCCTACATGTGAGAGGTAGGAACCTAAATAGAAAGGGGAAGTCGATTTGGAAGTAGTGCAAAATGAGAATCGAACATTGCATAGGGGAGAGGATGTGAATGGTAGGGACACATGAATGAGGAAATGTGGGTTGCATTTAGAAGAAGAGTTATAAAAAGTAGGAATTGAAATAGTGATGGGCCCAAATTGGTAATTCCTTAAACTGGTGGTATTAACTCGCATGGAATAATTTCCTTGAATTTAATTAAATATGTGTTGTTATTTGAAACCGAACATGATGCATTGGACGAAAATGGGCACGATGAGCCACTAAGAGAGTTATATGACAACGAAGAGGCTCACACATGTGTTGTGCAAGCTAGCATATGGCTCCTAGAAATCATGGAAGTCTTGTGCGTTGGGAGGAAATAATTCCATATTGAAGCTTTAACAATGATAAATTGATAGGTTTCTTCTATTTACTGAGATTTTTTCCAAAATATCCCTTGTGGTGTCATGTTCTAGCTAGGGGTGGCCAATTTAGAAATATTAACTGCAATTAAGCTTACCGTTGGGTTGGGAAATCCTCACCTTTAGTAAATTTTTGGATAGCTTTCAATTTTAGATAAGTTCTCTTGTTTTGTTAAATTTTAAATATAGCCCATGCATTTTATGTATTACACATGCAATGTGATTTGAGTTGTTGAGTGTGGTAAAATATATGATGGAAATATATTGCATACAACTTGTAGAAAATTCTATATGCACATGAGTAATAAATTTTGTCTTGTTGCCTTAGAATTTACATTGAATTTCATGTGTATGATGTTCATTGGTTATGTCTTCAATATATCCTTTTTTCATGCCTTTGGCTAAAGTTCTTAGACATCAAATTTGGATTGAATTTCTTTCTAGATGCATACATTTTTAGGAACTTAAAATTACAATAATCAATCAACATTACCATGTATAACCTATGCATTAATTTCAATGCAATTCATTGACGGATTTGGAATCACTGATATTAATTATTACTAGATGTAGGTTTTGGTATGGCATCATAAGTTAATGGGCATAACTTGGATTTATAGCCTAGTAGTAGTTGTATGTAACATAGCCCCTACTAACCCAAGCCCAAAGGTTAGAACAAGGCTAAAACTATGCTAATTCGACCTCCAATGTCTCATTATGGAAACAGGGTCTAAATTTTTTGATCTTTTACAACTCCTTCCAAACATAAACTGGATAGCATTGTTATGTTTTCTCATCGAGACCTTTCCAATGATATAATTTATGTTTTGATCCGAAATTTCAAACAAAATATATGGATAGTTAAATTTTTACCAATTAGATCATGCCATATGGTACCCTTATGGTCTCCACATGGCGCCCACGTTTCGATCCCAGTTATGCGCCACATCGTGGCCAAAATGTAGTTTCTGACCCTATCTAACCAATATGCGAATTAATCCCGACTCACATGACCCAAAAATAACATAATATATATAGTATATGATTGATGTATGTGGGTGTCAACCCTCCATGGATACATCACCCCAGGAATTAAATCCCAACCAGTCTCAATGTTTCTCTCTGCTAAACTTTCAAAGACAATATTTTGGGCTATGTAGCATCACACACCTTGCGTGGAAGCTAGCGACCCTCTTCTCCATATGCTACCACATTCACACCACAGAGTGTTTTATCCATTGATAATTTCTCACAATTCAAGTCACCACGAGACTGGAGTCCAGACCATTCTACTATGTCCTCCACTGAAAATCTCTATTGAAAATCCCTCCAAGGTTACATGGGAGTCCCACCATGAGTTCCAACCCCTTGTATGTGTGTTCCCACTCTCTTTCTTAGCTATATTGGTGGGATATGTCATGCCGCATTAGCATGGGGATAATACCCAGACAATTGTCTACCATGATTCATTTGAAACCTCTGGGTTTGGGGTCCATGGTGTCATCATCCTTTGTCACTCTGCCCTCATGGGTGGGGTTCCACATAACCTTCAAACCCATACCTCTTCATGGTTTCCCCAATACTATGTGCAATTGGATGCTTTTCCTTGATTTATGCTCCCACTTCGAGGCCCATCATGCCACATCATCTTAGGAACTTGACCTTGGTAGTTACTCCCTTGTGCTCCCCTCAAATCTATAGGGATACGGTTCTGGGGTCATCTGACGATTAAGAAAACTCACCCCTCAATGGCCCATATTTCTCTTAATTAAGAACTTGGTCACTATGCCTGCTCATAGGGTCAAAGATGGTTAAACACTTTCACTAAATTCCTACTCTCCAAACTTGAGTATTTGTAGCCTTGTGCTTAATAACTATTAATGTATATATAAGGGCCTTCTTCCGAGCCTCCAACGAATAGTCCTTAAGCATACAAAGGTGTATGCAAGCCTTCCGACCTACTCCTCCTGAGCTTTTCCAAGGCTTGATCGTGGCTATTATACCATTGTACTCATATGCTTATTTATATATATGACACGATTTTATCCCTCATGAGATTTTCAATATCTTATCCCAACTCGGCGTGTGGCTTGCAAGCATATATATACCTATATATCTATATATATATATGTGTGTGTGTGTGTGTGTAAATACACACACGCGCACACACACACACAGACATATAATTTCTAATCCTCCTTAGTTTACAATATGTTATCACAAAATTGCACCTGATAGGATGCTAACGAGACAACTTCATGTAACTGTTTCAAACCAATCTTATGACTGAAGCTTAGCCTCTTCAGTCTGAGAGGGCTCTCTCAAACAGTTAATGATATTTGATAAAGATAGATTTAGATGGCTAACTCTACTTGGAAAGCAACTTGCTTGTGATGTGTATAGTTTGAAAATAGTATCAGTCTGCAAACATTGGGCTTATGGAGTCAAAAATTTCAGTGATTCATTAGTAAGTTTACTTGACATGGAAGTTGAGGAAGGTAAGAGTTTTTAGCAGAAGTACACACACATGAAATAGGAAATAACATAGTCAATTCATCTATAAAGGAAGTCAGAGCATTACATGAATGAATTATGAGTATTAAAGATGAAAACCACTGAAAATAGTACACTTAAAAGATATAGATAAGATAGGCACTAAAAACTCAATCAGAATCTCAGGTTGGTCAAGAAACAATTCTTTTTATTACTGAAAACAATCAATTTACATAAAGTTGCAGTATTGCCAAAAAATCTCCAACCCCTGACAAATTCAACTCTCTACCCTTTAATAGACTTGTTACATGATGAGATGATCTACCACATGGCTAGATTCATCGAATTTTCCCTAATGACACCTTGCATAACCATAAAACATATATTTAATGAGAAAATGACATCTATCCTACGTGACAGTCCTTTTCCTAATAGGAATAAAACTGTTCATTATTACATTAACAACCTTGTATCCTAAAAATAATTACATCTTTGAAAAATATTCCTTCACTTGTTTGAATAGGGTGTGGTGGGACTCATCACTACATGACATCTTAATTGACCTCCTCTAAAACTAGAAACAAACCCTGTTTTTTAGGCAAACTGGTCCTTATCTTCAACGAGGGGTTTGGATGATGAGTTTACTTCATCACATGGTCTTTAAGTCTTGGATTAATGCTGGAAAGATCCCTTGAACCTTAGAAAGTGTCAAGCTATCCAAAAGTGCACAAAAACCTGCTCATATAGCTTCAAAACAATACGCTACGAAAGTATGACAGTTTCGTAGCGTACTTTTGTAGCTTTACAAAAATGCCTTTTGCCATCAATATTTTTGGTTCTTTCCTCCTCCGTGATGTTCCTTATGCCTTTATACATCTTCCATACCATTTTCATCTCTTGTGAGCTCCAAAAACCAGCTCAAAATGGAAAAAGGAAAGCTATAATAGTTTCGTAGTGCTTTCCTGTTCTTCAAGCCCAGGAATGCTACGAAATTGCTGAAAACAGTCAAAATTCCAGAATTTTGTGTAGCTTAAAAAATATAATTTCTAAGTGCAAAAACCTTGCTTCTAACATGCCATTAGCCTTGAAAATCATAAACCAACTCACACTATGATTCTTGAGGTGTTTCTTCCTCATTGATGATAAGTTGAGCAATTGGCTCCTCCACTACTATCATTTTAAGGCCTTTTTTCTCCAACTCCTCATAGATTAGTTCAAGCTGTTCCTGGAGGTCTTTAACCTGATATTTCAAATTTATATTGGTGGCTTTTAAATGTGTGTTCATTCCCTTGACATGTTTGACCTCTTTCCTCCATGGAATGGTCCATGTGATAAACTTCTATGTATTATCTAGGGTCTTGGAAACACTGTCAACTTGCTCTTCCCAAATCTCCTTCATATTTTCAAACTAAAACTTCTATAAATTGTGTTTCCTTGCTTATTTATTCATAACAACAATTTCATGGTTGCCAAACTTCAACTGTTGCTCAAGGAGTTTAAACTCTGTTTTTTTCATTACTTTATGTTTTCCTTTCTTTGATTTTCTAACTGTATCTTTCTCTGCAGGTGATGAAAGATCAATGATGTCTTGTGGTGGTTGGACCGTGTCAATAGGTGGATGAACCTCTTTATTTCTCTCTAATTCTAGCATGCCTTGTCATAGGCTTCCTTGCTTGGAACATAAAACCTGCATCTTCTCCTTCAAATTCTAGTTTCTTCGCAGATTTGTCTTTCTTTAATTTCTGTCCACCTTCCTCTATTTCCTTAGCCTAGACTATAGGAGTCTCTTATGTGTCAATGGCATGTAATATTTCTTCTAGATTTCTTTTAGCTACTGCTCTGTCTTCTAAGGCCACTGTTTGGCTCCTTGTCATCCTTTTAATTCCATGTTTACTCACAACTTTCTTTTGTTTTTCATGTTTGACCACTTTTGATTTTTGTTTTGCAGGTGGGACATTTGGTGTATCAAAAATCTGCAATTTCTCTGTTTCTATCATGACTAGCTCATTTGGTTCTACTCTTGCTGGTTCACTTGGTTCTACCACCAATGGTTCACTTGGTTATGCTACTAAGGGTGATGGGATTCTACTAGGTTTAAGAGTTCTTGAAGGAGTAAGAGCATCCAACTCAAAACCACTAATAAACAAAAATGAAGACCAGTTTTTGCCTAGTCTTTGGAGTTCATATAAAACTAGCAGTTTCATTAAACCATTATGAAACAATGAAGTCTCACTCCCTTCAGATTTTTCTTGGACCTTATCTACCATTTTTATAAACTTCTATGTAAATAGAAAGGCAGATCAAGAGATATCTAACCAGTAAAGTGTAGGAGTAGCTTGAAATGGTATGAGTAGACTTTATGATATCTTCCTTCACGAGTAAAATACTTTTGGATGATGAGCAACAATTTTGAGTAGTTATCCTTCATAAAACTCCTTGGAGTGGAATTAGTGAGGTCCATTTCACTGTTTTTAGGCTTCATAAACTCTTTGCACTGCTCCATGTTAAACTTGAAGCCTTTGAACCACTTCTCTTGTCCCCTTGGAATCCATGTTGCTGCTGCAATGACCTCTAGTGTGATGGAAAGATTAAGCATCCCCACTTTGGTAGGTGTTCCACTGAAGTTTAAAGCAAATTCTTTGGAAACCTATACATGGCAGCCTTGTAATCATTCACAAAATTGTAAGAAACCTTTCCTTCTGAAGACTTCTATAGCTGTCGGGTCTTCATTGATCAGATTCATATATACTGGTTCATATCTCATACATTGGCCACCCTTATTTGTCCTTCTTTTTTCTATCATGGTTTCTTTAATGCCTTCACCGCCTCGCTTGATAGTTTGCAGCCTTGCTTGATAGTTCTCAGCCTTGCTTGATCAGTGATCTTTGTAAACCTTTGAAAACACTAGCCACAAATTTGGCTTAATGCAATAGCTCTCTAGAGCTCGATATCACACAAAGAAGGAATGAAGAATGAGAAATGACTGAATTAGGAAAGATGGTGAAGTTTGATGTCCACTCATAACACAATGATGACTCATACATGCCTAAAATGGTGATGATGACTTCAAACCTGACCATGAACCTTTATTTTATCCCTCAGTGACTCGAATGGTATATAACTTACCCTTTCCCACCGATATTATGACACCTAACAGTTAATCTGATAAGACATGCAGGAAACCACGTTTTCGTAGCGTGTTTAGTGTAAATCTGGGTGTTTTCGCTACAAAATTATCAGTAGTTTCGTAGCAAAAAGTGACATTTCTTAGTGTATTTCGCTACGAAACTGTGGTTTCTTGGCTAAAACGACTATTTCGGTACAAAAATCTTGGGAATTGAAATCTGTCAGAAAATTATGAGTGATGTGACATGAGGGAATTTGAAAGTGAGTGGGTTTGGACCTTAGGGTAAGCTTAAATAAGAAAAATTTAAAATTTTCCTTGACCAAGTATATAAAAAATGAATCCTACAACCGTACCTTTGACACATGAACCTATATAACTTTGTCAAATGATGCTTCGTTTTTTTGGTGATAACACAATATTTAAACCAAATCTCACTGGCACCATTATTTTTATACAATTACTCAACTAATTACTATATGTTATCTACCTCTTCATACACAGGTAATTGAGACCAATTTGCAGCCTTAGGACATATATGAGAATAATCCATTTCCTAAGGGAAACATTTAGGAGCACCTCTACAGAAGAATTCACATTCCTTATTGTTAATATGAACAAGTTATTAACATAGTGACTAGATAGACCAACAAGTCAGTACAAATATTTATTCACTAACAGAGCATGTTATCCCTTCAAGATCAATTAGTCTTAGGATTACCTTCAACTTCATAATATCCAAAGGAAATGAACCATTCCATAAATTTTTAGACATGATAATGACATTCCTTACTCATGCAGGAAAACAACACTCCTCAACATTAACATAGCATTATTTCAATGTAATGAATAGAAACTTAATTATCACAACATTATTTCAAGTATTTATTATAGTTTCCATCCTCGAGCCTGATTACAGAGCTTGAGGTAGAGTGATTTCATAGGACTTTTAAACCAATATTATTAGTTGAAATAGGGTGTCTCAAGGTTGCCTTACCTCAATCGATCAACTATGAATATCAAATAAATGTACTGAAAGACTTCATTGTAATACAACCATACTATACTCAATGGATTAAATTAATATCACCAACTAAAACAAAGTGTCTCAAGGCTACCTTGCCTTCACCCACCATATATTAAACAATTTCACATTAGGTGGGGAACACTTTCCTTTATACATAGGGACTTATATTAAGACATTCCAACATCTCTAGAGGTTTTTACATAGAGAGTCTCAATTCATATATGGAGAGAGAGATATATAGTTGATAACATGGAGGGTTTATCAACTATGTTTCCTCTGAAGGAATAAGAGTGCACTTTACAACAATTTAGTCGAATCTCCCACCTGTGTTCTCAGTCAAATCCCATGGAAATATCATCAGGTGTTATCATCCCATGAGGCCTTGGGTACCTCCATCTCTCAAAGGGTATGAACCAGTAGAGCCTCAAGTGGGTTTATCAACCCTATTAGGCATAGGCACTACTCTGTGTTTATTAGTCAGCAATCCTCATGGGTTTCATAGTTGGTTATCATCATATTTGTGCTCTTTGATTACCAGTAAGCATGCCTCATAGGTTTTTCAATTGGCTATCATCATAGTTTATTTTATCCCTAAATTCTCTCAGTTCATATATCTTCTCTACCGTGTAAGTGATTTAGTTTTTTTCTTCTAGCCAAGATCCTCATAGCCTCCCTATCTTTTCCTATGTTCCCTTCCTCTACCTATGTGTATGAGTCGGGGGCACTTTTCCACAAAACCTTCAACATATTTAGTTGTTTTCAAAAAAAATATCTCAACCTCCTTTTATCCTTCTTGAAGGAGTATCCTCAGTTTCCTCTCATGGTCCCTCTTTCTCTGTGTGCATCCTCATTTTTCCTCCTCAATATAGGATAAAATTTCAATGGTAAATAATGTGTGTCTCCCCTTTTACATATTTCCTCCCATTGTAATTGAATGAAGGAGTTCCTTCTCATCATTTTCCGCATGCCAATTATCTGTGTTTTCATGGGTCTACTCAGGCCCTCCTCATGGCCAACGCAACCCATAGTTATTCATAAATTTTATCCTTTTCTTCTCTTGTGTTTTCCTTGGCTTGTTTTTTCAGCTAAATTTAATACACTTTCAAGTCCATTAAAACCACTCAGTCACTCCATGACTGAGATTTAAACCAAATAACTTCCTCAAGGATTGGAATATATATCCCTCTCTTAGCCATTTTTAATTTATAATTACATAATTACAAAGAAAATTTGTATGAGTGGGAATTAACCCATACAGTATGTCAAAATCCCCACCCCCTTAGAGTAACATTTTCGTTGGTGTTCTATGAATGAACACAAATAAAAATCCTTCCTTAACTAAGTAGAATTTATTTGGAGCTTTATGTTAGCTTGAGGGGTCCTGATCCAGGTTTGGAGATAAGCTTAACCAAAAAAACCCTTTTACTACTGGCCCTTTCGGTAGTGACCTACTTATGCAGGTCAAATTCCCACCCGAATCAGTATGGGAGGGTTACTGGAACCAGGTTTCCACACCCTGAGAGAGAATTAAATGATGTGGGTGTCTTCAAATCTATAAAAACAATAGTCTGACCTTCATAACAAAAACCCTAGCCAGAAACCATAACCAAGCATATCTAGGTCAAACTACACAAGTTATCCTGCACGCGCATAGATAAAGGTCTCGCAATCCCTTTAACAGGCTTGTTAAGGAGATATTCAGTCTTTATAGTAACAAATCTATGCATTCAACATTCATATAAGACAGATAAGAAGTTATGCAACCGATCCAATCACAGACAATATATTTGATGCAGTAAATAGAAATAATACATAGAAACATGTAATAAAGTGAAACACTGACGCATTTGATACTCAGAATTATCCCAAAATACTCCTTTATTCATTCATAGATTTTAATATCCTTACAATACTTTAGTTTCACTCGCGCACACAACCAGTGGGGTTCATACACAGCAAGAATAAGGTCCCTGCACACATAGCCAGAAGGAGCCTTCTAAATCTCGACAAATTCACTTTACTGCTCATAAAATCATAAACTTGTCAAATTTCTTCTAAAACTTATATATCTGACTCGATCTAGACTCCTATGTATATCTTTATCCTGTGCTCATCTAAGGTCTGCAAGCGGTGGTTTGTGACCCCTAGTTCTACCCTTTTTCCCATTACAACTCATGAAGGGCATTTGAACTACCCCAAATCCTCTTTACCTGTGTAATTCTTAGCGTGCACAACTCAAAACTACAAAAATACTAATTTTTTAATCAAAATTGTGATTCTAAGGGACCCTGCTCCAACGGGCCCCCAACATAATCTTGTGACTCGTCCCAAGTCACAACAGTGTTGGGGTACTCATCTTGTTTTGCAGCTCCTCGATGGAAGAAATGAAGGGCACTAGGACGCCCACACTCTGATCAACTGCACTCTGCATTGTGTCCACCAATTTCTGTGAAGTCAGCCCTTTTGCGATGAGATTTATGCTCTGATAGGTCTGGTTCAAATTCTTTACGGCAACATCTAGATCCTGTGACAAATTCATCGCTTCATCGTCCCATGGCTTCATGTGGTCTTTCACAATAAGATTCTTTCTTCGCAGCTCCTCCACTTCGTCGTGCAAGATCTGGCTTGTCTGTAATCGGGCCATGCTATGAGCAGGTACAAAAGTGGGCAGGGCCTCCTGAAGGTCGTCAAATGCATTCTCCTTGGCATGCAATTCCTGTGAGATCTTCCTGACCAGTGGATCTGTCTACACAGATTTCCACAATCCCATAGCAGTTTCGAGCAGCGCGGTTCCTTTGCCGACGATGGTGGAAATAATTGTCGAGGCTTCTTTGACTAGGGTAGCTTGCTATGCCCGAACCTCTGGAAGATTTTTTGGTTGCAGCGTGGCCTGCAATTATACAATTTGTTGCTCCAAATCAGCCTTCATTACCTGCACTTTGGATCTAGAGTCTTTCAGCGCTGCTACCAAAATTTTTATTTTAACCCGTGGCATGACTGAAGGAGGGATGGCTACCTCTGGCAGGTCACCACATAGTCTATCAATCAAGTGTTCCAATTTTGCGCATTGTGCTACTATTGTGTGCTACATTTTTTGGGACTGGAGAGACTCCTCAGTTTTTTCCATGACCTTCTACTCAAATTCACTCAGCTGCTGGTGCACGCGCACCTCCCTGCACAGTAACTCGTCTGTAATAATGGTTTGTATTATGTGCAGTTTACCACTGGGCAGCATTGACAAGTCTATCCCAACCTCTAGGAAGGTCTTCACCTGCACGTGCAATTCAGGTTATTCGAAAATGAATTTTGTACTCGGGAAGGGGCAGATCCTACTATCCATCATGTTGATGATTATAGTTGTAGGCTAGCTAGCTTGAATCTGCCTCGCTTGATTCACACTCACCTGGAAGTGGTTGGTATTTAACTGAAACACTTGAAACCCTGACTGTAATGCTTCTATAGTAGCCTTGTACTGTTCTTCCATCGTTGTTCACCTATCTTCATAGACAGATGCGATCACATCTACTCTTTTATTAAGGAATTCCTCCACTAGTGTAACATCCTCTGTTCCTCCAGCCTTAGAGCCTTTCATCTTCTTGCACGCGCCCTTGGGGGTCTCGGCGCTACGTTTAGTGCCTCTTGGATACTCAACTCCAGTGCCATCTAGACTATCTAGGCCTCCAAGATCCAGCTCTACTTCTCCTTCAGGCTCTTGCTCAGTTTCTTTCTCGACCTCCTTTTCGACATCTTTCTCTGTGCCCGTCTCTGCATCTTTTTCTGTGCACTGATCTGCTTCTTTTTTTAATTTTCCTGCCGATGTTGTCTCTTTTTTGGATGTTGAAGCTGTGACGGGCTGGGTGGAGCCAATCCCAACCTTTCATGCTGCTGGGCAGGTCACGATGACCTCTTAAATATCCCCCTCTATCACCATAAATGGCAAGTTGTACCATACGGGGTCATTGCGCGCCCGGATTTGCACATAGTGCATGGTTACTTGAAAATTTTAGATACCTTGATTCTTCTCGTACGCAGCTGGGGACATTCTGGGCCGTGAGTGTATAGCTGCTGCTAGCACACCTTCAAATAAAATCCAGAAAATTTTATTCTCCTTCACTCTTTTTAGGTTGGGAGAATCCCATAGATTGGCATAGTGCACCCCTTCACACACACCAGGCTCCACCTTTGGGAGGACTGTGCCCTTTGGCGTCTCCCATGCTACCAAATAAATTAAGAGTAATAACCAAAAGTAACAAAATTTATTTCCCTTGTCTTGCACCTCGTGCACGTTATCCAGAAACTCTTGATAGAGGTATTGGCACTAATTGTAGCTAACCCCCTTCTCACATTGTCCTGCTACCATGATGACGTGTGCAGGGACTGCCTTAGGGTGGAACTTGCACATAATTTTATAGTCGAGGACTAAGGTGCCTAGGTGTACTGTTGGGTTCTCGATCTGCTAGACCAGGAACCCCCTAGAGTCTCGTCCTACCTGGTATTCCATTTTCACCTTTGCAGTTACCTTCAGCTCATTACTGTTCCCAAAACTGGCCATGCGATGGGGAACCTTCTTGGGCAGGCTAATGATCTAGTGGATCAATGCGGCGTTAATTGGAATTCGACCTTGGATCCACAGGCACCTCTCGTCCAGTAATTCCATCAGTTGGCACACACAGACAGTTATAATGGGGTACCTCTCGAGGTGAGGAATCCTTGGAAAATTAAGGATCCCAACATTGCTCAGCCCACGCGCCCATGGCAAGGTTCTACCTTTACAACATCATCATATAACACGCACTCCAAGTAGTATTCAGGTGCCCACTCGGGGAACGTATCCTCTTTCGCCAGTCATAATCATCAAATTTGACAATGGGGATCTTGCCAAACACATATCCATTAACAGGGATGGCATGTAGGATCAACGACATCTGAAGGTAGAACGCGCACATAGGATCTGCGTGGCTTGACATTTTTCGGCCGCCATGAAATTGGCTCAACGAGCGCAGCCTCCTTAGTGGCGCTCATAGGTCTTTTTGTAGGGTCACCGATAGGAGACCTATCCTTCGTTGCTTGGTGCAAGGATGTAACATTTCTAGGGGATGGCTGTGGCTTGGAGGATGACCCCTTGGTTAGCTTTCCCTTTCCTTTAGTCATCATGGATGCGACTTCTTGGACTTCTGGCACTACTTCGTGAACATCATCTGATCCCAGCTTTGTAGACGCTGTGAGCGGCACAGAGTGTTCTTCAGATGGCATGCTCTCAGGGTTAGTGGCTGTCATTCTTGTTCTATATATGAAATTTGGATTTATTATTTCAGCAAGACATATAGTGCTCAGAGAAAAATTCACGGTGCAATTCACAGATAAGCTCAAGGTGCAATATACTCAGACAACAAAGGAACCAAATGTGACCTGCGCCCTTCCTTTTGATAGGCGATCGAAGGTAAAAATGGTTAGATATTCATTAAATGCATCTTACCTCCGTAAAAATGGTCAAAAATCTCGTAAGATCGCCTCATTGAATGCAGAAAACCCGCTCTGTCCAACGATAAAATCGCTTTTTCACCTAGTGTTACTGTTCCAACAGCTAGATTTTCCTGTTGCACACTACCTCTGCGCTCTTGTTGCACTTGTTTGCGCCTTTCCTCTACAAGGCGCACAGATAAGTGGATTCCCATTCTCTATCCATATATTCATTTCGTAGGCACAGGGTTATCCCTATATGGCTTAAGTCGACTTCCATTGAACCCATATGAACCCATTCGTTCTAGGTTTTCTTGTTCTAAACCTCCATCCACATGGTCAGGTGCTTGTTTGGGTCACTGTGACCATATAAAAGCTCAGTTGGTTGGGTACCAGGTGGCTAAAAGAACAACTTCATCATTTTGTTGCATTCATCCCAGTCCTTAAAGCTTCCTTTATGTGTATCCCACCAATGCATTAGGGTTGTGTGCATGGCTAGATCAAGTGCCCAGAACCTCTGTTCTTCTGGGAAAACCTTTTACAAATTTTTTAGAGATAACACAACACTATCTAAACCATCAAAATAGGTTAATTATCTTACCTCTGAGGAGATGCATCAGAAATTTTTAGTGATATTGAGGCAATGCGGCGTAGAAACATCATGCAACCGATTCTACTAGTTCTCCATTTCCCCATCTGAATCTGAGAAACACGAGATATCCTTTTCCCAATTCAGCATTTCATCAGCTATAGGGTTGATCCAATCCTCATCTCATGGAGTCAGCTTGTAGATATGGTCGACATCATCTCCTTCATGCGTTGGTTCTGTATATCTTTCTTCTTCTGCCAGATCTAGAGGTAATATCACCTGAGTGCCATCGTTTTCAAAGATCATGCTCTTACACTTGAAATTGATGATGCCTCCCATATCGATGGTCTAGTCCATCCCTAGCAGCATGGGGTAGGGGTCTGCATCATCCACAATTTGTATCACTTCAAAATCTGTGCGTACCTTTACTCTAGCAATGTCTACCAAAACCTGTGGGAGTCTTCCAAGTGGAATGATATTTTGCTGGTTATCCATGCATAGATGAATGGTGGACCATTCTAGCTTTGGTTCATCCATATTTTTCCAGGTCTTCTTAGGTAGAACGTTTGCATTAGACCCTAAGTCCAAGATGACCTGATCCATCTCATACTCCCCAATTTTCATATTCATGCGCAGATCCCGTCTAGTTCTCTTCTTGTTCTTATAAATCTTGTTCACAACCTTAGTCTTAGCTCGAGGCAATTCCTTGTCCACGCAACTGTCTATCAAGGCCTGAAGATTTTCTACTGTCTTCTAATTGCGCACTAACTTAATACAGGCTTGTAGGAAAGGTTTGACTTCATCATCAATCTTTTCTACCATGATAGACTTGGATGTGGACACACCTGCAGCCGAAAAATCCTTCCTGGAATCAATAAAAGTATCTTTTTCATTTTGCTGGCTGAGTCATTCCTTTTTTTTCAGAGGACTTTCGGATTAATGGATCTTCATCAACCTTATTTCCCTCCTCTCTTGCGATGGCAACACCACTACACCATAGTTGTTGCTTTTCCTTCATTCTAGCAATTAAAACAGGGCAGTCTTCAATCACATGGTCAAATTGTCTACAATACCTACAAGACTACTGCGCAGGGTTCAGGAAGTCACGCACATAGTGCCCAACATTTCCACAATTATAGAAAATTAATTGTCCTTGTACACGACCAGCACCTCCACCTCTCCCTCCTCCCCCTCCTCTTTTGGGAGATCCTCCACACACATAGGGAGATTTTGGTGAAGATGGGTCATCCTACACCCTATAGAGGTTAGCACTATCTATCATAATCTCGAATGTGCGATAATGGTGCTCATCGTGACCAACCAAAGAGAAAAACCTACACCATTGATGCTTCAGTTCGAGCACATAACTTCCTAATCGAGGGAAATGGTATGTATCATGTCGTCCAACTACTCTACAATCAGCACACCATAGTGTGGGAGTGCCACTCGGCCCTGCATCATCCCTGGGGTGCAATGGATTTGGCCCTCCCTCTTGCATGTAATTTCATAACAAAGTGCACTAATCTTTGGTGTGGCCAGAACCCTTACAATGTATACACCATATATTTGTGCCAACTTCCTTTCCCATTTCTCTACGCGGGTTCTGAATCTCCAAGTGCATTTCCTCCATCTGATTTTGTATTTGCAGAGTTCGAAATTGATCATCCGCTATGGGTACAGCTTCCAGTTTCATAGAAAATTCCAAAGATTTAGCCTGAGAGTAAATCTTTCGTTGATTCATAGGCCCGTGCAGATGTGGCAAGAGCATGATAATGAACCATTCCTTATGTTTCTTATCATCATAGATAGATCCTCCCTCGCTGATAGTGTGCTTTAGATGTTGATCTTCCTCCCAAACAAATTCATTTAGTTATTTCTTGATTTCCTTTAACTCTGTTACACACTGCGAGTAGGAATTTAGATTTTTGAATTGTTGCTTCAAAGTGTCCTTAATATGAGCAATAGTGGGATCAATGTGTTGAGTCAGATATCCCATAAACGAATCTAATGCATGACCTTCAAAATCCATAACTAGTTGTGCCCTCTTGACAACATCAATGTTAAAATTTTGCGCAGTCCATACTGCATTGGAAAGAAACCAAAACCTATCCATTTCCTCATCGCCCACACCCTTGAAGGTAGGTAGCTTCATATGCACAACCATATCTCCTTCTGGTGGCGGTGGTGGTGAGGTAGGAGATGTCTTACCCCTGCGCGAGTTTGAGTGTGGAGTAGCAGGAGGGCTACCTTCGGTGCGCGTAGGCTCACCGCTTGCTATATCATTATTAGGTGAGTTTCTCAGAGGGCTGTATATAGATATGTCTCCTCTCTAATTAATCCAACAATACTTTCTATTGCACGTAGTACTTTCTAAATTATTTGGGGTCATTTACTCAGTGTTACTGCACAAAACATGCTTTTCACACAATAACATCTTAATCAAAAAAGTCAAAGAACGTATGAATTTACCTCTCAATCCTTTGAAGAACCTCCTTTCAGCTTCAAAATATGACACAAAATGATCTACTGCAAAATTTGTTACAAACCCACCCAAAATTCTTTCAACCCAATAATATATAATATAGGTGATGGAATTATCAGTCTGCTCCAACTGTTGGACCAATTCAGGTGTCCATTGAGTGACCTTATCGTCCTTGGAGCAGGTTTGGAACTTAGCTAATATTGATAACCACTCCTGTAATTCTTGTGCAAAGGTAACAAAGAATATCTCGTGAACCTCTGTGAAAATATACTTCCGTTTCCAATATTCAGCAAACAACTTCTTACTTCTATTTTCCTTAAGGGAAAATTCTTGAATTTTCTTCTCAAACCAATCTTCTAACTCAGGCTTTGATGGGCGCCATATCACCCAGTATCTCTCAAAATGATCCCAGTCTTGGCAACAAAACCATTTTTTGTCTGGAGGGGTCCTGACCCAGGTTCGTAGTTAAGCTTAACTAACAAAACCCTCTTACTACCACTAGTACAATATGGCTAATTTGTTACTAAAAAAAGTACTAAAATTTTCATATAAATGAATATTTTTCGGTCGGTGACCAATAGTAGCTAATTTATAGTATCTTATAAAGCGACCAACTTTTGGTCATTTTTAGCTTAGTCATTAATTGGTTATCTCAATTTTGTTATCTAGTTGTATATTTAGTCATTGATTTGGTCATTGATTTAGTCACTGATTTGGTCACTAATTTAGTCATTCATTTGGTCTTTCATTTTGTCATTCATTTAGTCATTCATTTAGTCATTCATTTGGTCACTGATTTAGTCATTCATTTAGTCATTGATTTGGTCTTTGATTTGGTCATTAAATGTCACAATTAATGACCAAATATACAAAAAAATATATTACTATATGATCACCCGAGAAAACCAATTAATAACCAAAGAACTATGACCAACATGTTGGCCGTGTTATAAGATACTGTAAATTAGCTACTAATAGTCATATATATGCAAATTTTAGTCATTGTTTGCAACCAATTAATGACCGAAGAAATGTGATTAAATTTTAGTCGTGTTATAAGATACTGTAAATTAACTTCTAATAGTCATATATATGCAAAATTTAGTCATCATTTGTAGTCACAAATTTATCATTTGCAGTAGCCATTTATTCATTATATAAACAACGAATTTAGTAGTTTATATTAATTTCATTAACAATCATTATAAATGACTAATTTAGTCGCATATTCATTTTATTTGTGTTCATTATTAATCAACATAAATTAATTTGTATGATTTAAAAAATTTCATACAATGTGCATGTTCATCTAATATGAAAACACAAAGTCGCATATTTTAATTACAATACTAAACAACATCAAGTGTAACTATAAATAATTTCAACCACATAAATTATATTATATGAAATGTTAAAATATTACAATATGAGTTTCCACCTTTATATTAGTTGGACTACAATTTACACATGAAATGATGTTTCATCACTTCAAAACATTATCGTTGTGTTGTCAAGGCATTACAGGTGAATTCACCAACTCTGAAGACTTGATCATTAGTATTTATATGTGTGTCTTATGCGAGATATTGGTTCTAAGGGTATCGCCAGACCAATTCTCCTCTCTCTTTTTGCATTTGTCGCTCCAATGTTATTGCTCTTCTCTTTTTTCAATTCATGCTTTTTACCATCGATACTGATTTCATTTTCTGAAAACAAAAGAAAATACAATGCACTGTAAGAAATGAAAGACAATGAACACTAGAATATAACATAAATTAAACTATAAATAGTTTATACAACATATACCTTAACATCAACAATGTCAAAGCAATATTCCTTCAACATCAATTTCTGCAAAATAAATGTCACGTTATTCTTTCCCATTTCTCAACATGCTACATACGATAAATTGAAAATCACATAAAACCAAGAGCAAACTCTTTTCTAACCAAAATAAACAAACAAACAGTGCCTCTAATAAAACTTCATTATAATATTAGCAAATGAAAAGAGAGCTAGTGGACCATTTCTGTTGTTTGACTTTGCCTATTTTTGTTATAAAGTGCTCGAGCTTCAGGAACCAACAAATGTGAGCACGAGCTAAAAACTAACCAACCATTCACTATTCAACATGAGAGATCACAAATAAACCACAAAATTGATCAGGCATTAAAATTGTGAGCAGACTACCTTGAAATTTTCTTCTTGAGAAAAACCTCAAAATCCCCTCGTTTCTAATAAGCTTCCTGGCTATGTACCTCCATCCTTGATTTCCCTTGTTATATCTTGAATAAAGAATATCCCTTAAAAAACCAATTTTGCGAGAATCCTACCAAGAAACTCAAGAGCCTTGTGCGCATCAATAGTAGCATCCTCCAATGAAAATAATACAATCTCCAACCTAGAACCATCAAAATTATATATAGTTATAATGTTGAAGAGTGTAACTAGGTAGGTCTTCCTTATAATGACTATGTAACTAGCATTTGCATCAAGAGGTGCAAAGTAACGTCGAGGAGTGGGGAAAACAATAATTAAGTGAAATATATGGAAATTTTAGTTCTTATATATCTTTCAAAGAATGTAATAGGAGGTTAAAATTTAAAAGAAAGTTACACTAACATAAAGGAACACTAATATAATTGTCCCAGAATAATGGCATAGTAATGATGGTATCGAAGAACCTTCAATAGTCGCTCCAAGGAGATTGCTCTAGCTCTTCAAATGATTCAAATAACTATCGAAACTAAATATTCAAACCTGCTCTAAATCCATCATCAAAAGGTTTTCAATGTGCTAGAAAGGGGTATTTAAAGGTTTTTTTTTTTAAACTTTCAATTGCTGCTACAAGACTGTTTTAAAGCTGGTCCAAAACTGCCTTCTAAAAACTTTAAAAGATGTCATACAAACACCTTCAATAAACTGCTATACAAATACAATCTATGAAGTAATCCATATAGAGAACACACCAATAGCCCAGAAGAGGAAAATGAAAAGTTTATCGGCAGTTACATTTTACTCTAAAAAATATTCATCTCAAAATCTATTAACATCAAAATCTGTTAACGTCAAACCAAAATTTCGTAATTTTCAAGATCCTAAGTTTAGCACCAACTGCCCAACAACCTAGCAAACTTGACAAAGACCCTGACTATTCTTGTACGTTATAAGACAAGATGGTCAACAATGTCATGAATTATAGCAAGCACCTACAATTGTTTCAGCATGTATTATCTTTTTAACTGATCCATCATCTTGAATCTATCCAGTATTCTCTCAATCGTCAAAATCAACATTGTCAAGCTTTAAAAATATAGCATTCACTCCAATCTAGAAACAAAAATATGCATTCACAACTCAACTTACCCAATATTCTGCTGGCCTCATTCTTAAGTTGTAAGTTGATGTCATACTCATGCAGTAAGCTCCCGCGTCATGGACCACCATTCCTGCCCACTGAAAGAGGATGACCACTCAAAGTTAAGCCACAAGTGTATGCCTTCAAAGAAGCATCACAAAATAATTCTAGAAACAATTAAATATCATATTGGAAAATCAATTCCTTCTCATCATGCAAGTATATGAGGTGTGATAATTATTGTCCTGTAACTAACCTCCATTTCTTGAGTTGGAAGTTCCCTGTCCTTTCCTAAAAAGTCTGCAGACTCGCAGATAGGCCCAACAGCATCAAAAGTTTGAATTTTTGCCTTTCGGGAAGGTGGAGAAATTAACTCAATGTGATGTGTATCAAGAAGAATATCAGTTAGAAACATCTCAAAATCTCAAAATCATTTTATGATTCATATCACAACTTTCAGACTGTGTGCCTGTCATGAGAAAGAATGGTCTATTTAGTATCTGGGAATCTCAATACCAATAATATTTCCTGTCAACAAGGAGACTACAAAAGTAGGACAAATTATCCCTTCTATATTCATTTGGAAATGATCATCCCTTCAATCATGCATCATAAAAAAAAGTTGGGTTTTCCCCAAGTCAAATTTATGTACTAACTTGGTAAGCTCCATAAAGGCTAGGCCTAATAAGCTCTGCCATGCTGCCATCAATTACAATGAAGTTCTTGTTACCATTTGTCTTGACTTCCAACAACTCGACTCACAAGAACACCAGAGTTTGCAACAAGAGATCTCCCAGGCTCAACAATGAGTGTAAGATTTCCAGATAATACCATCTCTCTTACCTGAAGAAACAACCAATGGTGCAAATATACATCTTTAAAGTGTCTATATATATTCTTAAAATAGTTGTAACAAGGCCAACACAGTAACTTGGGCAGCAAAAGAGTGTAAGTTTGAATAAAAAGTAACTTAGTTTAAGCCAATGCTTAAAAGCTTTAATTTGCACAAAAATTCCAGAATATGAAAATGAAGGAAATAAGGGTTCATGTATTTTCATAGTTGGCTGATCCCATGGAGTTAACAAGGTATCTCTATTCATCAAAAATAGAGAAAATTAGTGAAAAATAATAGGGATTATTTATTTTGAATCCTTTAAGTATGAGATCACAGAAGACAATAGTCAAAAGACAATTTCAAAGCGGACAACAATCATTGAAGGCACAAAAAGTCTTAAATGTGTAGAGGAATTTGTCCTTTTGCAAAAGTTTGTAAAAGGCAGGAGGGATATTACACCTGACTCCAGGGCACACAGAATTAGTTAGAAGTATTAAATAAATTTTGCATACATATATCAGTGTCACTCAAGCAATCCAAACAACTATAAATGGTGGGCAAGAAAAGCATCTAACACACTTCAATGTTTCAAATCCTATGCTATTGTCACTAAATTTTCCAACAGGGCACATTATAAAAACAAATTAGGAATTAAAAAAAGTATTCTCCCACAGTCCATGAGTAATGTGCATGGTGGGGCTGTGATCTAGTAGCAAACCAAATAGCTGATAATGACCCCCTAAGTTTAGGATCTAGATGGCATATGAGTAAGGGTACTTTTAGCTATCTAACTTATAATAAAACCTGATTTGTAGATGCAATGAAGTTTGAATCGATCAACAGGAAGTGCTCCTCACATTGTCGACTCTCAATTGTACCATACAGTATTGTGAGGGGTATATCCTCTTCTGTCATGCATGGGAACTCATTACTCTGAGCTCTATGTGTGTTATAACTAGTATGGATTCAGTCATTTCACTTAATCAAGCTCAGCTTACAGTGAGTTACCCAAGTTTCAATAATCATTGCACTACCAGGGCTCTTTGGCCAAGTGTCCCAGGGGAAAGAAGGGAAGGACTCATGGCAACACAGTTGAAACTTAGACAGACATGGCTCCTAAGGACTTAGACACTTACTGGCTTTCTAATTTTGTCAAAATGCCATTTCATAATGCCATTTCTGGGAGGATAATCTCATTGAATCAGTTGGGGTTGCTGATTTGGGTTAGGAAAAGTGGCTCTCATGGACATATGGGAAGGCTCCAGCATGGATGGCCTGAGGACACATGCATATTTATACTAGCCTTAAGCATTTCCCTTGCTTTCCTCATTGGAGAAGATAGGATATAATTTTTTTTTAGCTTTTGAATAGATGACACAACCTCTTCTAGGATTATTGTCCAAGATTGAATATGCCTCTTGAATTTTCAAGCTCAAAGAGTTGGCATTACTGGTTATTTCAAATTTTACTAGGCATTTTTCTAGTTTCATGCCATTAGGTTCCAATTTTCAATCCCATGGGTGAGGTATGCTATCCACTAGTTTATATTGGGATTTGCAGAAAAACTCCAAAATATGAAAATGAAGGAAATAAGGGTTCATGTATTTTCACAGTTGGCTGATCCCATGGAGTTAACAAGGTAGCTCTATTCATCAAAATTAGAGAAAATCAGTGACAAATAACAGTGATTATTTATTTTTAATCTTTTAAGTATGATATCACAGGAGACAGTAGTCAGATTCAAATTTCAAAGAGGAAAAAAATCATTGAAGGCACAACAAGTCTTAGATGTGAGAAAGAATTTGTCCTTTTGCAAAATTTTGTACAAGGAAGGAGGGATATTACAGCTGACTCCAGGGCACACAGAATTAGTTAGAAGTATTCAATAATTTTTTCATACATATATTAGTGTCACTCAAGCAGTCCAAACAACTATAGATGGTGGGCAAGAAGAGCATCTGACACACTTCAATTTTTCAAATCCCGTGCTATTGTCACTAAATTTTCCAATGGGGTACATTATAAAAAAAAAAATAGGAATTACAAAAAGTATTCTCCCATAGGCCATGAGTAATGTGCATGGTGGGGCTGTGATCTGACAGCAAGCAAAATAATTGATGATGACCCCCTAGGTTCAGGATCTATATGGCATACGAGTAAGGGTACTTTTAGCTATCTAACTTATAATAAAACCTGATTTGTAGATGCAATGAAGTTTGAATCGATCAGCAGGGAGTGTGCCTCAGTGTTGACTCTGTACTGTACAATACAGTATTGCGAAGGGTATATCCTCTTCTGTCATTCATGGGAACTCATTACTTTGAGCTCTGTGTGTGTTATAACTAGTATGGATTCAATCATTTTACTTAATCAAGCTCAGCTTACAGTGAGTTACCCAAGTTTCAATAATCATTGCACTGCTAGGGATCTTTGGCCAAGTGTCCCAGGGGAAAGAAGGGAAGGACTCATGGAAACACAGTTGAAACTTAGACAGACATGGCTCCTAAGGACTTAGACACTTAATGGCTTTCTTATTTTGTCATAATGCCATTTCATAATGCCATTTATGGGAGGATAATCTCATTGAATCAATTGGGATTGTTGGGTTGGTTTAGGAAAAGTGTCTCTCATGGACATCTGGGAAGGCTCCAACATGGATGGCCTGAGGACACATGCATATTTATACTAGCCTTAAGCATTTCCCTTGCTTTCCTCATTGGAGAATATAGGATATAAATTTTTTATAGCTTTTGAATAGATGACACAACCTCTTCTAGGCCTATTGTCCAAGATTGAATATGCCTCTTGCATTTTCAAGCTCAAAGACTTGGCATAACTGGTCATTTCCAATTTTACTAGGCATTTTTCTAGTTTCATGCCATTAGGTTCCAATTTTTAATCCCATGGGTGAGGCGTGCTATCCACTAGTTTATATTGGGTTTTGCACAAAAATTCTAGAATATGAAAATGAAGGAAATAAGGGTTCATGTATTTTCACAAATGGTTGATCCCATGGAGTTAACAAGGTAGCTCTATTCATCAAAAATAGAGAAAATTAGTGACAAATAACAGGGATTGTTTATTTTTAATCCTTTTAAATATGAGATCACATAAGACAGTAGTCAGATTCCAATTTCAAAGAGGACAACAATCATTGAAGGCACAACAATTCTGAAACGTGTGGAAGAATTTGTCCTTTTACAAAAGTTTGTACAAGGCAGGAGGGATATTACACCTAACTCCAGGGCACACAGAATTAGTTAGAAGTATTCAATAATTTTTGCATACATTTATCAGTTTCACTCAAGTAGTCCAAACAACTATAAATTGTGGGCAAGAAGAGCATCTGACACAATGTTTCAAATCATATGCTATTGTCACTAAATTTTCCAATGGGGAACATTATAAAAACAAATTAGCAATTACAAAAATTATTCTCCCATAGGCCATGAGTAATGTCCATGGTGGGGTTGTGATCTGACAACAAGACAAATAACTGATGATGAGCCCACAGGTTCAGGATCTAGATGGCATATGAGTAATGGTACTTTTAGCTATCTAACTTATACTAAAACCTGATTTGTAGATGCAATGAATTTTGAATCAATCAGCAGGTAGTATTCCTCACATTGTCGACTCTGTACTGTACCATACAGTATTGTGAGGGGTATATCCTCTTCTGTCATGCATGGGAACTCATTACGCTGAGCTCTATGTGTGTTATAACTAGTATGGATTCAATCATTTCACTTAATCAAGCTCAACTTACAGTGAGTTACCCAAGTTTGAATAATCATTGCACTACCAGGACTCTATGGCCAAGTGTCCCAGGGGAAAGAAGGGATGGAATCATGGCAACATAGTTGAAACTTAGATAGACATGGCTCCTAAGGACTTATACACTTATTGGATTTCTTGTTTTGTCAGAATGCCATTTCTAGGAGGATAATATCATTGAATCAGTTGGGGTTGCTGGGTTGGGATAGGAAAAGTGGCTGTCATGGACATCTGGGAAGGCTCCAGCATGGATGTCCTGGGCACACATGCATATTTATACTAGCCTTAATTGTTTCCCTTGCTTTCCTCATTAGAGAAGATAGGATATAAAATTGTTATAGCTTTTCAATAGATGACACAACCTCTTCTAGGCCTATTTTCCAAGATTGAATATGCCTCTTGCATTTTCAAGCTCAAATAGTTGGCATAACTGGTCATTTCCAATTTTACTAGGCATTTTTCTAGTTTCATGGCATTAGGTTCCAATTTTGAATCCCATGGGTGAGGCGTGCTATCCACTAGTTTATATTGGGGTTTGCAAAAAAATTCCACAGTATGAAAATGAAGGAAATAAGGGTTCATGTATTTTCACAGTTAGCTGATCCCATGGAGTTAACAAGGAAGCTCAATTCATCAAAAATAGAGAAAATCAGTGACAAATAACAGTGATTGTTTATTCTCAATATTTTAAGTATGAGATCACAGAATACAGTAGTCAGATTCAAACTTTAAAGAGGACAAAAATCATTGAAGGCACAACAAGTCTTAAATGTGCAGAAGAATTTGTACTTTTGCAAAAGTTTGTACAAGGCAGGAGGGATATTACAGCTAACTCCAGGGCACACAGAATTAGCTAGAAGTATTCAATAATTTTTGCATACATATATCACTGTCACTCAAGCAGTCCAAACAACTATAAATTGTGAGCAAGAAGAGCATCTGACACACTTCAATGTTTCAAATCCTATGCTATTGTCACTGAATTTTCCAATGGAGCACATTATAAAAACAAATTAGGAATTACAAAAAGTATTCTCCCATAGGCCATGAGTAATGTCCATGGTGGGGCTGTGATCTGGCAACAATCCAAATAACTGATGATAACCCCCCAGGTTCAGGATCTAGATGCCATACGAGTAAGTTTACTTTTAGCTATCTAAATTATAATAAAACCTGATTTGTAGATGCAATGAAGTTTGAATCGATCAGCAGGAATTTTGCCTCAGTGTCAACTCTGTATTGTACCATACAATATTGTGAGGGGTTTATCCTCTTCTGTCATGCATGGGAACTCATTACTATGAGCTCTATGTGTGTTATAACTAGTATGGATTCAATCATTTCACTTAATCAAGCTCAGCTTACCGTGAGTTACCCAAGTTTCAATAATCATTGCACTGCCAAGGATCTTTAGCCAAGTGTCCCAGGGGAAAGAAGGGAAGGACTCATGATAACAAAGTTGAAACTTAGACAGACATGAATCCTAAGGACTTAGACACTTACTGTATTTCTTATTTTGTCAAAATGTCATTTCATAATGCCATTTCTGGGAGGATAATCTCATTGAATCAGTTGGGGTTGCTGAGTTGGGTTAGGAAAAGTGGCTCTCATGGACATCTGGGAAGGCTCCAACATGAATGGCCCGGTGCCACATGCATATTTATACTAGTCTTAAGAGTTTCCCTTTCTTTCCTCATTGGAGAATATAGGATATAAAAATTTTATAGCTTTTGAATAGATCATGACACAACCTCTTCTAGGCCTATTGTCCAGGATTGAATATGCCTCTTGCATTTTCAAGCTCAAAGAGTTGGCATAACTGGTCATTTCCAATTTTACTAGGCATTTTGCTAGTTTCATGCCATTAGGTTCCAATTTTGAATCCCATGGGTGAGGCGTGCTATCCACTAGTTTATATTGGGGTTTGCACAAAAATTCCAGAATATGAAAATGAAGGAAATAAGGGTTCTACTTCATGTATTTTCATAGTTGGCTGATCCCATGGAGTTAACAAGGTAGCTCTATTCATCAACAATAGAGAAAATTAGTGACAAATAACAGGGATTGTTTATTTTGAATCCTTTAAGTATGATATCACAGAAGACAGTAGTCAGATTCAAATTTCAAAGAAGACAACAATCATTGAAGGCACAACAAGTCTTAAATGTGAGGAAGAATTTTCCCTCTTGAAAAGTTTGTACAAGGAAGTAGGGATATTACACCTGACTCCAGGGCACACAGAATTATTTAGAAGTATTCAATAATTTTTGCATATAGATATCAGTGTCACTCAAGTAGTCCTCCTTGAGATTTTTGGCCACAAACGATGTAGAAATACAACATGTCAGAATCAGCTTCCTATGGATAACTACAGCTGTGAAGTTCGTAGCACCAACAGTGGATTATGTAACCTTTAAATGTGTTTTATTTGGAGAAAACTTGACTTTCAAGTGAATACTTGCTGATGGGTAGCCTGTGATCTTTTTTCCCACTATAGTTTGAGAAAATTCCAAAACGATGACACCCTAATCATAAGTGCAGAGCTAAAACTGAATAGAGAAATATGGATGAAAGTATTCCATGCTATTGGAGAAAGCAGAAGCTAGGCACCGGATAGGATAATTTTTACAGTGTCTAACAAATGACCACAAAGTAGGTTAATTGCACTAAGAGTTACATCTAAAGCAAACACCGTGGGACTTAAAAATGCATAATAAATGGATGACTATAATTAAAGGAGGTAAATAGTAGACTCTGTTCCAAAAGGAGTAAATTGGAATCTACATACAAGGTAATCATGAACTTTTGCAATTCTTATATAAGATAATATAATGTTACTAATGTCCAACAAATGACCACAAAAATAGGGCAATGGGAATGAAGAGTACAACCAACATGAATACAATGTGGGAGTGCTAGTGCAACTCCTAGAAAGTGTCAAAAATAATACAAAGCAAGAAAAAAACATAAGTATAACATAAGAACATATGTATAGTAGAAGAAATACATGTGGGAACCAAGCAAGAGATCAACCTTCAGATATCTATATGAATTTTGAAATGATGCAACCTTTACACCTAAGCTTATTATTTTTGAAAAGGATATCATGTGCAGCATGGTATTTCCACAAGTCTCGATCTAAGTAGAGATTATTGAGCTCAAATGACCAAATTGATTTTCCAATATTTTCCCAGTCTACTGCTTGGAACCAATGGCCATGGATTGTTCCAGGATAACCTAAATATGTTCCTTAAACCAATACTAAAGCCTCTAATGGTTTCTGAATTATTTGTAGACCCTGGTTGGAAAACCCTAATTGGAAGAATGGTGGCATGGTAACCTAATAGAGTACATTATATGATGACATGAGCAGAACAAGGTCTTTTAAAAAAAAACGTTTTCTAAATACACAATCATGAACACTCCTTGCAAGTGATACATACCAATTGTACAAACACGTTCTCATGGAAACTTACACCACTAACCATTCCTTTATCTATTGTGCCATCATTTATATACCAAGAACAAAACCATACAAAACATAAGATGCAATTTAATAAGTAAAAACAACCACAATTACCTTTTTATTAACTCCATAAATTATGGTTGTAATTCCTCATCCCTCAATCTTTGGATTCTCCTTGAAACTGAGTCAACTGTCTCAATGGAAATCGTGAATCTTGAGTCTTGAGTGAAGATATTTTATTGTATCCCTTTTCTTATCCATCACTTCAAAACATTCTCACTTGGATTCCTGGTGGCTTAGTTGAAGACACTTATTTTCATACACTCTTCTTACAACATCTCTTGCCTGAAAAATCAAGTGTTAACAAACATGATAGTATAATGGGGAAAGTGTGCATCATCTATGCTAAGAGAGAAATTTAAGCATCTACACTAGCATGCTTAAGACCTTCACAAAGGATGTACACAAAAAAATATTTGCACTCATAAACACCAAATATTACAAGACTGGTGTAGAAATCTTATTAGAGAAACCAAAAAGTTATGAGATAAAGGCATGTTTCATAATACCCAAAAGCTTACAAGATGCATGAGTCTTTTCCCTTCTACATAGCTGATCCATCATAGTTTGTGCATGAGCTAGCATTACAATATTTCCAAAATTATTCCCTATAAGAAGATAAAAGACTTTCACTAAAAGTATTCAAACACCATACTAGACAATTCCATTAAGGAAGGCATTGAAATATCATGTGCAGGTCCATCAATCATGTTCAAGGTTGTAAATATGTTTGATATGGTAATCTTAGCTATTAATTTTATTGTCTTATCATTTATGTTGGGTCATTGTAGTGACCAATGTTGGATCAGTTTATGAGAAGCTATAGGAGGCCTTAGGAGTTGTTTAGAGGAGCCTAACAAGGACTGTTAGGAAGCCCTAACCAGGTAGCTAAGGTGACAACAAGCACATCAATCTAGAAGTGAAGAAAGGTAGGTTTTGTGGTGTTTTGAAGGATCAGTTTGGATCAGTCTACATTGTTGATTGTTGGGAGCCATTTTTTGGAGTTTCCTTGGGCATGAAGGAAATCCAACTAGGAGAAGATCCCGCTATGGAGTGATGTAGGTGTCCTAGTGTGGAAAAAGTTGTTGCAGCCTGTGGAAGTCGAGGAGGTAGGGTTTACATGGAATGTTAGAAGCCCTAACTAGTGGGCAGTTTCCACAGTGAAGATTGGCTCCTAAATTTGTGCAATAGCTCTTCTATTGCAGAGCAAAGGGCAGATTGGTGAAGTCTATTGGAAGCCATGTGTAAGGGTATCCTAGGTGTAAGGATGCCCTAAATAGGTGCAGATGCTACAACGTGGACTTGGTCACTCATGGACTATTGGAGGGCAACATGAGAGTGGACCAAGTGTGAACGTGGATTGGGCATTTAGGGTCTGTTGGAGGACAGCGTGATAGTGTCCATGTTGGAACCCAATGTGCAACACCTTGATGGACAAAGGTAGTTGCTAGAGAGGCAGTTGTTGAAGCTCAAGGTTCTGATCAGCTAAGAGCAGTTTGTGGAGCCCGAGACTTGTGTGTGGAGAAGTAATTCTACAACAGATTATCGGTAGTTTTCCTAGGCCGTGTTCATTGTGGGAGATGGACATCTTGCAGCGATGGGTGGAAGCCCTTCGTGCCCTATGTTGGTCTTCATAGGACAGTGCAGGAATACCATAGTGGGTTGAATTCCCTGAGTAGTTGAGGAGAAACCTTGGGAAAATTGAGAGTTGTTCACAACTGGAGTTGTGAACAACTCAACAGGAGTCTCGGTGTGTTATGCCCTTGATGGAATAAGGCAAAACTAGTGAGTAGATTGATAGATGACCTTCAGTAGCCAGATGGAATTAGAGCATCGATAAAGGCAAGAGTTGCAGATCGGGAGCCGAAGGACCAGGCAGGTATAAGGTACGACCGAGAGGAGCCGTGAGAGCATCTACAACCAGATGGTTAGAGTATCTTATTTTGTATCTTATACTAGTGGATTTATGAGGGTCATTATCCCAGGTACGGGAGCCATAGATTTTTGTATTATATGTTGTTTAATATAATGAAGTTGGGTTGAAAATTTGTAAAAATTTGTATATATTTTGTGCATATGTTATCTACTATTGTTTATATTCTGCTGTGCAAAGTAGTTATGTTTAGACTCTTGGTTTGGTAGCATTAGATATTTTTAAGACTCTATCCTATACCCAAGGTCGTGGAAAATCAACAAAATCAATAGTTTTTGGCCAAAACCAATGGATCTCTTTCATTGGATCTTCAAAAATTGGACGATAAATTGTGAGATCCACCTCTGCTCCAAAGGATTCTTCATAGTAAATTTTTCATCATGAAAGGAACGAGAATATATTTTGTGAGAAGGCCCATGGTTTTGGGGATCTACAAGACTTTTTGTTACCCCATGGTTTCCAGATTTTGATGCAAACACAATGGTAGTCTCAAGAATGCTGGTGTAGGTCAAGTTGCATAATATTCCCTTACACTTCTGGAATCATAAGTACTGGAAGGCATTGGGAACCTCTTAGGGTGATACATAAAGACAGATACACAAAGACTTATAGAGGGGATCTACACTTTTGCTAGAATTTGTGTGGAGGTGGACCTTAGCAAAGGACTGCCAGATCACATCCTTTTGACACACAAAAACAGTGTCGGACATAGTTCCTTGATTTTGAGAACACGACCTTAAAATTTTGAATATGTCAACAGATGGGTCATCTTCAAAATACATTTCTTGATGCCAAGAAAGAGCCACGAAGGAAGAAGAAACCCAGAAAACAACCCAAAGGATAGGAATTTCCACTGCATTTTCTTGAGGATGAAGAGGAGGAAGAAGAAACGGACCCCTTTACCAATGAAGAAGTCCAGAATCCACAAGAAAGTGTAGAAAAGGAGGAATAAAATCATGAAGCAGTAGAATACCCACACCCAACAGTGCAGCCAAAGAGGATTCCAAAAGAAAAGGAGCTAGGGGGTATCAAACGTCACCGTGCATCTAAAAGCTCGGACTCATATAAGGAAAATCAAAGAAAATATGTAGAGAACCAGATGGCACTTGTATCAACCACCCCATCTCAAGGAGAATGGTAGAAAGTAGAAAAGAAGAAATGGAGAAAAGGGTAGCCTGTTTCTCTTCATATTAAAGTAGTTTTTTTATTAGCTCTATGATCACCAGTCTTGACTAGCTTGATGGAATGCTTTGCAAGCATCTACAACATGTAATTTTGTTTTCATTAATAAAATTACGATTTTTCTTGGGGAAAAAAATGCATGCCAAGACTTGCATACTAGACAGAAGGTAAAATGCATAGCTTGTCAGTCCTAGGGGAAAGGTTTACAACATGATTCACTTTACCATCATTTTTTGTTGTGCATACTGCACCAAATTTTTCAGCCATACGCCACAAAGGGTGAAGATGCAGCTACACTTCTCGAACTGGACAAACCCTATTGAAAACCACTTTAGAATTTTTGAAAACTTTTTGTTGTTCAACTGCAAGAAATCCCAGACATCCACTTCATGCAACTGTTTGTTTGAGAAAAAATTATGGTTAATTTTCTCAATCACCTATGCTTGAATTAAAGGGTATATTTTTTATAAAAGAAACCATACAGTGAAAACTCGGGAAATTTCTCTAAATTTTGAGGTGTCACAAACACACTGTGTGTTAGAGATTATTTTTTAGCATCTCACTGCTAAAGAAGATGCCAGTGTTCCATCCTCTAGCTTCTCATCAACATCTACTTCTAACAGTGACAACCCTAGAAATCCAAATTGGCACCTACTATAGGGAGAACACATGTATTTATACATGGTAGTATTTCAGTTTTAGGAACAATAACATATATCTTTAACCACCACTTTTGAAAGACAAAAATTAACAATTGTAAGGTCTTGATTGGACACTAAAAAATAATTGAAATGAACTTGCCTTTCGACCACAATTAAATTATATCTGTGATCAGGTCAAACCCTTGCAGAATCATCAATAATTACTACTACAGATTCCATTCCAAAAACACCATCTAGATATTTACTTTTAGGTGGCCTATCATCTCCATCTAGATCAGCCTCATCACCATTCAAAATAACACATTCTGCAAATAAATTTCATGTGGGATCAAGTACTTTGGCCATCCTTGTGGCATAAAATTTGTTGCATATTGTAGAAACATGTAGTTCATACAACTTTCTTTCCTACAGCATAAAATATCAAAGAATGAAATAATAGATTCATCTGTTAGCATACAAAATTTTTCAATAGCACATTGTAAATCGAATGTTTCCTATAAGAACTACAATTTTCAAGGATATTAATAGTTCAACCCAAATTATACTAACCTTGTCCAAAAAATTTCAGATGCTAGGCCACAATTTAGTCCACATTCCTATATAAGGAAAGTGAAAAATCTGATGTTGAGGTTTCTCTTGGTATTGCTCCTACTTCCTTAGCATTTCCTTGTGAACATGATCTATTTCAATAAATTGTTGGAAAAAAATAATCATGAATTAGAAACATTTATATACTCACATTATCATGAATCAGTTTATTTACTTCATATCCCTCTTTGCCTAGGAATTACCAAAATTATAACAAGATGGTTTATATTTTTATGACACCTTAGTTGAATTTAGAAGTGTGTAATCATGGTCCAAAACAAGGAAAAGTTTCTTAGTGCTAAGCATCCTATTTATTTCGTCAATCTTTGTGCTCATGGTCCAAAACAAGGAAAAGTATGGGGTAGTGTGTGCTAGGTACTCCATCTTTCCACTAATTTATCCATTATCCGGTGCTCTGCAATCTTCTATAGCAGTTGTGGCCTCACTAGGAATGCACATGTACGGTTTGATGTGTTATAAAGAAACAATGTAATTTGCAAGTGTAAATTTGTTATGTATACTTTCAACAAACGATCTATTCAATGATAGACCATAAGAGAAGGTCATCCCAATGAAACTTGCACCAGTTCAAATTTTTAGAAATGATAATCTTATACATAAAAACATTCAACAATTGCAGAAATCACCAACAGTTGACATTTAATTTCATTGTTCATACCAATATTGAAGCTGCCCAGTGGGAGTAGAACCATAACAAGAGCAGAGGAGGAAATAAGAGTTGCATTTAACACCTCTAGATGCTAAATCAACCATTCAATGGCTCAGAAACTGTAGAAAAAGGGGCTCGAATTTTTGTCAATAATGTCTATGTTCTTCTTCAATAACTGATCCTCAACCCTGAATGCCCTAATGGTCATTCCTCTTACTATGGACTCGCCGGAATTATTTTCAATGGGTGATTTCATTGTACCATTTAGTCTCATCAGTTCTTTAGCAAAAGAAAAATAGTCTTCTCAAATACCACTGTGTTGTCTCTTGAACTGTGCATCGTAGGCATGCAATTTCCCTCATTCTTCCCGCCACTCTCCATAGAGGTAGTGGGTTGAACCTTCTTCAAACTTTTGAATGTGATTGCGGCTTCATAAGGCACGAAGTAGGGCACACGTTCATCTGTTCTTTCGCAGAATCAAAATAGTCTTCTCAAATACCACTGCATCGTCTCCTGAATTGTGCATTGTCGGCATGCCATTGCCCTCATTCTTCCCGCCACTCTCCATAGAGATAGTGGGTTGAAACTTCCTCAAATTTTTGAATGTGATTGCAGCTTCATAAGGCACGAATTAGGGCGCCAGTTTTGAAATCTATTAGATTCTCTGTGTGATGGTGCGATTACGACTTCATAAGGCACAAACTGGGGCGCCAGTTCTGAAATCTATTAAACTCATTGTGTGATGCTGTGATTGCTGCTTAAGGCGGGAATCGAGGCTTCAATTTTTAAAGCTATGGTGTGATTTCTGCTTAAGGCGTGAATTGAGGCTCTAATTTTGAAAGCTATTAAATTCTATAGTGGCTTTGAAAAATAATTTTGATGGTATTTTTTTGTCCTATTTTCAAAAATCTTTATCATTTATTGTTTTCTGGAACAAAATTTGAATGTGTATTTTAATTTTGAGTGACGTGGAAAATTAAACTTTATATGTGTAAAGAGAGACAATCAATTTAGATATATAAGGAAGGGTAAAATTTATAGTAGAAAAAATTCCATGATAAGGGGGTTTTCAAAGAATTTTGTGGAGAAATTTTGATAAGAGGGGTAATAAATTAGGGTAAAAAGGATTATTAAGGGAAAAATATTAATAGGTTGGTTGGTTTAATTTGTTTATTATTAATGTTATAATATTTTTTAATTTTTTTAATTTTTCTACCTAGGTTCAAATTCCTGATAAGACATTTTTCCTATCTTTATAACACTTGAAAGGTAGAAGCCTCCAAGGAGTAGGACCACCTCGCAAGTGTATGTCCAAACGTCTTGACCATTCTTACTCAATCAAAAGTTATTAATATATAATATCAACATATTGGATATAATTTTGGGTTATATTGACAATCATTCCATTTCATCTCAACTGTACCTCAAACCACTTTGAATAATTACCATTGTTTGGATTCTCTATAAAATTTCCCTAGAAGTGAAAAAGAACATGACTTTCGATCTAGAATGGTAGTTTCCCCAAGCAGTGTGACCACCCCACAAATGTATTTAGAGATGTCTCGACCCTCGTTGAATTGTATGTTATTATTATGGACTTGCAACATATTGAATATACTCTTGGATTACAATGGAAATCATTTTAGTTCATCTCAAGTGTAGCTCAAGTCACTCTAATGAGTTGTTGATCTCAAGTTTCTCCATAAATTTTTCCTTGAAATAAAAAGGAGCATGTCTTTCAATCTTTAATTGGATGAAATACATATCCTCCTTGTGAAGATTTTCTTAACTTCATAATTAAGGGTTGATAAGTATCTTCTTGGTTTCATTGGCTTCATCAAAGAATTAACATTTTATTCATCAACTCTTGACTATGAGAGGATGAATTCTAGTGTGAATTATCACGTGTGTGGTGATGTTCTTTTTTCAATTGTAGTTTTAACGTCCATGATTAATTTGGTTTAAGTCCTCTAGGAATTCATCAATCACCTAGCCGATTCCACATGCACCAGTGGAAAATGATGAAATTAGTGACTAGGTGACTAAAAAAGTTAGTCACCGCAATTACTTCAAGTGAATTACTACCAAATTTGAACAATTTTAAGTGACCAAACTAAAAATGACTAACTTAAATGACTAATTAGTCATTTAAGTTAGTCGCTTTTAGTTTAGCCACTTATTATCTAGTCATATATTTTATCCCTAGACTAAATTAGTCATTTAAGTTAGTCATTTTTAGTTCAGTCACTTAAAATTGCTCAAATTTAGTAGTAATTCACTTGAAATAATTGCGGTGACTAACGTTTTTAGTCACCTAGTCACTAATTTCATCATTTTTTACTAGTGTACTGGCGCTTTCAACAGTGACCTACTTGCGCAGGTCAAAGTCTCACCCGAAGCAGTATGGGGGGGTGCTCGAACCAAGTTTCCACACCCTGAAAGAGAATTAAATGATGTGGGTGTCTTCAGATATAAAACAACAACGAGCTAACCTTCACAACATAAACCCTATCGATAAACCCTAACCAGGAAGATCTAGGTCAAGCTACATAGGTTATCTTGCACGCACACAGATAAAGGTATCACAATCCCTTTAACAGACTTAGTAATGAGATATTCAGTCTTTATAGTAATAGATCTATGCATTCAACATTCATATAATACAGGGAAGAACTTATGCAACTGATCCAATCACAGAAAATATATTTGATGCAATAATTGGAAATAATAAACAGAAACTAGTCATAAAGTGAAACACTGATGCATTTGATACTCAGAATGATCCCAAAATACTCCTTTATTCATTCATAGTTCGTAATCTCCTTACAATACTTTAGTTCCACCTGTGCACACAACTAGCGAGGTTCGCACACAACACAACTAAGGTCTCCGTGCACATAGCCAACAAGAGCCTTCTAACCCAGAGAAATTCTCTTTACAACTCAAAACATCATAAACTTGTCAAAATTCTTCTAAAACTTATCTATCTGACTCAACGTAGACTCTTATTTATATCTTTAGCATGTGCTCATCTAAGGTCCCCAAATATTGGTTTGCGATCCCTAGTTCTACCCTTTTTCCCATTACAACTCATGAAAGGGCTTTGACCCACCCCAAAGCCCCTTGACTTGTGCGATGCTTAGTGTGCATGACTCAAAACTACAAAAATATTAATTTTTTTATCAAAATTGGAGTCCTAAGGGACCCCGCTCCAACACTTTATATTCAAAATTCGATTAATCTTGCAATTCACATATAAAGTTGCTCAACCAAAAACTAAATAAAATTAAAATTGTCCTTGGATTGACCACTTTTTATGGCTCCTTTGCAGTCTTCTTGGTTCTTTTTTTGTGCACTCTAATATTTTCAAGATGGTACAATCGTCTTTCTAGTCAGCTTCATTCATCCAGGCCGGTAAATTCCCATGCTTTCTTGTAACATGACATACAATCTCATGAGATTCATCATAAATAATTTGAAAATTATACTTATTTTATTGTCCTTTGAATTGTTACTCAGCCATTCAAAAACATGTCTTTAGCAAAGAACATATACTAGGTGTTGTCGACAAATCCTAATTGTTTCACCATAGTGGAAAAAATCAGCATATAGATTCATGCAGAGCACCAAATCTCAGTTCAAATTTTTAGAGAGAGATATAGTTAATAGTGAGGAGGTTTGAGAATTTGTGTTACTCATTAAGAAATAAGGGTGCACTCTACAACTTGGTGGAATCTTCCACCTGTGTTCTTAGCTCAAATCCCATGGAACTACCATCAGGTGTTATCAACCCACTAACCCTGTGTGACTGCAACACTTAGAAGTTATCAACCAATATAATTTCTAGTGGATTTATTAGCCTTGTAAGGCATAGCCAATGCTTAATGATTATCATCCATTAAGCCTTATGGGTTTTTCAGTTGGATGACAATCAGAGCTTACCCTTTGATTATTGATGGACAAGCGTCATGAGTTTCTCATTCACGCTATCATTAGATCGTCTCTATGATTATCAACCAACAAGCCTTATGGATTTATTAACTGTGTTATCATAAGGTTTATGCTCTGTGTTTATTATCCAACAAGCTTCATGGGTTTATCAACCATGTTATCATCATAGCTTCTCTACTCCACTGAACTCTCTTTTGGCATCAACACAATTCTTAGTGGAGTACATGTAAAATGCCTGCTCCATCGATTCCTCTTTCAACTAAGAATATCACATGCCATCCACATTTTCATTAAATAAATATGAAACATCATTCTTTTACAAGAATAAATCCTGGAAAAGCTTGTCAGTCGCAATGACATTCATATATACATATCAACATGATAATGAACATACATTTTCATATGTAATTAGAGTGAGTGTCAAGAGAACATCCTTTGAGCCATTTTCATTCATGGTTTTCATCTTTTGGTCCATTATCGCCATGGACCCAACCATCCTTATTGATTGTCTTAATGTTTTCCACTTGGTCGTGAATATATTATACATTAACATATGTCAATTAAAATCAAAGTTTATAGAAATCCCTACCTTATGCAAGTGTGTGTTGGTAACATGAATTATTTTACCATAATTCCTCCCTTTACCTTTTGCACCTTCTTGTTTACTCCAATAACTTTGGCTATTGTTTTATATAAAAAAAATTTGCGCATTTTAGTTTCATCCATTCATATTTCCTCATTTATGCATGTTGTTACGTTTAGGAGCGATGCTCCAACACACACTAGCGGTGGTCTTTCCTAACCCATCACCCAAGACCAAACTTTCTCAAATTTTTCATGTTATTTAATTATGAATAAGGCCTCTTTGGCACTCCCACTAGAGCCCTATGGATTTCCTGCCATGCCCAACCAATTTTCCCAGGCCTCCAAAGCAGGGAAATTGAAAGGAAAATTTCAAAATAATCAAAAGGTAATCAACAAAAGAAAGAAGTCACAACAACCATGATCAAAATTTAAGAACTTGTTAGGGTCCTATAAGTATAGGATTCATAATTTGGAATTTAATTATGATAGTCTTGTAAATATGTAAATACCTTGCTTTCTGCAAGTTGTTTTCCCATATTTTGTAAAAAAAAAAAAAAATAGAAAATCAAAAAGAGGGTAAAGTCCTAAAAGAAAGATCAAAGGACTTATAAAAATAATATACCCCAAAAGAAAAGAAATAAAACATGAAATTATGCAAATCTAAATGCCACTACTTTTTTTCTTTGTTTTTGATGATTATGGCAGAGTGTTAATGAATGCCATAATCCATGATGAGTTGAACTGCTTAATCTTGACTTGTAATGTTTCAATTTTATTGTTGTAGAATAGTGAATAAAGATTAGTCAAACAGTTTAATCCTGACTAATTACTAGATAGGTAGAGAATAAAGAGGAGCTCATCAGTTTAATCTGAGCCCTAGGATGATATAAGGTAGATTTAGATAGTTTTTATTGCCTTAAAAAAAAATGTTCAAGGTTGCTAGCTCAAATGCACCTGCAAAATGGAAGAACAAATGTTAGATTAAAAGTTAGGTAGGTAGAAAGAAGTGGGAGAATCATGTAAATACTTTTCATTGGGAAAAATCACTATTTTCCCCTCCCCTATAGTTATTCTTCAGTCTAGACTTTCAGTCAAAGAGACTCAGAGCATTTCTCTGACTTCTGTTGGGACCGGACCCAGGGCTCAATGATTGTTAAGTTAAAAATGTTGAATCCCTGTAATAATCCCTAATTATCATCATTTACCCTACATTCATCCATTTGCACTTCAAGTTCATAAGTAAAGACCTTTTTACTTAATGAAAAAGAAAATCCCATTTTGATTAATCTCATTCATTCATAAAAACATAAAAACCCTCCAAAAATATTATATTCTAGGTGAAAGTGGTCAAGTTATAAATGATAAAGCTTTGCTTTTTACATTATCACTTTACTTAGTCATATGAATACATTTTGGTGTTTTTCATTGTCCTATGTCATACTAACTTCTAACTTATTTACTAATGCCTTATAAAATACCTTACCCTATTAATATAACTCCTTGTATTTAAATATTCTCAAAATCCCACTAATATAAGATTTTTTGCCAAAGTTAATTACCCACATGTTTTAAATAAAAACCCCAATTACACCCCCTTTGGCATAAAACTAACATTATATACATACCCCGTCCCCTATGGTTTATTAAACCATTCAACAGGTTTAAAAACTATATAATATAATGAATAATGTGTAAATATGACTTTCGGGACCCCTATGCCTTTGCAATAGAGCTGTCAAGTTTTTCCCGCATTACTTGTTTAAACCAAAGTTTTAATCGCAGTGAAACTAAGGTTTATCACTCATTCCCCATATGTAAAGCCCCAAGATTTACACAAGTAAAGCCCCTGGTTAATACAACCCGCCTCATGTGCATTTTACCATGTATATAAACCTTTGATATATATATATATATATATATATATATATATATATATTATATATATATATATATATATATATATATATATATATATATATATATATATATATATATATATATATATATATATATATATATATATATATATATATATATATATATATATATATATATATATATACGTTCATTTTACCCTTTACCCCGCATATAAGCATTATCCTTTGATATAAAACTTTGGATATAAATAAATATGTTATAAAGGTTTTATTTCATTGCCACGCATATAAAACTACCGGGCCCCACATCCTTTCGACCGCAGCTTTTAGGCTCATCCCGACTGTTCGCTTCCACTTTTCAAATCCGATGGTGGACGATTCATTTCGCGTCCACAAACCAAACGATTGCAAAACACCCAAACGAGCGCGAAATGAGAAGGTTTTTCATTACCGCCTCCTATGACGTGTTGTATTCTGATACGATCGCGTTCGTTTTGAGAAAAACCGTTTACCGCCCAAACCCAACGCGAAAACCACCAATGGTTTTCCATGTTTGCAAAAATAAAATTCCTCCTGCCACAGATTTGACTCACATTTATGACATTTTTCAGTGATTTATATCAAAGGTTAAAAGCTTTGTTATAATGTTTATTTAACGTTATTGTGCCTTCCCGACTAAAAAAAAAACTGCTCGACTGTGCAAAAAAATCCATTTGCTCAAAATTGTTGAATTCTATCCAGTAAAAGACTTGATTTCAACCCATAACCCTTGTTTGAAGACCATTCGAAGCCATTTCTCTGCATCAGCATTGCAGAAACCATCAAAGCATTAGAAACCCTTCTCACAGCATCAACATACCTGCAAATCAGGTATTTTCCCAAAAAATTCACCTGCAATTTCACAATTTAAACCAACAATCAAACCAATTAAGATAAAAGAGTAAAATATCCCATCCATTTTGTTCTAAACCTTGAAAAAAGAGGGCAAACCCTCGCAATTTTTTCCCAGAAATTTCCATTTGCAGAAAACTTCTTTTTTAAGTCAAATTCGCAGTCAGAGACCCTTGAAACATAAATTCCATGGTTCAAAAGGTTTTTTAATCTATAGAAAATCTCAAAACCCCTTTTTACAGTCCCAGGAATTTAGAACACCTGCATTTTCTGTCTCAAACTATTTCCTGTGTCCTAAAAACTCCTAAATTGAGCACTAAATTTCCCTCTGCTATCATATTTTCCTACAAAATTACTCAATTACCCTCTATTGAAGAAAAATTAACTATTGGAAACAGTCTAATCTTGCTTTAGTTGCCTCAAAATGACAAAAAATAAAATCACACCTAAGGCCAGAGGATCCAAACCTATTAAGCTTCGAGGATCCAAACCTCCCAAGACTGAAGTAGAAAAAGCCCCAAAGTCTACTCCTGCTATCACTGTTAAGACCACTGTGACTGTTAATCCTCTTCAACCTCCAGTGTCTAATGAAGAAGTTATCCCTTTAGTTGACTTGGATTACAAAATTGTAGACCCTCTAGTAGAATTAAATCTGTTATAAGTTCACAATTGGTGTCATGAAAAGTTCCTAGATAAAGAAGAAATTCCTCTCTAGGATACAAATCTACCCAAGTATGTAGTCTAATTAACACACCCTAGTCAGGACTTGATAAGACTATGCCAGAAGTATTATGTCCCAAATCAAAGATCAATTGTGAATAATGACAGGAAAATCCTTTTTTCTATTGCTGCAGAGTCAATAAATGAAATGTTGCAGTTAAAGTTTGACCCTATAGCAATCCCATTATCCATTGAAGCATTGACTCAATTATATTTAGGGTTAGATTTCCCTAAAAGATTCATTATTTTTTAGAACTTCATGCCGAGTCATGTGGACATCCCAAAGCTGAATCCTCCCTATTCCACTTCCAAATTTCTAAAGGGTTCTAGGCATGTAATTTCTATGTTATTCTTCATATTGGGCTATTTCACTGATGAGTTTATTAATGAGTCTATCCTTGGGTTTTTGTCTACCTTGTCTCCTGGTCAGCCTCCTGCTGTGATCTTTTATTTTTCCAGGTTTATTGCTGATTCCATACACCATGAATTGACAAAGTTACCCATTGAAGGGGTATTTAGGTATTATTCCTATTTATTTCATTTTTTCTTATTCTCACAAGCAAATCACTTCCCAATAACATTGCAGAAAATGAATGTAGAGGGCCAACCTCTATCAATTGTCTTTTGGACATCATTGTTGAGAAAAGAAGGAAGTGAATACAATTACATAGAATTCATAGATTTGTTTATTAGGCCAACTATGAATTTGCTACAAAAATCAGAACAACTTAGATTAAGTGAAGAGATGAAAAGAATATTGCAACTGTCAGAATAATGAAAAATGGGAGATTGGTACTTGTACGAGAAGCACACTATATTAACAATCTTTGGAACCAATCTGCTTCCATATAAGTTACCTAAGTTTTTGACTATCAGAGTCTTTTCTCTAGAGTATTTGAGACAGGTGTTGAATGTTGATGCTATCCATTTCATGGCCTCTAAAAAGAAGACCCAGTTCAAACTAAAAAATCAAATTGGTCCTTTCATAGTGAATAATGGGAATGCTGAGAAAGAAATAGAAAAAGGATTATACATGAGCCAAAGCCTGATATTGAAATTTTTTCCAATCAGATAGAATGGGGAGAAAATACATTGGTAGATTTAACTGCAAATACACAGCTAGCAGGAAAAAAGGATACCACACTTGCTGTGGTAACTCCTAAATAGCCAAAGACTTCAACCAAAAGGAGCAGAGATGAGGGAGCCTACACAGCAGAAACTACTTCAGATACTAAGTTTAAACTCATCTATAACAAAAGGCTAATATTTGGTTCCATAGGCAAAGAAAAACCTATTGAGGTTGAATATGAACCAGAGGTCAGTAATGATGAGGCCAATACAATAATCAAAGAGACTTTGACATATATTGAAAGAGAACAAGCAGCATCCTAAGGAAAGGAGACCCAAATGATTGAAAAATAGGTGAATATGAAAACTACTTCTTCCCAAACAGCAGAAGAAAAAGATTTGGATATTAAGGACAGATATAAGCAGATTAAACAAAGAAATGAGGAAATTAAAAGTGATATTTATTCTCAATTTCTCAAGCAGAAGCCAGGAAATCAGGATAGATTGCTTACAACATTTGATTATTCTTCAAATAAAATGATCATGTCCTATTTACAACCTACTACTTCAACTCTAAAAACAGTGGTTGACTAAAAAAAGATGGAATGTGAAGTAGATACTAAAAAGGTACATGAGTTGGATTAGATAGAATTCCATCGATCAATAAATTACCCAATTTACTCAACACCAACGGATCTTGATTCTTTCATTTTATGTGACTCGGATAATAATGAAATCCAAACTGAATTAATTGACATTAAGCCTAAACCAAACAATGATAATATTTTTCATGAAGCCCTTTGGCACTTAGACTTTGATGGCTCAGTGAACAAGTTAGGAGCATGAGCTAGAGTATGGATCACAAACATTGAGACCAGTTATTCAAAAGGACATGCCTTTAGACTCAACTTCAAATGCACCAACAATATGGCAGAGTATGAGGCACGTATCTTAGGCCTCCAAATCATCAGAAATTTGGGAGGTAAGAGAATTTTAACTATGGGAGATTTGGAATTAATCATTAAACAATTAAATGGAGATTGTTCTGTTCATAATCCTAGATTAGCCAGATATAGAGATGCAACAATTGATTTATGTGATGATTTACTAGAATGTAAGTTTGCAACTATTCCTAGAAATGAAAATTTGCAAGCACATTGCCTAGCAAATTTTGCTAGCACATGTAACTTACCTTTTCAACCAACACATAGATATACTGTTGAAGTTAAATATAGACCCATTGTTCCTGATAATGTCAAATACTCGCAGATTTTGTCTGAAGATGAACAGATTTATCATTTTTTGAATAGTGAGGAAGAATTTCAAAATTGTATGATAGACACAGATGGTAATTTAGATTCAGAATGTAACATAGATTTAGATGTTAATTGTGAAATAAATAACATAGATGCACATAAACTTACCAAACCCATTGTATTTACTTAATCTGACATAGATAACTTAGAGAAGGTAGATATAGAGGAAATAATTGAAGATGAAATTGAGATGTTACATTTAAAAGATAATTTTTTACCCAAGGGTCTAACTCCTTTGGAGGTCTTGTTTGATTCCAATGATGTGCCCAAAAAGCCTGAAATAGAACTCGTCAAGTCTAACATTGAATAATGTAACATTGGGACAAAAACAAAACCAAAAATGATCAAATTGTCAAAAATTTTACCCCCTCAAGAAAAAGAATAATACATTGAACTTTTAAAGGAATACCAAGATGTTTTTGCATGGAGTTATGAAGATTTAAAAGGATATGATACAAACATAATTCAACATAAGATTCATATAAAGATGATCAGAAACCATTTAGGCAAAAATTGAGGAGGATCAATCCTGTCCTATTACCTTTGATTGAAAAAGAATTTAAGCGCATGTATGATGCCCAAATCATTGCACCAATCAGATATTCTGATTGGGTTTCTAACTTATTACCTACAAGAAAGAAAACTGGTGAAATCATATTATGTGTAGATTTCAAGAATCTTAATAAGGTGTCTTTAAAGGACAATTACCCTTACCTAAAATGGACCATATTTTACAAAGGGTAGTTGGTTCTTCTAGTATTTCTTTTATTAAATGGTTTTTCAGGATATAACCAGACATTTCCTTTTTTCAAAACAAGACCAACCTAAAACAGGTTTTACCACTCCATGGGGCACTTTCATGTATGTGAAAATGCCTTTTGGTTTGATGAATGTTGGAGCTACCTTTCAGAGGGCTATGGATATAGCCTTTGCGAAGGAAATACATGAATTTTTGATTATTTATTTAGATGATATTACTGTTTTTTCTAAGACAAATAAAGAACATTTGGATCATTTGAGACAAGTTTTCATTAAGTGTAGAAAATTTGGTATATCATTAAATCCGAAGAGACCCCTTTTTGGACTAGAAGAAGGAAAATTACTTTGACACATAATTTCAAAGGAATGTATTAGGATATATCCAGCAAGAATAGAAGCCATAATGCAAATTCACCCACCTAGGAGCATCAAAGAGTTACAAGCATTTTTAGGTAAAATTAGCTTTTTAAGAAGATTTATTTCTAATCTAGCGGAAATAATCAAAGAACTAAATAACATGTTAAAAAAGGACTTTGTTTTAAAATGGAAAGTTGAAGCAAAACAGTCATTCGAATCTATTAAACATGCTTTAACAAAAACCCCAGTCCTAATTAGTCCAGACATCAAGAAATATTTTATAATCTTTTCATTTGCCTTAGAACATACCATAGCTGCAGTTCTACTGCAGAAAAATGACCAAGGTTTTGAACAACCTATAGCATTTTTCAGTAAAACCCTTAGATATGCACCTCTAAGATATAACATAATGGAAAAACAAGCTTTAGCTTTGGTTAAAGCCATAAAAAATTTCAGGGTGTACATTCTTTACTCCCACATTATTGCCCATGTCCCTAATTCTGTAGTCAAAGATATTTTAACACAGGATGGGCCAGATGGAAGAAGAGGAAAGTGGATTTCCACTCCTTGAATATGACATAGAGATTAAACCAACCAAGCTCATAAAACAACAAGGTTTAGCCAGACTGATGGCTAAATCCAATTGTAATGCTTTGGATATAAATTTTATTCCTCAGATTGATGACCAGGAAGAGATGGCGACTCCATTGATCAGTGAAGCCTATCTAGACTCACCATGGTACTCAGATATTATCTTTGTACTCAAAAATTTACAAGATCCTCTTGGATTAACTAGAACAAAAGATAGATTCATCAAACTTAAAGCAATGAGATATTATATTCTAGATAAAATGCTTTATTGGAAAGAACAAAGTGGGATTTTACTGAATTTTTTACTAAAATCAGAATCTGACAAAATTCTTGAAGAGTTTCATGCAGGTGATTGTGGAGGGCACTTATACTGGAAAAGTATAGTAGATAAGATTCTTAGGGTTGGTTTCTACTGGCCTCCCTTATTTGCCGATGTGAAAAAAATTTTCACTTCATGTCACAAATGTCAGATTTTTGAAGTAAAAAGGAAGTTGTTACCTTTACCACTCAAACCTATTTCTACTGAGATGCCTTTTAAACAATGGGGTTTAGACTTCATTGGAGAAATTTACCCTCCATCCTCTGGCCAACACAAATGGATATTGACTGCCACATATTATTTCACCAAGTGGATAGAAGCCATTCCTACCAAATAATCCACTGATTCAGTCATTATCTCTTTCATAGAAAACAATCTTTTATCTAGATTTGGATGCCCATAGAAAATTATTACTGATAATGCAGCTGCATTTAAATCTAATAAAATGATTTCCTTTTGCCACAAGTATCATATTATTCTAGGCCACTCTACTGCTTATTACCCTCAGGGTAATGGCCTAGCTGAATCTTCAAATAAAAGCCTTGTGAATATCATCAAAAAAATACTTGAAGAAAATAAGAAAACTTGGAATAAAAAGTTAGTCTATGCCTTATGGGTACATAGACTTACTACCAAGAAGTCAATTGGAACATCTCCTTACTAGATTGTATATGGGATGGATGTTGTTTTCCCATCATCTTTAGGTGTTCCAGTCATGAAAATTATCCAAGAATCACAGGTAGACCTCAATGATATACAAAGAATGATAAATCAAACTATTCATCTGCAACATACTAGGGAAGAATTCTATGAAAAATATCAAGTCATTCAAGAGAAAATCAAGAAAATATTTGATAAAAGAACTAAAGAAGATGACTTTAACATAGGAGATAAAGTGTTACAATGGGATTCCAGGAGAGAAGAAAAAGGAAAACATGGAAAGTTTGACTTTCTATGGAAAGGTCCTTATGTTATTTATGGGTACAGAGGTAGCAATGCATTTTTTATCAGAATTTGGATGGAACAAACATTCCAGAAGGACCAGTGAATGGTAGAATGCTCAAACACTATTATTCTTCTGAGTTAACTAATAGTTAGTCCTAATTTCCTTTTACATCATTATAAATATCCATTGTAGTTTGTAGATTGGATTGGATATTTTCTTTCCAAAGTTGAAGCTTGGAGTGAAGGCCCTAATATTTGAAGAGTAAAATATCATAAGTATGAGTTTTTACAGAAAACATAAGAGAGTTACAGGATCATCATGGTCAAAATGGAAGGCTACTGATCTTAGAGTTCTTGACATTTCACTAGGAAATTCCATCCCCATGTGAAGCCGATGTTAGGGTCCTATAAGTATAGGATTCATAATTTTGAATTGAATTATGATAGTCTTGTAAAAATATGTACATACTTTGCTTTCTGCAAGTTGTTTTCCCATATTTTGTAAAAAATAAAAAATAAAAATAGAAAAGCAAAAAGAGGGTAAAGTCCTAAAAGAAAAATAAAAGGACTTAGAAAAAATAATATACCCCAAAAGAAAAGAAATAAAACATGAAATTGTGCAAGTCCAAATGCCACTACTTTTTACTTTGTTATTGATAATTATGGCACAATGTCAATAAATGCCATAATCCATGATGAGTTGAACTGTTCAATCTTGACTTGTCATGTTTCAATTTTATTGTTGTAGATAGTGAATAAAGATTAGTCAGAAAATTTAATCCTGACTAATCAGTAGATAGGTAGAGAATAAAGAGGAGCTCATCAGTTTAATCTGAGCCCTCAGATGATATAAGGTAGATTTAGATAGCTTTTATTGCTTTCAAAAGAATAAAATTTTCAAGGTTGCTAGCTCAAATGCACTTGTAAAATGGAAGACAAAATGTTAGATTAAAATTTGGGTAGGTAGAAAGAAGTGGGAGAATCATGTAAATACTTTTCACCGAGAAAAATCACTAATTTCCCCTCCCCTATAGTTATTCTACATTTTAGACTTTCATTCAAAGAGGCTCAGAGCATTTCTCTGACTTTTGTTGGGACCGGACCCAAGGCTCAATGATTGTTAAGTTAAAAGTGTTGAATTCCTATGTTAATCCCTAATTGTCATCATTTACCCTACATTCATCCATTTACATTTGAAAGTTCATAAGTAAAGACCTTTTTACTTGATGAAAAATAAAAATCCCCTTTGATTAATTTCCTTCATTCATAAAAACATAAAAACCCTCCAAAAATATTGTATTCTAAGTGAAAGTGGTCAAGTTATAAATGATAAAGCTTTACTTTTTACATTATCACTTTAGTTAGTCATATGAATATATTTTGGTGTTTTTCATTGTCCTATGTCATATTAATTTCTAACTTATTTATTAACTCCTTATAAAATACCTTATCCTATTAATATAACTCTTTTTATTTAAATATTCCCAAAAACCCACTAATATAAGCTTTTTTGCCAAAGTTAATTACCCACATGTTTTAAATAAAAACCCCAATTACAACCCCTTTGGCATTAAACTAACATTATATACATACCTTCTACCATGATGGTTTATTAAACCATTCAATGTTTAAAAACTATAATATAAATGAATAATGTGTAAATATGATTTCTAGACCCCTATGCCTTGGCATGAGTTTCGTCAATTTTTTCCCCGCATTACTTTGCTTAAACCAAAGTTTTAATCATAGTGAAACTAACGCTATCACTCATTCCATATGTGTAAAGCCCCAAGCTTTACACAAGTCAAGCCCTTGGTTAATACAACCCTCCTCATGCGCATTTTACCATGTATATAAACCTTTGATATATATATATATATATATATATATATATATATATATATATATATATATATCACTGCCCATTTTACCCTTTACCCCGCATATAAGCATTATCCTTTGATATAAAACTTTGGATATAAATACATATGTTATAAAGGTTTTATTTCATTGCCGCACATACAAAACAACCCTGCCCCACATCCTTTCAACCACAACTTTTAGGCTCATCCCGACCGTTTGCTTCCACTTTTCAAATCCGACGGTGGATGATTCATTTCACGTCCACAAACCAAACGATTGAAAAATTCCAAAACGAGTGCGAAATGGGCGGTTTTTTCATTATCGCCTCCAATGATGTGTCGTATTCTGATATGATCACATTCATTTTGAGAAAAATCGTTTACTGCCCAAACCCAGCGCGAAAACCACCGATGGTTTTCCGCGTTCGCAAAAAGAAAATTGCTCCCGCCACAGATTTTACTCGCATTTATGACAGTTTTCAATGATTTATATCAAAGGTTAAAATATTTGTTATAATGTTTATTTAACATTATTGTGCCTTCCCGACTAAAAAAAATTGCCCGACTGTGAAAAAAAATCCATTTTCTCAAAATTGTTGAATTATATCCAGTAAAAGACCTGATTTCAACCCATAACCCTTGTTTGAAGACCATTCAAAGCCATTTCTCTGCATCAGCGTTGTAGGAACCATCAAAGCATCAGAAAGCCTTCTCACAGCATCAAGATACCTGCAAATCAGGTATTTTCCCAAAAATTTCACCTGTGATTTCACAATTTAAACCAACAATCGAACCAATTAAGATAAAAGAGTAAAATTGCCCATCCATTTTGTTCTAAACCTTGAAAAAAGAGGGCAAACCCTCGCAATTTTTTCCCATAAATTGCCATTTGCAGAAAACTTCTTTTTTAAGTCAAATTCATAGTCAGAGACCCTTGAAAGATAAATTTCATAGTTCAAAAGGTTTTTTAATCTACAGAAAATCTCAAAACCCCTTTTTACAGTCCCAGTCATTCAGAAAACCTACATTTTCTGTCTTAAAATATTTCCTGTGTCCTAAAAATTCCTAAATTGAGCACTGAATTGCCCGCTGCTATCATATTTGCCTGCACAATTGCTCAATTACCCTCTGTTGAAGAAAAATTAACTACTGCAAACAGTCTAATCTTGCTTTAGTTACCTCAAAATGACAAAAAATAAAATCACACCTAAGGCCGAAGGATCCAAACCTATTAAGCCTGGAGGATCCAAACCTCCCAAGACTGAAGTAGCAAAAGCCCCAAAGTCTACTCCTGCTATCACTACTAAGACCACTGTGACTGTTAATCCTCTTCAACCTCCAGTGTCCAATGAAGAAGTTATCCCTTTAGTTGACTTGGATTACAAAATTGTAGACCCTCTAGTAGAATTCAATCTGTTAGAAGTTCACAACTGGTGTCATGAAAAGTTCCTAGACAAAGAAGAAATGCCTCTCTGGGATACAAATCTACCCATGTATGTAGTCCCATTAACACACCCTAGTTAGGACTTGATAAGACTATGCCAAAATTATTATGTCCCAGATCAAAGATCAATTATGAATAATGACAGGGAAATGTTTTTTTCTATCACTGCAGAGTCAATCAATGAAATGTTGCAGTTACAGTTTGACCCTAGAGCAGTCCCATTATCAATTGAAGCATTGAATCAATTATATTTAGGGTTATATTTCCCTAAAAGATTCATGATTTTTCAGAACTTCATGCCTAGTCATGTGGACATCCCAAAGCTGAATCCTCCCTATTCCACCTCCAAATTTCCAGAGGGTTCTAGGCATGTAATTTCTATGTTATCCTTCATATTGGGCTATTTCACTGATGAGTTTATTGATGAGTCTATCCTTGGGTTTTTGTCTAACTTGTCTCCTGGTCAGCCTCCTGCTATGATCTTTGATTTTGCCAAGTTTATTGTTGATTCCATACACCATCAATTGACAAAGTTACTCACTAAAGGGGTATTTAGGTATTCTTCCTATTTATTTCATTTTTTATTATTCTCACAAGCAGATCACTTCCCAATAACATTGCAAAAAATGAATGTAGAGGGCTAGCCTCTATCAGTTGTCTTTTGGACATCATTGTTGAGAAAAGAAGGAAGTGAATACAGTTACATAGACTTCACAGATTTTTTTATCGGTCCTCTATGAATTTGCTACAAAAATCAGAACAACCTAGATTAAGTGAAGAGATGAAAAGAATATTACAATTGTCAGAAAAATGAAAAATAGGAGATTGGTACTTGTATGAGAAGCACACTGAATTAAGAATCTTTGGAACCAATCTGCTTCCATATAAGTTACCTAAGTTTTTGACTATTAGAGTCTTTGCTCTAGAGTATTTGAGATAGGTGTTGAATGTTGATGCTATCCATTTCATGGCCTCTAAAAAGAAGACCCAGTTCAAACTAAAAAACAAAATTGGTCCTTTCATAGTGAATAATAGGGATGCTGAGAAAGAAATAGAAAAAAGATTATCAGAGCTGAAATTTCAAGTGAGTTTACCTTGTAATTATGACCCCCAAGGTCTTTTGAACAGTATAAGGGTTAAAAATAAGCTGCCTCCTTTTATACATGAGCCAAAGCCTGATATTGAAAAGTTTTCCAATCAGACAGAATGGGGAGAAAATACATTGGTAGATTGAACTGCAAATACACATCCAATAGGAAAAAAGGATACCACACTTGCTATGGTAACTCCTAAACAAAAAGAGACTTCAAACAAAAGGAGCAGAGGTGAGGGACCCTGCACAGCAGAAACTACTTCAGATACTAAGTTTAAACTCATCTATAACAAAAGGCTAAGTTTTGGTTCCATAGGCAAAGAAAAAATTATTGAGGTTGAAGATGAACCAGAGGTCAGTAATGATGAGGCCACTACAATAATCAAAGAGACTTTGACAGATATTGAAAGAGAACAAGCAGCATCCAAAGGAAAGGAGACCCAAATGATTTAACAACAGGTGAATATGGAAACTTCTTCTTCTCAAACAACAGAAGAAAAAGATTTGGATATTAAGGACAGATAAAAGCAGATTAAACAAAGAAATGAGGAAATTAAAAGTGAGATTTATTCTCAATTTCTCAAGCAGAAGCTAGGAAATCAAGATAGATTTCTTACAGCATTTGATTATTCTTAAAATAAAATGATCATATCCTATTTACAACCTACTACTTCATCTCCAAAAATAGTGGCTGACTACAAAAAGATGGAATTTGAAGTGGATACTAAAAAGGTACATGAGTTGGATTAGATAGAATTCCACCGAAATATCTCTGAGATGCTATATTCCACTGTGGTGACAAAGGCCATGAGTGTAACCAGTTTTCAAAATACTATTATCAACCTGCAAGATCAGATGAAACTTTATAAAGGCTCCTTATATGCAAAAGATCTAATGATCAAGGCCTTAGAAGATTTTATTCTACAAATAGGATTTGACCCATCAAATATACAAGCTGATGAAGTATTAATCAAACATAAAAATGATGATATTGCTGCTTTGAGGAAACAATTAAAACTTCCTCAAAGTGAGCACCCACAGAGCAAGGAAATACTTCAAGAACATAAAGAGAAAGAAGATATGATGCAATTGATCATAAAGCTTATTGCCCATATTAAGGATATGGAAAGTCAATTGGATATACTGATGAAAGAAAAATAAATTATGAAGGAAACTGATGCTTCCACCATTCCCACAGTTATACCTATTATTTTAGCTGCTATTCCTTCTACATTGGGAGAAAAGTTAGCACCCAAAGAGTCATTGGCAACTGCAGTGCCAGTACAATCAACTACTACCTCTCAAATAGAATCCTCAACATCACAGGTGCAACAGACAAATGATGCAGGGCAAATTGTCAAAGCAATGGAAGAAATGACATTGAAAACCAATGAAATTAATAGTTTGAAGAAAAAGATTTAGAATATGGAGGTATCCAATAAAGCAACATTGATTAATGCCAACAATTATGAACAAAAAGCTAAAAGACTTGAAGAGCAATTCAAAAGCCTTCAAAAGGATTTGAGTTTCACCACAGAAATTTCTTACATAAGAAATCACCTATGGACCAACATTAATGAGGCCATACATCTTCAATGGCCATCAATTCAGATAATATATGAACAGAGAGACCTCCTTCTAGCAGCTCAAGGTCAAATACAAAGGACAACAGAAGAATTAGCAGATAAACTAGCACAGGCACTAAAGCTAATTACTTTCTTAAATAATAAGAACATGTCTGAGCTAGAATAATTGAAGATACAAGATAGGACAGAGACTATACTGCAAATCAAAAAATTATTGACAAAGAAAACTTTGATGAATAACTTGAAAGAAAAATGTGATGCTACGAATTTTTCCATTACCACGTTTTTAGCAAAGTATACTATGCTAAGACAAGAAGGAATTCTAGACATCCATGTATTCAATGACAAATTGATGGACCAAAAGGAATATGATAAAAAGATAAGGGACCATGCCAAAGAACAGGTGAATAAGCAATTGCCACAGGGATCTCCAACAGGGAAAGTTGTTCTCCAATACATTGAAGATTTATTCTTCCTTCAGAATGAAATCAAACATTTATTTGTAATTAAAACAAATTTTGCTAAGTACACTGAAGCAGATGATAACTACAGAAACCTCAAGAGTGTAAAAATACCAAATGTTGAACAATGGCAGGTGTTTACAGATTTATTGTAGCAGCCAAGAAGAAAATAGTGAAGGAGAGTGCATATGAAGCAGTGAGTTTGAAATGGAAATAAATAAAACAATACTTGATTGTGATTTTTTACTGTTGAAAAGTTTCATTTTATAGCAGTTAGAGGTAAAAATATCAGGTTAAAGAGTATCAGGGTGAAAGGCTAGAGTCAAAGTGTATCAGAGAGAAAACAACAGTTAGCTGATTTGACTGTTGTAATTTCCTTTTTTTTTACAACACTGAAATGATTAATAAACAACGTGAAAGAGTATCGTAGATAAAGTACAAGGTCAAAGAGTATAAGTGGAAAGAGTATCAGTGAAGCCATCTTCCAAAAATATATTTTTAAAAATGCCAGTAAGCATGTACAGCTATTCAAAAAAAAGTTTTTTGTTAGATAAGCTAGCCCTATATTTTCTAGATAAGACGACAACTTGCTAAAGTTGTTAAGCAGCTGTCCCTCTTAATATGTAAAGATATTTTTATTTTCCTAGAGTTATTCCTAGGTCTCTCTAGGATATTTTTAATAAAAATTTGTATAAATACTTTAGTTTATGAAGTGTTTAGTGTGGAATAAAATTGCTAAGAATATTATAGACCTTTTGCTGGTACGTTGGAGGTTCACATGTGTTGATTTAAAAGCAGCAGTCTAGACAATAGCCGATTGGACTTCATAATTCAGGATTCATGCGATAATTTGAAGAGTAAAGTGCATCTATCTTGTCATTGTTTCCATTCTGAGTTACATACAATTTCATATATGTTGTTCAATCTTAATGATTAATTAGGAGAATTATTTCAGGACTAGTGTAAGAACTCCCTGTCTTAACTACTTAATCATTTAAATGTTCTTTGTTGATTTCTGGATTTAGGAATTCTTAATTTCTCCTAGTCCCGTTTGACCCCTGCCTCCTTCCTCTTTTTCCGAATCAAAGGATCCTTCATTGCCCTTTATCTCGAAGCAAGCCATCTCATCAAAACAATCTATTCAAATATCTAAGGGTTATCTACCTTGCCCTGAATACATTAGCATCCTCTTGGCCTTGCCATGTAGTTCTGCTTGCTAGACTTTGACTCCATAGCCCAATGGACTAGTAGATCCCTCTTTAATTAGTCTTTAAGTAATCTTATTTTCCACCAAACATTTCAAAACCAAAACCAATTGTTCTATCATAGCTAGCCTAAAACATTAAACAAAAACAAAGTTAAATCATAAAGACAGAGCCCTATCTGAAATTTAGGAAGGCTAGATCCACAATTTCCAAAGTAGGTTTGTGGTTACCCCTAGTTTTCTTAAACTAAAAAAATACAAAAGCCCACAATCTTTAGAAATTACTAGGGTGATAACAGAACTCTAGCATGTTCATGCCCAATTCAACAATCAAAAGACAATAAATCCATGATGCCAATTATTTAAGGCCACAACAAATAAGCATACAACAAGGAACTCCCAAACATATGTTGCCATTATGATGCATATGTTGTCCTTGATGGAAACCCACTTATAAAACACCAAGTATATGGTTTCTGGATAAGCTCAGAGGTGACAAAGTGATGGATCAGAATGTCAGAATGATGGGACAAAGGCTTTACAGATAAGAATCAAAAGATGGATAAAGTTCAGAATTGAAGAACTATACGCAAGTTAGTAAAGGCAAAGTCGCGTATACATGTAGGTACGAAGAAGAAAAGTTGCATATATGCTGTCACACTAATTATATAATACCAAGGGTCCTTACCATGTTATTAGCCCATAATTTTGAGCATAGTAATTGTTATTTTATCCCGTCCAAGAATACCATCAACACTTGTGTGGTTTTGGCTCATGGTTTTTGGTTAAAGCTCAAACTATATAAGGAGGTGAAGATCATAGTGCTAAGTGTGCTGAGTATTTTAATTGAATGAATACTTCAATCTGAAGTATATCTGCATGGAATGGGATATAATCGATAGATAGATCTAATATTATGATGCACTCATGAATACAATGATGGACCAAGAACTATAGACCTGAAATGATTATGTATTTGCATGATCTGTTTATGAGTTGTTTATATTTGTGGTTTGGCGCATGTTTGATGTAGTGAAGGGTATGATCTGAGTGAGTTTGCAGCTCTGAAGTGTTGCGCAGTTGTGAATTAATTATAGATATATACATGGGTGTGACTCAAGTAAGGCGCATATACACGTGGGTTAGGCTCTTGAAATGAGCGTATATATTCAGTGAAATCTATACGCAAGTTGGTTTCAGAAGCAGTGTTTACAATCATGGATTTGTCTTATGTAAGACACGCATGCAAGCAGAGGTTTTACTGAAGAATGTTGAAGGAAATGTTTGATAATTTTTGTTGTGTTTATGTTGTCTGTCAATGATGAATTCATATAGATCTAGGTCATTTGAGTACTGATTATGCTTCTAGATGATTGTGTATAAAGACCAGTGATTGGTTGATTGAAAATGATTGATGCTACTGACTGTATGAGGGATCTATAAAACTGTATGTCTGAATATCTCTAATATATTACGAATCTATTCAAAACTCTAATCTTAATATATTAATATCTATACGTAGGTTTCTGCACATAAAAGCATGTATAAACGTGGGTTGCCGTAAGTAAAGTAGAGTATACATTTGTCTTATGAATTATCAGGGTTGCAGTTGATTCTGTCTGTTGATGTAGAAGTCAGGGTTTAGTTCCGTGTTCTGGTTACAGTGATATCACAGTTCTATTTGAATTGGGTTGATGTTTACTTTAGTTGATCTACAATCTGTGATGTGTTAAAAGCTGTTGGATCCAGTGTGAAAATTTATGAAACGTGGTCTGCAGTGGTTCTGAGAGTCGGAGCCTTTAGTGTGGAAGTCATAGCTTTCTGTCAATAGGAAATGGTGATCATACCAGGGGGTTGTAGCTCCCTTCCAGTGGTGATTTGTAAACGATATCAGGGGGTTGGAGCTCCCATCCAGCAGTAGCTAGAGAAAAAAAGAAGGTTGCAGTCTTCTGCATGTGGATGCCAGCGTGCTAGTATGATTCTACACCAATGCAAGATTGTAAGCAACTATATAATAAATATTGAAGACAAAGACAACAACAACGATGGTTTTCTCCCAAATTATGTTTCCACGTCAAATTTTGGTGCTCATGTATGTTGCTTATGTGTGATGATTTATTTTTTTCTTACTGCACATGTTTATTGCTTACTAAATGTCTAATGAATGAATGATGCACTGGTCTTGTTATCACTCTCCCCCAACTTCGTAAGGATGAGAAATGAGTGGAGAAAGGAAACCACAAAACAATATTTTGGCTAGGCAGCTAGCCCTACCTAGACCAGAGAGGTCTCTCTCTATGTCACTTTAAATATTCAATGAATGGCTGAGTACCATAGGATTTTAAGGATATATATATATATATATATATATATATATATATATATATATATATATATATCTGTGTGTGTGTGTGTGTGTATAAGCTAGAAATGAGTAATTTTTTTGGTAATTGGGATGCTGGATAGAAATAAGAATTAGGGAAACAAAAGTTGATTTCAAAGATTGAATTGCAGAGAAAAGAGTGAGACCGGGTAGGTAAACTATTGAGCATACTTAATTTGCCATTGTGTATAGGGCTTGAAAGAGAGGAGTCTGAATGAGCATTTAAAATGAATTAATTCATAAGGATAATTGACACATCTATGAAAATATTACTAAACATAGCACATAAATAGTGATTTTTGTTTATATACTAATAAGATTTGCATACATAAAGTTGTAATGGAGATTGAATAACAGAGAAGGAACAATGCTCACCATTAATACCACTAGAATCTCAGGATTGTAGTCGCAACATATTTGATTTCGTTAAAAAATATTTACAATAGCTCCATTGTAATACACTGAGTATCAAACTCAACTATCCAACCTAAAAACCAACAACCAACCCCTAACCCTATCTATAGTTTGTGTATTTATATATTACAATGGGTCTGCCAACAAGCTATAGCTTCGAGTATTTTAAAAATACGGGGACTTTATGTTGGAATATATTTATTCCTTGGAAGGTAATAATGTCTTTGTATTATGTCGGAAGTTGAATACAATCTTATGTAAAAGAGTAACACATTATATCCCATATTCATTATGGCATAGTATACTCTTCTACCCATTTATTATATAAAGAGGTGTTATTTTGGAGAATTATATTATCGCGCATTTAATATGTGAGAGTAATTCCTCCATATCTCTGGGTATATAATAGGGTCAAGGTTACTATGATCTAACATCTTCTTTGAATTTAACCGTCAATGTGTATCTTCATTTTTTATTATCTGGGCACTCATTTTTTTGTAAATTTTCTTTCTATCTTGTAGCCATTAGGCTTCTCTTCGGTTTTGGGCATGATTCTACATAGTTAATATTTTTTTTCTCATAACCCTAACTTTCTTGTGTAGTTTTTTTGCAGATTTTTTTTCAAGGGGCTCTTGATTGTTTTTCTATAAGATCTATATGTTTTTTGGATTTTCAAGGGGTTCTTGATTATTTTTCTCTAAGATCTTTATATTTTTTGAAACCTCCTCAAGGATATTTATCTTCAACTTACAATATTCAGTTATGACAAATTTTTTTTTAACAGAGCAAAAGATTGGCGAACGGAGGGTTTAGATCAAAATTTCGGCTGCATAGGTGGATGCAGAGTGGCTACGTCATTTCCGAAAACTAGTTATAATAAGCATTTGGAGCATTATTGAGTGTTTTTAAAACAAGAATTTAAATCCATGGTTGAAAATGCATCTGGTAAGAGTCTTAAAACTTTGCGATCTGATAATGGGAGGGTATTGTTAAGAAAGAATTTGATGCATATTTATCCAAACATGGGATTCAACATCAAAATACTGTTCCTTACACACCTCAAAAAAATGGTATTTTTGAAATGGAAAACAAGACTTTAGTTGAAATGGCTAGATGTATGCTTTATTCTAAAGGACTGCATAAGAAATTTTGGGCTGAAGCCATCTGTTGTGTTAATTTTATTTTAAATAGAGTTCCTACTAAAGTTGTTAAGCATGTTACCCATGTGGAAAAATGGAATGGACGTAAACTGGATATTGGTAATTTTAAGGTGTTTTGTTGTGAATGTTGGGCTCATATTCCTAATGACAAACGAAAAAGGTTAGAACCCAAATCTCACAAGTGTATCTTCATTGGTTATGATGAGAATTCCAAGGCTTATAGGTTGTTTGATCCTTCTAATAAAAGTGTCATAATTATTAGGGATGTTCAATTTCATGAAGTCTCTTCCCCGCCTAAGTCTATAGAAACTCACATTACCCTGAATTTACCAATACCACCTGTTACTCCTATTCACGTTACTCCTTCTTATAGTTATGTGCCTCTTATTGATCTTGATCCTTCATCTCCCTCAATTATTCCACCTGAAACTCATGAAGCTCCTAAAGTGACTCATGTTCCTTCTATTCTTCTTGTTTGGCTCGGAAAACCCTTGAATCTATAGGTATTGAGGTTAGAAATCCTTCTGACACTCATTGGACTAGATATAAAATTTCTCTTATGAACAAATTTTTGGCCACAAATGATCCTGCTACTTATGCTCAAGCTAAGGGTAATCCTCATTGGGAACAAGCTATGTCTACTGAATATGTATATCTTTTGAGAAAAAATACTTGGTCTCTTGTTCCTCTTCCTTTAGGAAATAATTTAGTTGGTTGTAAATGGGTTTATAAAACTAAGTTCACTGCGGAAGGACACATCAAAAAATATAAAGCTAGATTAGTTTCCAAAGGCTTTAATAAAAATGAAGGTATTGATTATAATGAAACTTTTGCTCTTGTTGCTAAAATGAACACAATAACCATTTTATCACTTATTACATCTTTTAAGTGGGAAATTCACCAAATGGATGTTAAAAGTGCATTTTCAAATGGTGATCTTACTGAATAAATTTACATGCAACAGCCTCCTGGTTTTATTTATGTTGAATCCTCAAGTTTAGTATGCAAATTACACAAATCCTTATATGGTATCAAACAAGCCTCTAGGGCTTGGTATGATAAAATTGATGCATATTTCTTGAATAATGGTTTTAAGTGTTGTATGTCAGATCCAAATCTGCATGTTAAGAACTTTGGTGATAATGTCCTCATTATTGTTTTATATGTGGATGATCTAATTATCATTGGCAACAGGTTTTTTTAATTCAAGATATGAAAATTTCTCTTCAAAAGAATTTTGAGATGACATATCTTGGTACATTGCACTATTTCTTGGGTCTTCAGATCTGGCATATGGCCGATGGTATTTTCTCTCTCATCCGAAGTATGTGACAGATCTTTTGACTCGTTTCCATATGAGTAATTGTAAACCTACTCCTATACCATTTGAATCTAGTGTAAAATTAACTATTGAGTGTACCACTCCACTAGTTGATGCTACTCTTTATCATCATCTCTTTGGAAGTTTACTATATTTAACTCACATTAGACTAGACCTCTCTTTTGCCGTTAGTATGCTTTCATGGTTCATGCAGCAACCTCGTGAAAGTCATTAGCAGGCAGCCAAGAGAATTATGCGATATTTACAAGGGACATTTAATTATGATGTATTTTATTTGAGCAATGCTACAATTTCATTGTCTATTTATGCAGATTCTGATTGGGCAGGTGACAGTTTTGATCGACGGTCAACTATTGGTTACATATTTCAACTTGGTTCAGGTTCAATCTCTTGGTCCAATAAGAAGTTGAAGACTCTTTCATAATCTTCATGTGAAGTAGAATATAGAGTAACCAAAGAAACAACTAAAGAAGCTGTTTGGTTACAACATGTTCTTATCGAGCTTGGTTTGGTTCCAAAATCGTCCACCATGTTGAAATGTAAAAATTAGGGTGCAATTCACCTTGCTTACAATCTGATATATCACTCCAACTGAAGCATCTTGACATTGATGCTCATTATATTTGAGGTCTTGTCGCCGATGGTATTATTTCTCTAGAGTATTGTCCTACTGAGCAACAGGAACTTGATATCTTCACCAAATCCTTGACAGAAGCGAATTATGTGTATCTTCGTTCTTTGCTTGGGATGAGGGAATTTTTCATCAAGGGGGAGTAGTAATGATTCCTTCCTTCCTTAGTGTTAGGTAGTATTAGGATGGGCCCTTCTCCCAACCATTATTAAGGGGTAGTGTTGGAATATATTATATTCCTTGGAAGGTAATAATGTCTTTGTATTATGTCAGAAGTTGAATACAATCTTATGTAAGAGAGTAACACATTATATCCCATATTCATTATGGCATACTATACTCTTATACCCATTTATTATATAAAGAGGTGTTATTTTGGAGAATTATACTATCCCACATTCAATATGTGAGAGTAATTCCTCCACATCTCTGGGTATACAATAGGGTCAAGAGATCCTTTTTTCTTACTATCACATCTCATCTTGTGTTGATACTATTAATTGTATGAGGTTATTTGTAGTTGCTCTCTTTGTAATATTGCAAGAGATTTTTGGAGATAATATAAGAGAACCTTCATGTGGATGTAGCCCAATTGGGTATTCTTTTTCCTTGTTCCCTTTCTATTCTTATTTATATGTTGATTTGTTGTTGGTTTCTTAGATAGGTATCTAGTTTAGTAGTTTCCACTGGAAGGTTGTCTTCTATTATCTCCAAAAATTTCTTGCAATATTACAAAGAGAGAAACTACAAATAACCCGATACAAATAACAGTATGAGCACAAGATGAGATGTGATAGTAATAAAAAAGGCTCCCTTGACCCTATTATATACCCAGAGATGTGGAGGAATTACTGTCGCATATTTAATGTGCGATAATATAATTATCTAAAATAACACCTCTTTATATAACAAATGAGTACAAGAGTATAATATGCCATAATGATTATGGGATATAATGTGTTACTCTTTTACATAAGTTTTTATTCAACTTGTGACATAATACAAAGACATTATTACCTTCCAAGGAATATAATATATTCCAACACTCCCCCTTAATAATGGCTGGGAGAAGGGCCCATCCTAACACTACCTAGCACTAAGGAAGGAAGGAGTCATTACTACTCCCCCTTGATGAAAACTTCCCTCATCCCAAGCAAAGAACAAAGATACACATACTTCACTTCTATCATGGATTTGGGGAAGATATCGGTTGCCTGTTGCTCAGTAGGAAAATACTCCCAAGAAATAATACCATCGGTGACAAGACCTCAAATATAATGAGAATCAAGGTTGAGATGCTTCGTTTTGGAGTGATATAACGGATTGTAAGCAAGCTGAATTACACCCTAATTGTCACATTTCAAGATGGTGGACAATTTCGGAACCAAACCAATCTCGGTAAGAACATGTGATGTAGGGCTAGGCCTGCAAATACCCAGAATCTTCATACACTCTGTCCTATTAAACATGTATTGCAATCACTGCCCAATTGTTGATTCCAATCTAGGAAAATTTGTACATTTCCCAATCCAATTAACATTCAACACATTACTTTTGGATTTAAATCTCAAATAGCAAACTGCTCACTCATTTTCATTTCATTATTTCCCAATCTGCACTCACGAAATTTCAACATTTCTCCATAAACAATGCGCCCATCCTCTTTATGAAAACACCAATATAACTTACCTGTTCGAATTTCGCAATATATCATCCTCTGGACCGCCTTCAATTTTCTGGTCTGCGCCTTCTTGGAATCGACCCTTTGAATTACGCCTCCTCTGTTGTTGTAGATTTCTTCCACGATTTTAATTACAGTCTAACACCATTTCCACACGCAGTTTCTCCTCTTTTCTTGGATGGAGATTCACAAAACAAAATCGATTCAGGCAATCGATTTCTCTTCTCACCACAGATTCTGCTACTCTTCAACACAATAAATTATCATGCGGAAATTATCTTCAACATATGTTTCAGATCCATAAACCCAATAATCAACCATTTCATTCAATTAAACACAAAACTTCAGTTGGCACAATGCGCCCATCATCTCAACTTACAATAAAACAAAATGTGCCTTAAACTGACAATTTAATACCCCTCTCTATTTCAGAACGCTGCATCGATTTTCATCACTTCTGCAAAGGCAATTCTTAGTCGGAGGATTCCGCCTCTGCAATTGCTCATTCCATTCAACATTACAATAGATCTTCCTTCAGTAAATACAGATATGCTTACCATGAGTATTTATGCAATTCGAGTGCGCCCTCTCCAACGCTCTTACACCTCCATCTCAACTTACTGCCACATTTCATATGTACACAGAATTTGATTAAAATCAATATCAATTCATGCGACACATCTATTGATTTAACAATAGTGGATTTTTCCAACAATGCCAGAGTGTTTCCCATTCTCCATCCAGCCTACATAACTCAGGCTTAAAATAGGTGCCGGACTCATAGTTAACGTTTCAACCATATTTTATTTTGATTAAAAGAAAATAAAAGTTCCACAATCTGCTCATACCTTCCGTTTCACTGAAAGAGCTCAAACCTCCGTGTTAACCCAATTTTATAGTTCTATTTACAGTGTTGCTTCTCAAACCAATTGCATTTCACTTACCATTCCGTCAAATTCAAGGATTTCTTCTATCGACCCTTCCGTTCTGCGTTTGTTTTAACAACACGATGAAAATCGATCTTTGGAACCACGCCTTTTCTGATGTTGTGGATTGGCTCCACAATTTTAATTATAAACACTGATTTAACAACGCACCATAATTCCTCAGATTTTAATTGCTTGTATCCACTCCTGCAAAACTCAACGCAATCTTAAATCTTCCAGCTTACCACTCACTCACTTGCACATCGACCTCTGTCAGCTATTGATTCCAGACAGCGCTTTTTACATACATTTAACTCCATTCATTTGGGAATTTAACACGATTTCTGTATCATAACATCGATTCTCAGAAATAGATTTAAATTCAGAAACCCAATCATCTTCCATCACCGCATTCCATCATTACTACAATATTGATATTAATAATACCAATTCCTTTAAACCGGTGCAGAGTCACAATACAAACCAATTACAACATCGAGTATTCAAATCGATTTCCTATTACATTGCAAATTAACCATTCACACAGGATTTAATGTTCGATTCAATGTCTTCTATCTTCAATATTTTTGCAATGAATTCATAAACAACGATTTCTCAACCAAATTATATAAAACGGGTATTCTTCATTTAAACCCAATTGCAGAAGATATATTCCACTCCAGAAATTAAATTACACAATTCTGAAACCACTTTTTACATTAACAATGAAAGCACTTACAGACTTTGTCTTTGCCGGATGTGCGACAGTGATGGCCTTACAATTGCCGAAGGCTTACAAGCCTTGGCTGCCCAAGTTTTTTCTCCTTTCTATTCTACCCTACCTCTTAATTGCCTTTGAGGCCTTCTAATTTATACAAATTAAAAATGCACTAAATTGAGCTCTATCCCTTTAAAATCTCAACAAATCCCTAAATCTCTCAACATCCCTAAAAGATAGATTCTTATCCCTAAAACTTAGAAACTAATTCCAACTTAGGCTTTATCATTAATTATATATAATCTAGAAACTAATTTCTCTCATATTTAAAAATTCTCACAAATAATCAATTAAAATATAATTAATCACTCAAAATTTAATATTTCTTCAAAACATGAAACCCCCCTAGCTTAGGTAAAATACAAAATGTTTTTCGGAGCTAATGCTCCTGCATCAACATGTCGTAACCAAACGACTTCTTTAGCTACTTCTTTGGCTACTCTATACTCCACTTCACATCAAGATAAAGAAAGAGTCTTCAACTTCTTGCTAGACCAAGAGATCAGACCTGAACCAAGTTGAAATATGTAACCAATAGTTGACCGTCAATCAGAACTATCACCTACCCAATCGGAATCTGTATAACAAGAGAGTAAAATTGTAGCACTACTCGAATAAAATACACAATAATGCAAATTCCCCTGTAAATATCACAGAATTATCTTGGGTTCCTACTAATGTCTTTCATGATGTCGCTGCATGAACTAAGAAATCATACTAACAAAAAAGGAGAGATCTGGTCTACTGCAAGTTAAATATATTAAACTTCAAACGAGCTAACGATAAAGAGGAGCATCAACCAGTGGAGTGGTACACTCAATAGTTAACTTTACACCGGATTGAAATTGTATAGGAGCAAGTTTACAATTACTCATATGGAAACGAGCCAATAGATATGTCGCATACTTAGGCTGAGAGAGAAAAATACCATCGGCCATATGCTAGATCTGAAGACGCAATAAATAGTGCAATGTATCGAGATCTGTCATCTCAAACTACTTCTCAAGAGAAATTTTCATATCTGAATTAATACAAGCTAGCTGCCAGTGATAATTAGATCATCCACATATAAAAAAATAATGAGGAAATTATCACCAAAGTTCTTAACATACATATTTGGACCAGATATACAATGTTTAAAACCATTATTCAAGAAATATGCATCAATTTTATCATACCAAGCCCTAGAGGATTTTTTGAGACCATATAAGGATTTATGTAATTTTCATAGTAAACTTGAGGATTCAGCAGAAATAAAACCACGAGGTTGTTGCATATAAATTTCTTCAGTAATATCAACATTTAAAAATGCACTTTTAACATCAATTTGATGAATTTCGCACTTAAAAGACACATCAAGTGTTAAAATGGTTCCTATTGTGTTCATTTTAGCAACAAGAGAAAAATTTTCATTATAATAAATACCTTCAACTTGATTAAAGCCTTTGGAAACTAATCTAGCTTTATACTTTTTGATTTGTTCTGTAGTGAAATTAGTTTTATAAACCCACTACAACCTACTAAATTATTTCCTAACGGAAGAGAAACAAGAGACCAAATCTTGTTTCTAAAAAAAGATTCATATTCAGTAGACATAGCTTGTTCCCAATGAGGATTACCCTTTTCTTGAGCATAAGTAGTAGGATCATCTGTGGCCAAAACTTTGGTCATAAGAACAAAGTTAGATCTAGTTCGATGAGTGTCGGAAGGATTTACGACCTCACTACATGTAGATTTAAGGGTTTTCCGAGCCCAAAAAGGTAAATTAGAAGGAACATGAGTCACTTTAGGAGCTTCATGAGTTTCAGGTGGAATACTTAAGGGAGAGGAAGGATCAAGATCAATAAGAGGCACAAAACTGGAAGAATGAGTAAAATGAATAAAAGTAATAGGTGGTATTGGTAAATTTAGGGTAACATGAGTTTGTACAGACTCAGGCGGGGAAGAGACTTCATGAAATTGAACATCCCTTCTGATTATGAAACTTTGATTAGAATGATCAAACAACCTGTAAGCCTTGGAATTATCATCATAACCAATGAAGATACACTTGTGAGATTTGGGTTCTAACTTTTTCCGTTTTTCATTAGGAATATGAGCCCAACATTCACAACCAAACACCTCAAAATTACTAATATCCGGTTTATGTCCATTCAATTTTTCCTCAGGGGTAACATTCCTAACATCTTTAGTAGGAACTCTATTTAAAATAAAATTAGCACAACATATGGTTTCAGCTCAAAATTTCTTATGCAGTCCTTTAGAATAAAGCATACATCTAGCCATTTCAACTAAAGTTTCGTTTTTCCTTTCAGAAATACCATTTTGTTGAGGTGTGTAAGAAACAATCTTTTGATGTTGAATACCATGTTTAGATAAATATGCATCAAATTATTTTTTAACAAATTCCCCCCATTATTAGATCGCAAATTTTTAATACTCTTACTAGATGCCTTTTCAACCATGGATTTAAATTCTTGAAATTTTACAAATGTTTCACTTTTATTTTTAAAAAAATAAACCCAATATTTTATAATAAAGTAATCAATCAAGGTAAGAAAATAAATGGCATGGGATATCGAAGGAACTTCAAGAGGACCACAGAAATCACTATGAATTAATTGCACAGGTTGTTTAGCATGCCAGGATTTACCTTTGTCAAACATTTCTCTATGATGTTTACCAAGAAAAATTCCTTCACAAACACCAGTAGTATAAGAAATATTAGGAAAACCATGAACCATTTTAGTTAGTATTTTCATTTTACCATAATTCAAGTGACCCAATATTTCATGCCATAATTTACTTAGTTCGTCAGCATGAGTAATATAGGAATAAAAGGGTTGTATCTTAGTTGAACTAAAACCTACAAATTTATATAAAGCAGTTGTATGATCAACAGGGCCAGAAGAAACTACTTTGTAAATTTGGTTGATATATTTAAGAACATATTTATCAGCCCAAGCTTCAAATTTAAAACCTTTCTCACATGCACGATAAATAGAAAGTAAGTTTATGGGCATGTTTTGAACAAGAAAAACATCTTCCAATTGACCATTAGCAACATTAATAGTACTAGAACCAATTACGAAAAGTTTTTTACCATCACCAATAGAAACTTTCTGAGATGAGTGCTTATTAGTTTCATAAGATGTAAATAAAGAAGCATTACCAATCATATGTTTAGAAGCACCAGAATCCATTATCCATTCCACATTAGAAGAAGAATTATTAGATGAAACAATAGATGGACATAAAGCTACTAGAGATTCATTGGAATTTTCTTTGTTTGATTTAGTCATTAAACGTTTGGCTTTAAAGAAATTCTTGTGAGGATGGTAGTTTTACTACAATGCTTACAAGGATAATACACTTTTTTCTTCTTACTAGTTTCATGATGTGCATGAGAAGCATGGCCATTATTATTAGTATGATTAGAAGTGTGTGAGATAAGAGCTTTAATAGGTGAGACTTGTCCTGAAGCAATAAAAATTTCTTGCTCATTTATCAACCGTTTACATAAATAATCAAAAGTATGTTTCTTGGTACTTTGAAACAATTCAAGAGCCTTGTTCCTAGTTTGGATGAACATGTCAAAACAAGATGGCAATTTTTGTTCTACAAGAATGATAAGAGTATTGTCTGTCTTCTTGTAATCTTTACCACAATTCTTTAACTTTTCATTTAAGGTTTTCAATTCAAAAAGTTATAATTCTACTCTATGAAAAATTGTAGGATCTAGCTCATGAATCCTCTTTTCAAGGTAATAAGGAGAAACATCATCAGATTTATCAAATAAAGAAACAAGAATTTTTCATACTTTAATCGGGTTGTATTTTGCCTCAATACTTCCCTGAAGACTATCTAAAACTGTTTGACCAATGAGCCCTCTTGCTTGATCAAAATTTTCTTCCCATTTAATCAAGGCTTGAGCATCTATAGGTTTCTTGTGTTCACCATTAACCAACCTCCATAGATTCTTACTCCTGAGAACATCAATCATTTTACTTTTCCATGCAAGATAGTTAGAGCCGATAAGTTCAGGAACAGAAGCTACTTCTGAAGTCAAAATGATAGAAATTTTGATAAGAAATATAAACTCAAATACAAGAAATGACAAGAGAAAAAGTGGATAGAAAATTGTAAATTTCCGCAGTTTGTTTGCCATCACCAAAGAACCTAAAAAAACTACCACTCTTAAATCAACGATAACTTTGCTTTCGGGACTCTGTTTGAGCTGATTTTTTTTTAAATTGGGTAGCTCAGTGAGAGGAACCCAAATATCTACCATTTTCTATGAAATTCGGCACAAAAGGTAACATATATGAGAAAAAACGTGATTTGGGAAAATAAAAAACACTCAATAATGCTCCAAATGATTATTATAACCAATTTTCAAAAATGCTGCAACCACTCTACATCTAGCTATGTGGCTGAAATTGTGATCTAAACCCTCATTCCGCCAATCTTCTGCCCTGTAAAAAAAACAAAAACTGTCGTAACTGCTGTATCTGTAAATTAAAACTGGAAGATAGATCTCCCCTAGTAGGATTCAAAAACATATAGATCTTACAGAAAAACAATCAAGAACCACTTGAAAATCCAAAAAACATATAGATCTTATAGAAAAACAATCAAGAGCCCCTTGAAACAAAATCTACAAAAAAAACCTACACAACAAAGTTAGGGTTATGGGAAAAAAAACTCAAATATGTAGAATCATGCCCAGATTTGAAGAGAAGCCTAATGGCTACAAGAGAAGCCTAATGGCTACCATATAGAAAGAAAATCTACAAAAACAATTACTGCCCAGATAATGAAAAATGAAGATACACGTTGATGGTTAAATTCAAATAAGATGTTAGATCATAGTAACCATGGCTCTGATACCATGTAAGAATATTATATCTACTAAACTAGCTATCTATCTAAGAAACCAACAACATATCAACGTATAAATAAGAACAGAAAGAGAACAAGGAAAAATAATACAACAAATTTTCTGTTCTTATTTATATGTTGATATGTTGTTGGTTTCTTAGATAGATATCTAGTTTAACAGATCTAATACTCTTACATGGTATCAAAGCCATGGTTACTATGATCTAACATCTTCTTTTAATTTAACCATCAACGTGGTTCACCCAATCAGGCTATGTCCACGGGAAGGTAGTCTTCTATTATCAGAAGGTAGTCTTCTATTATCTCCAAAAATCTCCTGAAATCTTACAAAGAGAGCAACTACAAATAACCCGATACAAATAACAATATGAGCACAATATGAGATGTGATAGTAATAAAAAAGGATCCTTTGACCCTATTATATACCCAGAGATGTGGAGGAATTACTCTCACATATTGAATGTGGGATAATATAATTCTCCAAAATAGCACCTATTTATATAATAAAAGGGCACAAGAGTATACTATGCCAAAATGAATATGGGATATAATGTGTTACTCTTTTACATAAGATTGTATTCAAATTCCAACATAATACAAAGACATTGTTACCTTCCAAGGAATATAATATATTCCAACACTCCCCCTTAATAATGGCTGGGAGAAGGGCCCATCCTAACACTACCTAACACTAAGGAAGGAAGGATTCATTACTTCTCCCCCTTTATGGCAACTTCCCTCATCCCAAGCAAAGAACGAAGATAGACATACTTCGCTTCTATCAAGGATGCGATGACGATATCGTCTTCCTGTTGCTCGGTAGGACAATACTCAAGAGAAATAATACCATTGGTGACAAGACCTCGAATATAATGAGCATTAAGGTTAAGATGATTTGTTTTGGAGTTATATACCAGATTATAAGAAAGCTGAATTGCACCCTCATTGTCACATTTCAATAGGGTGGATGATTTCGGAACAATACCAAGCTCGATAAGAACATGTCCTAACCAAACCGCTTCTTTAGTTGCTTCTTTGGTTGCTTTGTACTCTGCTTCACATGAAGATAAAGAAAGAGTATTCAACTTCTTGTTGGACCAAGAGATCGGACCTGAACCAAGTTGAAATATGTAACGAGCAGTTGACTGTCAATCATAACTGTTACTTGCCCAATCAGAATCTGTATAACCAGAGAGTAAAATTATAGCATTGCTCGAATAAAATAGAACATAATGCAATGTCCCCTGTAAATATCACAGAATTCTCTTGGCAGCCTGCCAATGACTTTCACAAGGTTGCTAAATGAAACGAGAAATCATACTAATGACAAAAGAGAGATTTGGTCTACTATGAGTTCAATATATTAAACTTCCAACGAGATCACAATAAAGAGTATCATCAACCAGTGGAGTGGTACACTCAATAGTTAACTTTACACTAGATTGAAATGGTGTAAGAGAAGGTTTACAATTACTGATGTGGGACCAAGCCAATAGATCTATCGCATACTTAGGCCAAGAAAGAAAAATACCATCGGCCATATGCCAGATCTGAAGACCCAAGAAATAGTGCAATGTACTGAGATCTTTCATCTCAAATTGCTTCTGAAGAGAAATTTTCATATCTTGAATTAATAGAAGTTGGCTGCCAGTGATAATTAGATCATCCACATATAAAACAATAATGAGGACATTATCACCAAAGTTCTTAACATACATATTGTGATTAGAGATACAACTCTTAAAAACATTATTCAAGAAATATGTATCAATTTTATCATACCAAGCCCTAGAGGCTTGTTTGAGACCATATAAGTATTTGTGTAATTTGCATATTAAACTTGAGGATTCAACAAAAATAAAACCAGGAGGTTGTTGGATATAAATTTCTTTAGTAAGATCACCATTTAAAAATTCACTTTTAACATCCATTTGATGAATTTCCCACTTAAAAGATGTAACAACTAATAAAATGGTTCTCTAATGTTCATTTTAGCAACAAGAGAAAAATTTTCATTATAATCAATACCTCCATGTAAGAATATTAGATCTAGTAAACTAGCTATCTATCTAAGAAACCAACAACATATCAACATATAAATAATAACAAAAAGAGAAAAAGGAAAAAATAATACAATAAATATAAGTGGTTCACCCAATTGGGCTACGTCCACGGGAAGATTTTTTTCTATTATCTCCAGAAATCTCTTGCAATCTTACAAAGTGAGAAACTACAAATAACCCGATACAAATGACAGTATGAGCACAAGATGAGATGTGATGATTTACAAAAAATCTCCCTTGACCCTATTATATACCCAGAGATGTGGAGGAATTACTCTCACATATTGAATGTGCGATAATATAATTCTCCAAAATAACACCTCTTTATATAATAAATAGGTACAAAAGCATACTATGCCATAATGAATATGGGATATAATGTGTTACTCTTTTACATAAGATTGTATTCAACTTCAGACATAATACAAAGACATTATTACCTTCCAAGGAATATAATATATTCCAACATTCCCCCTTAATAATTGCTGGGAGAAGGGCCCATCCTAACACTACCTAACACAAAGGAAGGAAGGAGTCATTACTACTCCCCCTTGATGACAACTACCCTCATCCGAAGCAAAGAATGAAGATACACATACTTCGCTTCTGTCAAGGATTTGGTGAAGATATCGGTTGTCTGCTACTCGATAGGACAATACTCTGGAGAAATAATACCATTGGTGACAAGACCTCGAATATAATGAGCATCAAGGTCAGGATGATTTTTCTTGAAGTGATATACCAAATTGTAAGCAAGCTGAATTACACCTTGATTGTCACATTTCATCATGGTGGATGATTTCAGAACCAGACCAAGCTCGGTAAGAACATGTCATAACCAAACGACTTCTTTAGTTGCTTCTTTCGTTGCTATACAATCTTCTTCACATGAAGATAAAGAAATATTCTTCAAATTCTTGTTGGACCAAGAGATCAGACCTAAACCAAGTTGAAATATGTAACCAACAATTGACCGTTGATCATAATTGTCACCTACTAAATCATAATTTATTTAAAAAGGGAGTAAAATTGTAGCGCTGCTCGAATAAAATACACCATAATGCAATGTCCCTTGTAAATATCGTAGAATTCTCTTGGTTTCCTGCCAATGACTTCCACGAGGTTGTTGCATGAACTGATAAATCATACTGATGGAAAAAGAGAGAGTTGGTCTACTGTGAGTTAAATATATTAAACTTCCAATGAGATGATGATAAAGAGTAGCATCAACCAGTGGAGTGGTGATAGCCATCAGTAAATTTTTGTCATAGCAAATGATTTCTAAAACAGATCTTGAGCCTTCAAGAGATTATTTTCATAGAAATTTTTTTCATTCTTGAAGCCTTATGTTCCTTTCTAAAAATATTAATCTTCACTGTTATTCCTTAACAATGTTGTTCCCTAAGGTGTTTTTCCTTACTGCTATTCCTTAGCAGCGCTATTCCTTACTGTTGTTCCTTAGCCTATTGTTCCTTAACAGTGTTATTCCCTAAGGTGTTGTTCATTACTGTTGTTCCTTAGCCTGTTGGTCCCTTCAAAATACTATTGTTCCCTTAAAAAGAAATCCACCAAGTAAACCTGTTATTCCCAAAGAAAATTGTTTCCTAGAAAGCTCCATTTTCCTCATTTCATGCCCCCATGTCATTCATTTTCCTTGTAAAAATTCCCCTTTCCTCTCTTATTTATCCTTATTCCCCTCGAAAAACCCTTTAAAACCACTTAACCCTTTTTTATTTGGTTTTAAAAATTCCTTCTACTTCATCTAGAACACCAAAAACCCATAAAAAACACATAAAACCCTCTTATTCCGCTTTTTTTATCAACAAATAGGCTTTAGCCCCTTTTGGCTAAGCCCCCAGCTCCTTTTCTTCATATGTCCTTGCACCCATGACCGAGCGCCAAGCACTCATCTCATCGCAATTTTTATATCGCATCGGCATTTTCGCATTGTTCCTCCCCTTACCTTGTTTCCCCCGTCGATGTGATAAGCCCTTTTTTCTGTGGCCCTTGGTCATATATCCCTCCATATGACCTTACCCCTGCACTAAAACATAGCCCCCCCATCGCATCGGCATTTTCATTTAAAACCTACCTTTTCTTTATGTTTTACCCGCTCTGATAAATGATACCCCGATAAGATCTAAGCCGTAGATATATATGATCTGACGGTGGTTAGTAGCCCTTGCCCCTTACCTTTGGGTTTATCCATCCATCCTATGATCAAATCTATGTCGTCAATATATATAATCCAATGGCTCTCGGTTAGATCTGACACCCAACCCCTCCGGGCCTACTATTCGCTACATAAACCGCTCCCCCAATCCTATGCTGATACCTGGCCTCCACTTAACCAATCCATCGAGCACTTCTCTCCATCGCGCTCCCCTGTAGCCATTGGATCTTCCCCCCCAAATCCAACGGTCTACGGTCAATATTGCGTGATTTTTGCATCTGAGATTTAACATTCCAAAATCGCACGAAATAGGCGGTATTTCAAAGGCCATGCAGCACATCTCAATTGGATCACGTTCATTTTATTGAAAACCACTTACTTCCCAAGGGACACGCGAAAAACATTCATGGTTTCCGCGAAACCACCAAGCTACCTTTTCACGCCAAAATCATTTTAAAGCCGGGTTTTCACGAATTTTCTCCACAGAGCCTTCTCCACCTACATTTCATCTCCTCTGCATATGCTCCTCCACCTTCGCCAGCCTCCGAAGCAGTTTCATCCACACATCGTAGGTTTTTATAACATATTTTGTTGTTTTTTGCAGGTTTTGTTATGGTCCTTGAAGCGAAAACCCTCCCCACAGTTCATAAGGGACATGGCCAAAGATGAGGACCCATGCAGTCCAGATACAGGCCGAAAGCGCATAACCAATGGTCTACATCAATTTAAAAGAGGCAAAAGGCAGATGACTAAAGCCAAACCAGTGAATACAGTCACCATATAAAGTTTAAAGACTCCGAAGATGTTTTCAAAGGCATTAAAGCAATAATTAAGGCATAATCAGTATTTGAAGCCACAGATCATGACAAATTAACAAAGAAAGCCTTCGAATGCCACATCATTGAGGCTATTGCTCCTCAAAATGCCACCTACCAGCTGATTTCACCTACAAAGAATGCATATTAATTACACAGTCATAGATATTTCTAAAGATAGCTCAGAATTAATTACCAGCCTACCAAAAACCCCCAAAGTCAACAAAAGTGGATAAAGTTGATGAACTTTAATGTAATAATCAATTAGCAGAGTTAAAACATTTGAAAACTTCTCCATTTGGCCCTTCAAAGGCCGAGAAGCACTTATTCTGCATTAATTAAACAGATAGGCCTTTCTTTCACTCCACCTCCTCATTTCTTCTATAAATACTTCTCTAGAAGACAGTATCCAGGTTGGTGTTAGGATACTTGTTGAATGTAAATAGCTTTGAGGCTGCTGAAGCTCTGTTTGTAATAGAAGAAAGATAGGCTGAGATGAGAATTTTGAAGTTGTAAAGACTCACTAGGCTTGAAGATTATAACTGATTTGGACATCAAATATACAAGTTGATTTATGGGATCCTGGTCTATGTTAATGGTGATGTGTTTCTCACTGTAATTGTTATTTTTCTCATGTTTTCCATACTATTCATTTTCTCTGATAAAGAACAACAAATATAGATTAGGATTTACTGTCAAATACCCTAAATCTCAATGATAAATATTTATCTTTATGTTTTCTACTAATTGTGTATTTGGGAATAATTTCAATATAGTGTGATCAGTCAAGGAATGTTGGTGAGCACAGGTCTTGCTAAGTAAAACTTGAGATATTGTTTTTGAATGATATTTTCATTGCATGCTAAGTAAATTTAACCAGGGAAGTCTATGGCTAGCCCTGTCCTCTAGTGTTTTCTTCAACAGCTGTCTTGAAATTTTCCCTGAGAGTATGCCAAAAGTAGGATAGGTTCAAAGTCCTTACCTGATCTTAGGCTATTCTTTGTTTATCTTAAATGTTGTCTTGAAAAGTCTGCTAAGTAAAGTTGAACTAGGGAAGTCTATGGTTAGCCCTGTCCTCTAGTTTACCTCCAACAGTAACTTTGAAAAGTTCCCTAAGAGTATTGCCAAAAGCAGGATAGGTTCAAATTCCTTACCTGATCTTAGGTTATTCTTTGTTTATCTTTAATGTTTTCCATTGAGAATATGTTGAAAGAAGGCTAGATTCAAAGTTCTTACTTAATCTTAAGCTATTCTTTGTTTTCCTTTTGAGTATGTTGAAAGAAGGCTAGGTTAAAAGTCCTTACTTGATCTTAAGTTGCTCTTTGTTTTCTTATATGTTTGCTTCTTTCACCACCCTTAATGTTTCATACCATAAATCAACTTAAAGAGATTTGTTGACATAGATGAATTTCCCCATGGACCACTCTTGAAACTTGTATGCAATTAAATCCTCTTATGACTCCATAACCCAATGGATTCATGTTGTTCCTTGCTTATCTTATCAACTGAACCATTCTTTCATTTACTCACACCTTTTCCCTTCATATAGACTTCCTTCATCTTCAGGTTCTCTTGCCCAACCAAAACAAACAAAACCTTGTTCTTCATAACTAGCCTAAAACCATATTATAAGCCTTAAAGATCATATTTTTTAAAACACATACATAGAGAGATCCCTCTCTGAATCTAGGATGGCTAGGTCCTCAGATCCCAAAGTAGTTTTGATGTAGGCTCTGCAGTGTTTGTATTTTCCAATCTTGCAAACTACGGAGACCTAACAGAATGGCGACCATACTAGGGACATTATTAAGTAATAGATAACTTCACAACTCAACTAACCCCTATTTTTAATGAAAAAAGTGTCACCAAGACTAGTTTTTATTGATTGTTGATTGTGAACAACAACCAAAACCTTGAAAATAAGTAAAAATCATTCACCTGGCAACTCCAAAACTCCCAAAAGACCAAATGAATCCACTGGTAGAAGACTCTGAACTGGTTGAATAGACACAATGACCTCTTTTCTGATTTACAAACATGATTCCAAGGATACAACGAAGATATGCCTCAATGATTAGAGATCATATTCCTGGGTTTCCACATAAGATGCCCCAGGTGAATTAGGATGAAAATATTCCTATTTTCAAGGTGAAGAGTTTGATGACCCTTTGTTACATCTCATCAAATTCCATATACATGTATGGAGGTTAAAGGTGGAATGGCATGAAGATTTCCTTATGAAAATGTTCATGTTGACATTAGAAGGAAAAGCAAGGGATTGGTATGAATGGTTGATGACTGGTAGTTTGTTTTCTCTAAGAGACTTCCACATGATATTTTATGATCATTATAGGAAAAAATCCTCATATCTATCATTGGTTAGAATTTTTTGTTATCAATCTGAGGGCCTCATAGAATACCTTCCAAGCATTTATGAAGATTTGGGAAATTGGCAGCCTGAAGATCTCGTAGCAGCCATCCATGATTTTCATACCCAAGAAAACTATCATAAAAACCTGGGTGAATCATTTGAGGAAGAAATTAATCAAGAAACAGAAGAAAATCCTCAGGATCTAATTGAAAACATAACTAACGATGTTTCATCGTCCCTTCTAGCTGAGGCTCAAGAAGACATTCAGCCTCAAATTCAGTCTTCTCAAGAGAAAGAGGACTATTGTACTTCTGCTCAAAGAAACATAGAAAAATCTTCCCCTTTGACAGAAGAAGAAATTGATCAAATTATAAACAAAAATTCAACCTCTAAAATTATTTGCAAAACAAACACTCTTGCCCATTCACCTAATGAACTTTGTTGTAAAAATTTAGAAAATTCCCTTGAAGATCAGAATAAACAAAGACCTGCTGAAAATCCAGTATGTTTGATTGGGGACATTACTTACATTAATGATTTTTCTGATTTTGACTTGTCTGATGATGATGCTCTCCAAATAGAAGTTGATCTTGCAGGACCATCATTAGTAGATTTGTGGGAGGAAGATAAGTTCCACCAACACCAAGAAACTAATGAGCCAAGGCAGACTATTTATGATACTGATGAAGAAAGCTTTAAAAATACAAAAGAGGGAGAAGAATCTCTATATATTTCCTCTGCTTCATTACAGCTCATCAGTGACAGTTTCCATGTGATTGGGAATCAGCAATCTTTCAGTTTAAAGGTTGAGGAGGAAAACAATGAAGAATTTCTTGAGCGGGATGAAGATAAGGAACCTTCTCCTGAGAGGGTTGAGGTAATTAAAGATACCCCTGCTCAAGAACATAATGATCTCTGTTGGGAAAAATACTGAGAGGGGGGGGGGGGGTGAATCAGTATTTACTGCATAATCAAATATTTTTACTTTTTAATTCCTTAAAAACCCATACGCTACTTTCCTTCAGTAAACTAGCGTATATACGCGGATCCCCTTTATGAAACTAGCGTATACACAGAGATTTAGATCTGTCATTAAATCTTCACTTATATTATTCCATCATTCATTCATCAGATGTTCAATAAACAGTAACATGTGCAGTAAGAACAGAATAAACCATCACACAAAGCATCACACATGAACACCAGGATTTTTAGGTGGAAACCCAAATCGGGAGAAAACCACCGCTGCAGTTGCTCAGCCTTCAATATTTTATTATAGAGAAAACATCTTACAACATATGTGCTGGCGCAGACTTGACTAGCACACAGGCACCCACCTGCGCTCATTTACCAGCCTCTCCTGGAAGGGAGCTCCAACCCCCTGACTCGTTTACCAGCCTCTCCTGGAAGGGAGCTACGACCCCCCGATCTCGTTTACCAGCCTCACCTGGAAGTGAGCTACGACCCCCCGATCTTGTTTACCAGCCTCACCTGGAAGGGAGCTACAACCCCCTAACTGAAGGCTATAACCTTCAGCACCACCTTGGACCACGTTTCATCAATTTTCACACTGGATCCATCAACTTCAATAGAACACCACTTGCAGGCCACATTTCATCATATTTCCGGACTGGACCCTTTCCAAACTTTTAAGCACAAACATTCATCACCAACAGATACTTAACAACACAGATCAGATAGCAGAAACATAGCAGAACAGATCAGATATTTCATACCCTTTGTTTCAGCAAACCCTAGTATGCATACGCGCTTTCACTTCACTGATGTCGCGTATATACGCGCTTCCGTCCACACAAACCAGCGTATACCTCAGTGTATATTTTATTGCGCATACGCGCTTTCTCTTCGCTGAAGCCGCGTATATACGCGCTTCCTCCGCGACGAAGTAGCGTATAGATCTTCAATTATTACAGAACATCATACTTCATCAGATCAGATATTCAGTTCATATCTACCCTTTTGCTTCAGACAGATGTTCGCCTAGATGCTCGCCTCATCACAGATCTAAGCCTTCCATAATCAGATCTAGCAAATACAAGAGAAATTCAGATCTAGATCCCCTTCTTCATCATTGGTGCATCATACATTCAGATTTATCATTCAAGAGTAACCCTTTCCATTCAGATATACTTCGGAGAGAAGTATTCATTCAAGCTCAGACATCTTGCACCCACACTCATGTTATGCACAATGAATTTGTTCTCCTTATATAGGTTTATCCTTTTTCAATACCATGAGCCCCTTTTTCAATACCATGGGCCAAAACAATACCATGAGCCCAAAACTACCTGGACGGGGTCAATTAGGCGGATCATTACCCAATACCATGGGTCAATACCATGGTGGTTACCCTTGGTTTTGCAATTTTTGAGCGCTTTAGCCCATACGCGACTTGGCACGTTCTTTTCCGCGTGCATACGCGACTTCCCCTAGGCCAATCCGCGTATACCAAGAGACATACTCTTTTTCATCATAGAATCTAGCACATGCTGAAATCCTTTCTTCATTGCCTTCTGTACTCACTGTAGATACATCAGATTTCCTTCATCAAGAACATATTCTATCAAGCACAAATTCATCAAGTAAGTTGTCATCATCTTTATCAGATGGGTTGCCTTTCAAGGACAACACTCAGCATCATATTGTCAACAAACATTATATCACATCAGATTTACATCATTTACTAAGTCCATCAAGTCAAGCATAACTTCATCAGGTGGATTGCTATCAAGGACAACACATGTCAAATATATCATGTCTTCATCTTCATCCAGTGGGTTGCCATCAAGGACAACACTCTGCATCATATTTCCAACAATCTCCCCCTTTGGACTTGATGGCAACCATGATGGTGTTTGGTTACCACAACAGATAGCGTGGTGGGCCCATAACCCAAGTATGCTGCTCTGTAATGATTGAAGATCTATACGCTACTTCGCCGCGGAGGAAGCGCGTATATACGCGGCTTCAGCGAAGAGAAAGCGCGTATGCGCAATAAAATATACACTGAGGTATACGCTGGTTTGTGTGGACAGAAGCGCGTATATACGCGACATCAGTGAAGTAAAAGCGCGTATGCAAACTAGGGTTTGCTGAAGCAAGGGGTATGAAATATCTGATCTGTTCTGCTGTGTTTCTGCTATCTGATCTGTGTTGATATGTATCTGTTGATGATGTATGTTTGAGCTTAAAAGTATGGAAAGGGTTCGGTATGGAAATATGATGAATCGTGGCCTGCAAGTTGTGTTCTATTGAAGTTGATGGATCCAGTGTGAAAATTGATGAAACGTGGTCCAAGGTGGTGCTGAGGGTTGTAGCCTTCAGTCAGGGGGTTGTAGCTCCCTTCCAGGTGAGGCTGGTAAACGAGATCGGGGGGTCGTAGCTCCCTTCCAGGTGAGGCTGGTAAACGAGATTAGGGGGTCGTAGCTCCCTTCCAGGAGAGGCCGGTAAACGAGTCAGGGGGTTGGAGCTCCCTTCCAGGAGAGGCTGGTAAACGAGCGTAGGTGGGTGCCTGCGTGCTGGTAGGAGTCTGCACCAGCACATATGTTGTAAGATGTTTTCTGCATAATAAAATATTGAAGGCTGAGCAACTGCAGCGGTGGTTTTCTCCCGACTTGGGTTTCCACCTAAAAATCCTGGTGTTCATGTGTGATGCTTTATGTGATGGTTTATTCTGTTGTTACTACACATGTTTACCGTTTATTGAACATCTGATGAATGAATGATGGAATAATATAAGTGAAGATTTAATGACAGATCTAGATCTCTGTGTATACGCTAGTTTCATAAAGAGGATCCGCGTATATACGCTAGTTTACTGAAGGAAAGTAGTGTATGGGAAAAGTTTTGATTATGCAGTAAATACTGATTCACCCCCCCCTCTCAGTATTTTTCCCAACAATTGGTATCAGAGCAGGTCCTTGTGCAGAAGCTTGATCGCTTAAAGGAGATCCGTCGCAATGGGAAGTCAAGAAGGAGTAATGTCTATAAAGCCACCTCTATTCGATGGAAGCAATCTGATATTCTGGAAGGTACGAACAAAAGCATATCTGCAAAGTCTTGGTGCAGATGTATGGGCAATCGTGGAAGAAGGTTATCAATACCCGGCAAGTATTCCTACTGATGCAGCAGAAAGGAAGAAGTATGAAACCAATGCCAAAGCAGTAAATGTCTTGCTAGGAAGCATGTATGAATCAGAATTTGCTAAACTGATGCAGCTACATTCAGCAAAAGAAATATGGGACAAAATCATTCTGAGCTATGAAGGAGACACAAAGGTAAAAAGTGCAAAACTCCAAACTCTTAGAATTGAATATGAAAATTTGAAGATGCATAGTGATGAGAGTGTTGCCAGTTTCTTTCTTCGTCTGGATGATATTGTAAATCGAATGAGAAATTTGGGTGAAACCATAACTGATACTACTCTGGTGGAAAAGGTCTTAAGATCCTTGACTTCAAAATTTGACTCTAAAGTTTCAGCTGTTGAAGAAAGGCAAGATCTGCAATCGCTTACTATTGTTCAATTACATGGTACTCTGACTGCTTTTGAAATGAGACAAGGAGGTCCTTCTCAAATAAGAGAAGCTGCTTTTAAGGCATCTACAAAAGGAAAAGAAAAGGAGGTTGTCAAAGAATCCAGCTATGTATCCGATGAAGAAGAAGCAAATTTCGTGAGAAAGCTCCAACTAGGTACTGGAAGATTCAAAGGTAAGCTTCCCTTCAAATGTTTTGAGTGTGGTAAAGTTGGTCATTATGCTGCAAAATGTCCTTATAAAAGAAAAGAAGTAGTAAGAAGGAATAAGAACCGTTCTAGCTCTAAGAAAAGTTACTATGCTAATGAAGATAGTGATGAGTCATCAAATAGTGAGGAAGAATGTGAAGAAGATCTTAGACTTCTCATGGAATTTGAACAAAAAGAAGAAAAGGATACTTTTATGGATGCTCTAGAGGAAAACGATTTTCTTGAAGAAAATAATCAACTCAAACTACGCTTAGAAGAACAAAAGATAATCAGAGAGACCATTGAAAAGCAGCTTGAAGAAGCAAAGAAACATATTGAAAAACTAGAATGTGAAGTGGGAAGTCAAAGAAAAGAAGTTGAGAAAGCAAAAACCTTGAATCTTAGATTTGCTAAAGGATCTGAAACCTTAGATGAGATCATCAAGGTACAACGTTCTCCTCTTATAAAGACAGGTCTTGGATATACCGGAGAATCTTCTAAAACTTCAGCACCAAACTATCTAAAAGCAGTTACAGGTGGTTTACATCATTCAGCCACTCAGCAAGGGAATAAAGGATCTCTACAGGGAAAGCAGGACCATCTCAATTCAAGGAACACTAACAGGGATAGCTTTCAAAGACACTACAACCAACAGGTAAATTCAAATAGAAGATTCCATGATCGCAGAAATTTCTACTTCAATGGGCAATGTTTCACTTGTCACAATTTTGGTCATAAAGCGATTCAATGTGTTGCATATAAAACCATCATGACAAGAGAAGCAAGAAAGAAAAGGTTGGATACTGAACCAAAGAAGAATACCTATAACAATTTTTCTCATCTTCAAAGTGAAGTTGAATGCACTTATTGTAATAACTTTGGCCATGAAGAATCTGAATGCAGGAACAAGATCCAGCCAAAAGAACATGTTCCCTCAAGCTCTAAAATATGGAAAAAGAAAGAACCACCGGTTGAAAATTGTGGGATAGCATTATTTGCGGAAGGTGAAGAAAATCAATGGTACATCAATAGTGGGTGCTCAAGACACATGACAGGTGACAAAAGCAAACTTCATACTTATAATGCTCTAGAAAAGGAAAAGAAAGTTACATTTGGAAATGATACTCTTGCTGTAATTAAAGGAAAAGGGTCAGTATTTCTAAAAGAAAAAGTGAAGGCTAAAGATGTCATGTATGTGGATGGATTAAGGCATAACCTGTTAAGTGTTAGTCAAATGTGTGATCAAGGAGCAGAAGTGGTCTTCAGTTCCAAAGATTGTGTGGTTCGTGATCTTGATACAGGTAAAATCATTATAAAAGGAAAAAGAAATCCAAGCAACCTGTATGTACTAAACGGCATAGATCAATGTTACTTAAGCAAGTCTTCAGAAAATTGGCTATGGCATAGAAGGCTGGGGCATCTAAGTTTCTCTCAAATCAACAAAGCAAACAGACTTCAAGCTGTTCGTGATCTTCCCAAGGTCAATCTTCCGGAAAGTACCATATGCAAATCTTGTCAATTTGGTAAGCAGACCAGAGTACGATTTAATGCCAAAGAAGGATCATAAAGTAAGCCTCTTGAACTCATTCATATTGATATCTGTGGACCTATGAGGAAAAAGTCATTACGTGGGAAAAAATACTATATCTTATTTATTGATGACTACTCTAGAATGTGTTGGATCGGGTTCATTAAACACAAAGATCAAGCACTTGAAAAATTTCAGAGCTTCAAAGCATTGGCAGAAAATGAATTAGATCTAAAAATCAAGTGTCTTAGATCTGATCGAGGAGGAGAATATTCTTCAAATGAATTCTTTGATTTTTGTGAACAACATGGCATTAAAAGGCAGTTCTCTGTAGCAGGCACTCCACAACAAAATGGTGTAGCAGAAAGAATGAATAGAACAATTGTTCAAATGGCTAGAGCTATGCTTGCTGATTCTGATGTTCCTGACATGTTCTGGAGTGAAGCAACACATACAGCAGTTAACATTCTCAATAAGGCTCATGTTCGGGTAAATAGTGACAAAACTCCATACGAACTCTGGTATGGCAATTCTCCCACTGTGAGGCATTTTAAGGTTTTTGGAAGTAAATGCTTTATCAAAAATAATGATGAAAATCTTGGCAAATTTGAACCTAGATCAGATGAAGGGATATTTCTTGGTTACTCATCGTCAAGCAAAGCATTCACATGTTACAATAAAAGGCTTCGAAAGGTTGTTGAATGTATTGATGTTGTTATTGATGAGTCTCCTGCAGCTCCTAAAGAAGAAAAACAAAAAAAAAAAAAAGATGATAGCGACATATGGCCTTCTACATCAGATAGCAATGATATAGACAGTGGATCCAATGAAGAACCTGAAGATGATCTATCTGAAAAAGCTCCATCCAGATATGTTCAAAAGAATCATCCTGAATCTCAAATTTTGGGTGACAAGGAATCTAGTGTACGAACAAGGAGAACTCTTGTAGGATCTTCTAATCATTTGGCACTCATATCCACAATTGAACCACACAATGTCAATGAAGCTAGCAAATATGAATGTTGGAGGCAAGCCATGGATGAAGAACTTGTTCAAATTGAGAAGAACGACACTTGGGATTTGGTTCCAAGACCTCATGATAAAAATGTCATTGGAACTAAATGGATTTTTAAGAACAAGTTAAATGAGAATGGGGATGTTGTAAGAAACAAAGCTAGACTGGTTTGCAAAGGGTATACTCAACAAGAAGGTATAGACTTTGAAGAAACTTTTGCTCCTGTAGCTAGACTTGAAGCCATCAGAATGTTTCTTGCTTTTTCAAGTTATCAAAAAATCAAAGTTTATCAAATGGATGTTAAATCTTCTTTTCTTAATGGTGATCTAGAAGAAGAAGTATATATAGAACAACCGGAAGGATTCATTTTGGGAAATGATGCAAATCTTGTTTGTAGACTTAAAAAGGCTCTATATGGTCTCAAACAAGCTCCAAGAGCTTGGTATTATCGTCTTGACAAATATCTTCATCAACAAGGTTTTTCAAAAGGGTCTGTTGATAGTAACTTGTACACAAAAATTGAAAATGATAAACTATTGATTGTGGTTGTATATGTTGATGACATCATTTTTGGGAGCAACGAAGAATCTTTGAGTCAAAAATTTGCTTATGTCATGCAGCAAGAATTTGAAATGTCTTTACTTGGGGAACTAACATTCTTTCTTGGCTTGCAAGTGCATCAAACGGCAAATGGTATTTTCCTATCTCAAGCAAAATATCTTAAGCAAATTATGAAGAAGTATGGCATGGAAGAATGCAAACCTGTGAGTACACCAATGATAACCGGATGCAGTCTCAGTTCTAACGATGATTCTCCCACAGTGAATCAACCAGAGTACAGATCGATGATAGGAAGTTTACTTTATCTCACTGGGACTAGACCAGACATTATGCATGCTGTTGGGATTGTTGGACGATTCCAAGCTAATCCAAAAGAGACTCATCTTCAGGCTGTTAAAATAATATTCAAATATCTTCAAGGAACTCAAGACTTTGGTCTATGGTATCCAAAGAATGCTGATCTTACTCTTCATGCTTACACTGATGCAGATTGGGCTGGAAGTGTTGATGATCGGAAAAGCACTAGTGGTGGTGCATTCTACATGGGGCCCCGGTTAGTTTCTTGGTTTAGCAAGAAGCAAAATTCTATTGCCTTATCAACAGCTGAAGCAGAGTATGTAGCTGTCGCATCTTGTTGCACTCAACTCCTTTGGATGATGCAAACCTTACAAGATTTTCAAATCAAATGTACTCCTCCTGTCCCCATTAAGTGTGACAATACAAGTGCCATCAGTATTTCAAAGAATCCTGTTATGCATTCAAATACCAAGCACATTCCCATCAAGTATCACTTCTTTCGTGAACAAGTGCTTGAGAAAACGGTGAAGTTGGAGTATGTTCCCTCCAAAGAACAAGTTGCTGATATTTTTACCAAACCTCTGCCCAGGGAAGCGTTCGAGTATCTAAGACAGAAGCTGGGAGTATTCTCTGCCAGTCAAAAGAACAAATCTGCATAAATTTAGAAGATGGCTTGGGATACGCGGGTTTCCTGGAACACAGTCGCGTATATACACTAGTTCCTGCAAAGAAAACCACGTATGACTGATTGCTGACAATTTTTGGTTGGTTCAGCTCTCTTCAGCACAGCTGCAGTGCTGTTTGGTATATCTGATACTGTTTGGTATCTCTGGTGGTGTTCCAGTTCTCATAATTCTGTTTCTAATGTTTTGATGAAGATGCCTTGATGATTTGTTGGTGGAAGTTTTCAGGATGCACAAACTAAGGGGGAGCCTTAGTCATTTGGAAAGGTTACTCGGTTGCACAGATTCAGGGGGAGCATTAGCTTTGCTGAGTATAATGCGATGTTGGCATTATGATGATTCTGAAATATGTTCTCTTTCTTAAAGACTTTATGGTGTTGGTCTTAAATGGTCATCTTTGTAATTTGTTGAAAAGGTCTTGTTGAGACCCATGATGTAAAATTGTAATATTCAGTCATGTAAGGACTTGTCAAATTTGTAAACCCACTTGGTTGGGTAGCTGAGTTGAATTGTGTAAACCCTCTTGGTAGGGTACTTGAGTCTTATATGTAAATCCACTTGGATGAATCTTTGATGTAAGTATGAGTCATTGGTGATAGGAATGTCATAGAGTCATGTACTTCATTGAAAAATATGTTTCAAGATTCAGCATGAACTCAGGGGGAGCGTGGTCACTTCAGTATACATCAGATCTGCTACACATCAGATCTGCAGGCTTAAGAAGCTGAGGAGAAAAGGGGTAGAGAGTATGCTATAAGGATCCGCCTCATTTCATGTCAAAGGGAGAGGATATGGTGCCTGAATGTAGTGATTGTCTTAAATCGTTGTAGTAACTCCACCAACCCTTCTGGACAGGTCCAACACTCTGCATCATATTTCCAACAATCTCTTCACAGAATATAGTCCACTGAAAAAGAGCATACCAGGACTACAAGAGGACAACACTGCCAAATATGATGAGTCCTCCAGTTCAGATTACAATGAAGATGAGGAATATTTTCTTTCTCAAAAGAATCTTAATCTTGATCCAGTGAAGGAAAAGGCAATCTTGGTTGAAACCTATCTTCCAAATATTCATAACCAAGCTTTATTTCAAGATCCCTATGCTGATTTCTTGAAGATATTTGAAGAGGGAATAAAAATTGTTAGGAGCAGTATATTACCAAAAGTCACAAATTTTTTTAGCACTATTGCCAATGAACAAGAGAGATGGGAGTGGCCCTGTCTGTCCAACATGCTCAAAGAGATGAGAAAAGACCAGTCATTGAACCATTTGATTGACTGGATGCACTAGAAAAGAGAATTTTCCAGCTAAACATGTAAATATTTCAGAGTTAGAATAGGTTAGATAGGAAAGAAAATAAGCTCAGCCTGTGAGCATTTAGTTAGTTTTTTGTTTTCTGTTTTGAATTTGGAAAAAGAAAAATACAAAAACAATAGAAAAAGAGAAAAGAGGGAAGAAATAAAACAAGAAAGGTACAGCCCCATACCAAAAATAAAAGAAAATATGAAAGTGTGCAAGCTTAAATGCCACTCCCAAAAAGAACACTGCTATTTAGTCATACAGCCTAATCATGACTAGAAAGATTTAAATTTGTTGTTGATAGGTTAGTGAAAGATTTTCCAAATTGTTCAATCTTTTCTTATCAGTAGAATAGATTAGGATAGAAAAAAAAACGGTTCAAACAAACTGAAAACCTGAACCTGTAAAGTTTGGTGAGGAATTGGTTCTAATATGCTCAAAATCTGAACCAATAGAAAGAAAGAACAACTCTAAAAAAGATCAAAATCAAAGCTGTAAAAAAGAATGAAGGATGCTTTTTTATTTTCAGATCTTAAGCCTTCACAATTTTGTTTCAAATTTTTACAAACAAAGTCTATGTGCAACTTGTACATACAACCATAGACACCATGGCAAATCAGACAGTCTAATCCTGATTTGACTATTTTTTAAATTTATGTTTTAGAAAATAGAGAATAAAATATGCCAAACAGTTTAATCCTGGTAGATAGTAGCTTAGGTAGAGAATTTATGAGTTCAACAATTTAATCTGAACTCATGGAAGAAATAAGGGTAGATTTAGACTATTTTTTTCTGTTTTCAAAAGAATAAAATGTTGATCTCAAAGGTCTGCAAGTCCAAATGCACCTTCTGAAGCAAAATTGTTATGAAGTAGGCTGTGTAGGTAGTTGTTTGGGAAATAATTTGTTTGCTGATATGAAATACTAATCATCTTTTCTAAACAGCATGATCAAAGAAGAGGTTGTCATGGATAAGGCACAGGTTTGCATCCCATAGATAAAATTTTGAAATTCTTGACACCTCCAAGGAGCTGCCATCCCCAAGTGGAGCCACTGTAATCCATCAACAAATTTTTGTCATAGTAAATGATGGCAAAAACAGATCTTAAACCTTCAAGAGATTATTTTCATAGATTTTTTTTTTCATTCTTGAAGCCTTATGTTCCTTTCTAAAAAGATTAATCTTCACTATTGTTCCTTAACAGTGTTGTTCCCTAAGGTGTTGTTCCTTACTGTTGTTCCTTAGCAGTGTTGTTCCTTACTGTTGTTCCTTGGCAGTGTTGTTCCTTATTGTTTTTCCTTAGCAGCGTTGTTTCTTACTATTGTTCCTTAGCCTGCTATTCCTTAATAGTGTTGTTCCCTAAGGTGTTGTTCCTTACTACTGTTCCTTAGCCTGATGTTCCCTTCAAAATACTGTTGTTCCCTTAAAATAAATCCACCAAGTAAACCTATTGTTCCCAAAGAAAATTGTTTCCTAGAAAGCTCCATTTTCCTCATTTCATGCCCCCATATCATTCATTTGCCTTGTAAAAATTCCCCTTTCTTCTCTCATTTATCCTTATTCCCCTCTAAAAACCCTTTAAAACCACTTAACCCTTTCTTATTTGGTTTTAAAAAATCCTTTTACTTCATCCGGAACACCAAAAACCCATAAAAAACATATAAAACCCTCTTATTCTACTTTTTTATTAACAAACAAGCTTTAGCCCCTTTTGGCTTAGTCCCCGACTCCTTTTCTTCATATGTCCCTGCACCCATGACCGGGCGCCAAGCGCTCATCTCATCGCAAGTGTTATATCGCATCGACATTTTCGCATTGTTCCTCCCCTTACCCTATTTCCCCCGTCGATGTGATAAGCCCTTTATTTCATGGCCCCTAGTCATATATCCCACCATATGACCTTACCCCTACGTTAAACCATAACCCCCCCATCGCATCGGCATTTTCATTTAAAACTTGCCTTTTCTTTATATTTTACCCACTCCGATAAACGATACCCCGATAAGATCTAAGCCATAGATCTATATGATCTGACGGTGGTTATTATCCCCTGCCCCTTACCTTTGGGTTTATCCATCCATCCTATGATCAAATCTCTGCGGTCGATATATATAATCCAACAGCTCTCGATTAAATCTGACACCCAACCCCTCCAGGCCTACCATCCACTACATAAACTACTCCCCCAATCCTACACTGACACCTCGCCTCCACTTAACCAATCCACCGAACACTTCTCTCCATTGCACTCCCCCGTAGCCGTTGGATCTTCCCCCCCAGATCCAACGGTCTACGGTCAATATCGCGTGATTTATGCGTCCGAGATTTAACATTCCAAAATCATGAAATAGGCGATATTGAAAAGGCCACGTGACACATCTCAATTGGATCGCATTCATTTTATTGAAAACCACTTACTTCCCAAGGGCCACGAGAAAACCATTTGAGGTTTCCGCGAAACCACCAAGCTACCTTTTCGTGCCAAAGTCATTTTAAAGCCGGTTTTTCACAGATTTTCTCCACAGAACCTTATCCACCCACATTTCATCTCCTCTGCATACGCTTCTCCACCTCCACTAGCCTCCGAAGCAGTTTCATCCACAAATCGCAGGTTTTTATAACATATTGTGTTTTTTTTTGCAGGTTTTGTTATGGTCCTTGAAGCGGAAACCCTCCCCACAGTTCATAAGGGACAGGGCTAAAGATGAGGACCCTCGTGGTCTAGATACAGGCCGAAATCACATAACCAATGGTCTAAATCAATTTAAAAGAGGCAAAAGGCAGATGACTAAAGCCAAATCAGTGAATAAAGTTAGCGTATAAAGTTTAAAGACTCTGAAGATTTTTTCAAAGGCCTTAGAGCAAGAATTGAGGCATAATCATTATTTGAAGCCACAGATCATGAAAAATTAACAAAGAAAGCCTCTGAATGCCACATCATTGAGGCTATTACTCCTCAAAATGCCACCTACCAGCTGATTTCACCTACAAAGAATGCATATTAATTACGCAGTCAGAGATATTTCTAAAGATAGCTCAGAATTAATTACCAGCCTACGAAAAACCCCCAAAGTCAACAAAAGTGACTGAAGTTGATGGAATTTAATGTAATAATCAATTAGCAGAGTTAAAACATTTGAAAACTTCTCCATTTGGCCCTTCAAAGGCTGAGAAGCACTTACTCTGCATTAATTGAATAGATAGGCCTTTCTTTCACTCCACCTCCTCATTTCTTCTATAAATACTTCTCTAGAAGACAGTATATAGGTTGGTGTTCAGATACTTGTTGAATGTAAATAGCTCTGAGGTTGTTGAAGCTCTGTTTGTAATAGAGGAAAGATAGGCTGAGATGAGAAGTTTGAAGTTGTAAAGACTCACTAGGCTTAAAGATTGTAACTGGTTTGGACATCAAATATAAAATTTGATTTATGGGATCCTGGTCTATGTCAATGGTGATGTGTTTCTCACTGTAATTGGTATTTTTCTCATGTTTTCCATAATGTTCATTTTCTTTGATAAAGAACAACGAATATAGATTAGGATTTACTGTCAAGTACCCTAAATCTCACTGATAAATCTGTATCTTTATGTTTTCTACTAATTTTATATTTGGGAATAATTTCAATATAGTGTGATCAGTCAAGGAATGTTGGTGAGCCCAGGACTTGCTGAGTAAAACTTGAGATATTTTTTTTGAATGATATTTTCATTGCATGCTAAGTAAAGTTAAACTAGGGAAGTCTATGGTTAGCCATGTCCTCTAGTTTTTTCTTCAACGATTGTCTTGAAATTTTCCCTGAGAGTATTCCAAAAGTAGGATAGGTTCAAAGTCCTTACCTGATCTTAGGCTATTTTTTGTTTATCTTAAATGTTGTCCTGAAAATTCTGCTAAGTAAAGTTGAACTACAGAAGTCTATGGTTAGCCCTGTCCTCTAGTTTACCTCCGACAGTAACTTTGAAAAGTTCCCTAAGAGTATTGCCAAAAGTAGGATAGGTTCAAAGTCCTTACCTGATCTTAGGTTATTCTTTGTTTATCTTTAATGTTTTCCATTGAGAATATGATGAAAGCAGGCTAGATTCAAAGTTCTCACTTGATATTAAGCTATTCTTTGTTTTCCTTTTGAGTATGTTGAAAAGGCTAGGTTAAAAGTCCTTACTTGATCTTAAGCTGCTCTTTGTTTTCTTATATGTTTTCTTCTTTCACCACCCTTAATGTTTCATACCATAAATCAACTTAAAGAGATCTATTGACATAGATGACTTGCCCCATGGACCACTCTTGAAACTTGTTGTGCAATTAAATCCTCTTATAACTCCATAGCCTAATGGATTGATGTTGTTCCTTGCTTATCTTATCAACTGAACAATTCTTTCATTTACTCACATCTTTACCCTTCATACGGACTTCCTTCATCTTCAGGTTATCCTGCCCAACCAAAACAAACAAAACCTTGTTCTTCATAACTAACCTAAAACCATATTATAAGCCTTAAAGATCATATTTTTGAAAACACATACATAAAGAGATCCCTCTCTGAATCTAGGATGGCTAGGTCCTCAGATTCCAAAGTGGTTTTGATGTAGGCTCTTGAGCGTTTGTATTTGCAAATCTTGCAAACTATGGAGACCTAACAAGTGGTACACTGAATAGTTAACTTTACACCGGATTGAAATGGTGTAGGTGTAGGTTTAAAATTACTCATATGGAAATGAGCCAATAGATCTCTCGCATACTTAGGTTGAGAGAGAAAAATACCATCGGCCATATGCCAGATCTGAAGACCCAAGAAATAATGCAATGTACCGAGATCTGTCATCTCAAACTACTTCTGAAGAGAAATTTTCATATCTTGAATTAATACAAGCTGGGTGCCATTGATAATTAGATCATCCACATGTAAAACAATAATTATGACATTATCACCAAAGTTCTTAAAATACATATTTGGATTAGATATACAACTCTCAAAACCATTATTCAAGAAATATGCATCAACTTTATCATACCAAGTGTTGTGGTGGATTCGACACACTGGTGTACAAAATCGCACAAGTTTAGAGAGTGTGGTCTACCCTATAAAATATAGGTAACAAGCAGTATGTGGGGGGAGCTCAAAATCCTAAAAATTAAATGAAGTAATACGCCGAAGTATGCTCTGTTAAAAAACTAAAACTAAAAACACAAAAGAAGCTAAATAAAGAGTTCCAAAGAGTAACAATGTAAACAATGTCTCGATGGCCTCTTCTTATTGAATGCTTGGAATGAAAATGAATCTTTCCCACTTGCCAAAGGGCCCCTAGGCAATGGCTCTAGGTCCTGATGCAAGGATGTTTGTCCTTAAAGTTTTGCCTTTTGACGCAGTCTAACTCTCTCTCTCTACTATAGTGGACTAAGATGTTGGGTGGCCAACCATCGAGTCCTCTTTTGCTCCAGCTCCTTGGATCACACACGATGCTGGTGTTGCTTGGGCAACTTTGGCCAGCATAACGTTGTGATCACCATTTTTTCATCTTTTGGTGGGTTTATATAGGTGAGATTCAAATCCTCCTTCCCTCCCTTGGTACATGATGGATGGTGACCTAGGGGAGGGGTGTGATTCCATTGTATGCTCAAATATGCTTTTGTGTGCTCACATAATGTCTAAGGAGGCGTTGGTGTTGTCCTTAGGCGGCTTTCACATAAGGAGAAACTGTCCTTTGCTTGCTTGTGGTCTCGGAAAGTGAATTTTTTCTACTTCCAGGAATGCGCGCATATTGGGCTCTAGTGCAAGCAGAAGGCGCTCTTTTTGAAGGAAAAAGCGTGCATTTGAGCTTTTATGACTAGTTCAAATTTGATTTTCTCAAAACCTTAGAGATTTTAAATACTTCTTGATTCCATAATGTATCCCTATCCTGTAAATCCTTAAGCTCGACATTAATTGATGTCATCTTCTACTGTACGATTTTCCAGTGTTAACACCAAGCCCTAGAGGCTTGTTTGAGACCATATAAGGATTTGTGTAATTTTCATACTAAACTTGAGGATTCAGCAGAAATAAAACCAGGAGGCTAGTGCATATAAATTTCTTCAATAAGATCACCATTTAAAAAAGAACTTTTAACATCCATTTGATGAATTTCCCACTTAAAAGATGTATCAAGTGATAAAATGGTTCTTATTATGTTCATTTTAGCAACAAGAGCAAAAGTTTCATTATAATCAATACCTTCAAGTTGATTAAAGCCTTTGGAAAATAATCTAGCTTTATACTTTTTGATCTGTCCTTCTCTCGTGAACTTAGTTTTATAAACCCATTTACAACCAACTAAATTCTTTCCTAAAGGAAGAGGAATAAGAGACCAAGTATTTTTTCTCAAAAGATATTCATATTTAGTAGACATAGTTTTTTCCCAGTGAGGATTACCTTTAGCTTGAGCATAAGTAACAAGATCATATGTGGCCAAAATTTTTATCATAAGATCAAAGTTAGATCTAGTTCAACGAGTGTTGGAAGGGTTTTTTCCGAGCCCAAACAGGAAGAATAGAAGGAACATGAGTCACTTCAGGAGCTTCATGAGTTTCAGGTGTAATACTTGAGGGAGAGGAAGAATGAAGATCAATAAGAGGCACAGAACCGGAAGAAGAAGTAATAGGTGGTATTGGTAAATTCAAGGTAACATGAGTTTCTACAGACTCATATAGGGAAGAGAATTCATGAAATTGAACATCCCTTTTGATTATGACACTTTTATTATAAGGATCAAACAACTTGTAAGCCTTGGAATTCTCTTCATAACCAATGAAGATACACTTGTGAGATTTGGGTTCTAACCTTTTCCGTTATTCATTAGGAATATGAACCCAAGATTCACAACCAAACACCTTAAAATTACTAATATCCAGTTTATGTCCATTCCATTTTTCCTCAAGGGTAACATGCTTAACAAATTTAGTAGGAACTCTATTTAAAATAAAATTAGCACAACATATGGCTTCAGCCCAAAATTTCTTATGCAGTCCTTTAGAATAAAGCATACATCTAGTCATTTCAACTAAAGTTATGCTTTTCCTTTCAGAAATACCATTTTGTTGAGGTGTGTAAGGAACAATCTTTTGATGTTGAATACCATGTTTAGATAGATATGCATTAAATTATTTCTTAACAAATTCGCCCCCATTATCAGATCACAAATTTTTAATACTCTTACTAGATGCATTTTCAACCATGGATTTAAATTCTTGAAATTTTACAAATGTTTCACTTTTATTTTTCAAAAAATAAACCCAAGATTTTCTACTAAAGTCATCAATAAAGGTAAGAAAATAAATTTCATGGGATATTGAAGGAACTTCAAGAGGACAACATATATCACTATGAATTAATTGCAAAGGTTCTTTAGCATGCCAGGATTTACCTTTGTCAAACATTTCTCTATGATGTTTACCAAGAACACATCCTTCACAAACACCAATAGTAGAAGAAATATTAGGCAAACCATGAACCAATTTAGTTAGTATTTTCATTTTACCATAATTCAAGTGACCCAATCTTTCATGACATAATTTACTTAGTTCATCAGCATGAGCAACACAGGAATAAAAGGGTTGTCTCTTAGTTGAATTAAAACCTGAAAATTTACATAAACCAGCTGTATGATTAACATGGCGAGAAGAAACTACTTTGAAATCTTGGTTGGTATCCTTAAGAACATATTTATCCAGCCAAGCTTCAAATTTAAAACCTTTCTCACATGCACAATAAATAGAAATTAAGTTGATGGGAATATTTTGAACATCAAGAACATCTTCCAATTGACCATTAGCAAAATTAATATTACCAAAACCAATTACGGAAAGTTGTTTACCATCACCAATAAAAAAATTCTGAGATGAGTGCTTATTAGTGTCATAAGATGTAAATAAAGAAGCATTACTAGTCATATTTTTAGAAGCACCAAAATCCATTATCCATTCCACATTAGAGGAAGAATTATTAGATGAAACAATAGATGCACATAAAGCTACTTGAGATTCATTAGAACTTTTCTTGTTTGCTTTAGTCATCAAATGTTTCGCTTTAAAGCAATTCCTTTCAGGATGGTTATTTTTACCGCAATGCTTACAAGTATCATACACTTTTTTCTTCTTACTAGTTTCATGATGTGAAAGAGAAGCATGACCATTATTATTAGTATGATTAGAAGTGTGTAAACAATAACCTTTGGCATTATTAAAACTTTTATTAGGATTTTTATTGTGTCATAAGAGTTTTATTAGGTGAGACTTGTTCTGAAGCAATCAACCTTCCTTTCTCATTTATCAACCCTTTACAGAAATCATCAAAAGTAGGTTTCATGGTACTTTGAGACAATTCAAGAGCCCTATTCCTAGTTTGGATGAACATGTCAAAATAAGATGGCAATTTTTGTTCTACAATAATGATAAGAGAAGTGTCTGTCTTCTTATAATATTTACCACAATTATTTAACTTTTCATTTAAGGTTTTCAATTCAGCAAGATATAATTATACTCTATTGGATGCATGGAGCAACTCTTGTTTTTATTTACATCTTAATGTCTTTTAATGCATAGATCTAGATTTTGCAACATTTATCTTGGTCAACTAATTGCAGATCTAAAGGTATTGGCAGCCATCTTTTTTGTTAGGGATGTTTGTTATGCACAGCTAAAGTGAGCCTTTTTCGTACACTTTCGATTAAGATTCATACTAACAGAAATTGTTCTTCCCATTTAATCAAGGCTTGAGCATCTGTAGGTTTCTTATGTTCACCTTTAACCAACCTTCATAGATTCTTACTCTTGAGAACATAAATAATTTTCCTTTTCCATGCAAGATAGAGCCTATAATTTCAGGAATAGAAGCTACTTATGAAGTCATAATGATATAAATTTTGGCAATAAATATAAACCCAAATGCAAGAAATGACAAGAGAAAAAGTGAATAGAAAACTCTAAATTTCCGTAGTTTTTTTGCTGTCATCAAAAACCTGAAAAAACTACCAATCTTAAATCAATGATAAATTTGCTTCCAGGTCTTCATTTGAGATAATTTTTTTAAAATTGGGTAGCTCGGTGAGAGCAACCCAAATATCTACTATTTTCTGGGAAATTATGCACAAAAGGTAACATATCTGATAAAAACGTCAGGTGGCAAAAAAAAAACACTCAATAATGCTCCAAATGCTTATTATAACTAGTTTTTGGAAATGGCGCAACCACTATGCATCCACCCATGCAACTAAAATTCTGATCTAAACCCTTAGTCTGCCAATATTTCGCCCTGTTAAAAAAAAAAAAAATCGTAACTAAATATTACAATTGGAAGATAGATCTCCTTGAGGAGGATTCATAAAACATATAGATATTACAGAAAAAAAATCAAGAACCCCATGAAAATCCAAAAAACATATAGATCTTATAGAAAAACAATCAAGAGCCCCTTGAAAAAAATTCTGCAAAAAAACTACACAACAAAGTTAGGGTTATGAGAAAAACAAAATCTCAAATATGTAGAATCATGCCCAAATCTGAAGAGAAGCCTAATGGCTACTAAATAGAAAGCAAATCTACAAAAAAAAATGAGTGCCTAGATAATAAAAAATGAAGATACACATTGATGGTTAAATTCAAAGAAGATGTTAGATTATAGTAACCATGGCTCTGATACCATGTGAGAATATTAGATCTACTAAACGAGCTATCTATCTAAGAAACCAACAACATATCAACATATAAATAAGAACAGAAAGAGAACAAGGAAAAAAGAATACAACAGATATACACAGTTCACCCAATTGAGATACGTCCATGGGAAGGTCGTCTTCTATTATCTCCAGAAATCTCCTGCGGTCTTACAAAGAGAGAAACTAAAAATAACCCGATACAAATGAAAGTATGAGCACAAGATGAGATGTGATGATTTACAAAAATCCTCCCTTGACCCTATTATATACCAAGAGATGTGGCTATAATAGAAGACCACCTTCCCGTGGGTGTAGCCCAATTGGGTGAACCACGTATATCTGTTGTATTCTTTTTTCCTTGTTCTCTTTCTATTCTTATTTATATGTTGATATGTTGTTAGTTTCTTAGATAGATAGCTAGTTTAGTAGATCTAATATTCTCACACTTTATTACATTTGAAGGAAATGGGAGGAAATATGTTTCTATTTATTACATCACTAGAAATTTATTACTAAGAACTCATTTGAAGCTTATCGAACCCAACAGTAATGTTGGATGTGGAAATTTCTGATCCTAAAGTGTAGGTCATGCTGTACAAGTTTTCTAATAGCTTTCAAAATAGATTGAGAAACTATTGTCATAGTTTATGTGACCTGTGACTATTCCTTGAATGTTGCCATGGTGCCTTGTGGAAACATGCTAGTGCTGAGAGTAATGGTGGCACAGGTCTAGTGGAAATATTTTCCAGAGAAACTTTGTCGTTTCTCCTTTCCTTTAGTTTCTTTTTTGTCGTGATAGGGTTTTGAAATAAACGCAGAAAGAGTGTTGGAGTGAAAAAACCCATATGGATAGCTTTAAACAAAAAGGACTGGGCACGTGAAACGATATGAGAACAAGACACGTTGAGGGTGGGGCCGGTGGGGAATCAAAAGAGGAGCAAGAAATAAAGTGGTAAAGAGCGGTTTTGAATGGTTAATGCGGAAAACCTTTTATTAACAAACCTTTTGGATAAATTGGCAGAAACGATGTGGATCGGAGGTAATAGGTGGTGTCTTTTAATTACACATCGTAAAGTCAGAATTATCACAAGTTGGAGAGTCAAAAGGGTTATTGCAAGTCGGGAGAGGCGAGACTTATTGTAATCAGCAATGGGAAGGGTTATCGCAAATCGGGATTCGGAAGTTTATTGTAGGTCACATATCGGTGAGTCGAAGTAGACAACGTAACGTTTGGGAATTGGATAATGCGATATGTAATGGGAAATGTGGGGAGAGGTGATGTGGCAAGGAAAGTTATTGCCACTCTATATCGCAATTGGGTAAAGGAGGCGGAAGTAAGTGGAAAAGGTAAGTGATGTTACGAACTTGCGATGCGAAAAGGTGATGGATCCCATTAAAGGCTTTTAAAAGAGGACAAGTGAAAATTTAGTTAAGTAATGGTAATATGATAAAGGTCACCTAAACCATAATATAAAGGATTTCAAATCATTTGAGGCTTATAAAAGGGCAATATGGGTCCCACTAATCCCGAAAATCACATTTCGAAGGGCTTTGTAGGAGACGAAAATTGTGATATATATGAAGTTTGTATCTGCGAAATGCCAATTATGATGAAAGGTAAGGGTTTTCATATATTTAAGTGTGGAAAGTGATATATACGATATGATATATGTAATATATGATATGTATTAAAGGCTTTTTGTGGAGGGTGGAGCTGCGGTAAAAAATTATATATGGTAAGTTTTTTAAAAGAAAATATGAAATGGTAAGGTTGTTGTGGTGTGGGCGAAGCTGCTTTTTAACAATAAAAAATAAATTTTTATGGTTAAAAATGGTTTTGAATAGAAAACGAGCGTTGGAATTTGGGTTTTGGAAAAAAGTGAAAGGTAAAGACAGGACACGGGGAAAAATAGAATATAAGGAAATTAAATGAAATGATGAAAGAAGAAATGAAGTTTGCTCACCATTACACTTTGTCAACAACACTTTCCTTTTTTAAATGAATTGAGAAGGCCTTGAAGCTTTGACAGTCAGGATTTACATTCCTTTTTAACTTGAATGCATAGTAAGACAATATTGAGATTCTTGAGACTTGAGATGAATGAAACTACAAAGGTAGTTTTTATTTGAACTGTAGAAACATGCATTCTTCTTTCACCAGACTTTATGAATGAAATGGATGATTAACTGCCTTACTTTTCAGTGGAAATATGAAGATTTTCCATGGTCATTTTTGAACCTAGAAATGACCTATATGAGATGGAATGATATGACTCTAGACCTCTAAGTGATGATGATGAAATGATGACCTTGAAACTGGTGAAGATGAATGCAATGAAGGAGAAGAATACCTGTTAATACTACTTCAGTGACCAAAATTATTGCTAGAAACTATTTCAGGAAAATTAAACATTTTGACCTAAGACTTAATGAAAAACTCTTAAAAGAGATCTTTTTTATCACTGATACAATGACACTAACATTGGCTCCAGCTGGGATGGTAGATCCTTCACGAGGGGTCAAGAACATCATAGACCAAGTAGCCTTACTATGGGAAATGGAGTCAAAACTGGACTATGAATGACTCAAAAACTAACTTGACTATAGGAAAACTGATAACTTTAACTATAGACTAAATACAAAATTTACTGGAAGATACTACTAAAAAAAGTGCTCAAAATTGAGCTTATTCACTACACCTATTCTAACCTAGGTATACATCACTTTGTCAAGTGAAATGGATTAACCAATGCAACCATGTAAGAATTTTGGTTGTTAATTGAATTCTCTGTCAGTACTTTCTTATGATAAAGAAAGGATAACTACTGAAAGAGACCTCCCATGAATATTTGTAATCATATTGAATCTTAATGAAATGACAAAGCATGAGCCCACCATCTAACCTCAAGAATGTTGCAAAAGGATCTTCATAGGAATACATTTTGATTTCTAGCCTATCTAACACATTACTGCTCTGCTCTAGGTGGTCTGAATATGAACTTTCATCTTTACCCTTACTTTAGTGATATGACTACAATTTTTTGGATGAACTTTGGAATGAAACTCTTGTTGAACAAGAAATTGATGCTCGCTGCCCAATCAGATTTTTATCATCTCTATTTTGAAGCTCATTGCTAATTAATAGAGAAGAAATTTTATTGCATAAATCATCTAAAATATCAGCTATCAGATCATGTAGAACTTGAGAAGATTGTTGCAACTTATTATTCATTGATTCCAATGAGACTACATGACTTTCCATAAGTTTCTCATTCTTTGTTTAATAAATATTATAAAAAAAATCTTCAAAAACTAAAATGTTTCAAAGCACAATGGTAAACAGTTTTCCTGCATCATTTGATCATATATTTCACTTTCTAAATCTTCATATGTAATTTGAAATTCACTGAAACTTGATGGCTGAAATTTTTAAATTAACGAGTCTCGATCAAGAATTTCATTGTTCTTTTCATTGTCAATATCAACACATAAAGACTGCTAAATTTTTTATCTTAGAAAATTTTTCTCTGATGAACAGGAATGAAGTGAAACATAAAGGAAAATATCCTCCAATTATTTCAAATTTTTTTGCATTTTCCTCATTTCTGTCATTACATATATATATTGGCTTATCACTGCACTTCAGTTGTTGAAACTGGGCCTCCTCCTCCCACAAACTAGGTGTTGATTCCTTTGAAGAGTTGGGCTTGATTTTGATAACATAGTCATCATCATACTTGGGTAAGTAATTAATATGAGTAATGTCACCAAACATATGCATTAGATCAGTAGATTTCTTCTCCTTGGATTGATCTACAAATCTATTGTCATGATTGTCCATAAATGAATGTAAATAACAATCATTTTATGATCTATGGCAGCCGGGAATAGTAGGAATTTTTTTAGGGTCAGCAACTTCTCTTTATTCTGCAAACTGATCTATAAATTTGATTACTTCAATATCCCTTAATCCATACATAAATTAATCATTATCATATTGATGAAAACTGGGATAGGAAAGAAAATGATTAAGATCAACAACTTGTTTTTCTTCAATCAATGAGGCATGGCGATCTTGAACAACAAATTCATCTATTATGTTGATCTTTTGCATCATCTTTTCTACTACACCTAACAAAATTTTGGGCTTTACTTCTGAAGATGCCATGTATTCCTTCTCTGTATTTTTTTCTTCTTATGCCTTCAACTTTAGCCTTTTAACTATCAAACTAGCTTCCACAGCTATTGCACCGTCTTTCATTTCTTCTAGTGTTCTAATTTCCATTTCTCTCAATCAAAATTCCATTTCAGGATCAAAATATTTTGGGTAGTGTAATAGAGCTAAACCAATAGGTGGTTTTATATCAGTAGGGATTGAATGATATATTTGATTGAACCCAGCTGAAAATTGTTACACGGTTTCTCCTGTATTCTTTGTCAAATGATTATATTATTCTAAAATGAGAATATGATCCTTATTGATCACCCATTTATCAAGGAATACTTTCACAAATTGATTAAAATCAACAATGCTTGCAACTGGAAAGTTTTTGAACCATTCCTTGGCTTTTCCTTGCAAAGATAGAGCTAAGATACTGATACTAACATCATCTCTATCAATCTAAAAAAGGATGAGGCAATTCTCAAAACTCTGAACATGTTTCTCAGCAGTGACGCTACCAAATTCTTCATCAAACCTAGGAAGATATTTGTAATAATTTTCAAGGAAATCATGACGTATAGGAGGAAATATGAGTGGCTTGTATCTATCTGGAATTTTGAAAGGTGTAGAAGTATGTACAACCTTTGTAGGATTACTCTTGATCTCTTGAGGTTCATCAAGTTAAAGATGTTCATCATAAGATTTGGAAGAAGAGCATGGACCAGGATCATAGATGTATGAATAATTTAAATTTAAAACCTTAAAAGGAAGGAAATCTAATGGAAGTCCATGATATTTTCCTAAGAAAAATGGGCCTCCTAAGAAAAATGTACAGCCAAAATAAACTTTATGAGAACCAATAGGATTCAAGATGATGACATCAACCATGGGGGATGATTCACCATTTTTGGAGTAAAAAAGTAAAAATATTAAAAAATAATAAACTAATAAAACTACTTTTCAACTTATATTTTCAACTTATCTCCCTAAGGGTTTACTCAAATTTTAAGCTAGAGGAGTCACTGGATGAAAAATTTAATTCCTCATCCAATGAGTACCCATGTTGCATACTTTTGATGGACCCCGCTATACGAAAAATGAGAAATACATGAAAAAAACGTGATTGCAATCACATTTTTCATGTATTTCTCAATTTCCGTGTAGCAGAGTCCATAAAAAGTATGCAATATGGGTACTCCTTGGATGGGGAATTAAATTTTTCATCCAACAAGTATTCCTGCTTGAAATTTGAGTAAAACCTTAGGAAGATAAGTTCAAAATACGAGTTGAAAAAGTAGTTTTTTCTTTTTCCCTCTAAAATTTGATGATGTAGTCAGATATTATTTTTTTATTTCCACTATTATTATATAATTTCCTTAGGAGGCCCATTTTAGACCTCAAAATTCCCCTAATTCTCAAACAAAATATACTTTGAAAATTTTTCTGGACATGCTCAGAAAAAGAGAAGAAATATTTCATGACAAAGAATGTGGCATCTTGAATGAAAGTCCAAATTGTATAACTGATCTTCCCACACTGTCTTTTAATATTTCTTGGCAAGGTTCACCCTCTTTTAGAGTCTTTAAATTTGATTATGAAACTGATTTGGAGTCACCAAGTGAATGATTTCAACCTTCTTGTGCCTGCTCACTATTCACCATCGACAACTAGAGCTAATATTTGTTGTTCTTTCCAAGGGAAAATTTATCTTTCGGTCCCTGGTAACGACGCCAATAATTTTATCACTCCCCCAAACTTCCTAACGCTGGGAAAGGAGTGGAGAAAGGTAACCACAAACCAATATTTTAGCTAGGAAGCTAGCCCTACCTAGACCAGAGAGGGCTCTCTCTATGTCACTTTAAATATTGAATGAATGGTTGAGTACCATAGGATTTTTAGGCTATATATATATATATATATATATATATATATATATATATATATATATAATCTAGAAATGAGTAATTTTTTTGGTAATTGGGATGTTGGATAGAAATAAGAATCAAAGAAACTAAAGCTGATTTTAAAGATTGAATTACAGAGAACAGAGTGAGGCCAGGTAGGTAAACTATTGAGAATACTTAATTTATCATTGTGTATAGGGCTTGAAAGAGAGGAGTTTGAATGAGCATTTAAAATGAATTCATTCATCAGGAGAATTGACACATCTATAAAAAATTTAATAAATAGAGCATATAAATAATGATTTCTATTTATAGACTAATAAGATTTACATACAGAAAGTTGTAATGGAGATGGAATAACAGAGAAGGAATGATGCTCAACAGTAATACCACTGGAATCTCAGGATTGTAGCTGCAATATCTTTTTTTTCATTAAAAAATATTTCAAATAGCTCCACTGTAATACAAGAGTATCAAACTCAACTATTCAACCTAACAATCAACAACCAACCCCCAACCCTATCTATAATCTGTGTATTTATAGATTACAATGGGTCTGCCAACAAGCTAGACCTTAGATTATTTTAAAAAGATGAGGACTTTATTACATTTGAAAGGAAAGAGGAGGAAATATGTTTCTATTTATAACATCACTATAAATCTTTAACTAAGCACTCATCTGAAGCTTATTGAACCCAACAACAATGTTGGATGTGGCAATTTATGATCCTGAAGTGTAGGTCATGTTGTACATGTTTTCTAATAGCTTTTAAAACATATTGATCAATTGTTGTCGTAGTTTCTGTGACCTTTGACTATTCCTTGAATGATGCCATGGTGCCTTGTGGAAACGTGTTGGTGCTGAGAGTAATGGTGGTGCGGGTCTAGTGGAAATATGTTCTAGATGAACTTTGTCGTTGTTCCTTTCCTTTAGTTTCTTGTTTGTCATGATAGGGTTTTGAAATAAACGCAGAAAGAGTGTTGGAGTGGAAAAACCTGTATGGATAGGTTTTAAACCAAAAGGATTGGGCATGTGAAAAGATATGAGGCAAAGACACATTCAGGGTGCGGCCAGCGAGAGGAATCAAAAGAAGAGCAGGAAATAAAGTGGTAAAGAGAGGTTTTGACTAGTTAATGGAGGTGGAATAGGAGTAACAACGAAGTTTAATCAACAAACAACCCTTTTATTTTATAATGGTGCAACATTTGAATTGGTGGAAAACCATTTATTAACAAACCTTTTGGATATATTAGCAAAAACAACGTGGAGCGGATACAATTGGCAGAGGTAATAGGTGGGGTCCTTTAATTGTAGATCGCAATTTAAAGTGCGTACCACACATCACAAAGTCAAACTTATAACAATTTGGAGAGTCAAAAGGCTTATTGCAAGTCAGGAGAGGCGAGGCTTATCACAATCGACAATGGGTAGGGTTATCACAAATTGGGAGTCAAAAATTTATTGCAGGTCGCATATCGGTGAGTCGGAGTAGACAACGGTAACATTTGGGAATTGGATAATGCGATATGTGATGGGAAATGGGGAGAGAGGTGACGTGGCAGGGAGAGGTGTTCCAACTTTATACACAATCGGGGAAAGGAGGTGGAAGTAAGTGGAAAAGGTAAGTGATGTTGTGAACTTGTGATGTGAAAAGGTGATGGATTCCATTAAAGGCTTTTAAAAGTGGACAAGTGAAAAAATAGTTAAGTAATGGTAATATGATAAAGGCCACCCAAACCATAATATAAAGGATTTCAAAGCATTTGAGGCATATAAAAGGGAAATATGGGTCCCACTAATCCCGCAAATTGCATTTCAGAGTGTTTTGTAGGAGACAGAAATTGTGATATGTATGAAGTTTGGATCTATGAAACGCCGATTACGTGAAAGGTATCAGTTTCCATATGTTTAAGTGCGAAAAGTGATATATATGATATCATATATGTAATATATTATATGTATTAAAGGCTTGTTGTGGGAGGTGGAGCTCCGATAAAAAAATATGTATGGTAAGTTTTTAAAAAGAAAATATGATATGGTAAGGTTGTTGTGGTTTGGGTAGAGCTGATTTTTAACAATTAAAAATGAATTTTAATGGTTAAAAAGGGGTTTGAATAGAAAATTAGCATTGGACTTTGGGTTTCGAAAAAAATGAAAGGTAAAGACAGGACACAGGGAAAAATGGAAGATAAGGAGAGTAAATGAAATGATGAAAGCAGAAATGAAGTTTGCTCACCATTACACTCTATCAACAACACTTTCTTTTTTGAAATGAATTGAGAAGGCCTCAAAGCTTTAAAAGTCAAGATTTCCATTCCTTTTTAACTTGAATGCATAGTAAGGCAATGTTGATATTCTTGAGCTTTGAGCTGAATGAAACAACAAAGGTAGTTTTTATTTGAACCGCAGAAACATGCATGCTTCTTTCACTAGAATTTATGAATGAAATGAATGATTAACTACCTTATTTTTTAGTGGTGAAGATTTTCCATGGGAAATTTTTAACGTACAATTGACCTATATGAGATGCAATGATCTGACTGTAGACCTCTAAGTGATGATGATGAAATGATGACCTTGAAAATAGGGAAGATGAATGCAATGAAGGATAAGCATACCTATTAATACTACTTCAGTGACCAAAATTATTATTGAAAAATATTTCCAAAAAAAGTAAATATTTTGACCTAAGACTCAATGAAAAAATCCTAAAAGAGCTATTTTTGATCACTCATACACTGACACTAACATGTCTAAGTTGATTTACTAAAGATTTATCTTGATAATAAGTTCACTGAGCATACGCAAGTTTCCTTAAAGAAAGTTGTGCACATATGCTAGTTGGATTAAGTAAAGTCACGTATAGAAATCAGTAAAGTAAAGAAAATTTATTATGAGTTTTAAATACTGATTCACCCCTCCTCCCCCCAACCCTCTCAATATTTTTCCCAATAATTGGTATCAAAGCAGGTCCTTCTAAATAAGCTTGATTGCCAGAAGGAAGATCTACCAAGATGAGCAATCAATATGGAACAACATCTATCAGACCAACACTCTTCAACGGAAACAATTTAATATTCTGGAAGACAATAACAATATCCTATCTTCAGTCTCTTGGAGCATATTTTTGGTCAATTGTTGAAGGAGGTTACAAATATCCAGTTGCAGTTCCCACAGATCTAGCAACAAAGAAGAACTATGAAACAAATGCAAAAGTTGTTAATGCATTATTGGGAAGCCTGACCGAATCTGAATTTTTCAAGGTTTTGCAGTTAGATGCAAGAAAGGAGATATGGGACAAAATCATTCCAATCTAAGAAGGCAATGCCAAGGTAAAAATTGCTAAACTCCAGTCTCTCATAATTCAATGTGAAAATCCCATAATGCATAATGATGAAAGTATTGCTAGTTTCTCTCTACGTCTAGATGAGATCATAAATCGTATGAAAATTTTGGGCGAAGACATAAAAGACACAACTTAAGTAGATAAAATATTAAGATCTCTAACTCCTAAATTTAAGTCAAAAGTGTCTGCTATTGAAGAGAAGTAGGATCTGCAGACTCTTATTGCTGTTCAACTTGATGGGATCCTGACTACTTTTGAAATGAGAAGAGGAGGTCTATATGAAGTTAGAGAAGCCACATTTAAAGCTAATGTGAAAGGAAAGGAAAAGGAAGAACAAAAAGAATCAGGGTATGTATCAGAAGAAGATGAGGTAAATTTTGTAAATAAACTTTAGCTTGGCACTCGAAGGTTTAGAGGTAAGCTTCCCTTCAAATGTTTTTCTTGTGGAAGAGTGGGTCATGATGCTACTAAATGTCCTCAAAAAGATAATCATGATAAGAGAAAGGATATATCAAAAGGTAATAGGAGATGATTTGACAATAGAAAAATTTATTATACTCATGAAGATAGTGATGGCTTGTCAAATAGTGAAGAAGGAGAATCTGATCAAGATCTTAAACTACTCATGGAATTTGAAAAGGACACTAATGAGTCTAAAGATAATTTTATGTATGATTTAGAAGAAAATGATTTCCTTGAATAAATCACTCAACTCAAAATATGCTTGGAAGAAAACAAAATATCCATAGAATGTGAAATAGTAAGGCTAAGAAAGGAACTTGAGAAAGTAAAAACTCTAAATCTTAGATTTTCTAGAGGATATGAAACCTTAGATGAAATTATCAAGGTTCAACTCTCTCCTCTTATGAAGTTAGGTCTTGGATACATTGGTGAATCTTCACAGATAGAAAAATCCGTAGCCACAACCAGAAGCTATCTAAATGCAGCAAAATCCAATCAGCAACGTTTCAGCACTCAGAAGAAGAACAAAGACAATTCACAGGTAAATCATGTTCGTTCAAATTCAAGGATGAACAATAATAGAAGCATCACTCAAAATTTAAATAACACTAGAAGGTTTTATGATCACAAAAATTTCTTCTTTAATGGAAAATGTTTCTCATGTCATAATTCTGGTCATAAATCTGCTCAATGTAATGTTCCAAATGGGGAAAAATAGGCTCAGGAGGGAATATCTTGAGATATTCCTCTATGGATTCACAGCAGTATGGAAATGCACCAGAAATTCTAAACCAGAGATAGACTGAAGGGGATTTTACTGGATGTGTCACCTCCAAGGAGAGGGTGAGATCCAAAGGCTACCTGGCCCGTTTCAAACTCTGTCTATAGAAAGTTGGTGAAACACAGAAAGGATGGGAATAACACACTCCAAATGGATTTTGAAGCCCTTGGTATTCTTATATCTTTATATCTAATAAATGAGTCCAAAGAGGAGCAAAAACCATCCAAGGAAGAAGTGAGAAAATTCCATCTTAGGAAATTCTGCAACAGGCTTAGGGAAAACGTTGTATAAGAAAGGGAGTGAAAAAATAATGTAGACCAGGGCTGTGATTCCCTAGCTTAGGCTATGTGGGTCCTCCATGATGAATATTAGCTGAAAAAAATGTGTTTTAGGACCTTAAATAGATATCCCACGAAGATGACTAGTTAAAAATTAGCTAAAGAGAAGAGTTGCTGCAACATAAAAACCCAGCAATCAGAATTGTGCAGTTTTGCCCAGGAATCATTGAAGATCAGAAATAAGGCTTAGAATTCAGCCATAGGACATTAGATAAGCATTATGAAATATTCTCCCATTAACATACAGAAAATCACATGAAATAATAGTGTAAAAATCCACTAAAAGGACATCTCCGACATTTATAAAATTGCAGAGAAGAATGGACTACATCCCTCTAAGTGTGCTTCAGCAGATAAATGATGGAGTTCAGATCTATGGCAGATACATGGCTGTAACATTAGATCCATACCAGATCTGGAAACTACTCAGCCTCTTCTACAAGTCCCCTTTGGGGTTTTTACAAGATATTGCACAAGAAGATGTAGATCTGACTTTTAATACATGAAACTGCAGGAAACTTCCAGAAATTACTGAAGATGAATATTATTATAGTATATCAGATCTGTACAATAGATATCAGCAAGCTACAAGATTAATCTACAAGATGCGAGGAAAGCCTCAATCATCAGAAAGCAAGTACAATGAAAAATCTAAACAATAGTGAAGCAGTACATAGAAAATAACACATTTCCCTAAGGAGACAGCGTTTTAGCTTGAAAAAAAAATGTCAATATGTGAAATATACAGATCTGAAATGAAAATACAATAGAGATCCTCTTCCAGGTGGTCACAAGACACCCTCCCTGAGAGAAATCCCTCAAAACATCTAGATCCTTGCAGATTTGAATCACCACTTGCTGCAACTTCATAGTAGCTGCAAAAACCTCAATAGGACGAGTGCTGCTAATGGAGATGAAGCTTGGCCAAAATGCCGGATAGTGGAGAAATGCATCAAAATCTCCTCCAAGAGCTACTCAAGGAAGGAGAGAAGATTCCTAAACAAGAAATCCTCCTTCTCTAGCTAAACAACCAAGAGAAGTAGAGTTGCTCAAGCAACCTCTACTTCGAAAATACATCAACAACCTCTTCATGTGCCTTCTCCTCCTTTTTATAACATTAGGGCTTCTTTTTCATCTCTTTGGCCCCTTTCACACTTGGAGACCCCTTCTAGAACTATGCAGTCCATCAAGGAGGTTCAATGAACCTTGACAACGCTGGTTGACTTGGTCAAATATGATCTCCTTTGGTGGTCTTGACCCCTTTCACACCTGCAAGTTTTATTAAAGTAGCTCAAATATGCCTCTTTTCATATAGGCACTGATTTATTCTTGAGTTTAGGAGTTTTTCATTTCCTCCTTTCCATTTTATTCATCAGTACATAACATTAAGACAAAATTACATGTTCCAATTAGCTTGGGCTAATTAGGAACATTACAGTCTTCCCCTCCAAAAATTGTTGCTTGCCCTCAAGCAACTGCAAGGTGAGAGTTGCAAAATTTCCTCCTTGGTGACACCAACATAAGATAAGCTTCTTCCATAAGCCAAGTTCTCACCAATCCATCCATGTCTTGCTCCTCCAATTTTCTCATGAGATGCAATTAGCTCATCCCATAAGGATACTATAGATCATATGAAACAAGCATGGTTTGCCCCATGCTCTCTCTAGAATGTGAGACATCCAATACATGGAGAGTGGTCCTCACATGAGGCGCATGCCATCCTACATTCTTGCTGCCCATGCCACATCATCATGGATGAAAGTGTGATGCATGTTTTGTGCTTTGGGGCATCACCCTTCTCTTCTACAAAAATCCCCCTTTTCATCTCAAGGGAGTGGCTCAAATCAGAAATTTTGGAGCCCAATATTGGCTAAGAGGCTCACATGATCTTATCATTTCTCCTTGTAACTTTGGGCTGCAAAAACATGGTGTAGGAGTGCATGAAATTAGAAATAAAAACATGTGTAACATGATCATGTTCTACAACAATAATCTTTCTCCAACTAAGGGAGAGATGCATGGTTCCATTTCCTTCCTCAAGAGAAGGAAGAGTGGGCTGATTCAACCCTCCCAAAGAGTCATGTTGCTGATCCATCTCTACATGGCCCATGCCTCTTTGAAAATTCTGATGTAACCCTCTTTCAAAGCACTCCCCATGCTTCTCCAAACCAAGTACAATAGGTGGCCATCCCACCACCTTCTTGCTGCAACAATCTTCTTCAAAGCTTGAGAATAGTGGAGGATAATGGGTGTTGGCTGAATATGATTCAAACAACACGTTTCATGCTCTAATTTCTTCCATGTGAGGGCCCTTCCTTCATGACATAACTTCGATACATGGCCCTTTGTAAAAAGAAACAAGATACACAATGAAGCAACCATGCAGTATTCTATCCTCCTCTTGAAGCATGAATAGATATGGGAGATCTCATCCACCATGAACACATTCATCCAATGTGTCACCCCTCCTCTCATGAATGGGGCATCAATATCATGATATGAAAAACTCCCATTATGCCAACCCATGAGAAGATTGCAATTTCTCCCAAGCCCAAGTACATACAAGATTTTGAAATGCATCTTAAACAAAAACACATGTACATACATTGTAGGCAAAAGTAATTGTATGGACATGGAGCTTATCATGTGATGTCCATACCTCTTCCTTGTCAACCCAAACACCCATGCCTTCTTCTTATGTAGCCTCCTCTTGAGATACAAGGAATGTGGCAAGAAAATCAAAAAAATTTGGGAGTGTTTAAACTCACCCAACAAGAACCAGTGCACGTTGTCCCTTTCCTGCATCAAATCTGAATGTTGTAAGTGGTTCACAAGCCACTTACTTGCTTCTCCCTTCATCTCACCATGGCTGAAAGTAAGGGTTATATTTGGTGCCTTAATACAGCACCCATCATGGTGTAGAATCTCCCTTAGCCCATCAAGGGAGTGGCCATGTTTGAGAACAATATTGACCCATAGTTGGCCATGAAGCTTGTATGGTATAACACTCCTCTTGGGAGTCATGGGCTGTAAATATGAAGTAAGAAAATACATGCAACCATGAAATGAAGTGTGATTCTCATAAGCATGCATCTTACCCAAATTCATCAACACTGTGATAGTTTCCCCCTTGGGAAGAGATGACATTGATGCACAAGGTTGAGGGAACACTTTTCTCTTCTGCTCATCATGGGAACTCCTTGGTGGAATTCCTTTGAGTAAGGAGACATCAAGGCATAGATCATGAGAATATGTAGGGAATGATATTTCCTTTCTTTTCTTGCATTGATCTTTCAGCCTTCTTTGTGCAACATGTTTCTGAAATACATAGGGGAAAAATTTTCTCACCATTTGAAGCTTGCCCTTCCCTCTGTCTTCTGCAATCTTCAAGATCTCACCATATGATAATTATGGCACATGCTGCCCATGGATTGTGCCATAATCTCTATGTGTGAGACTCTTAGGAACTCCTTGCAAAAATGAAATAGCTTCTCTCCTTGGAGCAGTTGCTCCTTCTTCTTCTTCATGCAGTACTAGAGGTCCTCTTGCTATGTCTGCGCTATCACGCCTAACCTTTTCTTTAGAGATGGAACATGCCTCATCCTCAATAGGAGACCTTAGAGATTGGTTTTCTCTTGAAGGAGGGGTCCCCATGTCTTCTTCTTTCTCTTGAAACCTCATAAAGGTTTCACTGCAGCTTTCCTCTTGAGAAGAGGACCCTTCACCCAAAGGAGATCTGACCCTTGGCAGTGCATCCGATAAGCTCACTCCTTCTCTTTCCCTCTTCATGAAGGAGTCACTAACAAAATTTCGAAGCTTTGATGATATGGCTAAGTGCACATATCCATAAGATGAGGATTCTGGATGTTCCTCATGCACAGATCTTGAGGATCTGACTGGAAGATCTTCTTTTTCTTGAAACTCCTTGGGAGCTTCGCTGCTTCTTCTTTCTGCTTCTTGCACAACCTCCTTGGAGAGGTTCTTCTTAGATCTGAAAAGAGATGAGAGTAATCTCATCCTTTCCATACTTTCTTCTTTCTGCTTTCTGCTTCTTCTCACTGATAGCTTGATCTCATAGTCTGTGCCAGAGATCATGCTTTGATACCAGTATAATGTTCCAAATGGGGAAAAATAGGCTCAGGAGGGAATATCTTGAGATATTACTCTATGGATTCATAGAAGTATGGAAATGCACCAAAAATTCTAAACTAGAGATAGACTGGAGGGGGCTTTACTGGATGTGTCACCTCTAAGGAGAGGGTGAGATCCAGAGGTTACGTAGCCCGTTTCAGACTCTGTCTATAGAAAGTTGGTGAAACAAAGAAAATATGGGAATAACACAATAAAAATGGAGTTTTCAGCCCTTGGGATTCTTAGATCTTCAGATCTAATAAATGAGTCCAAAAAGGAGCAAAAACCGTCCAAGGAAGAAGCGGGAAAATTCCATCTTAGGAAATTATGCAACAGGCTTAGGGAAAACGCTGTATAAGAAAGGGAGTGAAAAAATAATGTAGACCAGGGCTGGGATTCCCTATTTTAGGCTATGTGGGTCTTCCATGATAAATTTTAGCTGAAAAAAATGTGTTTAAGGACCTTAAACAGATCTCCCATGAAGCTGACTAGTTAAAAATCAGCTAAAGAGAGGAGCGGTTGCAACATGAAAACCCAACAACTAGAATTGCACAGTTTTTCCTAGGAATCACTGAAGATCAGACATAAGGCTCAAAATTCAGCCATAGGACATCAGATCAGCATTATGAAATATTATCGCATTAACATACAACAAATCACATGAAATAATAGTGCAGAAATCCACTAAAAGGACATCTCCAGCATTTATAAAATTGCAAAGAAAAATCGACTGCATCCCTCTAAGTGTGCTTAAGAAGATAGATGACGGAGTTCAGATCTATGGAAGATATATGGCGGTAACATCAGATCCATACTAGATTTGGAAACTACTCAGCCTCTTCTACAAGTCCCCTTTGGGGTTTTTACAAGATATTGCACAAGAAGATGTAGATCTGACTTTTAATACATGAAACTGCAGGAAAATTCCAGAAATTGCTGAAGATGAATATTATTACAGTATATCAGATCTATACAATAGCTATCAGCAAGCTACAATATGAGAGGCAAGCCGCAATCATCAGAAAACAAGTACAATGAAATATCTAAACAATAGTGAAGCAGTACATAGAAAATAACGCAATTCCCTAAGGAGACAACGTTGTAGCTTGAACAGAATATGTAAATATGTGAAATATATAGATCTGAAATGAAAATACAATAGAGATCCTCTTCCAGGTGGTCACAAGACACCCTCCCTGAGAGAAATCCCTCAAAACATCTAGATCCTTGCAGATCTGAATCACCACTTGCTGCAACTTCACAGCAGCTGCAAAACCCTCAACAGGACCAGCGCTGCTAATGGAGATGAAGCTTGGTCAAAATGCCAGATAGTGGAGAAATGCATCACAATCTCCTCCAAGAGCTACTCAAGGAAGGAGAGAGGATTCCTAAATAGGAAATCCTCCTTCTCTAGCTAAACATACAAGAGAAGTAGAGTTGCTCAAGCAACCTCTTCATGTGCCTTCTCCTCCTTTTCATAACATTAGGGCTTATTTTTCATCTCTTTGGCCCCTTTCACACTTGGAGACCCCTTCTAGAACCGCGCAGTCCATCAAGGAGGTTCAATGAACCTAGACAACGCTGGTTGACTTGGTCAAATAGGATCTCCTTTGGTGGTCTTGACCCCTTTCACACCTGCAAGTTTTATTCAAGTAGCTCAAATATGCCTCTTTTCACATAGGCACTGATTTATTCTTGAGTTTAGGAGCTTTTCATGTCCTCCTTTCCATTTTATTCATCAGTACATAAAATTAAGACAAAATGAAATGTTCCAATTAGCTTGGGCTAATTAGGAACATTATAGTCAATGTGTTGCATACAAAACCATCATGACTAGAGAAGCAAGAAAAAAAAGAAAGAAATGGGACAGGAATAAAGAAGAATACTTATAACAATTTTTCTCCTCTTCAAGACGAAATTGAATGTTCGTTTTGCAATAAATTTGGACATGAGGAATCTAAATGCAGGAGCAAACTATAGACAAAATAACAAATATCCACAAATCCTAATGTATGGAAAAGGAAGGACTTACAATTCGAAAGTTGTGCCATAAATTTATTTCCAGAAGGAGAAGAAAATCAATGGTGCATTAATTAGATTTTCAAAACACATGACAGGTGATAAAGATAAACTCATTTCATATAATGCGTTAGAAAAGGAAAATAATGTCACTTTTGGAAATGACTCTCCTGATGTCATTAAAGGTAAAGGATCTATTTTTCTAAAAGAAAAGGTTAAATTTGGTAATGTTATGTATGTTGATGGATTAAAGAAGAACTTGTTGAGTGTTAGCCAAATGTGTGACCAAGGAAACGAAGTACTCTTATGTTCAAAAGAATGTGTGGTTCGTGAACTTGACACAGGAAAGACCATAATAAAAGGAACAAGAACACCAAGAAATATTTATGTATTGAAAGGTGACCAAGAACAATGTTATCTAGGCAAAGCCACGAAAAACTAGTTATGGCACAGAAGGTTGGGACATCTGAGCTTTTCTCAAATAAGCAGATCAGGCAGGCTCAAAGTTGTTTGTGATCTACCCAACATCACCCTACCAAAATGTACCATATGTAAGTCATGTTAATTCAGTAAGAAAACTAGAGTTTAATTTAATCCCAAAGAAGTATCAGCGAGTAAGCCTCTTGAACTTATACATACTGATTTGTCTGGACCAGTAAAGAAAATTTCACCTTGTGGAGAACAATACTATATCTTATTCATTGATTACTTTTATAGAATGTGTTGGATCGGTTTATTGAAACACAAAGATGGAGCATTTGAAACATTTAAGGAATTCAAAGAATTATTTGAAAAAGAATTAGATCTAAAATTAAAATGTCTCAGATCTGACCGAGGAGGAGAATACATATCAAATTAATTCCTTGATTTCTATGAACAATATGGCATAAAAATAAAAAAAATTGTAGCTGGAACTCAATAAAACGGCATGGCAAAAAAAATGAATAGAACAATTCAGAAAATGGCTTGTGCTATGCTTGATGAATCTAGAAATCCTAACACATTTTGGGGCGAAGCTACACATACCACCATAAATATTCTCAGTAAGGCTCATGTTCATGTGAATAGTGATAAAAATCCTTATGGACTCTGGTATGGTAATACTCCCACTGTGAAGCACTTTAGAGTTTTTGGAAGCAAATGTTTTATAAAAATAATGATGAAAAACTTGGTAAGTTTGAACCTAGAGCAGAGGAAGGAATAATTGTTGGTTACTCTTCTAGAAGTAAAGGATACAAATTCTCCTTATGGAATCTGGTATGGTAATACTCCCACTATGAAGCACTTTAGAGTTTTGGAAGCAAATGTTTTATAAAAAATAATGATGAAAAACTCAGTAAGTTTGAACCTAGAGCAGATGAAGGAATAATTCTTGGTTACTCTTCTATAAGTAAAGGATACAAATTCTACAATAAGAGACTTCGAAAAATTGTTGAATGTATTGATGTTGTGATTAATGAAGCACGTATAGCTCCCAAAAGGGAAATAATGACAAACGAGTATGATTATGATAATGAATGCTTTCCCACATCAAATCAAGATGATATACAAGAAGAACCTAATGAATCATTAGAAGAAGACACATCAAATAGATAAAATGCTCCATCCAGTTATGTTCAAAAGAATCATCTAGAATCTCAAATCTTAGGAGAATAGGTATCTAGGGTACAAGCAAGAATAACACTTGTGGGCTCTCCTAGTTATCTAGCACTATTATCCACCATTGAACCAAAAAATGTAAATCAAACTAGTAAATATGAATGTTGGATTAAGGCCATGAATGAAGAACTAGATCAAATTGAAAAGAATAATACATGGGAATTGGTTCCAAGGCCTCATGATAAAGATGTTATTGGAACAAAATGGATATTCAAAAATAAGTTAATTGAAAATGAAGATGTAATTAGAAACAAAGCTAGACTTGTTTGTAAAGGTTATGCTCAACAAGATGGTATAGATTTTCAAGAAACATTTTCACCAGTAGACGAACTTGAAGCCATAAGAATGTTTCTTGCATTTTCAAGTTTTCAACATTTCCAAGTTTATCAAATGGATGTAAAATCTACTTTCCTTAATGGAGACTTGTAAGAAGAAGTATATATATAACAACCAGAAGGATTCATTTTGGGGAATGATGAAAAAATTATTTTCAAACTCAAAAAGGATCTATATGGGCTAAAACAAGCTCCACGAGCATGGTATTATCATCTTTACAAATATATTCAACAACAAGGCTTCAGAAAAGGATATGCTGATAGTAACTGGTACATAAAAATTAAGGATGATAGACTGTTAATTATTTTTGTTTATGTTGATGACATCATTTTTGGGATTAATTAATAATCCATGAGTAAAAAAATTTCTTTTGTTATGCAGCAAGAATTAGAAATGTCTTTACTTGGGGAACTAACATATTTTCTTGGTTTACAAGTGCAACAAGAAACATATGGCATCTTTCTCTCACAAACAAAATATATGAAGCAGATTCTGAAGAAGTATGGGATGGAAGACTGCAACAATTTGTGTACTCCAATGATGACCGGATGTAACCTCAGTTCTCATGATGATTCTCCCATGGTAAACTAACCATAATATCGATCTATGATTGGGAGTCTGCTTTATCTAACAGGTACTAGACCAGATATCATGCATGCAGTTGGGATTTTTGGATGTTTCCAAGCCAATCCAAAGGAATCACATCTTCATGCAATAAAAATAATATTCAAATATATCAAAGGAACTAAATACTTTGGTCTATGGTATCCCAGATATGCTGATCTTACCCTTCATGCTTACACAAATGTGGACTGGGCTGGAAATGTTGATGACTAGAAGAGCGCTAGTGGAGGTGCATTTTATGTTGGGCCCCGATTAGTATCCTGGTTTAGCAAGAAACAAAGTTCCATTGCTTTATCTACAACATAAGAAGAATATGTGGCTGCTGCATCATGTTGCACACAACTTCTCTGGATGATGCAAACATAAAAGATATTCAAATTAATGTTCTCAACCCATCTCAATCCTATGTGATAATACAAGTTCTTTTAGTATCTCAAAAAATCCTGTCATGCACTCCAAAACCAAGCATATTCCTTTTAAGTATCACTTTTTATCAGAACAAGTGTTTGAGAAAAAGGTTAAATTGGAGTATGTTCCCTCCATAGAACAAGTTGTTGAAATATTTACTAAACCTCTTCCCAGAGAAGCATTTGAGTATCTTAGACAAAAAAATGGGAGTTGTCTCTACCTTATTATGTTGTTAAACTTATCTGAACTGTTTTTAGATGAAATTTCAGAAGATTAATTTCGGTACGCAGGTTTCATGATGTATAGTCGTGTATATACATGAGTCTATTTTCATATAGTCATGTATGGATCTCTCTATCATGAAATCAGTGGGTTAGCCTCCAGAACAATATTTTTCATGTTGCTAAAAGTTATGATTTGGCTCTATTGATCAGGTGTTGATGGGTACAGTTTACTGTTATGGTCTTCAAGTTACATTTTCCTCTTTCATATTAATCTACTTGATGAAGATGCTTTGATGAATGGGTTGTTGAAAATTTTCAGGTTTCACATGTTTAGGGGGAGCATTAGCCTTGTTTGGTATAATGCATTGCTGGAATTATGTTAGATTATGTTCGATGATCTCTCTCTATTGAGGTCCCTTGGTCATGGTTATAAATGGAATATAAGTAACTTATTGAGATCTATGATGTACGATTTTTCATACTTTGTCGTGTGTGGGCTTTTTCAAATATGTAAACCCTGTTGATTGGGTGATTGAGTCAAATATGTAATCCCACTTGGTTGGGCAGTTGAGTCAAATATGTAATCCCACTTGATTGGGTGAATTATGTAATCATGAGTCCTTGGTAATAGGAAAGGTCATAGAGTCATAGAGTCTAAAGATTCATCATGTGTTCAGGGGGAGCATGGTCAGTATAGTGCAAATTAGATGTATGTACAAGGTAAGAGAAACCTTGTTTCAGAACTGGTCTGCCCTTTTCCCTTGATGTCAAAGGGGGAGAGTTATTTGGTGTTTGAATAATGCGTATGATGATGTGTCTATGAGGTATCTATAGGTTGTGGTTATCAAACAACAATATGGTTGCCATCAAGTCCAAAGGGGGAGATTGTTGGCATTATGATGCATATGTTGTCCATGATGGCAACCCACTTATAAAATACCTAGTATATAGTTTTTGGATAAGCTCATAGGTGACAAAGTGAAGGATCAGAATGTCAAAATGATGGGACAAAGGCTTTTCATATCAGAATAAGAAGATGGATAAAGTTCAGAATTGAAGAAAAATACGCGAGTTAGTAAAGGCAAAGTCACGTATACATGTGGGTACGAAGAAGAAAAGTCATGTATGTGTTAACGCACTAATTCTATAATACCAGGAGTCCTTACCATGGTATTAGCCCACAATTTTGAGCGCAGTAACAGTTATTTGATTCCATCCAAGAATACCACTGACACTTGTGTGGTTCTGGCTCATGGTTTTTGGCTAAAGCTCAAACTATATAAGAAGATGAAGATGATAGTGCCAAGTGTGCCGAGTATGTGAATTGAATGAATACTTCAATATAAAATATATCTGCATGGAATGGGCTAGAATCAATAGATAGATTTGATATTATGATGCACTCATGAATACAATGATGGATCAGGAACTCTTGACCTGAAACGACTATGTATTTGTGTGATCTATTTATGAGTTGTTTAGATATGTGGTCTAGCACATGTTTGATGTATTTAAGGGTATGATCTGAGTGAGTTTGCAGCTCTGAAGTGTTTTGTAATCATGAATTAATTACATATCTATATGTGGATGTGACTCAAGGAAGGTGTGTATACACGTGGGTTCGGCTCTACAAAGGACCGTATATATTTAGTTAAATCTATACACAAGTTGGTTTCGGAAGCAACACATACAATCAAGGATTTGTCTTATGGAAGGCGCGTATGCAAGCCAGGGTTTTACTGAAGAATGTTGAAGGAAATGTCTTATCAATTTTGTTGTGTTTCTGATGTCTTTCAATGATGTCTTCATATAGATCTAGGTTTTTTGTGTACTGATTATGCTGCTATATTATTGTGTATAAAGACCATTGATTAGTTGATTGAAAATGATTGATATTGATGACTGTATGAGGGATCTGTAAAACTGACAAAATATGTCTGAATATCTCTGATCTATTATGAGTCTGTTCAGAACTGTAATATTATTATATTAATATCCATACACAGGTTTCTCCACAGAAAAGTGCATATACACGCGGGTTGCTGAAAGTAAAGTAGCATATACATTTGTCTTATGAATGATCAGGATTATAGTTGATTTTGTGTGTTGATGCAGAAGTATGGGTTTAGTTCTATGTTTTGGTTACAATGATCTCACTATTCTTTTTGAATTGAGTTGATGTTTACTTCAGTTGATCTACAAGTTATGATGTTTTAAAATATGTTGGATCGAGTGTGAAATTTTATGAAACGTGGTCTATAGTGGTTCTGCGGGTCGAATCCTTCAGTGTGGAAGTCACAACTTCCTGTCAGTAGGAGCTAGTGATCAGATCAGGGGGTTGTATCTCCCTTAAAACAAGCACACATATACCATAAGCATACTAAACACATATGCAACCAACATAAATGCATGACCAACACGTTGCCATCCAGTCTGAGGGTTGAACCATGCTATGATAACACTCTATAGCACCCTCTTCCCACATCTTTCCAAGTAACCGGCCAACCAAATTAAACATGTGACAAGAGGCTACTATATGGGATTCAACCTCCTAGGTGACCTTAATGAAGCAGAACTGATGGGAACACGACATACATACATTGTACAACAACCACGATACCCCTAGGAGGTAACCCAACCATTCATGCTGCTTACTCCTGGGTTACACTGAAATTTTGACCTCTTTGAGCGATATCTGCAATCATAACCATTGCATTCCTATGGTGATGAGGCTATATCTCCAGGCATAACACTACATTCCTATAGCTAGGGTCCCAAATGTTGAGTTATGTGCCTACAACTACAGTATTTGAGCCACCTTTTCAGGACCATGGCCCATGTCGCTACCCAAAACTTCATGAAAACTTAAGGGATGATAAATAAAAAAATGACAATGATACAATAGTAATCACATCAACAAGAACTCATCTGTACCCCTCCTAGCCATGACAATAATTTTGTTAAACATGTCACAAACATTGAATCTATAGGTGTAAGCATCATATTTAAGCATATGGGTCTCATACTTATCTGAGAATTGCTAAGAAGAATTTCTCCCTTACATTATTAGCTACAATACAATCTATTTTACCATAGATACATTGTGCATTCATTTACAAGTAAAACCATGGATAGAACCATACATCATCATTGATAAAATACATGATTATAACAAGCACAATACCCACAAAAATACCATGGATACAACAACAATATAATCCACATATAAATCAATACATTTTCATACCAAATACCAAAGGAATGAGCTCTTCATTATTGAATGTAAAAACAAACTAGAGATGGTACTTCCACGTTCCACCCAACCATAGATTGGTTGATCCAAGTCTCAGTTGAGCCTATCTCCCCTGTGCCATTTTCCAAGCATGAATGTGGTATCTCATCAAACACATCAAGCACAATCAATCCATGGATTCGAAATGCCAAACCACCTCAACCCTCAACCAATAATTCCACCTCACTATCAGCCATCACAAGCATCATGGATGGTCTGTATCCAAGCTATTCCATGGCTCCAGAGTGTTTTCTCCAACTAGGGCTTCCAGGACTAGAAAATCAACTCTAACTGTTACAGGGATTCCACCGTGTTTGTCCAACTAGGGCTTCCAGGACTAGTAACTCAACCAACTGAGGGATTCCAGAGCATTTTTCCAACCTAGGCTTCTAGAACTAATAGCTCAAACCATAGTTGTTCGTCGAGATTCTAGAGCATTTTTTCAATGAAGGATTCTAGGAACTAATTACTAAACCCTTATCTAAAGGAATAATGAGAACCAACCAAAACAAATCAATGTAAATAAACCCACAACACCATGGCTATCCAGGAAATGGAAAGGCTAGGAAAATCAACATGCAGACACCATGCATGCCAAAACTAGTGAGGAAAACATACATGCAACTCAATACCTGAAACCAAATCCCGCTATAGCTATTGATCCCAATGTCTACTTGCTCTTTCTTGCTCGTATTCTTCCTTCTTGCTCCAAATCACCAAGTATCCACACTCTCCAAGAGTTCTCCAAGAAAACTCTAAGTATCCCAGGGTATGAGAGAGAGAGAGAATAATGAGAGAGCTCCAAAAATGCACTGACAAAATATTGAGTCAAAATCTTTCCAACTGATCCTCAGAAGCCTTTTTATCAATTAGGTCTCTATTTTCTTCAATTTCACTTATTTTCCTTAATTTTCCTCCTCACATGCAACCTGTGACCTTTCACCTCCCTTTTCTCCTATTTTCCATTATTTTCATAAAGAAAATTCCAATTAATGCCCCATGTCTTTCCAAAGTCTTTTCCATTCCTTTGGTAATTTCCTTAGCCATTAACCGAAATGAACACTCACTAGGATTTTTTTCACAAAATTTAGCTTGGAATATGTGTCCCATCACTGTGGTCTTATATATATTTTTACATGGAATTTTTAACTAGGGTTGTTACAAAACCCTCCCCATTGGGGGAACACTTTCCTCAGTGTTCAATCACACCTATAAGCTAGAAAATAGTTGAAAACAAAACATAATAATAATGGAGTTTTATAACACATCTCATTGCAGTATTTACAATGACATCGTGCTGAAAGTATGAAAAACATATCGTTTACTAGAGATTTATAACATAGCTCATTACAGTATTTACAATAACTACCACAAAAAATAGTCATACTTTCTATGGAGCTTTATAAATCCCGCTCGATATAGTATTTACAATAATATACACATATACACATATACACATTTTATCAACCAGAAAATAGAAGGATACGATGTCCATATCATCAATAAGGGAATCCAGACGCTCACACCTCCACCCTCAAAGTAATACCAGGATTCATCTCCTTCCCAAGAATTTCATAATCCACTACCAAATTCAAATCAGCATCCAATGGTTAGTGCTACAATCTTGTGCCACTTGTCCTCTCAGTGAGCAGTTACAATCGCATTACTCTAGGGCACAATCCCAATTTCCATATAATTCCATATGGAAATACTAGTGACCAAACCAAATCCATCTGCGACATTCCCTTATTCGCTACATAGTCCCTTGAACAATCTGTTCACCCCCTTTCATGTAGTTACGTACTTTCCAAGTTTCATTGGCAACCCCATCCCAGGAATTCCATCCCTTGGCGAGGCTTCCTCACATCGTAACATACAAAAACTGAGGCATATCCCAACCTCCCAATGATCATACTGGTCATAGCATGCTCATGGAAATTAATGGACACTATTGGGTACTAGTGTCCCACAATGGCCCTGCTCCTGAAGTAGTTTACCAGCATGCTTCTGCCTGTTTGAATTCCTTTTATTAACTCTGTTATTTCTTGCAATCGATTTCAACCATCCAGGTGGACATTTTTGTGCTTCCTGTACCAAGCACATAAGTTCCATTAGATTCAAAATAAATTGGAATAAATTTGCATAATACCTCATTGGTAGCTCGTCAATAAGGCAGACTTGTGATTATGTTCATTTCCTGTCACAACAAGTCAAACCAGTTGTTTGATCAAATCATCATGAATAAACATTTCACATCCAGTTAGCTCAAAACACAACCATCATAGTTCAAAATCTTGAATCACATGTAATCATCATAAATCACATGTAACCATCATAATTCAGAATCATAGATCACTTTCATAACAGAACTGAAATAAAATATCAATACTTGTCCTTCATTGGTCCTTACTTCTACCTTTGTCCTTTTTGTACACAAACTAGATCAGTCTCCACAGTCAGCAAGCACCCAGTTCCCTTGCTTCTCTTCAATCACGTATACATAAACACAATGTACATCACAACACATACATCCACACACAACATGCAACACCACACAATACATACATCTACACTGGCATACGACACATACACCTACTCCTAGTGTTCAATGCAACAAAATACATATGTCTACACTAGCATATGACACATACACCTACAACCAGTGTACATTACAATACAGTACATACTTTTACACCAGCATACGACACATAAAACTACACCCCGTGTACAATACAACACAACACATATACATATATAGAGTACAACACAATGAATACACATGTCACGACACCACAACTACACCATGCACATACATAGTACTACATACCCACAATATCGCATTTATGACATGCACACAATACCACATATATACGAGTACCCTATGCACAACACGTACACAGTACCCCATGTATACAACACTACTTTCACAACATGTGCATAACATCACATGTACACAAAACCACTTGCACAACGTGTACACAACACCACATGCACGACATGTACACGAGGCCACATGCACGACATTTACACAACACCACCTGCACACAATACCACTTGTACAACATGTACACAACACCACCTACACAGAGCACCATATATACAATCATACACACAATACCATATGTGCATAGCACCATATGTACAACATACGCACAACACCATATGTACATAGCATTACGTATACAACATTTACATATCACCATACGTACACAAAACCACATATAAAACATTTGCAAAACAATATATTCACACAACACCACATATCCAACATACACACAATAAGATATGTACACAACACTGCATATCCAACACGTACATAACACCATCTATACCAAGCATTGCATATTAAATATACACACAACACCATATATACAATAGAAATACAACATCATATGGACACAACACTACATGGGTTGCATGTAAACATCACCATAGGTACATTCGCTAAATATACAACATGTGCAACATACAGACAACCATAGTACTACACACCCATATACCACACACTAACCCCACAATCAATCTTTCTTCTAGTGTCTTTCCACTATCTATGCTTATCCTAGCATGTCGCAGATCACACTACCTTCACTTCGATGATGTACCCCTCAACATTACATATCCATAACATAAAAATAGGCATATTAGAAGCATATAATATCAATTCATGTCCACATGATACTAGACTCATAGATATTTCATAATTACTCTTCGCACTTGATTCCTCATAAGCCCAAGAACCTCGTCATGCCATTCGCCTGCATAATAAATCGTTCCTCCACAACAATGATCCTTGAAAACCCTGTTAGACAGTGACATAGATACATACATACATATATAATTAGCATAGAGAAATCATAATCATGTCATACAATAACACTTAGCATTAAACAATCATGATCCCTGATGACCATGCTAGACATGAAATACATACATACATACATGTACACATATATAACCATCAACATAATGATGACTACAACATAATTACCAGATATTCACAACATTGATAACAACATTTCCCAACATAGCTGAGGCATCTAACACCTCATATCCATTCACTTTACCTTTTGTGTTACATTTCTCGTGGTTGTTCTGCCACCATCCATTTACCTCAATGGACCCAACCAATCCAACTTGCTATCATATTCTTACCTTCATATGCCCTTATACACGCATCGGGATTCATCCAAGTCTTACATTACCTGTTGGGTACCACACAACTCTCCCTGAGCTCCATTAACTTTCCTCTTTCCCAACCAAATCCCAAGACTCTCAAACAAAAGGCAAGAACAAGAAACAACAAGAATAAAACCATGAAAACCAATAGAAATATGACACCACAAACAATGTGGCAAGGCCTTGCACCAGACATAAAAAAAACTAAAAATCAAGCTCATAAAATTACAAAAGTCCAAAAGCACAAGACTGATAACAAACACCATAAACCAATCCCCATGGGTCCCAAGGAAAGCTAAACCCAATCCTTCTTCAATATTTCATGCAAGTCTCTTTTTCCATGCAATCCCCTCCATCATACCGCCATAAACACATTAGTTTCAGTGCATAAATAAACATAAAAATATATGGGTTATCTTACCTTGTTGTTCTAAGCATGCTGACCTCTAACTAAACACACATGTCAACCCCATGTTCCAAAGATAAATAAAACATATCTATCAATTTGAAACCAACCTTTACCAAGACTAACAACCATGTCGTAGTCAATAATTAACTCTCATTATTCATTCATAATACATAATGCTACAACTATCACGTACTTACACTCAAGTACATATCAACTCTCTCACTGCACACGTGTTAGTACAACCATCTTAAAACAAAATCATTTATTCATGCAATCTTATAGACACATAATCGTATAATGAAATTAATCAAACATTCAAATGACAGATAGATGGCATAATAGATACCAAAGACTTAGACACCAAATACATGACATAATCAAATAGTCAAGCATTAAGTATACAACATAAGAAAGCTTATACCTTATTGTATCTTAGGGGAGGTTATCTTGCCTACACAATCAATCTATACTCTCATGATATAAATTCACAACACCCCAGCTCAAACATAAATAAGTTCATGATATCCATAAGCTAACTTTCACACCATAAACTCATAAACAATTTTCCAACAATCACATATGCACAATGAGTCTAGGTTAGTACAACACAATATCACAAATATATTGACTCATACATGAATGTAATAACCCTAACTATCTGCATAGGATAATTAAATTTAGCACGATACATATAACAACAAGATATTAATGCTATAACCTTAATCATCAGGTTAACTAACGTATAACAACAACAAGTTAACATATAGCATACTCATCAACAACATATATCATAATCATCAAATCAATAGCATGCTTTACTAACCAACACATGTACATATGATAACACTAATTAACTAACATCTATCATGTATGTAACCATAAAATCAATAAAATTAAAAGCATACACATAACCATAATGCATATAACTACGCTGATCAAATATCATTTATCATACACGTAACCAAAATAACAATATATTGACAAACATATAAGTAACCCTAATGCTTACAACAACCATGAATCACATACCTTTATGCCAAGCATACAAACTTGTATGAAGATCTCCTCTTACCAAAAATTCCATTGTTGCAACATCACTTTAATGATCATCATCTCCTGCTCTATCTCAGCCAACACATTAGCATCATAGAATACCAATATTCTCATGATGACCTAATTCCATATAATGACCTTATGCACAACAACCTCAACCAAAGCAATGTTGTAATGTTCCAAATTTCTCCTTCAATAAATTAGAACATTAGATTTTGATAATTTCACTTAGAAGTTGAATAATTGGGTAAGGAGGCCTAATGACAATAAAAACATGGATAAAATCCCTATAGTATGAAAGGGGATCAGCCTTGGAACTAGATTTCACACCCTCATGTGTGAAAGGAAACATTTGCAAAGAGGCTTGGTTGAGTTTGACCAAGTCAAACAACGTAGGGTATGAGGTGGAAAGCACTACATGGGACAGCGCAGAGATAGAGGAGGTAATATTCCATAAAGGAGGAAACCCTAATAGAGTGGGGGCCATGGAGAGGGAGCTCTCATGTGTTTAAAAGGAGGGCAAGGCAGCCATTGTTATTCATGCTATGGATTATTGATATCATTGTCTATTCAGACAATTGTGCATTCTTAGCTATTTAGCAAGAATTGCCGAGGAATTCCTATTTATGATTTCCTCTCCTTCTTGAGAGGCCTCTTGAAGTATTTTTCTTCATTCTCCACACTCCTTGGCTCAAGGCCAAATCATCCTCCTCCGGGACAGTTTTATTGCTGCAACAGCATAATTCTGTGTTGCAGGGTGTTGCGGTGGAGACTTCACAACACCTCTTCCATCTCTTGTTTTTTAGAGGGAGATTCTTTATTTAATTTGGAGGATCAGATTAGAAGACATTGGAGCTTATTGCAGATCTTGGCATTGGGCCAACTCATTCCCTTGCCCCTACAGCACAGTTTTCTTCAATAACTGCGTTATTTTCATGGTGCATTTGCTGTGGGGTTTGTATTGTTGATTGGAGGGTGAGATCTCAAGTGTAAGGATCAGCCTTCCACTTTGGAGATCCATTGGAGGAGATCTACTTCAGATTGCTTATCATCTTCAACCTTCTCTATTCACTTCCAGATTTGAGTTGCAGCTGCTACCCAGCAACTCCGACATTTTTTCCATTTTGTGTATTTCAGCCAATCCCTTGGAGGATTGATGTATTATTGTTTCTAAGGATTAGAGCTTTGCTCCCCTATTGTATTTGATCCATATCTTGCCATATATTTCAGTTATTATGTAATATGGATTAGTACCCTTTATAAACTGCATCCTCTTAGCTTGGGTTTATGTAGAAATAGTAGTGTTCTCATATTTTCATGTACATGTCTTGTTGAGGCTTGCATTGGATTTATTGAGTGGATGTTTCCTAAAGAAATTGTAATTAATTTACTGATATAACATCATTTTTTGGCTATCCATATCTTCTTATCTCACAGTTCATAAAATAACACTGTCATTCCAACTCTTTTGCTTACATTCTTGCAGCCCCTCTCACCGGGCACCTTTTGAGAACATCTAGTAGTGGGAGATCTGTTTAACCACTCTAGAGGGATTTATTTGGAGCCTCCTCTTGGATTCAGCACTTAGATGCATTTTTCTAAGGGATCCAGGTCTTGGTTTCAATTCCTATAGCTGCTTCCATTACTAGAAAATTCATTTTCCAGTCATGCCTAGCTAGCTATCCCAAATTTGGAACATTACAGTCGTATCAAAGCAACTTTCTTGGCTCAGCCTGTGAGTCTAACCCCTAGAAGATCAGAATGTTGAAGAACATGAGATTGCTCTCATCAGTATTTAGATCTAGAGAGAACCTCTCTAAGGAGGTCAAGAATATTGAAGAAGAAGAAGAGGAAGGACCATGTACTTCATATTCTCATCAAGAAGAAGACAAGCATGAAGGACACTTGGATTATCAGATTCTAAGTGATTACCTTGTTGAGTACAAATCTCAGCCTAGAGCCTTCAAGGAGACTCTATATTTCCCTCATTTCATCTAGTTGAAGGAAGAGAAGAGATCCTGCAGCAGAAGAGAAATCGAGGACAATAGATTTCTATTGTCTACTTTTGATGGGTTATCTACAGCAAGAACTTGGGTGAGAAAGTTGGAGGCATTTTTCCTACTACATCCTGTAGCCAGAGAAGAATTTGTTGAAATATCATCGTTGCACTTCAAGGGTGAAGCCGATGATTGGTGGAGCAACCACTTGAGCCATGCAAGGGTGAAGACTTTTTCAGAGTTCACTCAAAGGTTGATCCAAACCTTTGATGGAGAAAGAAAAAAGGAGGAAGAACTCACACCACTTGAAGAGCTTTGTCCTAAAGCTGTTACACTCATGGAGGAGCAGCCACATGCATCAATAGTTTGGGCAGCCAACACTCTAGAGGAAGGAACTCTTACAGCCCTACAAGAAGTTCCCAAACATCATTAAGGTATGAAAATATTTCCACATCCTATTGTTGCAACAAATTCTTTTGATCAATGTGGAGATTTACTTTTACATGACCAAGGGTCAAATCACACTGCTACCATAGAGCAGCCTGGTTGCACTGCATTGTGCAACATGGAAACATTCAAGGAGGAAGAAAACCACCATTCTCATGAGCCATTGTTGGGTTGTACATCACACTTGAGGTTGGGGTTTGAAGACTTGAAGGAAGATAGTATACATCTTGGAGTGAGAAACCCTTTCTCCTTTCAAGATGACACTTTCTCAATGAGCTCCTCTCAGCTCAAAAATGAAATTCTACTTTCAGCAGATCTAGGACCTCATTGGTTTTGGAGGAATATTTTTGAGAGGTAGGTCTCAAGGAGAAATATCATTAGAGGTGCACTTCAACACACCATGGAGTGCAAGGATTTTCTTCTTTTTTCATAGGAGTAGATAGAAGATGGAGGACATCTTCGGATGGATAACATCTCTCATGCTTGTGTTGGACATTCCTTGATCCATACACATCATGATGGGAGGTTTTTTCCTACCACCTATTTGGGTCCTTATAGGGTCTCATTGATCCTTGAGAAGGGTGCATTTAAAAATCCCATGAAGTGCAAAGACAATGATTTGGTTTGGGAGGATGGTAGCCCTCATGGGAGGAGTACCAAGATGAAGGGAAGGAGAAATCATCCATAGGTGATTGAGTGGATGTGGTTGATAAGCAAGGAGCTGGGAGGCTACTTGCAAATTTATGATAATGGGCAGCAGGAGGCTTGGCTGCAATGGTTACTCTTCAAAGAGTTTGGCCATCACTTGGCATACACTCTTCCTAAGAGTAGGAGAAAGGAGAAGAGATGGAAGGATACTTGCATCATTGGGTAGCATAGATTATGGATGCATGGTGTTGATGTGATACTCATATCACTCATTGTGTCTTCATCACATAAGTTGTATGATGGAAGTATGGGGAGGCAGCAAAATATTTTGTTGCTTTGCTTATTCTTGGGAGAGCAAGTGCAGATTTTCTCTCACACTTGGCATAATGTTGTAGGAGGATGAGATGGCATTATCTCCTTGGTATCTGATGATTTGGAAGCACTTCCATCTTGGGAAGTATTCTATATTTTTCACAAAATTATCAGAGGAGTCTTTGACAAGGATCATGTCAAAGAACAGAGCATTGTATTGACAGGAGCTTGTTTGCATGAGCTCACAGCGCTGTCATTTTGGAGCAGAGACTTATGGATGAGGTGTCCCCAGGATCACTTCACATTGTATGCACTTGGTGAACAAGGAGGAGGTGATGATGATGGAATAGTGGGTAGAGACATCTATCACTATGGCATATTCTTCTTGACTTGGATTTCCAAGCATGAGGAAGAGGATCTTCTTCCAGCACATGGTGCACTCTTCTTCATAGCATTCCAAAGCACTATGAAGGACTCATTCATGGATCCATGTACCATATTACTTCCAACATATGGAAAGAAATTTGTTTTTACCTTCATTGATTTGCATACTCTTACCATTACTATGGATTTCATTGCTTCACAAGGGGGCAAGCTTGTCACATTGCTCCATGATCATTGTTGGGCCAATCTATATGATGGAGGCAGCCATCTCTTATGTGGCCTTGGGAAAATGTTTCATCATCACATGTATGTTAATTTTTTGCACTCTAACATGTACCATATGAGGACATGCATGATTAGCCATGTAAAAAGAAACATTTTGCCTTGTACTTTTCTCAAGTAGCAGCTTGTAAAACTGCATTGTACACATCTAGGAGACTGTTGGTATCTTCAAGCGCCACATGAAGCCATAAGTATTTCCTTCATTATACTGATCATGTCTTCACTTGCTGATATTGGTTATATTCTTGTTGAGAGCATGATTGGGAGGTTGACACATGAGTTGGATGTGTCCTTGAGGGGAGAAAACTCCCATATTTTTTGCACTACATGTTCTAATGGGAGCATGGGAGGAGATATGGCCACCACAGCCACATGTTTGTTATCTTTTGAGGTGGGCCATGAGATTGATATACATCCATTGTATAACCTTGGGCAAGTTCTTGATCATGTATTGTTGTTACATTCAGCCATTTACTATTCATTAGTGGATGTGATGATGCTTGTATGTTACTTGCCATGCTATTTTCTGAAGTTGCAGTGGATGAGACTACATTGCATCCTTGTGAGACATTGCTTGTATCATGCATCATCATGTAAGAATTTCAGAAAAATTATCTTTGGGATACTCTATGATGACCATGTCCTATTCATCATGGATGGATTATTTTGGGCCAGCTTGTTCTTCAATGTTGGAGGAGAACTCTTTGGAGGATTGTTCCTCACTTTGCCATTTGAGGGAAATACTTTTGCAGCCCAGAATCAGCACACACTCTACACTTACCATAAATGGATATAAGGACAGTTTGGGGTAGGCTATGATGCTTACCATGTTCATATTGTCAGCCCACCCTCATTTCCGGAGCTTGAGGTGGAAGGAGATTTCCAGGAGTTGCCTTGTTGGGAGGTGGCTCATTTTATCTAGATGATTGCTTGGGGATGGAGAATCCATTTGGGGAAGATGTTTTCCCAACACTTTTTAGTATCCATGCCTTGGGGGGGGCAAGTTCTCAAGTTATATCCTTGCAGTTGCTTGAGGACAAGCAACATTTGGGAGGGGAGGACTGTAATGTTCCAAATTTTTCCTTTAGTAAATTGGAACATTAGATTTTGATAATTTCACTTATAAGTTGAATAATTAGGTAAGGAGGCCCAATGACAATAAAAACATGGATACAATCCCTCTAGTATGAAAGGGGATTTTCCTTGGAACTATATTTCACACCCTCATGTGTGAAAGGAGACATTTGCAAAGAGGCTTGGTTGAGTTTGACCAAGTCAAACAACGTAGGGTATGAGGTGGAAAGCACTACATGGGATAGCGCAGAGATAGAGGAGGGAATATTCCTTAAAGGAGGAAACACTAATATAGTGGGGCCCATGGAGAGGGAGCTCTCATGTGTTTGAAAGGAGGGCAAGGCAGCAATTGTTATTCATGCTATGGATTATTGATCTCATTGTCTATTCAGACAATTGTGCATTCTTAGCTGTTTAGCAAGAATTGCCGGGGAATTCCTATTTAGGATTTCCTCTCCTTCTTGAGAGACCTCTTAAAGGATTGTTCTTCATTCTCCACACTTCTTGGCTCAAGGCCAAAGCATCCTCCTCTAGGACAGCATTATTGCTGCAGTAGCATAATTCTGTGTTGTAGGGTGTTGCAGTGGAGACTTCACAACACCTCTTCCATCTCTTGTTTTTCAAAGGGAGAGTCTTTCTTTCCCTTGGAGGATCAGATTGGAAGACATTGGAGCTTATTGCAGATCTTGTCATTGGGCCAACTCATTCCCTTTCCCCTACAGCGCATTTTTCTTCAGTAACTGCGTTATTTTCATGGTGCATTTGCTGTGGGGTTTGTATTGCTGATTGGAGGGTGAGATCTCAAGTGTAAGGATCAGCCTTCCACTTTGGAGATCCATTGGAGGAGGTCTAATTCAGATTTCTTATCATCTTCAGCCTTCTCTATTCAGTTCCAGATTTGAGTTCCAGCTGCTACCCAGCAACTCCAGCATTTTTTCCTTTTTGTGTATTTCATCCAATCCCTTAGAGGATTGATGTATTATTGTTTATAAGGGTTAGAGATTTGTTCCCCTATTGTATTTGAGCCATATCTTGTCATATCTTTTATTTATTATGTAATATGGAGCAGTACCCTTTATAAACTACATCCTCTTAGCCTGGGTTTATGCAGAAATAGTAGTGTTCTCATATTTTCATGTACATGTATTGTTGAGGCTTGCATTGCCTTTCTTGAGTGGATGTTTCTTCAAGAACTTGTACTTACTTTACTGCTATAACATAATTTGTTGGCTATTCATATCTTATTGTCTCACAGCTCATAAAATAATGTTTTCATTCCAGCTCTTGTGCTTACATTGTTGCAGCCCCTCTCACCGGGCACCTTTTGAGAACATCTAGTAGTGGGAGATCTGTTTAACCACTCTAGAGGGATTTCTTTGGAGCCTCCTCTTGGATTCAGCACTTAGACACATTTTTCTAAGGGATCCAGGTCTTGGTTTCAATTCATGTAGCTGCCATTACTAGAAAATGTGTTTTCCATTCATGCCTAGCTAGCTGTCCCGAATTGGGAACATTACAAATGCAAACTTGGACATATGCACCCACTCAACATGTATAACCAATCATGAATGACCAATGCATGTTAAACATATAACATCACAAAAGAAATCATGCATGGATAACATCGAATCATGACCAATATGTAACCCTAGAATAAGCAAGTAGTTCATGTACAATATGTAACAATATGTAAGCAAGCATGCACGAACAATTCACAATAATGAGAAACACATAACCAGTCATACACTCATGACAACATGTTGAAAAAAATACCATAAACACTTATATGGCGACACCACTGCCACCATGCCCAGCACAACATGGATGCAACAAGAACACATATATGACAATCATACTAAACACATATGCAAGAAACATAAATGCATGACCAACACACTTCCCATCGATTCTGAGGGTTGAACCATGCTCTAATACCACTCTCTAACACCCTGTCCCCACATCTACACAAGTAACTAGCCAACTAGGATAAACATGTGACGAGAGGCTACTATATGGGATTCAACCTCCTAGGTGACCTTAAGGAAGAGGAGTCAACGGAAAAACAACATACAGACCTTGTACAACAACTACAACACCCCCAGGAGGTAACCCAACCATTCAGGCCTCTTACCCCTAGGTCATGCTGACATTTTGACCTCTTTAAGCCATATACATAGGCATAACATTGCATGCCTGTAGCCATGAGGATATATCCCCATGCATAACACTACATACCTATCTTTAGGGCCAAAAATGTTCAATTATGTGCCTACGCCTCCGAGATTTTAGCCACCTTTTCAGGCCCAGAGCCCAAGTCACTACCCAAAACTTCATGAAAACTTAAGGGATGATAAATAAAAATAGGACAGTGATACAGAAAAAATCATATCCACCAAAACTCATATCGAACCCTCCTATCCATGACATGCATTTTTTCAAAAATGTCACAAACATTGAATCTATAGGTGTAAACAACAAATTTAAGAATAGGGGTCTCATACTTATCTAAGAATCACTAAGAAGCATTTCTCCCTTACACCATTATCTGCAATACAATCTATTTTACCATAGACACATTGTGCATTCATTTACAAGTAAGAACGTAGATAGAACCATACATCTTTGAGGATCAAATGCATTCTTATAACCAACACAAGAACCATATAAATACCATGGATCCAACAACAATAGAATCCACATACAAATAAGTACATTTCCATCCCAAATACTAAATGAATAATTTTTTCATTATTGAATGTAAAAACCAACCGAAGATGGGACTTTCGTGTTCCACCGACCATAGATTGGCTAAGCCAAGTCTCACTTCATCCAATCACCCTCGTGCCATATTCCAAGCATGAATGTGGGATCTCATAAAAAAAATCAATTACAATCTATCTAAGGCTTCTAGAGGACCAACCACCTCAACCCTAAACTAGTGATTCCACCTCACGGTCGGACATCACAACCATCACGGATTGGTCTCTATCCAAGTTGTTCCAAGGATCCAGATTTTTTGTTCCAACCATGGCTTCCAGGACTAGAAACGCAACCCCAACAGTTGCAGGGCTTCCATAGCGTTTGTCCAACCAAGGCTTCTAGGACTAGTAACTCAACCCACCTAGGTCTTTTAGATCGTTTGTCCAACCAAGGCTTCTAGGACTAGTAACTCAACCCACAAATGTCTATCAGGCTTCAAGAGTGTTTGTCCAAACAAGGCTTCTAGGAACTAATCACTCAACCCACAAGTAAAGGAATCATGAGAACCAACTAGAAAACAATCAATGGAAATAAACCCACAACACCATGGTTATTCAAGAAATGGAAAGGTTATGAAATTCCACGTGCATACACCATTCATGCCAAAAATAGTGAGGAAAACATCATGCAAATCACTACTTGCAATCAAATCCCACTATAGCTATTGATCTTGATGTCTATTTGTGCTTTCCCGCTCTTATTTTTCCTTCATGCTCCAAATCACCAAGTATCCACACTCTCCAAGATTTCTCCAAGAAATCTCTAAGTATCCCATAGTATGAGAGAGAGAGAATAATGAGAGAGATCCAAGAATTCACTGAGAAAAGCTTGAACCAAAATATTTCCAACTGACCCTTATAAGACTTTTTATCAATGAGGCCTATATTTTCTTAAATTTCCATTATTTTCCTTCATTTTCCTCCTCACATGCAACCTATGACCTTTCACCCCCCTTTTCTCCCATTTTCCATTATTTTCATAAAAAAAATGTCAATTAATGCCTCATTCCTTTTCCATTTCCTTTGCCAATTTCCTTATCCATATTAACCAAAATCAACATCCACTAGGATTTCTTTCCAAACATTCAACTTGGAATATGCGTCCCATCACCATGGCCTTATATATTGTTTTACAGGGAATTTTAACCAGGGTTGTTACAATGACAGTGGTTTGTAGAGATGTGGAATTAGATGAAGGGAAGGCCATGCGAATTTCCCTTGAGAGGAAGCTTCAGATGCATGCAGATGAGGAGCTCTTAGATCCAAAATAAGAACCTCAAGATGTAGAGCAGCCATAGGAAGAAGAGAAGAGACTAGAAGAACCCTCACATGTAGAGAAATAGAGAGATGGAAGGAAGAGCGCCAAAGATGCTGACAGCTTGATGCATTATGCTAGATAAGGTCCCAAGATCGATGCACTGGCTATATGGATCTTATGAGCGATAATTTAGAGACAGATTCATCCTCATTCGAGTAAGCAGTACTGAAGAAAATAGTATGGGTTGATGCCATGGTATATGAGTATGACTCCATTATCAGAAACAGTGCATGGGAAGTTGACCCAAGACTAGAGGACAAGTTACTTGTAGGGTCCAAGTAAATCTACAAGGTGAAGCAAGAAGCAGATGGGAGTGTGAAGAAACAGAAGGCCATATTTGTGGCAAAGGGTTTCTCTCAGGTAGAGGGAATAGATTACAAGGAGACCTTTGCTTCAGTAGAAAGGTACTCTTCAATCATATCTATTCTTGTAATTTCAGTGCGGATGGGATGGAAAATACATCAAATGGATGTAAATATGTTGAGATTGCAACAAGATGATGAGCTTAGTGGAAAGGAATTGCCTTCACTAAGTGGGCCTGCAGGCTATTTTTGGCGCAAAGTCTATTTTTATACTATGTCTATTTTTAGACATATGGATCATGTTCTATGAGTTGCAGGATGCTATAAGTCGAAAAAAATAGATGGACTTCTATTTTTAGACATACTGGGCGGAATCTATTTTTAGATTGCTAGTCTAAATATAGATATGTCGAATATTATTAGCTCTTAATAATATTTAGACTCTAAACATTATCTTATCCTCTTGGAGCACTTCAGTTAAGTGCACAAATGTGGCACATGCAGCTGACAGAAGGAATTACGCTATTCCTGAGGGTTTAGTGGAGCTATTGCATGGAGACTTCAGTTAGAACTCAGGTGACAGAGTTTGGTGGAGTTGATTGAGGAGTTAATGGAGTTGTGTTCAGTTAAACAAGTTGAGCTAGTTGTATCTAGTCTAACTGAATGATACACTAGTGAGAGTGGTGTGAATTAATTATTAATTAATTCACTAATTATAAACTCATAAATCAACTAAAGAATACATCAGTTAACTTCAGTGCATGAACAGTTTCAGTGGAGACCAATGGAGAGGTAGGTGAAAGAGCAAGTGTGACTATCAGTTGTGACTATACTGGTGCATGAGTTTGCACCACACATTAATGGAGATGCCAATGAGGATTGCGCAGTGCATACTAGGTGGATTCGAACTTAGATTGGGCCATTATTCATCTTGGATTGCACAGTAGAGGCAGGCTAACAGGTGGAGCAGATTGGAGCATGTGTTTTGTTAGATCTGAGCTTGTGTAGTGTGTAACAATTGGAGATTGTACTGAGAGCTTGTGAGGAGTTTGTAAAATGATTGTTACATGATCTCTATCATTATAATATAAATATAGTTGGGGGTTTTTAGCTTTAAGCTTTCCCATAAATACTGTGTTTATATGTGTGATTATTTATGGTTTTAATGTGCGCATGCAATTGTTTATATTTCCGCAATTAATGATCAATAGTAGAAGAGGTTATGTATTATGCATGAAGCTCAAATAGTGTGCGATCAGGATAATCTCGGTGAATAATTTAACAATTATTCAAATTTCTACATGGTATCGTAGCGATATTGATCATTGGAGCAATTGCAAAACATTGAAGCGGTTGAGTTTTGTGCTGGTGGAATTAGAATTTGCAGCAGTGTTTTCTTGGTGTTGAAGTTGAGATGTCTTTCAACGGATTGCGATTGGAGTATGCCCTTGAGGGCAGCTCGAATTATATTGCATGGAAGGATAGGATGGACGCCATGCTGGATGACAATGGGTTGAAGGAGTTCATAGATGCTGAAGTTCCAAAGCCTACTTCTAGTGATGCTGCTGTACTTGACGCATGGAAAAAGAAGACAAGAAAGTGTCGAAGGATTCTGTTGGAGGGCGTGAAGGATCACATAGTATCCAGCCTTCATGGTAAGGCTTATCCATTCTTGATGTGGAAATCTTTGACAGATTTATTCCAAAGCAAGAGCGACTAGAGGAAGTTGGCGCTCAAGGACAAACTCAGGAACATAAAGATGGAGAAAGGCGACAGTATGCCCAAGTACCTCACGAAGTTCATCCAATGCAGGGATGAGCTGGGAAGTGTGGGGGTGACTGTTGATGATGAGGACTTGGTGAGATTGGCTCTCCTTGGGCTTCCGAAGAGTTGGCATTCCTATCAGGACTCTGTCAATGGTCGGGAGAAATTGCCAGGATGGGAGCGACTTTGGTCGGATCTTGTGCAAGAGGAGATAAGGCGAAGTACCAGGGACGGATCTTCATCAAGGAACTCTGATGAAGAGAATTGCGCTTTGGCTGCCAAAGCAAAGAAGGGGAAGAGCAAGAAATCTTCTCATTCCGGTGTGAAAGGCAAGAAGCAGGACATGTCCAAGGTGAAGTGCTTTCACTGTCACCAACACGGACATCATGCCACAAATTGTCCGCAGAAGAATAAAAATAAGCAGGTTGTTGGATCTACAGCTAGAGAGGCTTTAGCCTCGTAGTTTGGCTGAATTTTCATTGATCGCATGCTTGGTCTCAAGTGGGATGGGTTCGGTGTGGGTTTGCAGACGGTGGTGCATCTTTTCACAGGACAAAATTCGAGATTTGTTTACTTATCTAGATTAAGAAAGATCTTGGAGTGCACATCGAGATGGGTGATGATGGTAGATGCAGTCATGATGATGTGATGCCATTTCCTTTGAGAGAGGGAGTCTATTAAACCCTTCGTATTGAAGGATGTGATGCATGTTCGGGATTGAAGAAGAATCTTATCTCTGTGGCGATGTTAGAAGACAAGGGATATGATGTTGTCTTTAGCGAGAGAAAGGCTTTCCTGTGCAGTAAGGCAACTGGTGAGACCCAGAGGATAGGGGTTCGAGTTAAGAACCTTTATAAATTGCAGGTAGATGGTTGTGCAGCAATGGTAGGCAAGGCAGAAGGAGTGTTGAGCTGGGATGATGGTGAGTTGTGGCACCGGAGATTGGGCCACCTTCACCATGGAGCTTTTAAGATACTGCAGCAGATTTCTACTGGGCTTCCTAAAGGCACTCTTGCGTAGTCAGATCAGTGCAAAGGGTGTACCTTGGGAAAATTTGTGAAAGCCACCTTTCACGAGAAGGATAGTCGCACCACGATGATCCTTGAGAGAATTCACATAGACGTGTGTGGACCTTTCTCAGTATCTTTGACAGCAAAGCACAGGTACTATGTGATATTTGTTGATGATTTTTCTCGGAAGTGCTGGATCTTCTTCATGCAGAAGAAGAGCGAGACATACTCAAAGTTCTGTGAGCTCAAGGCACTGTTTGAGAAAGAATCGGGGAAGCAGTTGAAGGCTCTTAGGAGCGACAATGGTGGTGAATTCATCTCTGGAAAATTCAAGGACTTTTGCCGCGCAAAAGGAATTCGAAGAGAGCTCATAGCACCTCATAACCTATAGCAGAATGGGGTTGCTGAGCAGAAGAACAGAATGATCGTGGGTGTTGCACGGGCGATGTTGCATGATCAGGGCCTACCCATACACTTGTGAGCTGAGGCATGCAATACTGCAGTATATGTGCAGAACCGTTGTCCTCACAGGATACTTGGCATGAGTACACCCGAGGAGGCATTTTCTGGTAAGAGGCCTGATATTTCCCTTTTGAGGATTTTTGGTTCACCTGTTCACATTCATGTGACGAAGGATGCCAGGAAGAAGCTAGAGCCAACCGTAGAGGTTGGGATATTTTTGGGGTACACTGATATGCCCCACAACTATCGTGTGTATTTTCCAGATAGTCGCAAGACTGTTGTGCGACAAGATATCAAATTTCAGGAGGAGAAAGCCATGAAGTGTTTGCTTGAGAGGGAGCCACACTTTCATGCAGATGAGGAGCTATTAGTTCCTAAGGATGAGTCTCAGGATGTGGATCAGCCACAATATTAGGTTCATGGAGTGGAAGAGACCACTCAGGAAGTTCCAACCATCAGAGGGTGGAAGCGCACTACAGAAGCTGAGCGACTAGCTCAAGATGCAAAAAAGGTTGTAGGAGCACCTACATCACAACGCAGGCAGAGACAGTCACCTGACCGGTATACTAGATACATGGCTCTTATGAGCAACTGTATCGTGACAGAGCCATCCTCTTTCGAGGAAGCTGTGGAGGATCCCGCATGGTAGATGCCATGGTGGAAGAGTATGATTCGATTGTCAGAAACAGTGCATGGGAGATTGTCCCAAGGCCAGAGGGGAAATCAGTGGTGGGTTCGAGATGGATCTACAAAGTGAAGCAGGCAGCTGACGGGAGTGTGGAGAAGTATAAGGCAAGATTTGTTGCTCGAGGCTTTTCACAGATTGAGGGTATCGATTATGAGGAGACCTTTGCACCTGTCGTAAGGTATTCTTCCATACGGACGATTCTTGCTCTCTCAGCGCAGATGGGGTGGAACATTCATCAGATGGATGTGAAGACTGCGTTCCTCAATGGAGTCATTGAGGAGGAGGTGTACATAGATCAGCCTGAAGGTTTCGATATCTTCAGCAGCGAGTCGCATGTGTGCAGGCTCAAGAGAGCACTGTATGGGTTGAAACAAGAACCTCGTGCTTGGTACACACGGATAGACAATTATTTCACTGGACTTGGATTCTCCAAGAGTGAGGCGGATCCTAACCTATACCATATTGTGGTGGAGGGTAAGTTGTTGATCATTTTACTTTATGTAGATGATTTGATTTTGACAGGTGATGAGCTGTTGATACTCTCATGCAAGGAGGATCTTGCAAAAGAGTTTGAGATGAAGGACTTGGGCCTCCTTCATTATTTCTTGGGATTGGAAATTTGGTAGCGCAGTGATGGACTAATTGTTTCTCAGGGCAAGTATGCCCGGGAGATACTGGAGAAGTTCAACATGCATGGCTGCAAACCTGTTGATACTCCTCTTCCTAGTGGATGGAGGAAGGAAGATGCTACTATAGTGGAGGTAGTGGATGCCACTGTTTATCGACAGTTGGTGGGGTCGCTTATGTATCTGGTCAATACATGACCCGACATATGCTATGATGTTAACCAGCTTTCACAAGCTATGGTTAAGCCTACCAAGCTCTATTGGAACACAGGCAAGCATGTATTGAGATATCTGAGAGGCGCATATCTCAGAGGCACATCGGGATATGGATTGTGGTACAGACAGTCGGATGAGGTGAGGCTATGTGGCTTCACGGATGCAGATTAGGCAGGGAGCCCAACGGACAGAAAGAGCACATCTGGAGGGATTTTCAGTATCGGGTCGACAATAGTTTCTTGGTACAACAGGAAGCAGAGATCCGTGGCACTCAGTTCAGCAGAGGCTGAGTATATGGCAGCAAGCTTGGCTGCATGCGAGGCCATATGGATGAGGAAGATCTTGGTCGGGTTGTTCGGGTCACACTTGGAGCCTACTGTGATTTATTGTGATAACCAGAGTTGCATTAAACTCTTGGCTAATCTAGTATTTCATGATAGATCCAAACACATCGACATCAGGTACCATCATATGGAAAGTTGTGTGCGGCGGAAGATCATGTTGCTTTCATATATTCCCACGGAGGATCAGGATGCCGACATCCTGACGAAGGCGCTCACCAGGAGCAAGTTTGAATTCCACAGAGGCAGGATAGGGGTTGCAGATAATCCATATCTTGCTGAGAGGGAGTGTTGAAAATGCAGCAAGATGATGGAGCTTAGTGAAATGAAGTCGCCTTCACTAAGTGGGCCCGCAGGCAAATTCTGGCGCAAAATCTATTTTTAGACTATTTCTATTTTTAGACATATGGATCATGTTCTATGAGTTGCAGGATGCTATTTGTGGATGGTTGGTCAAGTCGGAAAAAATAGATGGACTTCTATTTTTAGACATATTGGGTAGAATCTATTTTTAGATTGCCAGTCTAAAAATAGATATGTCAAATATTATTAGCTCTTAACAATATTTAGACTCTAAACATTATCTTATTCTCTTGGAGCACTTCAGTTAAGTGCACAGATGTGGCACAGGAGCTGACAGAAGGAATTATGCTATTCCTGAGGGTTAAGTGGAGCTATTTCATGGAGACTTCAGTTAGAACTCATGTGACAGAGTTTGGTGGAGTTATTGAGGTAGTTGGTGGAGTTGTGTTCAATTTAACTTAATTAAACATAGTTGAGCTAGTTGTATCTAGTCTAACTGATTGATACACTAGTGAGAGTGGTGTGAATTAATTATTAATTAATTCACTAATTATTAACTCATAAATCAACTAAAGAATACATCAGTTAACTTTAGTGCATGGACAATTTTAGTGGAGACCAGTGGAGAGGTAGGTGAAAGAGAAAGTGTGACTATACTAGTGCATGAGTTTGCACCACACATTGATGGAGATGCCAATGAGGATTGCGCAGTGCAGACCAGGTGGATTCGAACTCAGTCAGGGCCAATATTCTTCAGGGATTGCGCAGTAGAGGCAGGCTAACAGGTGGAGCAGATTGGAGCATGTGTTTTGTTAGATCTGAGCTTGTGTAGTGTGTAACAATTGGAGATTGTACTGAGAGCTTGTGAGGAGTTTGTACAATGATTGTTACATGATATCTATCATTATAATATACAGATAGTTGGGGGTTTTCAACTTTAAGCTTTCCCATAAATACTGTGTTTATATGTGTGATTGTTTATGGTTTTAATGTGTGCATGCGATTGTTTATATTTCCGCAAATTGATGATCAATAGTAGAAGAGGTTATGTATTATGCATGAAGCTCAAATAGTGTGTGATCAGGATAATCTCGGTGAATAATTTAACAGTTATTCAAATTTCTACAAAATACACCTTTCCTCAATGAAGTGATTGAGGAAGAGGCGTACATAGGCCATTCGGAAGTATTTGAGACCTTCGACAGAGCGTCGCATGTGTGCAGACTCAAGCAAGTGATGTATGCATTGAAACAAGCACCCCGTTCTTAGTACACTAGGACCAACAACTATTTCACTTGGTTGGGATTCACCAAAAGTGAAGTAGATGAAAACCTTTACCATATTTTGGTAGAAGTTAAATTATTTATTATAGTATTATATGTCGTTGATTTAATTCTAACAGGTGATGAGAAGTTGATAAATTCTTGCAAATAATATTTGGCAAGATAATTTGAGATGAAAGACATCTGGCTCTTGCATTATTTATTTGGTTTGGAAATTTGGAAAAGAGATGGGGAACTCTTTGTATCTTAGGGAAAGTATGACAATGTGATACTGAAGAAGTTTCACATGGAGATCAGAAAACCCATGGAGACTCCTTTAGCAAAGAATTGGAGGAAGGAAGATGCTACTTCAGGAAAAGTGGTAGAAGCTACCATTTACAAGAAGCTTTTGGGTTCACTTATGTACTTGGTGAACACACGACTAAACATGTGTTATGTAGTTAACTATCTTAGTAAAGAAATGGTTAATCCAACCACACTCTATTGGAAGGCAACCAAATATGTGTTGAGATAACTCAAAGGCACCAATCAATTTTCTCTTTGGTACAAGTGGACAGAGGGAGTGAAGCTTCAAGGCTTCACAGATGCAAACTGGGCAGGGAGTCCATCCCAAAGGAAGAGAACATCAGGGGGGGTCTTCAATATTGAGTTAGCAGCAATTTTCTAGTACAACAAGAATCAAATATCAGTTGAAATCAATTCATTCGAAGAAGAGTACATGGTTGCTAGTCAAGTAGCTTGTGAGGCCTTCTAGATGAGGAAGATCCTTGTTGGGTTGTTTGGTCAACAGATGGATCCAACGGTGATTTACTGTGACAACCAGAGTTGCACCAAACTATCGGTTAATCTAGTTTTTTATGATAATTCCAAGCATATCAACATCTAGTACTACCATCTCATATATTGTGTGCAAAGCCGAATTATGTTGTTAGAGTAAATTCCTATAGAGATTAGGATGTAGACATCTTGATGAAGGCAATGTCAAGAGGAAAATTCGAGTTCCACAGAGGAAGGATCAGGGTATTAGATAATCTCTTTCTTGTTGAGAGGGAGTGTTGAAAATGGAAACAATAATAGATTCTAATTTAATTTTCCCTTGATTAAATTAGAATAAAATTTATATACTAATCCTAATGATCTAATCTTTCCAAAAGTACTTTTATCTACATTATGGATAAGAAAATTCTTAGATCTAAGATAGAATAAAATTGTACTTCCACATCACATGATAGCTTTTACAAGTTAACTAAGTTAGGATGACTTATTTGGTTCAGTTAATTTGAGTTTATAGTCAAACCAAAGGCATGAAGAGCATATCCTACATTATAGGAGCCCGAGTTGAGTTTATTTCAAGTTATAATTAATTGACTTAATTTATCTGAGTTAAAATAAGTTTAATTAGTTCTAACTGATGGAGGAACTAGTGAGAGGTCAAAGTGTGTAACTTGAACTTGAACCATGTTGAGTCAAATTATATGACATATGATTTTCCAATAAATTGTCAACCCAATCTCAGTTTAATTTCCTGCAATGGAACAAGAAATTCCTGCAGCACGCGAACATAAATTTTCTGTAGTGACAAAATGTTGAATCAAATTATAGACATAATTTTCCAATCATAAATTGCCAACCCGGGGTAGGTAATCTTGTGATATGCTATGCAAAATATATGCAGGCTTATTACTGGAAGTGTTCATAAATTAACTATTCATATACACACCGACTAATGCCTCTTTCCTACATCAATAATTAGTAGCAATGGCTATGGAATGGCATATATCATCCCTCTACAACAATTAGGATTGTTGATATTGACCATGAAAGATAAAGATAAAACCAAAATAAAAAACTCATGCTTCTTTCCTATACCAATACTTTAGTAGCAATGGCTATGGAGTGGCTTATAACATCCCTCTACAACACTTGGGTTTGTTGATATTGACGCAGGAAAAGATAAAATATCACCCACAATCAAGAATCCAAATTAAAGAGCATGAATCGAAATATTGATCAAATGAAAAGAACTCATTAACATAAAGAATTAAATCACTTAGCCAATTAAAATTCTGTTGCAGGAAATGTAGAAAGAGAGCACTAGTTGTGTATAGGAATTATTAATGCATACATGAAACAGAAATAAAACACACACTATTTTGCGGGAGTTGTGAGCGAGGGGGGCCCTCCCTCACTCACAAATCCTTCAAAAGTTGAAGAAGTTGCTCAGAAAGGTAAACAGAAAATAGAATATTTTATTAATCTGGAAATTACAGTCAAGTACAGTTCGATATCTTGCTATCAACATCAATCCCAACCCAACCCCCTTATAATATGAAATACATCTCCTTTTATACAATCTCTAAAGCCCACATTTGGCTCTAATGACTAATATAATAAATCATCCAACAATACAGGTCTAGACTATCAAATTTAGCTTCTGTTGAGTCTAATCCATGCCCGAAAGCATGGATTAGACGATTTTTGTTACATCGTTAAAGCTGCAGGAAATTCTGAATAGCTGCAAGAAATGTGGTTACAAGAAGAAATCTCTGAGTTTGGGTTGTTTCAAAAGGAGGCTTGAAGCAACTAATAGGATAGCCTTTATGTGCAACGAATTCCCCACAAATCCCATGTCCTTTTTGGATCTGGCAATAAATAGAACATAGTCAACTGCTGATGTCGCTGCAGGAAATCAGGACTTTTGCGGGAAATATGGAACTACTGCAGGAAATCCGAATCTACGGAAGGAAATCTGGAACTGCTACAGGAAATCCATAACGGCTACAAGAAATCTACTACAGGATTCCTGCAGTTTTGTTAGGAAATGCGGAGCTGTTTTGAATCAAAGAAAATTTACACATGAGTTCTAGATCAGTTTGAGTGGTAATTTAATAAAGATAAAGCTAGATCAAAGAATACTTCAAGTTTAAGGAAAAAATGACACTTATTATGTTAATTTGACATACCTTAATCTTATAACACCCTTTTAGCCAAAACTAAAGAATATAGCCAAACTAAGCATAATTAGGGTAGAAGGAGTTCAAAAATAAGGGAGGTAAGGCCTGAGAAAGGCATCAAAAAATAGGAAAAATTGAGACTCAACATCTCCCCCACACCAAAAATCTTGCATGTCCCTATGCAATCAAATCAATTGTTCTATTGTCGGTCCCTTGCAAAAACAAAAATATTTATGGACGCTTGTAATAATGTTCGTGCAATTCTATGTGACCCATATTTCCTTCACTAGATAGAGCTTGTTCCAAAAACAAAGTATTTGTTGGACTCTTTCTTTGTTTTAAACTAATATCACGAAAATATAACACAAATACTGTCATGGGAATACTAAATTGCAAGGATGGTGTTATTTACTTGAATAAAATATCCAACTTATTAAAATTTCCATAAACATTTCTCGGGCATCCTCGATCAGAAGTTTTACTTTATTATCCTCATTGTAAAAATGAGTGACATGATTTGAAATCCATGGTGTTTAAAAGTAGTCATAATAATACTTTGCATAGTGACCATCTTACCATTATCCACATACAGTTGAAGCTCCTCTTGTCCAGGCAAGGTGAGGTACCTGCACTAAGGGTCCCACATCCATAAAAACAAATTGTTCCAAAAAGATAGAACTCTAAGGCATAACACCAAAAGGACCTTTAAATCCATTCTCAAAGAGATATGATAATGAATTCAGGGAGACAAAAACAACCAAGTGAATGATAGTGTAAAGTTAACTTTAATACCACATGTATGGCCCTGCTGCGAGCATGCATCAATAGCCTCGACAGGGATGCATTTTAACCCATGAAATGTTTGTGTCCCAATTGTTAGATATAGATTCAGATTTGCTTCCAAGAATTTACATTTATTTTGAAATTAATTGAAGGCCACTATCCCGGCTTGGTAACCAACTAACGACAGTTCCATTCACAAGAACTAACAAGAAAGAACAAGTCGACTCGTGATGAGACCTCTTGTCTTCTAGATTTTCATCTAAAAGCCATTCCCTTGTCTTGGTGACCAGTGCGGTAATGTCGTTCTCGTTAGGACCTGTGACCAAGGTAGTTTGGCTCGTAATGAGACCTCCTATCCATCAATTAATCTATCTTAAAAAACTATGATTATAATCAACCTTAAATAGGTTACTTAATAGTTGGGGAGGCGATTCTGCTCCTTAAGAGTACGGGATGGTGTGAAACGTTTTTAATTAATAATCTTTACTGGTTGGTCCTTCTACCCTGAAGACTCATTTTAAATAAAACATCTTAGATAATGACTAAAAAATTCCTCAAATTGATCATGTAGTGGTTCTTGTGAAAACTTGTTATAGTTTTGTAGATGTGGTCCACCATAGGAATATTCTCATCAATACCTTCAAAGAGGGTCTTAAAAAATTTTGGATGATATTTATTGGTCAATAATCAAAGTCACTTTATAAAATATGAGGCATTAAGAGTAAATTTCTTTTGACAAGTCTTACCACGAGAGTGCATAATAATAGAAATTTTACAAGTTGTACTTTAGGGAATCACAATTTCAAGAGTGTTGTTATACAATATTATTTCAGATGACATATTTATTCATTACCCTACCATATTCGAAAGAGAGAAGGATCCATTTTAAATGTAGGAATACTTCCAATGTAGCCATGTGCATAATAAAATACTAAATATACTCACACTCAGGTTTAAAATGTAAACTTTAATGCTTATAAGATTATGAGAAACCAACTTACTTACTTGATATGGTACCAAGAGTTTCTGAATGATAGAATGGGGTGTGCTAATAATTTTTTGGAACCAAGATTCAATAGGTTCCACATATTGATAATTCTCCAAGTCTTCCACAACTTGATGTTTTCTCTCTTCAGATTGACAAGGATGGTTAAGGGAAATTCTAGGATTTTCTTCTTAGTGAGCTTCAACAACGGTTTTCGAACAAGTTCCAATTATATATTTCTCCTTTAATGGTTTATGTATTAAAGTTTCTTCCCAAGGTAAATGTTGTGTGGTAATGGGGGAAGTTTCTAAATTCACCCCTCTCCCCTCTCCAAAAGATATGGAATTACATTTAGTAGGGGAGTGAGTAGAAAAAATAGGTGTTTTAAATTGATGTGAAACTTGATAATCATAATTAGGATTTTGTTGCACAAATGATTGGGACCATAGAGAAGGATAACATGGTAGTGCATTAGATAGGAATTTCGTTTGTTGGGGCTCAGGTAATGGATTTTTCATGGGGAATTTCCCTAAAGGAGAGGCTCCAAACCATCCTTGAGGTTGTGGGAATATATGGCTCGAGGGAGAGGTCCAATGTGGCCATAAGGTGGGGTATTGAACTAGAGGAGGATTATAAGTTTTCCATGGAACTTTAGCGTTGTGGATGTGTTGAGGAACCTATTGGGGATAATAAATATTATTCCAAGTATTAAATGATGATGAGTTTTGGGTTATCCCTGGTGGTCGATTTATTTCCTTACTTGATTCCATAAACACATGTTGAAACCCCAATAGTGATGGAAAATAATTGACTGAATGATCCTCCTTGCACTGCTTCTATTCTTCGTGTAAATCATCCAATTGTAAATTTAGACAGGATTTTGCATCTCCTATTTTTGTAGTAGATTTCAAAAATTGAGAAGAAGGTTCTTGAGAACTCTTAACAAGCTTGGAGATTCCTCTTAAATAGTTAATGCATAATTCAAAAACATCATCGTATGGTAAGTAAAAAACATCATCTTCTCCTATAAGATTTAAAGATTCATTTTTTATTCCTTTGTGTAGGAGTTTTTTAAGGTCTCTTTTTCCAAATTATGTTTATGTTTTCATTTTTGAAGGTTGTATCGAAATCGCTCAACATAGTCCTCCAAACATTCATTTTCCCCTTGTGTTATTCCAAAAATATCTTCATCGACCTGGCAGTAGTCTTGATATTTCTTCAAGAATACATTCTTCATGTCTTCACATGTTTGAATGCAGTTCTCTCCAAGGGTCATGAACCATTGGAGAGCTGTTGCTTTTAGAGTAAGAGGAAACACTTGCAACCTTTGAGCATTAGTACAATAACCATATCCTCTATGTTGTGGTTCTTGTGATTTGGCAGATTTGGAAATACCAAATGAAAAGACAACATCAACCCACTTTGGGATCTCAGGATCTAGCCCTCTTGGATCTAGAGAGGGATCTCTCTATAAAAGAAAAGAATAATATGTCTTTGAAGTTCAATTTAAGGTGTTAGGCTAGTTATAGGGCACAATGGGTTTTGTTTTGTTTGTTTGGTTCGGAAGCATGAAAGAAGGGTTTAGTGTAAGGTAAAGGAATGAGTAGAGAAGGATTTTTTGGCAATGGGGAGATAATTCAAAGACAACACAAGTCCATTGGGTAATGGGGTCGTAAAAGGGTTTACTTGCAATTCAAATATCCAAGGCTTTCAAAGAGCTAGTCATCTATATCAGAGGATCTCTCAAGATGATAGTATGGGATGAAACAATACGGAAATGAATGGGAATGACAAGGAAAACCTTCCAAGGTGACCACTTCAGAGTAAATCTAGGGACAGGGCATGCCTTAACCTCTATGATCTAAACTCCTAATGAGGCTAACTCCGAAGACAACAATCCAGCAGTCCTCCTGACTACTTTCAGACAATAGAAAACATTCAAGTTTGACACAGAGTGAAGTCTAAGATCAGAGAAATACTTTTAACCTTCTCTTCTTTTGACATTCAACCCAAAGGGATCTTAGAAAGGCTAACTGTTAGAGAAGGAATCTAGGGGACAGGGCTAACTCTAAATCTCCCTGTTTCCTAATTCTTTCAACTGAACCAAACAAGAACATCCAAGAAACAAAATCTAAATTCATACATCAGTAAGCATGGACAACCCAACTTCTATACTGGTTAAATTATGTTGAATTTGTTTTGAGATACACAATTAGTATAAAACATAAAGATAAGAAAGTCCAGGAAGCATTAGGGTACTTGCAGCAGTATATCCTAAGCTAAAATTATTGTTTCTTATCAGAGAAAATGAAACATGATGTATAACAGAGGGAAAACAATAACGAAGAAAGAACACATCACCACTGATTTAGATCAGGATCCAATGAACATGCTTGTCATATTATAAGAGAAAACCAAGTCACATACATCCTTGTCCAACAGCTTGATATCATCCAGAAATCATCTCCCAGCCTATTTACAACTACTACTCACAGAACTCTAACTCAGTGAAACATCTTACAATCAGTGTTTTTTCAATAATCAACCAACCAACCAACATTTACAATGTATTTCTCATGAGTTCTTATAGGTGAAAGAGTGATAGTAGTGGTAGATAGAACTTAAATGATTCATTAAAATAGAGGGAGAAGTGTTTTTGAAGCCAATTCTATTTTAATATCTTTACATTAACTTTCAGTACCCTTTAGATGAATTATGGGTCTTTGTCATATTGATAATAACTCCAAGGGTATGTTCTTGGAGGTACTTTCCTGTCTGTAGTACTCTGTTCTATCCTCTGTGACAAGAAAGGGTGAAGATTTTCCTTTCAGATCTTCCATGCTTTGTAACTAATGCACTGATAGTTTTTAGGACTTCTTGTCATAATAGTAACTACTCTGGGGCTTGATGAAGAAGAGAGAATGCTGTGGGGACTTGTCCTTCTTAGGAGAAGAACATTCTGCTGATATTAAATCATTGACATGGCTTGATGTGTGCTTTAGGCTTCATTAAGCCTCCTTGATCATCTTTGGGTCTACATCCATGTCCTTTGTGTCTATAACTGTGGATTAGGCTTCGAATACAATGCGCTGATCCCTTTAATCTTCTTTAGATACACTTTAAACTTTCTGCTGTCCTATTGGTGTGAATATATAGGTTACAGAGGCGTCGAAGGGTTTATGTCTGGGTTATTAACACTGAGCTTTCAATAAAACATGTTTTAAACCTTCTTAGTGGTGCCTTTCCCTGTGATTTTTAGCATCTGTGATGGTCTTTCACCATGACTGTGACTGTGAAAACAGTGTGAATTCATCACCTTTGAAACTTGCAACAAACGAAAAACATGTTATAAAAACTAGAGGGAGTGGGGAAGGCTTCTTCAAAGGCTCGAGGGGATGGAGGAGCAGTGAGGGGAAAAACTACATTCAGTCAAAAAATGGGCTTAAAATCATGGCGGAAGGCGAAAATAGGTCTGATGGGAGTTTGGGTGTAACGTGAGTTGTGGACCATGAGATCATGGTCATCTACAGTTGAGATCCTTTGATGAGGTTGCTCGGGAGGTTAGATGGATGATAGGTGAGTGAAGACGCAATCTAACGTGGTCCATTGGATTAGAATAATCAACGGCGGAGATTTGTGGATGGAGTCGTCGGGAGATCAGATGAATGGTGGGCAAATGAAATAGTGATATAATCTGGGCCGTTCGATCTCAGAGATCGACGGCCAGGGTTAAAAGCTAAAGTTGTGAAGGGTAGGCAGTAAAGCGGAAACAGAAATGGTTTTCGCGCAACAAAAAGGGGGAAAGCAGAAATGCCCAAAAAAACACGATTCCACTCAGTGAGTGACACGTGTATTTCAAAAACCACCTTTATCGTGTAAATTTGAAACATTAACTCTTGAGCGCAAAAATTACGCGACATGCATTTTTGTCCATCGGATGATCGTCAGGAGATTGGACAGTTGTGGGAGAGCGCAATGAGTTCAAATATGTGCGGAGGAAGGAATGGTGGGACCCGACAGATGACATGATTTCCTTTGTCGCGGGGTGAATGGTGTGTTTAATGTGAACTGTCTGATCATCGGACTAAACAGTTACGATCTAATATCGGGGCGAAGGTTTTGAAAAGGGGAAAGAGGTGTTATATGGACGGGCGAAGCGTGACGCAATCTGGGCCGTTGGTTCTTGTGGATTCAATGGTCCAGATTCATTTAAAATCTTAATGCCATGGAAGGAAAAATAAGAGCAAAGTGAGGTTTTAATGGGGTTTTCTTGGCTTTTTAGCGCCTGATTACAGAGCTTTAGGTCACATGGAGGTGGGGCTGAAGGAAATAAGCCCTCAGGGGCTTAATACTTTAATGGAGTGGAACACTGTTTTTTTTTTAGGCTTTTTGAAGGGATTTTGAGGGTTTTTCTGGTTCTTTAGTGCTCGATTGCGGGGCTAAGGTTATATGAGATGGGGGTTTAACAGCTATAAGACCGTGGGGGCTAAGAAAATTTATAATGCCAAAGGGGTGTTTTAGGCCAAAAGAGGGGTTCTGATAGGTAAAAAGGATGATTTTTAAACCAAATAAAGGGAACAACATGGTTTAAAAAGTGATTTAGGGTGGGTTAGAGGTTAAATGAGGGTGTTTTTTGAGGGATTTTTGAAAGAAATAAGGATGAAAATGGGGATTTTATTGGAGTGAAATGAAGAAAATGGAGGCCTTTTTTAGGACAGTTTCTTTCACCAACCAGTAAGGCTCATCAATGGAAACAACAGTGAAGATTCTTTTGGAGGATAAGGACATCACAAGACTTCAAGGATGATAAATTTTCAAGGGAAATTTTCACTTGAAGGCTTTAACAGATTTAGCCACCTGTTTGCTTTGAAAAATATTATAGGTGGCTAACAGTGGCTCCACATGGGGATGGCATCTTCTTGAAGGTGTCAAGAATCTCAGATATAATCTTTGGAAGTAGGCTAGAGCCTAGTCCTTGATCCTCTTTTTCTTTTTTGATCAGCTGCTACATAAGTGAAAGCATTATATCAGCAGCAATACTTCCCCCAACAACTACCTACCCATCCTACTGTCCTAACATTTTTTCTTCAAGGTGTATTTAGACTCGCAGACCTTCTCATCATTAATTTTTTTTTTTTAAAGCAAAAACTAATCTAATTCTACCCTTATTCCTCCATGAGACCAGATTAGACAGTTGGACTCATAGCTTCTCTACCTAAACTAATATCTACCAGGATTAAACTGTCTGGCAGATTTCATTCTCTACATTCTAAAACAGAGATCGAAACATAGCCAAACCAGGATTAGACTGTATGATTTGCTGTGGGTCCATGGCATAAAGACAAGCTGCACATGAACTGAAACTTTGCATAAAATTGAAACAAAATTGTGAAGGCTTGAAATTCTGAAAATTAAGAGCATCCTTCCTTTTTCTTGTGACTCAGATTTTGAGCTTTTTAGAGTCACCTTTATTTCTTCATTCCAGCTCTGGTTTTGATCTTGTTAGAGCTGTTTCTTCTTCTTTCTTTGTTGGTTCAATTTTTGAGCATGTTAGAACCGACCTTTCACTTTCTCTAGCTCAGGTTTTGATCTGATTTGAGCCATTCTTTTGGAACTTCATAGGTTCAAGATTTGAGCTTGTCTGAACCTTTATTCTTATATTTTTTTTATTTTCCTTTTTCCAAACAAAACAAAGCTATGGTATTTACAATGGAAGTGAAAAATTTAAACTAAACTTTAGCAGAAATAATTCTTGAGCATCCTGCCATTGACAGGACCCCCAAACAGATCTGTACCATCCAATTCTTGTAGGAAAAATGCATTGGGGCCAATTGCAAATTGAATGATGTAAGGACCTTGCCATAAATTGTCAAACTTGTCATGCTTACTCTTATCCTCTCTCCTAGAGTCCCATTTGAGTACCTTGTCCCAAATTTTGAAATCACAGGCCTTTGTCCTCTTATCAAACAACCTTTTGATGTTCTATTACACTTTCTGAGCTCTGTTATAGAATTCTTCCCTTGTCTGCTGGAGATGTATAGTCTTATTGATCCTCCTTACCATGCTATCTTCTTCTGACTGTATTTCTTGGACCAATTTTATCACTGGTACTCCCAAACTGGTAGGAAATACTCCATCTGCTCCATAAAATAGCTGATAGGGAGACATTCCAATGGATTTATTTGTTGTCAATCTGTCTACCCATAAAGCATGCACTAATTTATTATGCCGTGATTTTTTATTTTCTTCTAGCATCTTCTTGATGATGGTCACCAAACTCTTATTTGATGATTCTTCCAGCCCATTACTTTGAGGGTAATAAGCAGTAGAATGACCAAGTGAAATCTGATACCTGTGGCAAAAATCAATCATCTTTTTGGAACCAAATGTAGCAGCATTGTCAATGATAATTTTCCCAGGGCAGCCAAATCTAGATAGGATATGGTCTTCAAGGAATTTTATGATAATTGAGTCTGTGGCATTCCTAGAAGGGATGGCCTCTATCCATTTGGTGAAATAGTTAGTGGCTGTGAGTATCCATCTATGTTGGGCAGATGAAGCAGGATGGATTTCCCCTATGAAGTCTAGGCCCCACTATTGAAAAGGAGCTTCAACAGTGATTGGTTGTAAAGGTAAAGGAAGGATTTTTCTTTTGCCCTCAAAGATTTGGCACTTGTGGCAAGCAACTATAATTTTTTGGACATCTTGGAAGATGGTGGGCCAGTAATAGCCAACTCTAAGGATTTTATTGGTAGTGGTTTTCCAGTAAATATGGACTTGACACTCTCCTTCATGGAACTCATGCTTGATTCTATCTGCATCAACTTCAGGCAAACATTTAAGCAATAAACCATTGGCATTTTTCCAATTTAAGCATTCATTTAAAATGAAATAATTTCTAGCTTTCAAATTTAAAAACCTTGCCTTTGTCTTAGATAAATCAGGAGGAGCATTTAGATTTATAGGCACATACAAGATATCAGCATACCAAGGTGAGTTTTGGAACTTTTCTTCTACAATGGGAGCTGGTAATCCTTCCTGTTCATCCAAAGCATATACCATATTAATTTCAAGGGCTTGTAAGTTAGATTCAACCATTAATTGTGCTAAGCCTTGACCCTTGATGAGTTTAGTGGGTTTGATTTCCAAATCATATTCTATTATCACAACAATCCACTTGCCTCTTTTGCCATCTGGATCTTGTGACAAAATGTCTTTCACCACTATACTAGGCACAAAGGAAATAATATGGGAATGTAAAATATACACTCTGAAGTCTTTCAAGGCCTTTACCAAAGCATAGGCCTATTTTTCCATCATATTATAATTTAGAGGTGCATCTCTTAATGCCTTGCTAAAAAATGAAATTGACTGCTCTTGTCCCTCTAGATTTTTCTGCAACAAGACAGTAGCCACAGTGTGTTCTGATGCAAATGAGAATATAAGGAAATATTTGGTAAAATATGGGCTGATGAGAACTAGTGCCCGGGTGAGTGCATGTTTTACCAGTTCAAAGGACTTTTTTGCTTCTAGAGTCCATTTAACTCCTACTTCTTTCTTTAGCATGTTTGTCATGTTTCTAAGGAGTTCTGCTAGGTTGGCTATAAACCTTCTCAAGAAGTTAATCTTCCCAATAAAGGACTGAAATTCCTTGATGTTTCTTGGGTGACTGATTTGCAATATACCCTCAACCCTTTTCGGGTCTATTTTAATCCCTTTTTCAGATATGATATGACTAAAAAGTTTACCTTCTTGGAGACCAAACACTGTCTTTTTGGGATTTAAAGATAGCTCATACATTCTGCATTTCTCAAAGACCTTTCTCAAATGTTTGAGGTGTTCTTCATCATTTTTGGAGTAAACTGTAATGTCATCTAGGTAAATTACAATGAAGTGACCTATTTCTTCTGAAAATGCAATGTCCATGGCTCTTTGAAAGGTGGCACCAGCATTCATTAATCCAAAAGGCATTTTCACATACATGAAAGTGCCCTAAGGAGTAGTGAATGTTGTTTTAAGTTGATCTTCTGGGAGCACTAAGACCTGATTTTATCCTGAAAAGCCATCTAACAAGGAGATCCTCTTAGAACCAACTACCTTTTGTAGGATGTGTTCCATTTTGGGCAAGGGGTAATTGTCTTTTAGTGAGGCTCTGTTTAAGTTTCTGAAATCGATACATAGCCTAATTTCTCCTGTGTTTTTCCTTACAACCACAAGGTTAGATACCCAATCTGAAAACCTCACAAGGACTATGATTCCAGCCTCATACATTTTCTTGATTTCTTTTTCTACCAGGGGTAACTGTACAGGGTTTATTCTGCGCAGCTTTTGCCTAAAAGGTTTCTGGTTTTCTTTCAATGGAATCTTATGCTAGATGATCTCTATGTCATAGGCTTTCAAATCTTCATAACTCCAAGCAAAAACATCAACAAACTCTTTAAATAAATCAATGTATTTTTGTTTGATATGAGCTGGTAATGTTTTAGATAATTTTATCATTTTAGGCTTGTCTTTGTTGCCTATATTGCATTCTTCAACATCAGATTCAGTGGGTTCTATGGTGGGATTCTTTTCCACATCATTAAAATCGAAAAGGTCCTCAAGGGGTGCTAGTCCTCCAGGTATGCTTTTGTCTTTGGACTGCAGTACCTCTATGTCTTCTTTATCCATGTTCATGTATTCTTCTATTTGGTTTTCAATTTCTCTGGTCAGCATGTTTATTTCTGCAGTAGGGAATGGTTTTTCTTCATCAGGGGTTCTTTATCCGGATAGTTTCCATCGAACTTAGAGTTTGAATCAAGTAATTCAAACTCATTCCTGGAAAGTAGGAAATCCTCTATTTGTTTATCACCCTCGAAAACCTTCCAATATTTTTCATTATCTGGCACTTCTAGTCTGTATTTTATTTGAATAATGATCTGTTTGTCAATAAGTGGTCTCTGATATGAACTAGCAACACATGCCAATCCATTTGCAAGTATGTTTTGACTTCTAGGGACAAACACAAGCTCATATTCTACAAATGCTTTCAACATATCCATGGCATCATTCCTATATGCCCTTAATCTAGAATGTTTGGAAATGTATTCTCCATTTATTTTTTTGATAACCAGCTCTGAGTATCCATGAACAACTACCCTCTTAGCTCCTAGTTTTTTCAATAGATGTAATCCTAAGAGAAGAGCTTCATATTCTGCTATGTTGTTTGTGAATTTGAAATTTAGCTTGAAGGCATGACTCTCAGCATAATTTTTTTTAGTATTATGCATCCATACCCCATCTCCTGCATTATTTTTAGTGTAAGACCCATCAAAGCTCATGCTCCATAAAGGATTGTTTGCAGATTTGTTATCAGTTTCACCCTTAATGTCTTCTTGTTTCTTGAGGTTAGCAGGCTGATGGGTAATCTGCTCTCTAGAGTCTTGGTTCATATTTCCTAACTCTGTAGATTATTTAGATGTTTCTCTCTTGTTTTCCTCTGTATCTAGAGCTGCCATGATGTTTGGATTTGTGGGCTCTACTTTGTTGTTTAAATTTTTTTTCTCTAGCTCTTGCTCGTCTGTAAACTCATCGTTGTAAAGGATAAAAGAGTCTAGGTCTGTATGGATAGAGTAAAGGGGAATTTTCTGGTTTCTCTGGGCTGCTTACCATAAATTTCATGTGTGCTTCCCTATATAGTCTTCTAGACTGGCTAAAAACAGGGATAGTGGCATACGTCATGTCCATTTACATTGTACCTTGTAGCTTGGCACCCCATGATCTTGATAGAAACATGCCATACTTAGGAGGCACATCAGCCACTACAACATCCATTACCATGCACTTGGTTGGGATTTGGGTCAAATTTACACAAAGGTCTTTGATTAGGCCCAAACACTTCACTTTGCTAGAGTCAAAAGAATATAAATCCTTATATGGTCTGGTTATCTCTAGGCCTAATTTTTCCATGATCACTTTGGGCATGAGATTGTGTGAAGCTCCTAATTCATGCATAGCATTGTGTAAGATTTTTTCATGGATATTTATACTGACATAGAAAGGAAGCACTACTCCTTCCTGAAATTTCCCTTCAATTTTTGGGCCAAACAAGAGAGTTGGTTGATCATCATTTAAGTTGACAGAGTCACTGTTTTCTCCTAAGCTCAAAGCTTTCAAAATTTGACATTTATATACATCTTGGGTGACCAACTCTGTGAGAGGGACAGAAATTTTGATTTTGGAAATTTCACTCTCCAGATTGAAAGGAGACTCACTCTTTGAAAGGTTCAAATCTGTTTTGTTGGTCACTGTTTTATTGGCAAAATCAGCTTGCTAATTTTCACTATGTACATTGGTTGAAACTGTTTTTTCATGAGCATTAGCTGCAATGCTAGTGTTGTTGTTTTCTTGACTTGGTTTATCAATGGTTTGGATGTCTTTGTCCTTGTTTTTGCCGAAACTCTCAGCTGTTGTTTTGTTGCTTTCAGTAGTCCCTTTAGGAGTCTTTTCAGGGCTTTTCTTGATGGTGATTTTAGAGGTTTTTGGTTTGGGAGTATCTAGGTTCTTTCTGTTTCTGAGATCATATTGTTCTCAGAATTGCATGATGGAATTCTCGAATCCTAACCTATAGTCTTCAGATTCTGTAATATTCCCTTTCTTGATCCCGTCAAAGTGGATAGAATTGACCCGTGGTTTTAACCCATGGTATTTCTTGATGGTATTTTCCCATGGTATTGACCCATGGTATTTCTTGTTGGTATTGACCCATCAAGCCTATAAAAAGGGAGAGAAGCTAGCCATTTAGGGCATTCTGGATTATTTTATCTTATTATGTTTGGGTTGAGAACCTAACCTGGCCAGTTCTATTATTGATCTCGGGACGAAAACCCCGCGGTAATGTTTATGTGGTGAATCCATTCAGGATTCACAATTGAGCTTCAATTTCTTATGTTTTTTGTGTTGTGTGATGTGTTTAAAATTTTGATCCTTGGGATATTACAGTGGTATCAGAGCTGTGCATCCTGCCAGCCTGAGAATTTTATGCAAGGAACTTCGGTGAAATTTATTTTTCACCCTAGCCAGTATTTCTCACTTCGGTGATATTTATCACCCTAGTTTGATTTTTATTTTGCAGTAAATTATTTTATTGGGAGATATAAGTGAAGGGAAAATCATTTATATGTCTGTGGGTTAAATTTGTGAAAATATTTGAAGGCATGATTAAAAAAAATCATTTATAGCTTGTATATGGCCTCTTATGAATAAAATTACTCATGATATTTATTCATTTGTATGGAATATTATGAATGTACCCATGATATTTATTCATGTCTTTCATGAAAATATGGTCATTTTTGAAAGGTTGGGAAGTTATTGCTAGATAGGGATCATTCTCAGGTTTCTCATTAGCTAAGTATTGAGATCCATTGATGCCAATGTCATCATTTTGTTTTTGGAAATGCCACAAGAATCAACATAATGATATATCAGTCAATTATTTGGGCTACAATACTTCTGTGGATAAAAGATGGCAACAACATACAAATCAGAAGCAAGAACAGAGCGACAGGCCTTTCTCTCGAAAGGTCCATGTTATTCTTCAACAGTCAAAAGATATCCGGAAGGAAGATGTAACAAGCAAGTGTCTCTTCGAACTTGGATCCAAATTGCAGGGTACAAAGTCAAAAGATGTTCTCCTACATCTAGACAGATTAAATGTGGCTTTGAGCTTGATAGATAAATCAGAATGGGAAGGGTCAAGCTGGGCCTTGAAGCCATCCATGCTTGCTTTGATACAACCTAGGTTCTTGGAGCATTCTTGTGAAAAGTTTAGACTCACCGTCGCTTCTTGTCTCAGTAAAATCATAGCCCTAACAGCACCACTATTTCCCTACAATGATGACATCATGAGGAGGACTTTTCGGGTAATGGTAGAAGCACTCCAAGGGTTGGACAACACAACACCACCATTCTTACTTTTTTCCAAAAGCACACAATTTTGGAACGCATGGCGAAATTCAAATTTGGTATGCTTATGCTAGATCTAGAGTGTGATGATTTAATCCTTCAAATGCTCCAATACTTCTGTAATAAAATTACAACATCTCATCCAAACTACATCAAAACAGACATGAAAAATATCATGTCTCCGATCTTAGGAGAAGATAGGGCCATCTGCGAACAATTGAGATCCAAATTATTGGCCATTTGGAGGAAGGAGCTAATTGCATCACCTGCGGCTTATGAACTAGTTGAGGGGTTGATCAAACAGAGCATCAAACTACTTAGAAAGAAGTTAACCAAGGAGGAACTAACAAAGATTTTTGGAGACAACAAGAATGAACTAAGGAGGAAAGGCTTATGCTTTGTATGCAAGGGAGTTTGGGCACTTGACCATTCATGTCCAGACAATAAGGAGGCAACAAGGATAAAAAAATTAGAGACTTCTTCAGATCATGGGGATTCATCCATTGATGGTTTCGCTGGTTTTCAGGAGAAGACCTATGAAGGATCTGAGTAGTCAAATACAAATGGTGAACAACAACACCATGCTCTTCAGAGAAACTTGCAGGACAAGCTGATCAGTCAACTTGAAAAAGTACATGACGAAAGGAAGGATGCAATTCCTTCTGATGATGTGGTATTTGAATCTATAAATACAATGGAGGACATCCATAAAGGGTATGGGCAATCAGGTATAGACAACAGTCCACCAGTACCTCCATGTTTGACAACCAGAAAGGATGGACAACTCATCCTCACATGTGAAGAGGTCCAGGATGAATACACTCAAGGAGAATCAAATGAGGAGAGAATCATGCATTTTGAGGGGAGGATACTCACAGCCGAGGGCATATTGCAGCTTGGGCCCTTTGGTGCAGACAACGATGGAGGGTTGAAATGGTACCATAACCCACAGGTCCCAGGATTCAAGTGGCATTGGGATCCAGGAGAATCCATTGGGGAAATGATTGGCCAAAGGATTGCTTGGGATCCAGATATTGAAGGACCCATTCAGGATCATTCAACGTGGAGGGCACATCGGATTGTATGGGATCCTGGTATTAATGTACAAATGCTTCTGTTGTGGATAGAATTGGATCGCTTGAGGACAAGCAATCTTTGGGCAGGAGGATTTGTAATATTCCCTTTCTTGATCCCGTCAAAGTGGATAGAATTGACCCGTGGTTTTAACCCATGGTATTTCCCCATGGTATTTCTTGATGGTATTTTCCCATGGTATTGACCCATGGTATTTCTTTTTGGTATTGACCCATCAAGCCTATAAAAAGGGATAGAATCTAGGCATTTAGGGCATTCTGGATTATTTTGTCTTATTATGTTTGGGTTGAGAACCTGGCCTGGCCAGTTCTATTATTGATCCCGGGACGAAAACCCCGCGGTAATGTTTATATGGTGAATCCATTCAGGATTCACAATTGAGCTTCAATTTCTTATGTTTGTTGTGTTGTGTGATGTGTTTAAAATTTTGATCCTTGGGATATTACAGATTCTAACCCTCCCTCATCCCAATGTGTGTATGAGGTCTGGTTTTCTTCTGTGAAAAAGGTGTGATCTTGGTTATCCATTTCCACCATGTTTATAATAGTTCCCTCTGATTCTTCTATTATTCCCTCATCCTCATCAAGGAAATTTTCTTGGAATGGAGGTATGATTTGTTGGTCAGAATCCCTTTGTCTATTGGGAGGAGTGTTTCTCCTAAAGTTTTGGTTCTGGTTTTGAGACTGATTTCTATTCTGATTATTGGCTTGGACAACCATTTTCTCCATCATTATTTCTAGCCTCTCCATGTTTTTGGTTAGATTATAAAATTTGGAATCAAATGTAGAAGTTGTGGTGTCTTCCCTATAGGTTACCTTCTTTTTAGCCCTCATCCTAACTCTTTTTTCAATTAAGTTTTCTTCTACACTCACAACTCCCTTCTGCATGCCTTCTAGAGTTGAATAGTCTCTCTCCCTTAGTTGATAGGCCATGTCAGCATCGAAACCTTCAGGTTATTTCACTAACGTCATTCCTTGGGGAGGTTTCATGTGGGGTGGAAGAGAATTGTAGACACTGTTGAACCTATTGGAGTAATCATGAACACTCTCTCCCTGATTTCTTTTAAGACCTTTATATTCTGCTAATATTTGTAGAGGGTTGCTTTTGATTTCCCATTTGTTTATGAATGCTTGATGTAAAGAGGGAAGGTCATTGATGCTATTAGGATTTAAGACTTTAAACCACTTTTTTACTTATCCTCCTAAACTTTGAGCAAAGATTCTCATCTTGATGGTCTCATCTTCTATTTCCATGTAATCAAAAGCATCTTCCATCCTATCTACATGTTGTTGAGCTATGGCAATTTCTTTTCCAATGAAATGGGGAATCTTAGACTGACAGTCATTGGGTAAAGGAGCCATAGGCTGTGGCAACACTAGAGGAGCATACCATGCTACCATGATAGTGTTTTGTGGGGGGAAAGGAGTAGCTTGGACAGTAGGTATGTGGATGACAGAAATGCTTGGACCAACCACAAACTATTGAGTAGACTTAGGGTGAGAGAGACCCAAGTTATGAATGAAGTGGATATCAGGAGGTGTTGATGGAGGGGTTCCTCTGTCACTAATATGTTGACCACTATGGGATGGTGAACTTGGAGGCTCAAAGTCTGCCTAATCTATACCACTGAATGACTTAGTTCTTGGTAAACTTTTTGGTAAATCTAAGTCAAATTTAGCATCTGATAGAGCTGCAAGGTTTTCAGGTGCTGAGCTAGCTCTATGAATGGGTCTGGTAGTAGTTGGATCCCTAGATATGAGAGACTTCCAAATAAATCTTTCTAGATTGTCAACTATTTCAGGAGGATTTGGATCAGGATAAGCTCTGGTATGGATTTTTCTTGAAGCTAGTATGTTAAGTTCTTAGACTCAACGAAGAAAGTTAGCCAGGTATGACAATCTTTAAGAGGAAAACTATTCTTAAACAAAGAAGCTTAATCCTATGTGTTTCCTTTAGTATGGATGATGTTGTGATGAAACTAGCCTCCCAATGGAGTCTTGTGAAACAGAGATAATCAGCAGGCCTACTGATCACCAGTGGAGTCTTTTGGTCTTTTAGGAACTCTGGAGTCATGAGGTGGAGGGTTTAGAATGTTTTGAAGCAGGCTGTTGTCCACCATCAGCAATCTAAATGCCAATCTAAGGAGATTATGGGCCTTCTGAGGTCTTGAGGGTATCTAAGATGAAATTCACTCAGAAGTTCCCCAGCAGAGTCGCCATTATGTTGTGGTTCCTGTAATTTGGCAAATTTGGCAATACCAAATGACAAGACAACATCAAACCACTTTGGGATCTCAGGATCTAGCCCTCCTGGATCCAGAGAGGGATCTCTCTATAAAAGCAAAGAAAAATATCTCTTTGAATTTCAATTTAAGGTGTCAGGCTAGTTATAGGGCACAATGGGTTTTGTTTTGTTTGTTTGGTTGGGAAGCATGAAAGAAGGGTTCAGTGTAAGGTAAAGGAATGAGTAGAGAAGGATTTTTTGGCAATGGGGAGATAATTCAAAGAGAACACAAGTCCATTGGGTAATGGGGTCGTAAAAGGGTTTACTTGCAATTCAAATATCCAAGGCTTTCAAAGGGCTATTCATCTATATCAGAGGATCTCTTAAGATGATAGTATGGGATGAAACAATAAGAAAATGAATGGGAATGACAAGGAAAACATTCCAAGGTGACCACTTCAGAGTAAATCTAGGGACAGGGCATGCCTTAACCTCTATGATCTAAACTCCTAATGAGGCTAACTCCGAAGACAATAATCCAACAGTCCTCCTGACTACTTTCAGACAATAGAAAACATTCAAGTTTGACACAGAGTGAAGTCTAAGATCAGAGAAAGACTTTTAACCTTCTCTTCTTTTGACATTCAACCCAAAGGGATCTTAGAAAGCCTAACTATTAGAAAAAGAACCTAGGGGACAGGGCTAACTCTAAATCTCCTTGTTTCCTAATTCTTTCAGCTGAACCAAACAAGAACATCCAAGAAACAAACTCTAAATTCATACATCAGTAAGCATGGACAAACCAACTTCTATACTGGTTAAATTATGTTGAATTTGTTTTGAGATACACAATTAGCAGAAAACATAAAGATAAGAAAGTGCGGGAAGCATTAGGGTACTTGCAATAGTATATCCTAAGCTAAAATTACTGTTTCTTATCAGAGAAAATGAAACATGATGTATAACATAGGGAAAACAATAACGAAGAAAGAACACATCACCACTGATTTAGATCAGGATCCAATGAACATGCTTGTCATTTTAGAAGAGCAAAACCAGTCACATACATCCTTGTCCAATAGCTTGATATCATCCAGAAATCATCTCCCAGCCTATTTAGAACTACTACTCACAGAACTCTAACTCAGTGAAACAACTTACAATCAGTGTTTTTTCAATAATCAACCAACCAACCAACATTTACAATGTATTTCTCATGAGTTCTTATAGGTGAAAGAGTGATAGTAGTGGTAGATAGAACTTAAATTATTCATTAAAACAGAGGGATAAGTGTTTTTGAAGCCCATTCTATTTTAATATCTTTACATTAACTTTCAGTACCCTTTAGATGAATTATGGGTCTTCGTCAGATTGATAATAACTCCAAGGGTATGTTCTTGGAGGTACTTTCCTATCTGTAGTACTCTGTTCTATCCTCTGTGACAAGAAATAGTGAATATTTTCCTTTCAGGTCTTCCATGCTTTGTAACTAATGCACTTACAGTTTTTAGGACTTCTTGTCAGAATAGTAACTACTCTGGGGCTTGATGAAGAAGAGAGAATGATGTGGGGGCTTGTTCTTCTTAGGAGAAGAAAATTCTGCTGATATTAAATCACTGACATGGCTTGATGTGTGCTTTAGGCTTCATTAAGCCTCCTTGATCATCTTCGGGTATGCATCCGTGTCCTTTGTGTCTGTAACTGTGGAATAGGCTTCGAATACAATGCACTGATCCCTTTAATCTTCTTCTGATACACTTTAAACTTTCTGTTGTCCTGATCATGTGAATATACAGGTTACAGAGGCGTCGGAGGGTTTATGTCTGGGTTATTAACACTGATCTTTCAATAAAAAATGTTTTAAACCTTCTTAGTGGTGCCTTTCCCTGTGATTTTCAGCATCTATGATGGTCTTTCACCATGACTGTGACTGTGAAAACAGTGTGAATTCATCACCTTTGAAACCTACAACAAACGAAAAACACGTTCTAAAAACCAGAGGGAGTGGGGAAGGCTGCTTCAGAGAATCGAGGGGATGGAGGAGCAGTGAGGGGAAAAACTGGATTCAATTAGAAAATGGGCTTAAAGTCATGGCAGAAGGCGAAAATAGGTCTGATGGGAGTTTGGGTGTAACGTGAGTTGTGGACCGTTAGATCATGGTGATCTACGGTTGAGATCCTTTGATGAGGTTGCTCGGGAGGTTAGATGGATGATAGGTGAGTGAAGACGCAATCTAACGTGGGTCGTTGGATTAGAATAATCGACAGCAGAGATATGTGGATGGAGTCATCGGGAGATCAGATGAATGGTGGGAAAATGAAATAGCGATATAATCTAAGCTTAAAAACTAAAGTTGCAAAGGGTAGGCGGTAAAGTGGAAACAAGAATCATTTTCGCGCAACAAAAAGGGGGAAAGCAGAAATGCCCAAAAAAACATGATTCCACTCAGTAAGTGACATGTGTATTTCCAAAACCACCTTTATCACGTAAATTTGAAACATTAACTCTCAGGTGCAAAAATTACGCGACATAAATTTCTATCCATCGGATGATCATCGGGAGATCAGACGGTTGTGGGCGAGCGCGATGGGTTCAAAGATGTACGAAGGAAGGTGTGGTGGGACCCGGTGGATGACGTTATTTCCTTTGTCGCGGGGTGAATGGCGAGTTTAATGTGAACTGTCCGATCTCCAGACTGAACAGTTACGATCTAATATCGGGGCGGAGGTTTTGAAAAGGGGAAAGAGGTGTTAGATGGATGGGCGGAGCGTGACACAATCTGGGCCATTGGTTCTTGTGGATTCAACAGTCCAGATTCGTTTAAAATCTTAATGTCGGGGAAGGAAAAATAAGCACAAAGTGAGGTTTTAATGGGGTTTTCTCGGCTTTTTAGTGCCTGATTACAGAGCTTTAGGTCGCATGGAGGTGGGGCTAAAGGAAATAAGCCCTCAGGGGCTTAATACTTTAATGGAGTGGAAGACTGTTTTTTTTAGGCTTTTTGAAGGGATTTTGAGGGTTTTTCTGGTTCTTTGGTGCCCGGTTGCGGGGCTAAGGTTATATGAGATGGGGGGTTAACAACTATAAGCTCGTGGGGGCTAAGAAACTTTATAATGCCAAAGGTGTGTTTTAGGCAAAAAAACAGGGATTTTTAGGCCAAAAGAGGGGTTCCTATAGGTAAAAAGGTTGATTCTTAAACCAAATAAAGGGAAATACATGGTTTAGAAAGTGATTTAGGGTGGGTTAGAGGTTAAATGAGGGTGTTTTTTGAGGGGTTTTTGAAAGAAATAAGGATGAAAATGGGGATTTTTTGGGAGTGAAATGAAGAAAATGGAGGCCTTTTTTAGGACAGTTTCTTTCACCAAACAGTAGGGTTCATCAATGGAAACAACAGTGAAGATTCTTTTAGAGGATAAGGACATCACAAGGCTTCAAGGATGATAAATTTTCAAGGGAAATTTTCACTTGAAGGCTTGAACAGATTTAGCCACCTGTTTTCTTTGACAAATATTATAGATGGCTAGCACTCTACAAAGTACTTCAAACTCAAATAAGAATGTATCTGGATCTTCATTTTTAGAACCATAAAATTCATGGAAAATTTTAGGGGCTAATATTCGTAGGTGGGCTAATTTTCCATGGTTTCTCTAAAAAAAAGATTCGCCAATTTCCATTTTTTTCTGACAGTGATTCGCCCAAATTTTATAGTATAAAATTATGTTGTCCTAAAAATAGCCAAAAAATTATAGAGACTATATATATTCATTAGAAATTTGGATATCTTTAAAAAAATATCACCAAAATCTTTACAGTTTGCATATTAGGGACTTGTAAGATTCGCCAAGGTTTCTAAACTTTAAGCTAAATTTCCATCCTTAAAATTTTCTCTGATAAAATTTGGGTAGTGCAGATGTGGGAATACTATGAATTTGTGCCACTCCTGGATCTTTGATAGGGAATTCAAAAGTAACAATGTTTTCCATTTCTTACCAAATGAAAATAGGTTCTCCATGTACTACTTTGAGACTCCATCAAATTTTCTTGCCAATTTATCTGTGAAATAGGTACATTGGATGATTGATATTAGCCTCAAAAATCCTCATTTAAAAATGCCTCAAAATACCATTTCTCTATTCTCAACAAGCTAGTTGGTATGTCTTCTTAGCACATGGTTGAATAGATGGGGGGTTATTACAGCACCCAAGAAGTAAAAAAAACTTAAAAAGAAACAAATTCAAAAATTCTACTTACCAAACAATCAAGACATGGCTTTGGAAAATTTCTGACCTCTGTGGGTGTGTGGGATTTTCCCTTTGTCTCATCACTTCGACTCCCCCAGTCCTACAAAAACAAAATCGACAAAATCAAACAAAACACTTCTAGTAACATCCCTTAGCACCTCCCCGACAACGACACCAAAATGTTGAGTCAAATTATATGACTTATAATTTTCCAATAAATTGTCAACCTGATCTCAGTGTAATTTCCTGCAGCGGCACAGGGAATTCCTGCAGCATAGGAATAGAAATTTCCTGCAGTGAAAAAATTTTGAATCAAATTATAGACATATAATTTTCCAATCATAAATTTTCAACCCAAGGTAGGTAATCTTGTGAGATGCTATGCAAAATATATGCAGGCTTATTATTGGAAGTGTTCTTAAATTAACTATTCATATACATTCCAACTAATTCCTCTTTCCTGCATCAATGCTTGGCAACAATGGCTATGGAGTGGCATATACCATCCCTCTACAACACTTAGGATTGTTGATATTGACCATGAAAAGATAAAGATCTAACAACAATAAACAAATCATGCTTCGTTCCTGTACCAATACTTTAGCAGCAATGGCTATGGAGTGGCTTATAACATCCCTCTACAGCACTTGGGTTTGATGATATTGATGCAGAAAAAGATAAAAGATCAACCACAATCAAGAATCCAAATTAAACAGCATGAATCCAAACATTGATCAAATGAAAAGAACTCATTAACATAAAGAATTAAATCACTTAACCAATTAACAGTCTGCTGCAAGAAATGCAAAAAGAAAGAACTAGTTGTGTACAGGAATTATTAATGCATACATGAGACAGAAATAAAACACACATTATACTGCAGGAGTTGTGAGCAAGAGGGGCCCTCCCCCACTCACAACTTATTCAAAATTCGAAGAAGCTGCTTAGAAAGGTAAATATAACATAGACTATTTATTAATATGGAAATTACAATCAAGTACAGTCTAATATCTTGCTATCAACAACAATCCCAACCCAAACCCCTTACAATATGAAATACATCTCGTTTTATACAATCTCTAAAGCCCATATTTGGCTCGAATGACTAATCTAAGCTATTTTCCAACAACACAAGTCTAGACTATCGAATTTAGCTTCTGTTGAGTCTAATCCATGACTGAAAGCATGGATTAGGTTATTTCTATTACATTGCTGAAGCTACAGGAAATCGGGAACGGTTGCAGGAAATGTGGTTACGAGAAGAAATCTCTAAGTTTAGGTTTTTTCAAAAGGAGGCTCGAAGAAGCTAATAGGATAGACTTCATGTGGAACCAATGCCCCAGAAAGCTCATGTCCTTACTGAATCTGGAAATAAATAGAACATAGTCAATTGTTGATGTCACTGCACGAAATCAGGGCTTCTGTGGGAAATCTAGAACTACTACAGGAAATCCATATTTTTGATAGGAAATTCGGAATGGCTGCAAGAAATTCAGAACGGCTATAGGAAATCTATTACAGGATTCCTGCAGCATTTGTAGGAAATGCAGAGCTGTTTTGAATCAAAGCAAATTTGCACATGAGTTATAGATTAGTTAGAGTGGTAATTTAATAAAGATAAATCTATATAAAATAATATTTCAAGTTTAATAAAAAATGACACTTATTATGTTAATTTGACGTACCTTAAGTTTATAGCACCCTTTTAGCCAAAACTAAACAATATAGCCGAACTAAGCATAATTACGGCAGAAGGAGTTCAAAAATTGGGGAGGTGAGTCCTGGGAAAGGCATCAAAAAATAGGAAAAATCGAGACTCAACAAACCACATGCAGTTATCAATCATATAACTAATAATTAACTCATAAATAACTCATGCATGTTAGTTCCGAGAATACCCGAGTTGAGATTGGAAGTCAAGGGAAGTGTACTATCAGTGGTATAATCATCCAAATTGTACAAGTGGTGCATGTTGTCAGAGGAAGGCCCCTAATGCATTTCGCAGTATGGATTGGGAATTTCCCTAATTAATAGGTGCCTAATTACACAAGGAAAAAATAGAAGGAAATCAGGATCCTCGAGGGCAGAAAATTGGTTAAGTCTTGAACCAGGCTTGTCTAGGAATCAGTGAGACAAATAGAGCTAGTGTAGAGGTTTCTCATCTTGGAGAAAAGCATTGTAATCTTCTCATCTTTTCTAACTTATGTAATATATATATAGCGAGGTTTTAGCTGAGGCTTTCCCTAGGAAATACTTGTGTATTGTGTGATTGAAATTATTTTTATTTCATGTTTTGTGATTTCAATATCTAAATTGGTTTCTGCATTTGGTAGAGTAGATTCAAGTATGTTTTTTTAGCACATTACAATTATCACTTGAATCTACGTGGATTTTATACAATGAGAAGCTATAATTTTATTTTATTAATTTAACAAATGGGATATGAATTCGTTAATTAGTTTTTCACAATTGTAGAAATCTGAAATTTTCTCCATTCTAATGGGTTTTAAATTTTATTTTGATTTTCTTTTGTAGGGGGTTTATTAGAGAGGATAAGTCTAGGAGTTTTTGAGTAATATAGTTGCACCAAGAAAGAGGATAGATCTAATTTTTGTGAATTGAAAATTAGAGATCTAAAACTTCCTTTCAACAACTCTCCTTATTGCAGATTCATTTGTAAATTATAAATAGTATTTTGAGAGAAGGAATTAGGGTTCATATTTTCTACAAATAGGATACTCTTAACACTTTTGTGAGGAGGAATTTTGCTATAAGTTGAGAGTATACTCAAATCTGAGTTCTTAGGGATTTCCTTTCAAAATTTAATTTATGTTATAGAGATATATCTTACACTATTGTAGCTCTTTTCTCCAGTGGCAGAGTTGAAAGTCTTGGAAGGATTTTTGAAGAGATCCATTGTAAAATAAAGTGAGAGATCTAGGTTTCTAATGATTGTATTTTCAAGTACTTTTATATTTAATAAATATTACTCTTTTAATGTCATAGCTATGTCAATAATTCCATGTTTTGAACTTTTGTTAAATATGAGAATTGTTCTTTATTTGATCATATATATGATCTTGTAGTTACATTGATCTTCTCTTAATTTCTAAATTTTCTCTTTCATTTAATCAAATTTCTAACTATTTATTCGGAAATTTTCCATATAAAATGATCAATTTAATTGTCATTGAAATTGTGTGAACTATTTTCAGGTTTTAATGACTCATATTTTATCATTTTTGTCTCTAAAAGAACATGTTTTGCATTAAAAATATCAGTTTTGAAAACTATTTCAATATCTAGATATTCATCATAAAAAGCATGTTAAATCCTCATCATATTTAAATCCTTGTACTTGGTACTGTGAGATACTCCTAGATATCGAGTTAGAGTAATTTTTTTTGTTTCTTTGCATTGTATTTAGACTTAGATTTAGAATTTGTTCTCATTTTAGAAGTCTCCTAATGCAAGTTAAATGTCATTGGTGGCTTGGATGAGCCCTTGTGTCAACTTAAGGACTATTGTCCTGCATGTGCACTACAAGAGGGTAAGTCTGGTTGCCTCTTCTTGTTGACGAAACATCACAAGTTAGCAGGGAGGGTGAGGGTAACTAGACCCATTTAAACGAGTTAGAATCACCATCCCAAACATATAAGGGCTTAATTGGAGCCCTAATCGAGAGATGTCCCCTTTGTTGATTTCGGTCATTTTAGGCTATCAATAGTAGACAACTAATAAAAATATTATAAAATATGCTTTAAAATTTTTGAAGGAAATTTTAGAAGAGAACCATTAAAAAATAAAAGTGTAAAATTCAGGAAATCTTCCTACAAACATAAAATGCACTTACTTTGATAATTTTAGCAATAGATACAACCTTACCTTCATAAATTTTTGTAGTTTCCTTGTCATGAAAGTATAAGCGGAAAAAATTTAGTTGGTAAATACAACTAAAAATTTCTTGCCTCTTTTATCTTCAAAAAATTGACTGTAAATCATTATATTGATAATTTTTTCAATCATAAATATCATAAAAAAAGTTTGAATACTTACTATTATTTAATTTAATAACTAAGATTCATTAACATGTTTACATGTGTGAAGAAATATAATGGACAACAAATTGGATAAGTACATTATGTAAAACTCATCTACCAAAAAAACACTAGTGCCTTGGATAATACTCTGTAGTGAAAAAAATAAGTTCAATTTTGTAGGTCATTTAAGGGAATAGGCATTGGACATTTTAATGCTATTCTTCGGCTTCTATATTTTTTTCAAATATTCTAACAGTGCACATTGTTGGCCATAGAGTGTGTTTGCACAACAAATTGAGGTTATTTAAAGTATTTGGTTTGAAATATGTTGAAAAGATGAATGGATTATATTTTAACATATTACACCTAGGATTGTATGGATAATTTATCTTCCTTTTGATGTATTACAATGCTTTAATTCTTGCAATTTTTTTTAGAAAGCTTACAAAAACTAAATTTTAAGTAGTATATGATGTTGGGTTTCTAGCGTGAACATTGTTATAGTAAGATGTAAAACTTGAATAGTGAAAAAAAAAAAATCGTGTTGGAATGCTTGGTAAAAAATTTGCTACTACTCAATTTTAAGTCATATATATGTCCTAAACATTGGGTTTTCAAAGTAGCAGGTTTGGAATATGCCCAAAATATTAATGAAATATATTTTGACATATTACATGCAAGATTTTATGGATATTCTATCTTCCTTATGATATATTTCAATCCTTTAGATCTTACATTTTTATTTTAGATAACTTGCCTTGAGATTACCCTAATTACCCTAACAATGTCCCCCTTAAACACTACAAGGAAAAGACCCTCTAGTGGATGTTTTTGAGGAGCCCCTTATAAAAATACCCCATACAACCATTTCTAGCGAAGATTACTAGAGAAGGCTGGAAGGCAGAGGGTTTTGCGGATGCTTTTCGGTCGGTGCACTTATCATCCAAAACCGCACCGGTGCGCTCGACAAGAGAAAGCACCGGTGTGCACAAAACATTGGCACAATAGACAAAGTTCACTCCATACACACCCACTCAGTGCATCGTATTACTGTAGAGCATCGGTGCTTCACAACTCTTCCGCGTCGGTGCATCATACAACACTGCGCCAAAACAGAAACCGCCCGGTGCAGTATTAAGAAACTGCACCGGTCCTATAAAACCCTGCGCACCAGAATTGGGTTAAATAAAAAAAATTACTACCAAAAAACCACATTTTTCACTTTTCTCAATGCTCCAAAGTTCTCAAGCACCGGTGAAATTTATCCTTATCTGAGCTGCCCTAACATCGGTGCTCCTGTTGGCTGGATAAATCGATCTTGCGAACAAGACCGATCTCCCTAGAATCAGAAGACAATCTAGCAACAAACGAACAACTAAGCTTGTCTTTCTCTAAATATATTTATTTTACAAATAGATACTATGAAGGTGTCGATCCTACTGTTGAGGAGGTAAATCCCCTCTGCGGACAGAGGCGATCCCTACTAGCCTAGCAGGGGTCTAGCAACAATCAAACAATGTTATGACGCAAGTTCCTAATTAAGAATGGAAATGCTGGAGATAGAAGCCTACCTGGATTCCAACGCTAAGATCTGAAGAAGAAGCGTCCCTGTTCCTCAGCCTTAGCATATCACAATCCCTCCACGATCTCCGCGGATGAACACCTGCACACGGAAGAAACGAACAGATACAAGCATAGAAACCAGCATACGTAACTAAACATCAGTCAGAAAGGACGTTACTCACATTAACATGATGGAAAACAGAGTGGAACCATAATCATAATCATCTATTAAATAACCAGCGAAGAGAGATTACAAGCAAGTTCTGGCGTCGCGGTCTCCTTCGGACGGGTCTCCAGACGTCCACGCCTCGCAAAGCTCGCCAAGGAAAGGGAAAACCTCTCCAGAGTCTCGTGACAATAGTCTCCTTACTTGAGTTCAGCCTTAAGGGAAAGGGAGGATTCTTTACAACACAAAGGCTCTTGGGAATATGGATATTCAGAGCTTAGGCACTTCAAGACTATCAGCCTTTCAGCCCCTTCATCAATGGATGAAGGCTAAATTTATAGAGGAGAGGAGGAGGTTGGGATCCCTACAATAGTGGAAGGGAGGCCTTATCCTTTGGTAGGTTCCCCATATGGTGGAAACAAGAGGGCAAAGGAGGAAGGCTGTGGTTATTCAGGCGAAACCACTCCTAATGACTCATCCACGAAGTTGTTGTAATCGAAACTTCGCCTCCTTTTTTAAAAAACTTTCCATAAACAGAGTGGCGCGGGTGCAACACTGGGACAGAGCGCAAATTGGTGCGGGCTCAGTGTTAATTTCCCCCCATTGGCGCGAGTACATAACGGGCTACTAGCGCCAAGGCAAAAACAGGTGTTTTTAGGGGTCTGCTCAGGAAATGATCAACAGAAGAAATGTTGTCCTCATGGAAAGGGATGCAATGATGGTATTTGCAAGGCATGACACTGCTTATTGGTCACAAAAACGACCCTCCAATGGGCGAGATGGGGATTGCAGGGCCGGTGACAAATTACTGTGTAACAGATGCCCCCTAAAGCATGAGGCCCGAGAGAGAGAGGGGTGAAATGCTTTACGAGAACATGTCCAACTGAAGGCCCGCCGTCGGAAAACCTGCGTAGAAAGATACAACTGATATCTCAAGTACATGATGTATATATATGGTATGGACGCAGCCATCCGAACAGAGTATGTTATAATCCGGATCTAGGGTATGGGCGCAGCCATCCAACTAAGATCAAACAAATAGACTCAGGTATGGTCGCAGCCATCCAATCAACGAGTCATGTACATAATGATAATAATCCACAATCGCAGCCTGGATTACAACAGACACAATCCAGGGTCTTGCGCTCCATCTCGACCCAACAGAGTACAAGTTCAAGCATGTGAATATGTGAGTTGAAGTCGAACATGCAAGAACATCGTCTGATTACCAGCCAATGATGAAAGCTGTTAACAGACGCGAGAGAAACCACCAATAATGAAAATGGTCCTCAAGGTACTACAGGTACAATCTACGGCGTGTGAATAAATGAGTTGACGTCGAACACCCGCAGAATCACTCGATCGGAGGCCAATGATGTAAACCTCTCGTCGAATGCGACGAACCTGCCATTGAGGCATGCAGGCTCCAAGGTACCACAAGGAATCTCCAGATCAGCTTCCTGGATAATGAGCTGATGTCGACAGGAAGTGACCTTGATCGAAGGTGGGCCATAATGTTTCCCACATCATCGACACGAGACATAGGAACATGATGTTTTTGTTGTGAATCAAGATCGTATGAGAAACAGAGGAAGGTTGATATTTGCAGAGGCCAACTTCTCTTGAACATATAAACGGCACGACAATGGACTTGGCAGTATTTGACATCAGCGGATTAGAGGTCATGGCGACGAGGCAGTGAACAGATGAGAGGTCAAAAGAGATTACCCAAACCCATGGAGGCAAAGTGAAGCAACGAGATGAGATGTCCCCAACCCGACACGAATGCAGACAAGTGCCATGTTCAAGAGCGACATACTGCCGACGACAACGATGATGGTTCCATTTTTTCCCCACCATTTCTGGCGAGCACCCCAATTATTTTTTATAACAAGCTTGAATGGGATAGCATATGCTTGCGATATAAGTCCGCCCTTCGGGCGAATCCATCCTAGTGCATTTAACGAGTCCTAGGAAGGAGAAACTCGGAAAACGTCATTTCGACTAGATCCGATGTCATCAGGGTTTAACGAGTCTGACAAAGGAAGAAATCGGCGTCTTTTCACGTTTAGAGAGTTTGAAAAGACAGCGGAAAAGAAAACTCCACAGGTCCCTTTTCGTAAATAGTTCCCCAGATCCGAAAAGGTAGAAAACAATATCCGGGAAAACCTCCTAGTCGCGATAGGCTAGGGTATTCCTTTTTCGTAATCAATCCATCCCAGCCCGAAAAAGGGTTAAACTTATACTGGGTGGATGTCGATTCGTGTCCATTTTAATGAGATCGAAATGACAAGGGCCTCGGCAATCTTTTCATGTTTAGAGAGTCAGAAAAGAGCTGAAAGATGACTCCTCCTGGAGGAACGAGTGGTATAAAGGGTAGCAACTGGTTCCGGTAATGGTGGAACTGCTCAAAACAAATAAAGGTCAAGAGGCTGGCTAACAAAGACCACTCATCACAGCGGTTCCTCAGGAACGGGTAAAACAACCAAGTGAAGGCATATGATCGGCCAAGTAGATAATGACGATGGAAAGAGAAAACCAAGGCTCATCTGGAAAAAACAGGCTGATAAAATGGCCATCACAAGGGGTAAAATGGGAATGTTTTCATTTTTACACAAGCTTGATATCAGAAAAATCTACTTGAAGTTGGTTTCATTTTTACACAAGCTTGAAACAAAGATAAACTATGCTTGAAACCGGTTTCATTTTTACACAAGCTTGAAACGGAAATAAACTATGCTTTAAAAAGTAAGCTTGCCCTCAGAATGGTGACTCAATTCGAGGTACATGCCCCCCAAGCTTCAGTCCATATGAAAGGCAAATGGAGTGAAGGTTCAAGTTACGAGATCAAGGCAAAGACTCGACTAGTATTTTACGAGAACTTATCAAAGACTCGAATTGAACAGGAACGTGTTTCATTATTTTAACGAGGTTGACACATTAAAAGAACTATCCTCAGGACACCTTGTTTCATGGTTTAAGGAGCTTGACACAAGACAAGGAACTCTGCTCCGACCAGACCCGGTTTCATTTTTTAAGGAGCTTGACGCAGGAAAAGAAACCGTGCTCTAACCGACTTACATCAAAATGAACCAGAAGGTAGTGCTTCCAAGAGTTCCACTCCTGATGGAAGGGAAACATCCTGGAAGTCAGGACCCAATGCCCCCAGCACATTATGCACCATGGCATCATCACTGAGCACAGGCACGGGGTAAGTAGCCACATAGTTGACCTGCGGTGGAGCAGATACAACGGGTGGATAGAAACCAGGAGGGGGTGATGGCAGACCAGATGCCATATTAGGACCAAAGAATGAAAGCTGATCAATGGTCACGATCCGTCCTTCATGTGGAAAGCACATCACGCGAAAGAGGGAGGAGACAAGCGCTCCCATGGCATAGGTGTAATCACGCCCCAAAAGCAGATTGAAATCCAAGGGGCCTGGAACGACCATCACATCCATATGGACGGTTTTGCCTCCCAAAGTAACAGGTAACCTTGGAAGGATCCCCAACGGTTGACTCGTTCTTCTATTGAATGTCAACAGATTCTGCGTAACAGGCGCAAGCGGTGGCGAACCGAAAGCTTGCCAGGTAGTTGATGACAGAATACTAACAGAGGCACCTTTGTCTATAATGGTGCTGGGTACGACCAGACCAAGAGCCTGTACTGTGATCTCGAAAGGCACATAAGACGGAAGGCGAAATCCTGCAAATCGATTCCAGTCAAAGGAAGCGACCAAACTACTCGGAGGGGCTACCATCGAAATGCGAAGGTCTTCCCCTGATGTTACGGAAGAAGGAGCATCCTCCACAACCTCCATCTCGAAGGTGGGAGGGGTATCCTCCGGGACCTCTATCACGGGAGGTGGAGGAGCAACTTCTTGAGGTACAGGGACGGGAGAATCTTTCTCCAAGTCTGAAGAATCTGAAGAAATCAGAAGGACATGGGGGGTGTGAGATCCACTCTCGACAGAAAAGACCTGGTGCACCGTGGATGGGGCCAGTTCAACCGATCCTACGACCAATGGTTGGTCGGGAACGGATTCCTGAATTTGAATTTCCGGGGGAGTGGGATTGACTAAGGATGACTCTTGACCAATCATAGGCTCAGCTGGTGGAGGACTCAAAGAAAGCTGTTTATAACCAACTGGGAGGCATGGTGTAGAAATAGTCGGGTTGTCCAACACTCTCTTGGCTTCATCCATATAAGGACAAAGGTGAATGGCATGGTGCCCTTCACACAACTTACAGGGATTGTTAATCTTACCCTGCTTCTTAGGAGCCTTATCAATACCAGTTGAAGACGTGCCCCCAACCTGACTCCCGGAAGTCAAAGGCAACGGCGGACGGCCATCGGACCATGCTTCGAGCACCTTGGGGATGCCAGGGCAGTCTCGAAGAAGATGGTCTCCCATGCACAACATGCAAGGGAACTTGACTTTCTGTGGAGGGTTGGAAGGTTTGTCAAGAGGAGATATTTCAGAAACAATGGCTGCACTTTTAGCCTCTCGCTTATCGCACTTCTTCTTCTTTGTCTTCTTCTTCTTCTTCTTAGCCACCTGGTTACTTGAATCCAGACTTTCACCAGGAGAAGTAGAAGAGGAGGACGCAGAAACAGGTGAAGAAGGGGAGAGGTCCACCTTGGAATCAACATGATGTTGTTCAGGTGAAGAAACTGATTGAACAGTATGGGAGACATTCGGGACTACAGAGGTTGAGAACAACCAAACAGGCAACCCAACAGTTAACCCATGAAGGGACAACGTCGCCATGTAAGGAGCACCAACATTTCCAAAAGGAGGAAAATGACCAGGATTCCCTTCTGAGGGGATTCCTTGGTTAGTGAACTCTGAAAAAGTTGCCATCAAAACTCAAAACCACGCACGGGCTGAAAAAAAAGAGTCAAGACACACGATCAAACGGTCAACAAGCAATGTCTAAACGGGTGTGTAATCGTGGGCAATTAATTTTACCACATTGGAAAGTAAGAAACTCTACCGTTTCATATTTTAAGAGTCTAGAAACGATAAAAAGATGACTCTATCTCTTTCAGAGTTGACACAAGCGTGAAAGGACAAGCGCTTGACGGTCTTTTCAAGTTTAGGGAGTCAGAAAAGACCAAATGACTGCTCAGGAAATACTAGGCACAAAGGGTGTACCAAATATCCGTGAACTGTAATATACACCTTGGCTTTAATAATGAAACAGAAATCGACCAAGGACTTTCCGTACGTGCAGGTAGTCTCCCCGAATGCTGTGTTCGGTGTATCACGGGTATAGGGCGGCAGACTCGGCTTTCTGTGGATAAAGGATTGAAAACCTAGAGGGGTCTCCCTTTATATACGTGACGGTACGGGGAGCGCAAGTCCGTACTAGCGCTGTCTAAAGCCAACAGGCGAACGACAGCTGCTAGGTTTAACGACGCCGAAACACGTCTCTAGCCTAGACCTTCTAAATATGTTTCGTTAAGTTCCAATGTTGCCTTAGGTTAATTGAATAAATTTTACAGTTGATCTTCAATTAAGTTTCAATTTTCAGGCCCTATCGTATGTAGTGTCTCGAAAGACTCCTAAATGCAAAGCCATATGCCACAGTGCAACATTTCGTTCGATGAAAACTAATTAGAGAAGAGTTGAGAGCTTTTACACAAACGAAATGAACGAAAACCAAACAATGAGATCTCTAATGCAACTAATGTAATTGACAACTTTTCATTCAAAACACTAATCACTAGCGAAATGGAAAAGATTACAATTTGCACTAATTAACAAAAGCAAAAGAGATTTTTTTTTTTTTTTTTCAATGTTTAAGAGCCAATATGCACTAAACAATCTTGAAAACAAACGGAACAACTTGAGAAACGATTTTCAAGAGAGAGAAACAAACAAATTTCACTCAACAATACAAGCAATCAGATCCTCAAATCGACCAAAGCCTCTCAAAGCAAAGAAAAGACTCGACAGCTTCCAATGGACCATGTGATCTAGGTCCAAGGCAAGACCAAACGAATTTCGAATGAAGGAATGAACAATCACTCAAAAATTGCAACAAAACAATGAACAACTACTTAGAGAATGTGGAGAATCAATCAGATAGTTGACAGGACAATCAAAACACCAAAACTCCCAAGGAGGGCTCGATACACTAAGCCACTAGATGCCCTAGGGCTTAAAACGTGAAATCGGTAGATAGAAGCAAACAACCAAAGGACAGAGGTGAATTCCCAGCCAAACAGGACTCCAACACACTCAGGCAGTCGGAAAATCAAGAAGAGAAACACTGATCAAATTCAGAGAGCTCAAAAATGAGAAAACTCAAAAAACTTACAGGGGTGGCGCGACTGTAAGTGTGAAACTGGCGCCAGAAAGAAATTGGCGCGGGCTGAACAAAGGCAACATGTGCCAATTGGCGCGACTGTCGGGTTAAAAACCGCGCCAGTCGAGTTTCTCAGTCAAAAATTAAAAACAAGCTACTCCAGAAACAGACCAATGCAAGCTAAGCAATCCAAGAAGCAAAAACAAACAAAGAACCCAACCCAGAAGGTTCATCAAGCAAGGAAAAGCAAGATACAAACGGCAAGGCAAGATAAAGACTCCAAGTTGTCCAGTTCGTAAACCAAACCGGAGATGGACTGAAGTAGCGTTGATCTACTCCGCTAATGCAAGGCAAAAGCGTTTCGAAGGCTATCTGGCTATACTTCAGACTCCGTCTATAGTTTACAAATCAAACAACAAGCTGGATCCCCAGCGGAGTCGCCAATTTGTTGAGGAGGTAAATCCCCTATGCGGACAGAGGCGATCCCTACTAGCCTAACAGGGGTCTAGCAACAATCAAACAATGTTATGACGCAAGTTCCTAATTACGAATGGAAAGGCTGGAGATAGAAGCCTACCTGGATTCCAACGCTAAGATCTGAAGAAGAAGCGTCCCCGTTCCTCAGCCTTGGCAGATCACAATCCCTCCACGATCTCCGCGGATGAACACCTGCACATGGAAGAAACGAACAGATACAAGCATAGAAACCAGCATACGTAACTAAACATCAGTCAGAAAGGACGTTACTCACATTAACATGATGGAAAATGGAGTGGAACCATAATCATAATCATCTATTAAATAATAAACGAAGAGAGATTACAACCAAGTTCTGACGTCGCGGTCTCCTTCGGACGGGTCTCCAGTCGTCCACGTCTCGCAAAGCTCGCCAAGGAAAGGGAAAACCTCTCCAGAGTCTCGTGACAATGGTCTCCTTACTTGAGTCAACCTTAAGGGAAAGAGAGGATTCTTTACAACACAAAGGCTCTTGGGAATATGGAGATTCAGAGCTTAGGCACTTCAAGACTATCAGCCCTTCAGCCCTTCCAGCCCCTTCATCAATGGATGAAGGCTATATTTATAGAGGAGAGGAGGAGTTTTGGATCCCTAAAATAGTGGAAGGGAGGCCTTATCCTTTGGGAGGTTCCCCATATGGTGGAAACAAGAGGCCAAAGGAGGAAGGCCGTGGTTATTCAGGCGAAACCACTCCTGATGACTCATCCACGAAGTTGTTGTAATCGAAACTTCGCCTCCTTTTTTAAAAAACTTTCCATAAATAGAGTGGCGCGGGTGCAACACTGGGACAGAGCGCCAATTGGCGCGGGCTCAGTGTTAATTTCCGCCCATTGGCGCGAGTACATAACGGGCTACCAGCGCCAAGGCAAAAACAGGTGTTTTTAGGGGTCTGCTCAGGAAATGATCAACAGAAGAAATGTTGTCCTCATGGAAAGGGATGCAATAATGGTATTTGCAAGGCATGACACTACTTATTGGTCACAGAAACGACCCTCCAATGGGCGAGATGGGGATTGCAGGGACGGTGACAAATTATTGTGTAACACCTACCTGAGATCCAAATGCTTATTTGCAGTCGTAAAGCTTCTGTCGCATCAAGAATCCTTCCGTCACAACAATAGTCCTTCTGTCGTAACAAGAATTATTCCATCGCAAAAATACTTCTTCCGTCGCAACAAGAGATCTTTCGTCGCAACAATGATTCTTTCGTCGCAAAGTGTCATCTTTTTTCACAGCAAAGTGTCGTCTTTTGTCGCAACAAAGTGTTGTCTTTTGTCGATCTACAATCACAAACAAGAAAATATCAATAGCACATGTATAACAAATAATCATACATACCTATCATAGTGATCAAGGAATCTATGAAATAAATGATCAAACGACAACTTACTGAAATAAACAAGCGAACGACAATTTATTGAGAAAAACAAAACTTGATTGTATTAATCTTAAAATACGCAGAAGAATCTTACAATCTTCACCTTGATGTTTGAAAAGGCCTTCCCGGGGTCTGAAGCAGGAGTATCCTCTACTCTGATAAGTCTTACACTCTTCCTCCAGGAGCACAAATAGGTATGTGATCTTTCCTCTCAAAAGCTCAACAGAAAGAAGACTAAATCTCAATAGCACTTCAACTCAATCACACATAAAGCTTGAACTCCCCTTGAGGCTACCCAATGCCTCCTTTTATAGAGCAGATGAGGAGGTTAGGGTTCCACCTTTGAAGGGATATAATCATCCTTCAAAGGGATAGACTCCTCACATCAAGGGATTAGTTCCTTAAGGTGAGGGATACAAGCACCTTAGTAAAGCATACTCATCCCCAAAAATTCTCATCTAGAACCTTCTAGAATTGACCTCAAACCAACTTTTTAACTTTACTTTCTCGCTTTTTTGAGTTTGGATGGGGTACGTGGGCATTCCTAAGGAAAATTGCATTATGGAACGCAGGTAAGCCATGTATTGCCTGCATACTCAGGCCAGGAACGTAGGCAGGCTTCATGTTACCTGTGTACCCACTCTTTCAGAGATTTTTAGGGTTTTTCTTCTTGTTTCATGGCTTGACATGAGGATTAAAGGTTGTAAGACTTGAAAAGGAGGTATGTATGAGTGTTAATGAGCTCATACAGTCAGTAGAATGTCAGGATGACAGTTTTTAGTGCAACAACTCCCGTTGCACCCATTGCACCCATTGCACGCATTGTTGTTGCGCATTGCCCACCAATCTCCAGCTTGCATTTTTCAAAACGATGGGAAATTTTTATTTTGCAAAATTTATAGCCAATATGCCTCCTCGACGGCGGAATGTACAGGTATTTTTCTTGTTTTTCCATAATTAAGCTTTTTAGTGGATTAGAATTTCAAGTCACCTTAAAATTAACCATTTAAAAGAAAATAAAAATCGTCATGTGGTGTGCACGAGCCGTTCGTCTCACACCGGTAAGCGGTGCTGCTTGTAAAATTTACATACTGCACCGCAACCAGTGCTAACGGTATCCACACCGTTTCTGGGGTGATACGAAAAGGCGCACTGCGTTATTTTAAAAAAATTTTAAAAAGTGCGGTGCAGTCATTTAGCCAGCCGCACTGTTGACCATGTGGAATAGCGGCAACGCAGTGCGTTGAAAAAAATATCTGCCCCAGTGTCTGTCAGCGCACCGCATTCGGAATTCTGACAAGGTCAATAGTGCGGCCTGGTAAAATACTGCACCATTGACTATGTAATTAGCCAGGAATTCAGTGCACTGACACAACTATACGTGTCGTGGTGTATATTTTAGTCAGCGCACCGCTCTTTTGACACCATAAATATTCAACAGTGCTTTAAAAATTTTCAAGTGCACCACATACGGTGTGTTGAATGTCATCTAGGGCACCGCCCTTGTTGCGTGACAAAAAAACAATGCACCAGAACCAGTGCATGACTGTTTTTTGTGGCGCACTGACTGGTCAGTTATTTTTTTCCAAAAAAATTTACATATGTATATTCTTAAATACATGTCTCATTTAATAAAAAAAATATTTAATATGTCAATGACTCAGAGAGAAGAGGGGGAACAACAACAACAACAGGCAGAGCAATATGACATGGTTCACCTGTGGGAGGCACGAGAGAGGGAGAGAGATGTGTACCCTTGCCCTATTAAAGCAACTACCCAAGGGCTCCTAAGGAAGGTAGGCCTCCTCAACTTCTATGAGGCTACTTCCCTGAAGGCCCATGGTGTGTTTTTGAGACATCTTATCTGCAGGTGGAATGCCCACCGACAAGCTTTCCAAGATGGTCCTAACCAGTGGTATACACCCACTAAGGAGGATATATATTTCATTATAGTGCTATCGAGGAGAGGGGTAGATTTTCCCTCGTTCCCAGAGGTTCCAACTCATTGTGTAGAAGAGAGTCAGTTATTTTACTCCCAGAGATACATTGGAGCATTAGTACTGTTTCCTGTAGATTTTAAGGTCATTGGAGGTCAGTTACGTATTGGTGCATTTGGTAGTGAGGAGGTGTAGTGCGTCTAACTTCTCATTTCGACCATTTCACACAACACCAGTGACAGGAAACACATTAGTTTCTCACTTCTATATTATGTTGAATATTCAGTACAGGAGCCATGACTTGTCAGGTGGTCTGCCATTTTTTGTGGCAGTTCTGTACAACCTTAGATAGATTTCATGCCCATGGACAAGGGAGGGTCAACTTCCCTTTTGCTTCAAAGCTTTTTTGTTTATTTTTTGAGAGGTTTCAAGAGATGAGGCCTATTTTTTTCAATAGCCTCATAGGCCGATGTTTGAGGCATGGATACACATGTGGGGGCAGATGATGCCCAAGAGAGGCGAGACTATGTTTCCAACCAGGATATCGCATGATGCATTGGAGTTGCTAGCCAGCGTTGACGAGTTGCATCCCTTCATTATGATCCCCTATCCTTATGCTGGATTGGATTGGCGAGGGTGTGCCAACATCCTCTTCACAGATGATAAGTCCCTAGATGATAGAGGTAATATTATTGTTTTATTTAAATTTATTCTAACATGTTCTTTAACTTGTTTTTATTAAATTGTGTATTGAAATTGTCTAATTATTGTTGTGTACTAGTATATATTTTCATACATTGGCTCTTTTGATGGCGAGGACATGCTGGCACCACCACATGATCCAAGTGTGGATCCGGATGACGATCAGGGCATGCCAAATGCCAAGGATCATCAGGAGGCCGGTGCAGAGAGACATTCTCATGCTGGTGCGCCGGTACCACCTTTTGCTAGGAGTGGTCGACTTGATACTAGATACAGGATGGAGTTGGGCGACCAACTCAGTGCATTGATTGTTGAGGCAGGCATTAGGCCCGCTCATTACAAAGACATACAGGTCAATGATAGGCTATTACAGATGTGGAGAGGCATGTCGCATGACATGTACAGCCTGATGCGGCATGTCATAGGAGCTACAACAACTGTTACGTGGCTGAGGAGGACTATTGCACGTTATAGGCATGGACGAGACGTAGCAAGTTATGGACAGTCCGTGAGCAGCGATTCATCATCTCATGGTCGTTCACCTCGCGCTGCGGCAGATGAGCATGAGCCGCCACGAGCATCTAGTAGCAGTCATCATGGAGATGAGGCTGGACCATCGACCACGTCCAATCAACAGCCTGTAGCATCCATCAGTACTCATTATCATGAGCAAGCTAGACCATCAACCCTCTAGGCTGCACCATTGACTGAGCAGGCCTCGATTAGTACCGCTATTGATGTTGTACCACTAGCTGATCCATGACATTTATATTACAGTTGTATATTTTTAACATTATTTAGTTATATATATATGGTCCATGTATTTTATGTTCATGTTGCAGTTGTAATTATTTTACATGTTGATGATCATCATGATGTGTATATTGTTAGGTCATGTTAGATATGTTCATTTAATGTACAACACGCAGTTGATAGATGTGTATGTGATAGCATGAGTTATTTGACATGAGATGTATATTTGATGTTTGTGTTGTGATGATGCTATACAATCCTAATTGTGTTTTGTTAGATGATCATGATCACGATGATTTTAGCGAATTTGAATGTGTTTTTTAGTCGAATATGATGTTTGTACGATGGTTATCATGATCGTGATGTTTAATAATTAATTTAATATTAAATGACCATGATATTTATTAAATATTACGTTGTGATTGTAATTGAAATTTTAATTTTAATTTTATGTAAAATTGTAAAATTGTATTTGTATTTGTAATTGTAATTTTAACTGTAATTGTATGTAAAATTTTAATTGTAATTGTAATATTTAATTTATTGTGAAACGATTGTAATTTTAATTTTAATTGTAATTGTATATATGAAAAATTGTGACAAATTGTAAAATTGTAATTGTAATTCTAATTGTATGTAAAATTCTAAAATTGTAATTGTATTTGTAATTGTAATTGTATGTAAAATATTTGTAAAATTGTAATTGTAATTGTAAATGTAATTCTAATTCTAATTCTAATTGTATGTAAAATATTTGTAAAATATTAATTGAATTACTGTGAAATGATTGTAACTGTAAAATTTTAATTGTAAATGTAATTGTATGTAAAATTAAAATTGTAATTGTAATACTAATCGTAATTGTATGTGAAATTGTAAAATTGTAATTGTAATTGTAATTGTATGTAAAATATTTGTAAAATTTTAATTGTATTAATGTGAAATGATTTTATTAAAATATGTAAATTTGTAAATTTGTAAATAATTGTAAAATAATAAATCTAGAATAATATGAATTTTTGTAACATAATAAAGTTTAGAAAATAATGCAAATAAATTCATGTACTTTAGAATTATCATTATTTTATTATGATTTTACATACCCAAAAAAATAACTTTATACAGTACGCCATTTCTAGCGGAGATTCCTGGTTTTTCATCCGGTGCTCTTATCATCATAACACACAGTGGTGCATCTTAGTACTAAGATGCACTGGTGCTTCACAACTCTTCCACACTGGTGCATCATAAAACACCGTGCCAAAACATAAACCTTGATCTTACGAAACCGCACCGGTGCGCCTATAAAACCCTGCGCACCGGAACACAGTTATTCTGTAAAGTGCAGTATTGGAGCAGCAGAGGGTTCGAATTACGGGAAAGAATTTTTCTGAGGAGATGAGGGTTTGAAAAGACGAGAGCTCGAATTTCAGCTAAGAATTTTATAGCAGAGAAAATGAATGATTCAAACAAAAAGACAGACAAATACGCTTAGAGGGATGTAGACGACTATATATCTCGAAAAAGTACAAAATGAGAAAAGGAGTACAGGTTGAGACCAGTAGATAGCATCCGGTTGAGGCCGGTGATAGGGTTAAGAGGTCTCATGATGGAGAAAGGGAGAGCAGAGTTGATGGAAGACAAATACATTTCGACGCTCTGGTGACTAGCAAGGTGAAACGGTCCTTCGAAAGCAAGGAGTCCTATTCGCTAAGGGATGTCAGAGAGATAGCAATTGAGTCTCTTGAACAGGCTAAGAGATCACATGAAGGTAACGATTCTCATTCTTACAAGGATGGCAGGGAAAGATTGGAAAATAGAGAAATATCAATCGAGGCAGTCGATAAAGCCAAGAGGCACCATGAAGGGAAGGATTCTCATTCCCTTAAGTACAACAAAGAAATATCAATTGACGTTTTTGATCGAGCTGGTAGGTCCCATGAAGGGAAATATTCTCCATAATGTGTTTAAAATCAACTGGGAGTATTGTCCGAGCTTCAGTTGGCTTACATAAACTTTTACCGGCAAAGCTGACGTCGCATAAAATCACATCTTTGACTTTCAATTGAACCTGAATGGCATCTATAACTTGTTTGAGTTGTGGTCCTAGGGATGAAACTAGTAAAAATTCTTCTTGTATTATAAATGGAAATCCAATGACCATTTCTGTGGGAAGAAAAGCATAGATACCTGCAGCTACCATATTTCCACTTGCAAATCGGTTTCCCATTGGAAAAGCTAATGTAATAGCCCATTTTGCAATGTCTTTCTTTTGCTCAACCCTATACTCATTTTCTATGGGAAACCATTGCCTCCACATGTAATAAGTGCATCTTCTAGTCAAAAATCGGTCTTCTTCTACTAACAAATGTAGAATGAAGGACTCGTTGTCATTGCTCCCGGAACATTCAAGGTCAGTTTCTCGTAAAACAGATATTGTATAAAAAAATTTAAGCTCAAGGTAGAAAGCACAAAGGAGAAAAGAGGAAATTGGAAGCCAAGATGGAGGAGGAACTTACAAATGAGCAAGCATATCATGGGGCACCTTTTCTTGTTGTTGGTTATGGAAAGGCTCAAGTTTCTTTTTCTGAAAGAAGAAGAGGTGTAGTTTTGAAAAGAAATGGCCCAAATATTTTCACAGCAAAATCTACATTTCTGACATGTCTAAAAACTAAAATACCTCCAACTTCAATAAACTTCTCAGAAACAAAACTTTCCCAACCATTTGCGAAACTTGCCCACGTCTTAACATAGCACATGTTCACATGCCACAATTGCCCACTTGGGCCCTGTAGTATTGCATCTTCACACGCCCTACATTGCATTATCTCCACATAATCAATGGGGACATCCTACAATAAACAAAACGTATTGGAAGAATAGTTATTTCCATCAATAATTTATCCAATTCCAATTCTCAATCCTAATTCTAATTCTAATTATCAAGAATAGAAAAAATTATAATTCTCAATTTCTATGGTTGGAGCTCACTAAATTTTGGTGTACACACCTAAAATTAATTTTGGTGCCTTAACGGAAAATCGGTGCTACTATACATATAATCGCACCGGTGCATTTTAGTTACTGCGCACCAGTGTCGGTGTTACAAATGGATGCACCGGTGCAGTTCTATTAAGTGATGCACTGCTGACGAATAAACACAAATAAAAAAAGTGCAACTCTATTTTCTTTAAGTGAAAAAAAAACAGCAAATTGAAAAATGGGTGGCAAAATATTTTCAAAAATATAATTTCACAAAATAATTCTTTAAATAATAAACACTTTTCATTATTTCATTATTTTTGCTAAAAATTTCAGCCAGATATTTGCAAGAGACATACCTAGAGCAAGAGAGCACGACAACACAGTGGAGCAGTGAAATACGTTCGAACAAAAGTATTCAGACAATTAGAAACCAAACCTCTGGTGATTCAAACCCTGTATCATAGAATTTCAAACCATCTCGTGATTAAATTTGATTATTTTTTTTTACTTTTTCAACATTTTTTTCCTTTTTTTGCAGTTTTATCCATTTTTACCCTAAACCCTTCATTTTGTTTTGTTTCTGCACTTTCTTCTCCCTATTTCAGTGATTTCATAATTAGGGCTTTTCATTTTAGAATGACATCCAACCCACAGGACAACTTGCATAGTCAGATCCCAATCTATTTGGTCCTTGCGTGAATTTTTGGAAAAAATGGATTTTTTTTTAGCGGTGCGCCTTGCGTAACCTAGCGCACCGGTGCACTGCATTATACACCGCACCACGCAAGTACGGTGTAATAAAAAAATTTAATCAGTGTGCCATATCTAAAATAGGGCACTGGTGAGCTATGTTAGGAGGACAGCACCGTACGGTCTATTATATTGTTTTTGTGGTGCGTTTATAATACACCCACGCACCGTCGTTGGTGCGTACATCATGAAAGGCGCACCAATTTCTTGAGATTTATTTTTTACCTGAAAACTTGACAATTTATTTATAAATATATTAATGAATGATATGGTACAGGTTTGAGATTGATAAAGAAATGACTGACAATAGATCAAGTAAAAAAAATATTGATAGCACATCAAGAAAATAAAAAAAAGGCAAGTTCTTTGTAAATTATTTACAAAAATATTATTTTTGAGCTATATGTAGGTTTAACTAATTGTATTGTTTATTGTGTATCATGCAGAGCCACAAAATGATGAAGCTCGATAAGATTATTTCTGATCTATGACCAGAAGAGCATAAAAGCTTGATGGAAAAATTGCAAAAAAATGAATCAAGTGAATGAAAAAATACTATCGATCCAATATGAGTTTCTTTTTTTAATTTTCATTAATAATATACTTAAAATTATTAGATAACATATGTCAAACAGTATATTAATTCACATCTTTTTAATGTTATACAGGGACCAAAAACTAAGAAAATGAATGTTGTTCTAAGAAAAGAAAAAAACAGAACATGAAAATGAAAATGAATTTCTCCTTAGCTCATCTGGAGAGGTGTTGGAGGTTAACAAAAGGGGGAAAATTTTTTACAAAAGTTTGAGGGATGTAGTGGAATGAATGTATAGACGTTCTTTCAAATGAAGAACCATCAAACAAATTGATTGAAATTGGGTTAAATATGGGTTGTCAGTATATGTTTGTTGGCTTGAGTGGTCCTGACCTAGGTTCGGAGGTTAAGGTTTTCCAACAAACCCCTATACTATTGGCCCTTTCGGCAGTGACCTACTTGCACAGGTCAAAGTCTCACCCGAACCAGTATGAGTGGGTGCTAGAACCAGGTTTTCGTACCCTGAGAGAGGATAGGTAAGCCAAGCAGAGCTGCATCCGACTTTATAATGACTAGATCGCATATCCCAGAACTGGATCTATAGATCTCCTTCGCATACACGTGTGCAAGTTCAACTATACTTAATGTACTTAACAAATCATACACTCCTAAAGCAGTAGTGCAGCATTACAATTATTCTTTGCATAAAACATAACATAATAGACCTAAATCGAAGGTTTACATAGTAGAACACTTAGCACAGTTACTTTCACAGCTTAACATAGAATATGCATAACATAACAACTATCAAAGATTCACATCAACAGTACAAATAGATTCAGTTACTCAACAACGTTTCTCATTCATTAATCCTTCAGATCCTTCTTACAATACCCAAACCTAACCTGCGCACACAGCAGCAGGGTCTGCGCACAGCATGACTAGGGAACTCCGCGCACACAGCCAGCAGGAGTCCTTTCCTCGGAAACCAAAACAGATCTACTAATCCATAATTCGCATCAATATCTCATCATCTTCTTCCTTATAATTAAAAATGTCCCTCTATTTATAAAAATCTAGCCTAATCTTTCCTATGGTCCGCACACCATGGTTTGCGGACTCTAGGTCTACCCTTTGACCCATTACAATGCTTTCGAGGCTTTGACCCACCCAAAAACCCCTGCGCTAGACTAATTATACTAAAAAATATGCAAAAATGGACTAGTTTCGTAGCTTGTAGGAGACCATGTTCCAATAGTACCCCAACATAATCTTGTGACTCATCCCGAGTCACTAGGGTGGTGCAATCTCTACCTGCGCACATAGGGCATTAATGGCTGTGATCAGTGGAGGCAATACTTCTTGACTCTGAGTGACAACACTCTACTTGATGTCTACAAGCTTCTGGGAGGTAGGTCCTTCAGTAGCCGTGGTAACACGCTCTAAGGTCTGGTTGAGTTGCTTGAACGCGCCATCAGTATCCTGTGATAGCTGGAGGGCTACGTTGGCCCATGTCTTCAAGCATTCTATGATGGCATGCTTCGTTTTTCGGAGTTCCTCAATCTTATCTTGGATTGATTTTCTAGTCTTCAAGTGTGCCAGATGCTGCACGGGGACTAAGGAGGGCAAGGTAGCTTCGATCTAATCGAAAGCGGCTTCATCCTGTCGCATGTCCTGATTGATTTTCTAAAGAACCGAGTTGAACTGCACCACTATCCAGAGCTGCATGGCCGACTTGAGCAACCGAGTACCTTGATCAATCTGGCCCGTAATGATGTTTGTAGCTTCTGTTACCAGCGCAGCACGCTAGGCTCGTACCTCTGGAGGTGTTGCAGGCTGTAATTGGGCTTGTAATGTGGTGATTTGCTGCTCCATTTGGGTCTTGAGGGCCTATATTTCGGTTCTAGATGTCTTTAGTGTTGGAACCAAGCCTTCTACTGTAGCTTGAAGTGGAGCTATAGCCGAGAGCTCGTCTTAGACCTTTGTGCTGAGCTGGTGGACCACTGTTTCAAGCTACGCCTTTTTCGAGATAGCTAGGGAGATATCTGTGGTCTATCATGCGATGATTGGCGTGGCCACATCGAGCTGTTGTTGTGTGGTCTGGTCGCGATGGTGGATCTCCTGAAGCACGGCGGTGTGGAAACCCTGTAACACCTCGCGGGGCAGCTTTGCCAAGTCCAATTGTAGTCTCATATCCACTCGAAGGTGGGTGCTGACCAGGACAGTGCTAGGCAACGAATAAGCATGGCTTTCTTTTACAGTAAGCTCGATACTGCTGGATGTCATGGGCTCTTGTGCCTATATTATGGTAGGGTGTAGCATATTCGTCTTTTTTTGGAGGTCATGAAGCTCAACCTGCATAGCATTGATTGCAGCCTTTTGTTGTGCTTCTATGGCTGCCCACTTATCCTCTATAGCTAGAGTAAGTGCATCTATAATTTTCTCGAGATAACCATCAGTTAGCGTGATCGTTACATCATATTCTTGGCGTTGGGTGCACTGATTTTTCTGGGGCCCCTTTGCAATCTCTATGTGCCGCTTCATACCCCGGAGGGACGTAGTATCCTTGTTAGTCAACCCTTTCGTTCGCAGGACTAGCTGCAAATCAACCGTGTTAGCACTTATGGTGATCTGCGGTGGTTGCGTAACATATTTTGTGGTTGCATTTGAGCCCGTCCGGCTGGACCCTGTGATCATCCTAGGGTTGAAAGGGGCATTGACTTCCATCATATAGCTATGAATCCAATCTGTGCAGGGTTCTAAGTCAATTCTCCACGCAGGGAGCCAAAGGGAAATTAGCTTATCAATTTCGTCATCCCCAGACCCCCTCAACATAATGTCTACAGGCTCTGGACTGGTAAGCGCCAAAGCGTCTGCGGGGCTAGGGGCTGCCATATTAATGTAAGGAGGGGATCCCGAATTTGGAGACTCATAGGCAGCGGAAGTAGGTTGATTGGGTATGAACAGAATGCTAAAGGTCCAGAGAATCATGCTGCAGCACAATACATGTGGGTTATAGAGATGATATGGAACCTTGGTCAGAGTTATCCTTTCTTCTTTATAGTGCCCGTGGTTGTCCAACGATAAGGGGAACCTTACTTGGAACTTACAAGAAATTGGCTCATTAATTTCCAGCCACCTGTTTTCCTTAATGGTAATATTCTCTTTTTACCAGAGTTCAATGTTCTGACTATCATCGTTCGCACCCTATGGGCTTCCCATGTATCTATTGACCTCGTACGAAGCATCTGTGCTGCTGGCGCATCCTTAATTATAGCCAAAGTAGGGTGTGTTTTAATGCGATTTAGGTGTAGTCTAAACAACTTGGCAATCATGCGTATCCCGTCTAGTTCGAAGTTTGAAACAGTTCAGGGATCATCCTTTCCTTCCTTTGGGTTGAGGCTGCAGTATTCAACCATGTGTGGTACTTGCCTTCCCCATGATTTGGATGCAAGGTACAGGCATGGTCTACCCCAAGTCAAGGTGTCAGTGTTTTGCAGAGCTACGTCGAGCGCTCTTGTGACATCCACCACCCTAAATGTTCGCAGAAAATCATCCCTCAAAGTCTCGCAATGGCGAGTGCACTGATGTAGCTCGGCATCTAAATTCCATGTAGCTGGGCACAGTCCTAGAGCATGGATAAATAGGTGGACCTGTTATTTTGGACTTCTGTCGCACCACTACGTTTCCCATGTGAGAAAATATATGCATGGATCTTCTGACCCAAGGAAATTTTTGATCCGTCTTGTAGTTGGAGCTTCAAATCGTAGGATCATCTTATCCCGACATTCCTCCCATTCCCAGAATACCTTCCCATGCGTCTCCCACTAGCACGCAGGTGTTCCGCGCAGGGCTAGCTTAAGGACCCATAGCCTACGTCCCTTGGGAACTTCTGCTTCGAATGCACGTAAACATTCCTTAATGTTACCCGAATCCCCAAAGTAGGGCAGGTCTCTTACCTTGGAGGAGATGCAGCAGAAGTTCCTTATGACCCGACGACATCGTAGCGCCAAAACCTCATGCAACCGGCCTTGCCAATTCTCTAGTTCCCCATTAGAGTTGAAAAAGCATTCACTGTCTTTTTCCCAGCAGAGTACTCCTTCCACCGTGGGGTTAATCCAATCTTCATCCTACGTAGTCAACTTTTAGATGTGATCCACTTCCTCCTCATCGCGCGCTAGCTCTGTATATCGTGCACCTTCCACAGGATCCAACGGTACTATTACTCGTGTACTGTTATTTTCAAACACCATACTTCGCTTTTTGAGGTTGATAACAGCCCCCATATCTATAGCCCAGTCCATTCCTAGGAGCGCAGGGTAGGGGTCTGCATCTTCTACGATTTATATTACCTCAAAGTCAGCTTGGTCCTTTACTCCTGCGATATCTACCATGATTTTTGGCAGCCTTCCTAGAGGGATGATCTTTTGTTGATTCACCATGCGCATCTGGATGGTGGACCATTTCAACTTAGGTTATCCCATTCGTTTCCATGTTTGTTTAGGTAACACCTTCGCATATAATCCAAGGTCCAAAATAACCTGATCCATCTCGTAGTCACCAATCTGCGCAGTCAACCGCATTTCTCTTCCGGTGCGTTTTTTATACCTGTATAGTTTGTGTACATCCTTGGTCCCTGGGGTCGGATCGGGCTGCACTGCGTAGCTATTCATTAATGCCTGAAGGTTATCTACAGACTTTGGGTTACGTAGAAGCTTCATACATGCCTGCAGAAAGGGCTCGACCCCCTCATCTATCTTGGGATGTGTCGGTACCTGCACAGTAGCTTCCCCTGCCTTAGCAAAGTCCTGGCGAGCTGTGGCTGTTATTTCTTGTCACTTTTTCATGTCCAATCCTTCTCGTCAGGTCAGAGGATCCATGGCAGCCTCTTCCTTTGTTCCCCGGGTGGCCATCCCACTACCTGTTATGACTTTCACACTTGGGTCCATGTTTCTTAGTTCGGCCTTAACTCTCTGCACATTCTGCGTAGGGGTGGGTTTCTTTTCCTACATTTTTGCTATTAAGATTGGGAAATATTCAATCACATGGTCCAGCTGTCTGTAATATCAGTAGGATTTCCATGTAGGATTTGGGCAGTCCCTAGAAAAGTGCCATGCTTCTCCACAATTATAGGAAATTAGCTATCTGCGTCCTCGACCTGCGCTTCCTCCCCGACCTCCTCCCCTGCCCCTTGCTGGAGAGCCACCAAAGCTCACAAGAGATCTGGGTGACGCAGGGTCTGATTGTAACCTATAAAATTTTCCTCGATCTATCATCGAATCATAAGTTCGACAGTTCTACTCATCGTGCCCTACCAACTGGTAGAACCTGCACCATTGTTGCTTCAGTTCTGGGACATACACTCCTATTTGGGGGCAATGGTTCGTATCGTGCAGCCCTGCTATGTGGCAGTCATAGCACCATAATGCAGATTATCTTGAGCCTGGACGCACTAGGTTAGGTTCTCCTTCCTATATGTAATCTGTCAATAGTGGGCACTAATCCTTCATATGTCCAGATACGCGACATCGTATGCACCATAGATCTGTGCTGGCTCCTTCTTCGTTCCTTTCGCAGGTTCTAAATTTCCATGTGCATAGCTCCGAGCTACTCTTGAATTTTTTGTACTCCTAACGAAGTATCTTCTCTGGGCGGAGCTTCTAGTTTCATAGCGACTTCCACAGTTTTTTCCTGCGACTTGAAGGTTTGGTGACTCATTGGTATGCGTAGGTGAGGCAAAAACATAGCGATGAACCATTCCGTATGTTGTCTATCATCATACTCAAATCCTCCTTCCCTAATTGCTCTCTTCAGTCGCTGATCAGCCTCCCATACAGACTCAGACGCTCCTTACTTGAAGTCCTTCACATCCGCTACTAGCTGAGAGTAAGATGTTGGCTTTCAGAACTATTGCTTCAGAGCGTCCTAAATATCTTGAATAGATGCATTCCCCTTCTAAGATATGTATTGCATATACCATTCCAGAGCTCTTTCTTCGAATGCCAAGGACAGTTGCACCCTCTTCACCGTATCGCTTACCATATTTTGTGCAGTCCATACGGAATCTGCAACAAACCAAAATCAGTCCATATCCTCATCTCCTACCCCCTTGAAGGTAGGTAGTTTTAGGTGCGCAGCCATATCACTGTCCGGCGGAGGTGCTAGTATGGGCGAATTCGTACCTCTGCGCGACCTAGATGGCAGTGTAGTTGGGAGGCTCTGCGCAGCCATCTCTCAAAAAGGGCTATAGATAGATCTTCCCCCTTCAAGGTTAGTTTGATAGTATTTACCACTACGTGTCGTGCTCTCTTCCGGATCCGAGGTCATTCACTCGGTATGACTACATAGAATACTCTTTTCGCACAGTAATATCTTAATCAGCAGGGGTAATGTCTTCAAAAACTTGCCCCAGAAACCTTTAAAGAATCTCTGCTCTGTTTCAGAGTAGGAGACGAACTGATCAATGGAAACTTCTATCACAAACCCTCCTAGCACACTGTCTACCCAGTGATCCACCATGCGAGTGATGGTATTATCAGTCCTTTCCAGGTGCTGGATCAACCCTAGAGTCCACTGAGTGACCTGTTCATCCTTCCAACACTTCTGGAACTCTACGAGCCTTGCCAGCCACTCCTGAAGCTCGATTGAAAATTTCACAAAGAAAATTTCATAGCTTTCCATAAGAATGTACCTGTCTTTCCAATTTTCCATCATTAACCTCGTGCTGCGATTCTCTTTTATTGCAAATTCCTGAATCTACTTTTCGAACCACTCTTTGATTTCCTTCCTCTCAGGCTTCCAGCACTCTCTTGTCATTACCCAATCCCTCTCTTAAAATGCTCCAGGTCCTAACAACGGAACCATTTTTTGGCTCGAGGGGTCTTGACCCAGGTTCAGAGGTTATGGTTTGCCAACAAACCCCTATACTACTAGCCCTTTCAGCAGTGACCTACTTGCGCAGGTCAAAGTCTCACCCGAACCAGTATGGGTGGGTGCTGGAACCAGGTTTTTGCACCCTGAGAGAGGATAGGTAAGCCAAGCAGAGCTGTGTCTGGCTTTATAATGACCAGATCACATATCCCAAAACCAGATCTATAAATCTCCTTCGCATCCACGTGTGCAAGGTCAACTATACTTATTGTACTTAACAAATCATACACTCCTAAAGTAGTAGTGCGACATTACAGTTATTCTTTGCATAAAACATAACAGAACAGACCCAGATCAAAGGTTTCCAAAGCAGAACACTTAAAACAGTTACTTTCTCATCTTAACACAGAATATGCATAACATAACAGCTATCAAAGATTCGCATCAACAGTACAAATAGATTCAGTTACTCAATAACCTTTCTCATTCATTAATCCTTCAGATCCTTCTTACAATACCCAAACCCGACCTGTGCACACAGCAGGACTAGGGATCTCCGCACACACATCCAGCAAGAGTCCTTTCCTCGGAAACCCAAACAGATCTACTAAGCCACAATTCGCATCAAGATCTCATCATCTTCTTCCTTATAATTCAAAATGTCCCTCTATTTATAACAATATAACCTAATATTTCCTATGGTCTGCACACCATGGTTTGCGGACTCTAGGTCTACCCTTTGACCCATTACAATTCTTTTAGGGCTTTGACCCACCCCAAATCCCCTGCACTAGACTAATTATACTAAAAAATATGCAAAAATGGACCAGTTACGCAGCTTGTAGGAGACCCTGTTCCAACAATGTTGGCATATCATAAATTAATTGTGGAATTTGTAAGCATCTATCGATCTTGTTTTACTTAGTTCCATCTATAATTAATAGAACAAAAAAATCTTTTATATTAAATATATGATTTGTTATGGGGTATAAAACTTGCAGGAAACAAAGTATGGAATTGAGCCAATAGACGAAATTTTGAAAGATGGCATGTTACATGGTTTTGAAAGAATGTTTATAGTATATGATTCAATTGTTGCTATGGTACGTCATTTTTCTTTTCGATTTACATTGATGTATATTATTTAATATTTCAATTTTCATTATTCTCACCAATGTATATACACTCATTACAATTTATTTTTATGTTTGTAGACGGAAGGTGAAGAAGAAGAAAACAATCAACACCGTGAACAAATATAGTCAAAAATAATAAGTCATAGAAGTATTTCTATAAAAGACAAGATTTATATATGACAGATGATCACTATGTTTATCAGCAGGCGTTGTATTTTTTGAAATATTTAAACCGTGTGAAATCAGACATTTTGTTTAATGTAATGGACATAGTGTCCCAATTGAAAGACAAAGGGATACCAATAACTGTCCCATTTTGTATATATAAGATAGTCTTTGTCATACAAAATGGGACAGTTATTGGTATCCCTTTGTCTTTCAATTGGGACACTATGTCCATTACATTAAACAAAATGTCTGATTTCACAGACAAATATTTCAAAAAATACAACGCCTTGCTTTGATATCCAAACATAGTGATCATCATTCTTCACTTGAATTGCTGTCACTGCTAGAGCTACTTCTATGACTTGGGGTTATTTTCAGGAATGTTTTGTTCACGGTGTTGATTGTTTTCTTCTTCTTCACCTTCCGTCTACAAACATAAAAATAAATTGTAATGAGTGTATATACATTGGTGAGAATATATTTATTATATATATATATATATATATATATATATATATATATATATATATATATATATATATATATAATAAAATATGTTTTAATTTATTCTATTGTGCTCTCCATTAATGTCACTATTACGTTCTCCATTGTTGTTCTCAAAGGCACTAATAAAAATTTAGTTAATATGAATATTGTTATAAGATGTGTCGACAATAATGAATTTAGAAAAATCAGAATAATTGCACTGTCACAGGTCGATGTTTCTAAAAAATACAAAATAAACACCGGTGTGTGTCACTTACTGTACATCGGCGCTTTTGTATGCTGCAGCTATTGGCGAGGAAAAAGATCTCTTAAGAAAGACCCAGGTTTGGATTAGAGGCCAACAAGGATTTCCACTGTAGTCTAGCACCACGCTGGCATTTTCACCCTGCTCCGAGGAGAAGAGAGTCTCACCCGAGGCATGCCGCAACCTTACTAAGATTGGGAGTAGATTGATATCAGTCTAGCAGATTAAATAGTTATGAACCAGAACTATCAAAGAGCTTAACCAAACACAACATTACATGGGTGATATTCCTTAGAAATTCATTCAGAAAGACAATCAATAAAATTTTAAAATACTACCATACTAATCAATCTGGACTACAACATTTATTGGGAACAACAAACTCTGATCATACTATAATTCACTTATCAGCAATAGACTATTACAACGCTCCTTAACATGAGCTTTTAACAGAACAGATTACAAAGAGGTCCTATCTAGTGGATTAGAACACAGAGATACAGAGAGATAGAGAACGGAACAAAATAAACAGAGCTCTCCTACAGCTCCTGTTCTCTCATTCCTCCTGTGCCAACCTTCTTTCTTCGCTAGCCGGCTACCTATTTGTTCTACTGCCAGCACAACTGACAATTCTTCCTTTCTTCTCACTTGGCTATCTTCTACTTCCTTATGTTCATCAGGAGTTCTACTGCTTTTTTCCTGCCACATTCTTCTACCAATTGTGCTTGCTCCCGCAACATCCGTGCCACCTGTTCTTCACTCCTTCATAACCTTGATAGCTCTCTGCCTACCATGGTTGCGTCCCGCCACATACTATCCGCAACTCAAAACTGTTTGATTTCAAAACAAGGGCCCCAACAGGCCTCGACCACATCCTATTGACTCGCCCCGATTCAACTTCTTTTCACTGTCTCTATTTCCATCGGTCCGCTCGACCCTGTGTTCTGCTCTGCTTGTCCCCTTTCTATCGACTGTCTAAAAAAGGGCCCCAATTATGGGACCTGTGTTAGAGTTGATGCCTTGAGTTCCTGAAAGGTTGTCAGGGCGTGATGCCATCCTTGCATGAGCGATTCAGTCTGCGCTGTGACCTGCATGACTACTTCCTCCTTTGAAATAGCTGGCAGGCTACTGAAAACATTATGGATTTTCATATCGGCCTCGGAGACCAGTCGTTGCATTGTTTGGGCACTAGTTTTTATCGGCTGTCTCAATTCCCGAAGGGCTTGCTTGCTGCAGTTGAGTTCTCTTCAATCTATTATATCTGGACCTCCAGAGCGTCCGCTTGAGCATATAGTTGGTCGATTCCAATAGGGTCTGTGGCCTCTTGGATCTCCTTTGATACTTTTTGTAGCTATAATGAAACCGGTTGAGACTTCCGTGTGAGCAAGGTCGAACATTCCTGTAGACCCTTCAGTAGGTCATACACTTCTTTCGCTGAAGTGCTCAAAACTTCCTGCATTTTTTTTTATTTGGCTCTGTCTCTCGAATATCTGCTCTGTGTATACAACCGCTAGGTTTGGCAATGCGGTCCAGGCGGCCAATGCTGCTCTGAGTTCCTCATTTTCCTGATGGAGGTTCGAACATGCCACCCTAATGTGGACCGCGCGTTCGACTATATCATTCTCATTTATCCCTTCTAGTATTTGGTTGTTGTTGGCTGTTACTGTGGGCCAAAAGTCCCGGAATATTCTTGTCACTGTCTCCAGTTGTTCTTGTAGATTACCCTTTTCTGTCCTCAGTTGTTCATGCTCTTCAGTAAGAGTGTTGATTTGTAATTGTTGTTGTTCGCATCTTTGCTGGAGCTCCGAGTGGAGCCCTTATGCTTACTGTGATGCTCTCTGAATTAAATGGTATAGTTGGGTTTTTCTCGATGTCTCCATGCTCTCAGCATAAATGTTTCCATGATCTGGCCGTCGTGCTTGAAGTGGTTGTCCACTGGTGATAGATTTTATTGATTGTGCCTGTGGTGACTGTGGTGGTGTTTGTTGTGGCAGAAGGTTACTAGAGTCAGCCATATTTAGATCGAGCATCATTTCTTGGGCTATCAAATTGGCTTAATGGAGTGGACTCTGCTCGGGGAGCGAAGCATCTATTTCTTCCATAAAATGTTCTATCTGATTTAAAAGCTCTGTTAACGTAGCATGTTCAACTAGGGTTTGGCTAACTAGGGCTATTTCTGGTGTACCTGAGTTAAGTTTCACCTCGGGGTCATCATTTGGTCTTCCTCTGACGATTGGGTTTGATACGGTGGCTGATGAAGTGGAGGGTGTGGTAATGGGTGGTTCCTGAACAGTGGATGAGGCGGGGACCGATGTTTGGCGAATGCGAGGTGGAGATATGTGAATATTTAAGAAATCGACGGGGTTGAAGGGTGGTAGCCCCCTAGTCACCTAGGGCTCCACAACAGGCTCTTCCCTGATCGGTAGTCCTATACTCAAAGGTCGCAGTTGATCATCCCCGGTGAGATCAACCACTGTACTAGATATTGCGATCTTGGCCTTTTTTGCTTTTGGTGCCGCTACTGGGGGTTTCCCAGCTTTATTCTTTCTGACCACCACTGCAATCATTGGGGGTCGTGAGCTAAACAGAATGTGGGGTATTGGTGCTATCAGGGAGGCCATGGCGGAAGATGGTTTGGAGTGAGATGCCTGAAACTCTAAAAACGTAGAAAATGCAGTGGAATCACTTGTTAACACTTGAACTACTTTATTAAAATTTTGTACCTTTGTGTTTAACTGCTCAATGATTGGGGATAGCTGCAACTGTGCCATCCTAGTCACCATTTGCTCTGAAGTATCTCCCGGCAGTGGGTTTGGTAGCATCCCATCAAAGATATAGGTGTAGACTCCGCTTCTAACCTCCATCGCTACTTCTGGCCATGAACAGACTTCTAGGTGGAAGGATGTTTCATCAATTTAGAACTTTAATGGCCTCATTTTGAAAGTAGATTCTGGTACGCATGTTGACCTAATAAAGGTTTGCTTGTGGGTAACTCCAAACCATATCTGCGCGCTATAACCATCCAACAGAATCCCCGGATACCTTCCAAGGCACGAACTTCATTGCTAATGGTTGTCCTGTTTCTATCTCCACAGGTACTCAAATGCCTGGAAACGTCCATTTCCACATTGCTAGTGCCATAATTAGATATCCGTAGACGAATCTAGTTTCCCTCTTGTAGTTTTCCTCGCAAGCTTCAAATAACTCATTCAGAGAAAATGAGCACTAGTTTAGTTGTTCCCCTTGGACACAATGCTCCGCAACCGTAATCGTATCCAGCATTCATTCTCCTTTTCTGTAGTGCCTCATCGTTTTACTTGCAATTAAGTAACAGGTGAACTTGACCTTTGGCTTTTTTATCAAGTCAATTTTGGCTCCTTTCCCCCCCTCTTAGTGTCGTACTTTGTGTAGTAGTCATTATCTCCGATCTTCTTCGCCCTCTTGGATACCATCTGGAATGTTGCTGAGACATCCTTCCCTTCCATTGATAGTCCAGTTAACCTGTGTATGTCCTCCACATGAATTGGGATTTGTTTCCCTAGCCATAGTAAACCATTATGAATTCTGCTAAACAAGAACTTGGTGCACTGCATTGCAGCGCCTGTAACACTGAACACCGGGAGATCTCTTAAGTTCACGATGGTAGACTGTTGAATGCCCCATCACTGTGGTAGGACTCTCGCCGCTTTCTGCCCTACTTCTGTGGCATAATTCTCCATATATACTTGTCTCTTCATTGCTAGAAACTCGAAATAGTCCATGAAGTCGGTGTCGATCAATGAGGCAGTGTCGTATTTCCCCACTAACGATTCCATCTTTTGAACTATGTTATCAAGCTCTTGCTCCACAACTGCTGGTGTTGCTCTTGTCATTTTGGCTCTTCTCTGATACACCTGTAGAACAACTCCTTCTCTTTTCTCTTGAATTCCTTCTTCCGCATGCCTTCTCTGCTCTTCTTCTGGTTCTGCTTCTCTTTCTCCCTTGGATGTTTCTGGTTCTAACTCAGATTTTTCCAGCATTCTCGCACTTCTTTGCATGTGGGTTATGTAATTAACCGGCACGGGTGAGGTTGATGAGACCCCATAGCTAATCAATTTCCCCCTAGCCTCATCCATGGCTACAATCATGTGATTAGTTACCGGCTGAGGTGGGTTGTGACAATGCTAACTGTGGCTTTGGGATTTGGGCAGATGCGACGGTTGGTGGTTATGCCTTATTATGGAAAATTTATTACAGTATGGGTGATGCTACTTATGGAAATTATTTACAAATCTTGGTAATATTACAGACTGACACAGGTACTACGCGTAATGATGATGGGCTGATGTTCGACACACTTTTCTATCTGACGTGGATGACACATTGGACACTACCCTTCCCTGACCACAATTGGTTGCATTGCGGTCACTGCAACACAACTATACTTATTTTTCTGTTTTTGCTAAAGTGGAAATCCTATCTATGCTCTTCTCAGGTGCGAGAGATTTATTGATACTATTCTACCCTACTGACTCCTCTCAGTTGCGAGAGTTATTGGAATTGGAAATGAGTAACTTACTCTTGATAGGGCTTTAGGCGTGCACTATTCACCCATCCTTGTAGAACTTGGTCGTCCAGTTGTGCTAATCGAACTGCTCCTGAATCTTTTATTTCTATCACATAAAATGGCCCTAGCCAATGCATCTACAGTTTCCCTAAGAGCTTCTGGTACTTACTATCATAGAGTATAACTTTCCCCCGACCTGAAAAGTCTTGCGCTTTATGTGTCGATCATGCCAAGCTTTTTGTCTATCCTTTTGTACCGTTTGGTGAAATTTTGAAAAAAATCGTTCTTCCTCGATGCCTTGTAATTCTTGCAGTCGTTCCTTTAGCGAGTCCTCTTCGGATAGTTGGAGTGACATTGCGACTAGGAGGCTGGGTATGATGAATTCTGCTGGGACTACTGCTTCTCTCCTGTATACTAGCTAGAATGGTGTTTGGTTGTTCAGTCACTTTACCATTGTTCAGTATGCCCATAAAGTTGTTGGTATCTGCTCATCCCAGTCATCTCTTTGCGCATTGCATATTTTTGTTAGGCCCTTCTCCAGTATTTTGTTGAATGCTTCTACCGTATCGTTCACTTACAGGTGATACAAACTGCTTTTACGATGTTGTATCATGAAGCTTTCTAGTAGTGATTTAATGGTGTCATTGATGAAGCGTGTACCCTAGTCGCTAGTCAAGCTCTTTGGACAACCGAATTGGCTGATTATGTTTTCAAATATAAACCTGGTAGCAGTCTCTGCTGTGCAATTTTTTACTGGCAAAGCTTCCACCCACCTCGTCAAATAGTCTGTTCCATTATTATGTACCTCGCCTACGAGTGTCTTGTAGCTGGTGTAATTGGTCCTACAAAATCGACTGCCCATTTTTCAAATGGTTGTAGTACTTTTATCGGATGAAGTGGAAGTTCATCTCTATGGGATGGTCGTCCCATCCACTGACATATGTCACATTTCTTAACAAATTCTTTGTTGTCCATATGTACTGTCGGCCACCACAAACCTGCTTGTAGTACCTTTCTTGCCGACGGTTTTGCTCCCACGTGTCCTCCCACAACCCCATTGTGGCATTCCCATAGTACCGCTTCCCTTTTATGGTCCATGACACATCTCCAAAGAATATGGTCCAGTCCCATCTTATATAGGTGTCCTGCTATGAGTTGGTATTCTGCAACTCGAACTACCAGGTGTCTTTTTTGGACTAATGTATATTCCTGTGGACACTATCCTATCGTGAGGTAGGTTGCTATTTGGTCCAAATATTCTGGGATGGCTTATACTTTGAAAAGATCACCGTCTGGTAATTGATCATCTAGAGATCATCCATTTTCTCCATTCTCTAGTCGAGACAGGTGATCAGGCCCTACATTCAATCTTCCTGGCTTTACAATCACCTCAAAGGTGAACTCCTGGAAGAGTAGGAGCCACCTACAGATTCTTCCTTCCAAAACTGGTTTGTTTACAAAATATTTCAAAGCTGAGTGGTCTGTGAAAAATTTAAACATACCTCCCAACAAATAGTGGCAGAAATTCTGAAGGCAATACACCATTGTCAATGCCTCCCGCTCTGTTGTGGTGTAGTTCCGTTCTGCTGTGGACAATTTTCGACTTGCAAAATATACCAGGTGGTCAACTGAAGTGTCCCCTGGTTGTGCCAAGACTACTCCAAGTGCAATGCTATAAGCATCGACGTGCACATGAAATTGTTCGTCCCAATTTGGGTGAACCAATATTGGCGCACTTTCTAGTTTTTCTTTCAGGTTATTCAGGGCTGTTCTGCAGCTCTGTGTTCAGTGAAACTACTCAGACTTCCGCAATAGCTTCTCTAAAGGGGCTGTTATCTTCGCATAGTTGCGGATAAATCACCGGTAGTAGCCTGTGTGGCCCAACGGTGATCTCATCTGTTTTACCATTTCTGGTGCCTCCATGTTGACTATCACTGCTACTTTGGTTGGGTCCACGCAAACTCCTTGGGTAGATACCACGTGTCCTAGCAGTGTTCCAAACGGTACTACAAAGATACACTTATTTAGGTTCAACGAGATCTAAAGTTGCCTACACCTATCAAAAATTATTCTTAATAACGTTGCATGGTCTTTTAATAAGCTACAGACTGTCCAGTCATCCATGTAGACCTCTAAGAACTTGTGGATGTACTCCCGGAAAGCAGTTATCACAATGAGAGAAAATATTGCAGGTGCATTTTTTAATCCGAATGGCATCACATTATACGCGAAAGAGCCCCATTCAGTGGTGAATGTTTTCTTTTTCTTATCTTCCTTTGCTATCCTTACTTGATGGTATCCTGAGAATCTAGCGATGAACGAATACGCCTCATTTCCCGCAACAGTATCTAGGACCTCATCACTAAACGAAGTGGGAAATGGGTCATGGATACAGGCATTATTTAAGCTCCTGTAATCAAAATAGACTCGAATCTCAGACTTCTCCTTTTTATTTTGTATAACTATAGGACTTACCCACTCTACTTCCTCTACTGGGAATATTAATCCCGCCTTTAAGATCTTGTCGATCTATGCTTCAACTTTTTCCTTCACCCTTGGATTCAGACGATATGGTATATGTTTCACAGGCCTTGCGTCGGGCTTCAATATTATCTGCCTCTCCCCCATATCCCCTTTTATTCCCTTTAGATTTGCTACCGATGAAGGGAACAAGTCCACATATTCCTGCAGTAGACTGTGTATCTCCCTAGTTGTCTGTTCATCCCAATAATCCCCAATTGTCGCTATTCTTAGCTTATCTTCTGTTCCAATATTTAGTTTCTTGGTTTTTAATGGTAGTAGGTGAGTCCCTTCTATCGTCAGTTCTTCTTTGATATCCCTCTCCCCTTCCGTCTCTTAAAAATACATATGCCTGAGATCTTCTAGATTATCATCATCCATTTCACTATTTATCTTTTAACATGCTACCTTTTTTCTGTCGCCAAGGTTTGGAAATGGCTGCTCATCCTCCTTTTGAATTTTTGGTAAGAACAGTACCTTCTTTATAGCCTGCAAAGCTTGTGTGACCAGTTCTGTTTTTCCTTCGAACAAGAAGCATTGTGTAAAGTTATCCGCAACTTCCCGCCATGTGCTGGTCCCTCTTTTCTTTTCTTTCATTAGGTACCCGGCCTGTGGAATCAAGTCCAGAGAATGGATAAATCTATGTACCCATAGCTCTTTTGGATATCCTGTAGTTTTCCATTGATCCTCACATTCCTTCAGATGGTTTATGGGGTCTGATTCCCCTTGGTATTTCTCTTTAACTCGAGGTCCTTCATCTTCCTTAAATATTGCTTCTGTTAGCCAAAAACCAAAAACATACTTCATAACTAGCCTAATATCAGAACATCGCAAGTAAACACACCGACATCTTTTACACTTATAGAGAGAGCCCTCTCTGAGTCCAGGAAGGCTAGGTCCTTGGGCTCCAAAGCTTGGTTTGATGTTACATCGTCATTTGGCTAGCCAATCGGCCAAATCACGGGACTCTAACACTTTCAATGCTTGCACAACTCTACCCCATTGCGACAATGAGTTGCAGTGGTTACTCCACCATCTTACCGATGTGGACTGTAATTCCATGTCCATTAGTGGTACCCTATGTCCTTCTGGTACCTTATATTCTATTTCTCTTATGAAAATGTTTACATCGTTCATATTGGATAAAGTTGGGTAATTCCTTACCTCAGTCCCAATCCAATTGATTCTTCTAATGTTGGCGCATCTCCTTGTATTGGTCTCATACCCTCCTTGCTACCAATCATCCCAAGCTATTTCTAAGCCTAATTCTGAGCTTTGCATGCTTCTCCAGCTTATAAAGCCGCTTGTTATTGTGTTGATGTAATCTTCCCTTCTTCCTGCGATCATTTGATAAAGATGGTCCATCAGCTGAACATCTTCTATGTTGTCTACAGTCTCTGTGTATCTTGGACCTTGATATGGGTCGAGTGGCTTAGCGAATCTGACCTCCCCATCCTCAAAGATCATCAGTTCTTTTTTTAGATCTATTATTGCATAATTTTCAAAGGCCCAGTCAATTCCCAATAATGTAGGATAAGGATATTTATCCCCCATGATGTCGATGACCTCAAATTCCGTATGTGTCTTTACTCCTGTAATATCAACTTCAACTTCCTCCAGTCTGCCTATGGGCACAATGTAGTACTGGTTCGCCATTCGAAGTTGGATTGGTGACTATGTTAATCTTGGCTTTCCGAATGCTTCCCAGGTTTTTCTTGGTAAAATATTGACATCGGATCCCAAATCAAGCATGGTGTTTTTAATTTGGAAACCCATAACTTGGGTGTTTGCTTGGAACTCTTTTCCTGTCCCTCTTTTATTTCTTTTCACTCTCTGGACATACTTCTGGGTTGCGTCAGATGATTCCCTTGATCCTGTGTTCTTCTACACCACTCCTTCTAGATTCTACTTTAGCTGCTCCAACATTGGTGCGTTGTTAACAATTTTCAGGAATAGATGGAACCATTCTTGAATGATAGTAATTGAATTGGCTTGGTGTTTTCCTGGGTTTGCGGTAACTCAATACCTTTGTTTCCCCCCAGTTGGGCAAATGTTTCTTCTACCTCTTGGAAAAATTGTTGAATATGTTGTTTTGGTTTGATCAACTGTTTTGGGGATGCTGGCCTGATCAATTTTATCGGGTCCACTGTACGTGCATCTTCCCCCGTTATCTTGCCTCCTCATGTCACTATGGCCACGCTCTGCATTGTCTGAGTCTCCATTATCCTGGGTTCTGCATTTACTAGATTTTTTCCCCTTTGTGTAGTTCTTTACTGCCATATTTTAATGAGCTTAGGGCAATCTTCTGTTTTGTGCGTGTTAACCCGGCACTGGGAACACTAGGGTATCCTAGGAAGTGGAAATTCCCTAGCTACGTGTCCTTCTTGGTCGTAGTTATAACATCTTGCTGGACCTCTACCCCCTGCTCGACCTCCTCTCATGCCTCCTCCTCTTCCTTGGGGAGTCTCATTCACTCGGTATGAAGGCCGGTCCAATCATTCTGCCAATGCATCTAGAGCTCTACATTGCTCTATGTTGTGTGTTGTTGAGGCACATAACTCACAGTATGTGTTATTCAGAACGGTGGAATATTTTTTCAAAATAGGGCATAGGCGAGGTGGATGACCCATGTTCTTACATATTTCACAATACTCAGTAGTGGTTGGATTTGTTGCGCAGGGAACCCCGTGTATTATTGTTGCGATGGATATATTCCCTGGGTGTTTATCTGTGCCACTCCTCCCACTGGTGTAGCCCCTTGTGCCCCTACGGCCAATGTCCCCCCATTCTGACCCTGCAACCGAGGACATTCGGTTACTACATATCCTTCCATTAGACAGTGTGTGCACCATACATTCGGTCTTGCTGGCCACATTGGTTAAATTTCCTTGAGTTTCTTTTTCAAGCTCACTATTTGATGATGCAACCCCATTATAGAGGGGTCCTGTATTGCTATTCCTCCCTTAAACACTTACGGATAACCCGCCATGGCTTCTATCTTCATTGCTTGCTCCAGTGCATCCTGCAACGTCTCGATCCTCTGTTGAGTTAATGGAGTTCTTGTAAAGGGTAGTAGAGCTTTGATGAACCAATCCCTTTGATGGTTCAGATCGATTGGATAGTTGAGTTTTCCAATTGTTTCTTTGAATCTCCGCATTAGATCCAAGCAGTCTCTCCTTCCCGCTGCTTGATTTCCCACATTTCTAACAGACCCTACTGGTCTATTTAGGGCAGTTTGAACTCCTTAATGAAGTCCCTCTTCACATCTGCCATCGCTGGATTTTGATGAGATTCAAACCACTTTATAAACCAACGTAGAGCTCTCTCCCTAAGAGTGGTTTGAAATTCTATTAACTTCCCTGCATCTGGTGTCTTTCATGCCCTCCATATGGCCTCGCAGAGGTACCAATGCTGTTCCACATAATCATTACCCCTCCCAGAGAACTTTGGGTATCGGGTAAGTGATCCCGCAATATTCCCTTGAGTAGGAGTTACTAAAATGAAGTCGTTGGTTCCTGGTTGTGAGATGGTACCACTAGAAATTCTACTACCAGTGTGTATTATTGCTAGAGACTGAATACTATGCAACTTGCCTAATTCATGCAACTTAACAAAAATTTCACTTAGTGGTTGATAAAGCACTAGGGGAAGGTTGGGACTAGAGCTACTTGAACTTTGGGGAATAGGATTACCTTGAGATATGAATGTCGACCTCTCTTGGAATAGTTGTTCCATTGCAACATCCAACTCCACATCAGACATCTCCTCGAGACGCGCGTCTACATCTTCTCCGTTAGACTTCTTTCCTTTCTCCCTCTGGGTTGGGTTCCTATACACCTTCGAAATTCTTTAACGATCCCTCCTATATCCTGGGGACCCACCTGACTTTCCGCTTCCTTCGTCATCTAAGGCGCCTCCTCTTTGTCTTTTCAACTACTTTCTTGTCTCTTTAACTCCTTCATCACCCTTTCTCGCCACTTCTCAGCAATCTATGCCCTCCGATGTGCTCGTCACTCCCTTATCCTATTAGAGGTCTCGACATCCATACCCCTACTCCCCATTTTCACTGTTCTTGTAGCATCTCTCCCTCAGTCCCTTCCCCCAGCACAGGAGTTTTATGCTTCGATCTCAGATTTTTGGAACCCCATTAGTCCTTCATCTACCATCAAGGATTTAATCAAAAATGGAATCTCCTTCAGTAGCTTCCCCTGTAACCTAGATCTAAATATATCCTCTGCCCTCGAAATGGACTGGTAGCACTCCGCTGAAAACTCCACTATGTATCCGTCAAAGGTATATTCCACCCAATACTCTATAGCTCGGGTCAACTTGGTATTTAACCGATGAAGGGCCATCAGATCTTCATGCACCCACTTGCGACTGACTTTCCGCGACTTTATTTTGGTTACTCTGGTCTGGAGCCTTCGCAACCAGTTGTAGAGTTCTTCTGGGAACTTTCCCCAAACGATCTCATAAATGTCGTTGGCAAATTCAGAAATAAGAACTAGATCTTTGACCGGCTTCTCCCTTTGTTGTCTCAACTCTGCTTGCTGAGTGATGAACTGATCTAGGTGGTTATCCCACCAGCTTCGTATTTCTCTTTCGAAGATTCGAGATACCATGATCTAGCTCCCAAATGAAATTTCAGTTCCCAGCAACAGAACCATTTGTTGGCGATGAAAAATGTCTCTTAAGTAAGACCCAGGTTCGGATTAGAGGCCAACAAGGATTTCCATTGTAGTCTAGCACCATGCCAGCATTTTCACCCTGCTCCGAGGAGTTGAGAGTCTAACCCGAGGCATGCCATGGCCTTACGAAGATTAGGAGTAGATTGATATCAGTCTAGCAGATTAAATAGGTATGAACCAGAACTATCTCAGAGTTTAAGAAAATGCAACATTACATGGGTGATATTCCTTAGAAACGCATTCAGAAAGACAATCAATAAAATTTTAAAATACTACCATACTAATCAATCTGGACTACAACATATATTGGGAACAACAAACTCTGATCATATTATCATTCACTTATCAGCAACATACTATTACAATGCTCCTTAACATGAGCTTTAACCGAACAGATTACAAATAGGTCCTATCCAGTGGATTAGAACATAGAGATACAAAGAGATAGAGAACGGAACAACATGAACAGAGCTCTCCTACGGCTCCTGTTCTCTCATTCCTCCTATGCCAACCTTCTTTCTTCGCTGGCCAGCTACCTATTTGTTCTACTGCCAGCACAACTCACAGTTCTTCCTTTCTTCTCGCTTGATTGTCTTCTGCTTCCCTCTGTTCATCAGGAGTTCTACTACTTGTTTCCTACCACGTTCTTCTACCATCTGTGCTTGCTCCTACAATAGTTGTGCCACCTGTTCTTCACTCCTTTGCAACCTTGACAGCTCTCTGCCTATCGTGGTTGCGTCCTACCACGTACTATATGCAACTCAAAACTGTTTAATTTCAAAATAAGGGCCCCAACAGCAGCGCACTGGTGTGTTTCTACAACCTATTGGCACTGCACAAATACCAAAACCAATTAAAAATCTTGGTGCATTTGAGCGATACTACGCACCGGTGCTTTTCTGTGAGACTATGCACTGGTGAATTTGTACGACGTATGGGCACCTTACAAATACCAATACCAATTATAAATATCGATGCGTTTGTTTGATATAGAGCACCGATGCATTTCTATAAGTCTACATACCGGTGCATTACGATGACCTAAGGGCACCGCACAAATCCCAATACCAATTGGTATGGCCCCGTGCGTTGTGTTAGCCCCCTATGAATTTTTTGACAAGAAAATAAGAGGCTAAAAATTTTTTGAGCCTTAAAGGAATGCATTTCCTCTGAAAACACATCATCCTTAAAGCCTCCTATGCCTCTTCCCTTTATAAAACCTCCTCTGCTGACTCCCATTACAAGGTCTCATTGATTGTAAAACTTGTGCTCCAAAAGGCCTTCATTTACCCCTCATACTCCTGCAGAATCCTCCATTTCATCCCTTTCTCCATTTTTCAAAGCCTCCCTTTCACCCAAAAATCTCTCCCCTAGTCCTTCTAAACCTTCCCAAAACCCCCTCTAAACCATACACACCCCCCTTGTTTGGATTAAAAATTCCTTATTCCCTCTATCGTTACCCTTTCCTACCCTCACATTGCATTAAAATGGGCCAAAAATCCACATTTCTTCCCATTGCAGGCCTAGACCCTTTCGGCCAGCCCCCTAAAATTTTCCCCCCATGTGACCTGGGTGCTAGAACCAAGTGCTAGCCCTGAGAGCGCTTACCGCAAAAGGATATCGGGCGCAATATTAACTGTCGATTTGTACAGATCGGACGGTCTTCACATATCAGTGTCACCGCTCCGATTGCATATCCACCGTCTATTCAACCCGCAAATCAACGATCAAAATTTCACCAGCCCCGATGGTCCCCATGCCAAAGCACTGTTTAAACCCGTCGGTTTCCATTGCACTGCCTTTCATAGGGCAGGTGGTATTTTTCGTTTCGGAGCGATTCCACTCACCGCCAGACATGTGGCACGATATACACGTATGTCATCTGATCTATGGCCAGCCATCCAATGGTGTTTGTGCCCCCAAGATGCTCGGGAATTAACCAAGGCAAAGGCGACCCCTGGCCCATTGTCCATCATCCTCCAATGCATTTTCAACCATCGATCTCCTCTTGAGATCGGATGGTCCAGATTAATTGCATGACCCACCATTGACCGGCTCCCGCCACATCATTATTCCACGTGTGTTCGTCATTTATATTGCATTCAAAGGACCTAATATCACTATTTTGCATTAAAACCTGCTGCATTCCGCCAGCTTTCGCCATGACCGTTTTCCGTCGTCTCGTTACATTCTACACCATAATCCTCCACTGTTCTACCATGCTGCACTGTCATTCTTGCTATCCCCACTGCACCCACCTTCCCATGCATTTTTTTCTTAATGTGTTTACGTTTTTTATAGGTTACGAGCGGTAGAAAACCACCATGATTCACAGTCTCTGTTACAGTGACAAAGAACACAGGAAAGGACCATTTTTCAGAGGCTGAAATTATGGAGAAAGGCCTGGTAAGCTGTTACGACATGACTTTCATTAAAGGAGCATGGTTAAACTCTGTCAAACCTTCCCAAAGACCATTTAAGCTCGAATCGCACAAGACAGGGACAGTACTGGAGCAACGAAGAGTATTAGCAAAGGTTCAAGGGATTCAATGCTTGGTATTGATGTTTTAAGTCTTAATCTAGGGTTGAGAAGGAAAGGTTCCAGATCGAAAGGCATCATGAACCACATAGAAGGTCCAGCACGCAAGAAATGTTACCAACTGCATTTCATCATCAGCAGAAATGTTTTTCCCATGAAAGGATGAAGTGCCCATACAGTTTTCATTCTGTGCCATGCCCTAGAGAGATTTGCTGCCCTGACAACAGTCCAGATGCTATCAGAGCATTTGTTTCACAGTATGGCAGACCCTAGCATCATTATTCTACCTTTTTGTTTAATTCACTAGAAGTATTGCAGAAGTGTTGCAACAAAGTACATCAGAGACATACCTGGAGTAAATTGCAGCCTGATGAAGACCACTCTTTCACCCAATGAGTACCAGAGATAAATGCCCAGAATTTAAGCAGAATGGGGCCTCGGGCCTCTTCCTCTTCTGAGTGTTAATGCTGCATTTAGTTTTCCACCTACCTCCTTTGCTTCTCTTTCAACTATAAAACTCATGGAGAAACTCACTGTAAGGGTTGTTGATCGGATATCTGTGAATTGCAATTTGTTTCTCTTGAGACATGTTCTCTCTGTAAAGTTGTAAGATAGGCTGAGGAAGATGTATTCAGACTTAATATTCAAGTTGTTGGCAATGTTTTACTAACTGGTGTTGCTCTTAATATGACAAGCACATTTCTTTGGATCCTGATTTAAAGCAGCTGGTGATGTTTTTCTATCTCTGTGTTTTATTTCATTCCATTACATTTCTTCTGGCACACATCAGAAATTTGGCATAGGATTTACCCTTGTTAGGTACCCTATGTTGCTGCTCTCCCTACCTTTAATTTTGGTCTCCTATATGTGTTATCTGAGGATTGATTTCAGCTAATTTAACCAGTGTAGTGGTCATATATATCACTAGCTGATGTGTGAATTAATGGATCTGTTCTTAGATGTTCTTGTTAGGCTTTAATTGAATGAATTGGGAAACTGGGAGTTTAGAACTCTGTCTCTGTCTCACTAGGGTACTTTTAAATTAATTGAGCCTTTCTAAGTTCCCTTAAGTTTGGAGGCCGAAGCATTGAGAGTTAAAAGTCTCTCTCTGATCTCAGGTTTCCAACTTTGTGTTCTAAATCTTTAATGTTTCCTTGTCTGAAGAGTTAGCCTTTAGGTTTGGATCACAGGTAGTCCAATGGCATGTCCTATCCCTGGATCTGATTTCTGAAGGTCATCTTGGAGGTTTCCTTGCTTTCACCTTCTCTCTACCTTTTCATGCCACACTATCATCTTTAAGATCCTATGCTTTAGATGACTAGCCCAACTGAAAGCCTGCATATTGAATAGCAATTAAACCCTTTCCTGACTCTATTTCCCAATGGTCTCGAGTGTTCTATGAAGCCATCTCTCCTTTGCCTAAAACCCTCTTTGCTCATCCTTGTCTTATATTGGACCCTTCCTTCCTGATTCCCAACAACCAACCAAACAAAGTCAAACAAACAAACCCTGTGCCTATAACTAGCCTAACATCTTAATTTTGAGCTTCAAAGACAAAAACCTTGCTCATATAGAGAGATCCCTCTCTGGACCCAAGAGGGCTAGATCCTGAGGTCTGAAAGTGGTTCTGATGTTGTCTCATCTTTTGGTCTTTCCAATCTGGCCAAAACATGGGAATCCCAACATAATGGCGACCATACTAGGGAACTTTCTGAGCATTTTTCATCTTACTACATCACGAGAGCCTCAGAAACCTATAATCTCTAGTTAGGTTGGCAGATAAACACTCTTGTTCGCAAATCAACTTCTATACCAGTTGTTGTGTTTTCTCCCACACTCTTAGACAGAGTCTGGAAAGGGCCAGGTAGCCTCCAGATCTCATCCTCTTTCAGAGGTGAAATATCTGGTAAATTCCTTCCCTGTCAATCTCTGGTTAGATTTTGTTGTGTTTTAAGGATTTCCCTGAAAGGATATTACAGAAACACTGCGGTGGATAGTATTCCCTCTTGAAACATCCTAAACCTTCCACCTGGCGACTCCATAGTTCCTAAACGAATAGAAGACTCCACTAGTGATCAGTAGGCTTGCTGATTATCTTGGTTCACATAAGACTCCATTGGGAGACCAGAGCCCATTACAACATCAGCCACAATAGAAGTAACAAACTAGGGTTAATCTGCTTTGATTAGAAAATAGCATTCTGGCTTCTAGAATCATTCATACAAGAGCTTATCCTAACCCAAACCCATCGGAAATAGTTGACAACCCTGAGAACATCCTCAAGAAATCTCCTACACCTAAAAGACCGACTATTTCCAGTCATACCCATAGAGATAACTCTGCACCAGTAGACTTCACAGCTCTATTAATCCCATCTTCTGACCTAGACCCTCAAAATAGTTTACCTAGAACTAGGTCGTTTAGTGATTTAGACTAGCCAGACCTTGAGTTCCCCGGGTCCCCATCTCAGAGTGGTAAACACATCAGGGACAGAGAGACCCTCCATCTACACCTCCTGATATTCACTTCATTCATAACTTGGGGCTCTGTCATCCTAGATCTGCCCAACAGACTTCTGTCGGTCCTAGTATCACTACCATCCACATACCAGCTGCTCTAGCTAACCCTTTACCTCATCAGAACATCATCATGGTAGCCTGGTATGCACCTCTGGTTTTACCCCAGCCTCTAGTACCCTTACCCAACGATTACCAATAAAAAATCCCACACTTCACTGCAAAAGATTCCACCACAGCTCAGCACCATGTAGATAGGATGGAGGACTCTTTTGACTACATGGAGATAGATGATGATACAGTCAAAATGAGAATATTTTCCCAAAGCTTAGGAGGCGATGTGAAGAAATGGTTTAAGGGCCTACCTCCTAATAGTGTCCAAGACCTCCCTGCTTTATATCAAACCTTCATAAACAAATGGGAAGTTAAGGCCAATCCTCGCCAAATCCTACCAGAATACATGAACCTTAAAAGAAACGTAGGAGAGAGTGTTCATGATTACTCTACAAGATTTAACAGCATTTACAATGCTCTTCCTCCATGGCTCTAGTGAAATATCTTGAAGGCTTTGATGCTGGCATGGCCTACCAGCTTAGGGAGAGGGATTACAACACACTGGAAGATATGAAAAAAGGAGCAGTGAGTGTAGAGGCTAACTTGATTGAGAAGAAGGCAAGATTGAGAGCCGAGAAAAGGGTAACATATAGAGATGACACTGTAGCCTCCACATCTGATCCCAATTATGACCGTTTATCTAAAAACGTGGAAAAGCTACAGCAAATGATGGAAAAGATGGTTGTCACAGTTAGTAACCAGAACAGAAATCAAAATCATAACCAGAACCAAAACTTTAGAAGAAACAATACCACTCCCAACAGACAAAGAGACTCAGATCAGCAAGTTATTCCCCCATTTCAAGAGAACTTTTTGGATGAAAACGAGGGAATCATAGAAGAGTCTGAGGGGACCAAAATAAACATGTTTGAAATAGAAAACTCAATCCAAAATTGTACCATAGAGGAAGATCAACCCTCATCCTCATACTGGGATGAGGAAAGGTTGGGTTCTAAGGATTACAGGCTAGGATTTGAAAATGCCATCATGCAGGTCAAAGAACAATATGAACTTAGAAGCAAAAATAACCTAAACACTTCCAAACCAAAGGCTTCTGAGATTACAGTCAAGAAAAGGCCTGAGAAAACTTCTAAAGTAACTGCTGAAAGTAACACGTCAGCAGTTGAGGATTCTGGGAAAAGCAAAGGAAAAGACAACCAAAACACTGATAAACAAAGTCAAACAACTAGCAGCACTAGCACTGCAGTTAGTGCTCTTGATAAAACAGTTTCTAACACTGTACATAGTGAGAATCAGCCCACTAATTCTGCCCCCAAGGTGGGGGCCAACAAAACAGAGTTGAGTGTCCCTAAGAGTTAGTCCAGTTTCAATCTAGAGAGTGAGATTGCTAAAATCAAGATCTCTGTCCCACTCTCTGAGCTGGCCACTCAGGATGTATATAAAGGCCAAATTTTGAAAGCATTAAATCTAAGGGAAAACAGTGACACTGTCAATCTGAGTGATGATCAACCGGCCCTTCTGTTTGACCCAAAGATAGAAGGGAAGTTTCAGGAAGGGGTAGTGCCACCTTTTTATATCAGTCTCAATATTCATGACAAGATCCTTCACAATGAAATGCATGACTCTAGAGCCTCACACAACTTGATGCCTAAAGTAGTTATGGAAAGGTTAGGCCTAGAGATAACCCGACCTTACAAGGACTTATATTCATTTGATTCTAGCAGGGTAAAGTGTCTTGGCCTGATCAAAGATTTATGTGTGAGCCTTACCCAGATTCCATCCAAGTGTATGGTCATGGATGTTGTAGTGGCAGATGTGCCACCCAAGTATGGCATGTTATTATCGAGATCATGGGGAGCCAAGCTGCAAGGTACAATGCAGATGGATGGAGCTTATGCCACAATCCCTGTCTTTAGCCAACTCAGGAGACTGTATAGAGAGGCACAAATGAAATTCCTGGTCAGCAGCCCTGAAAAGCCTGAAAATTATCCTCTGTATTCTGTACACACAGATCTGGACTCCTTTATCTTTTGCAACGATGAAACCTTGGGAGAGCCAGAATAAAAAAACGGAGATACCAACAAAGGGGTTGAGACCATAGATTTTAACATAATGGCCACTCTAGACTTAGAGGAAAATGAAGAAGAAATTTTCAAATAGTGCACTGGAAATGAAACTCTGAGTAAACAAGAAACATGATGTGAACAACAGGCTTGTCACCCCTCACTAACTCATACACTCCACGAAGAACAGAAACATTTACAGTCCGATATAGATCCTGCAACACAACAGATCAGTGAAACCCACATTAAGGAAGAAAATGATGATGAACACAAACACGGCCCCTTGTGGGAGATGAATTTTGATGGATCCTCTACTAGGAAGACTGCAGGAGTAGGAGTGTGGTTACATGACACAGGGAGTGACTACGCAGAGAGCCATGCCTTTAATCTGAACTTCAAATGCAAAAATAATATCGCAGAATATGAGGCTCTTATCTTAGGCTTGAACCTATTGAAACAATTAGGAGCCCGTAGGATAACTGTGCATGGAGACTCTGAGTTGATCATAAAACAAGTAAATGGTGAATACACAGCGAAACACCCTAGGTTGAGAGCATACAGGAATGATGCTATGGATATATTGAAAACCTTCATCGAATATGAACTAGTGTTTGTCCCTAGGAGTCAGAACGTAATTGCAAATGGAATAGCCTGCATAACTAGTTCATATCACAAACCTCCTAGCGACCAACAAATCATCATTCAGACCAAATTCAGACCTGCAGTGCTGGATAATGAAAAATATTGGCAGGTCTTTGAGGGCGATAAGCAGATTGAAGATTTCCTAACAGGCATAAATGAGTTTGAATTTTCCGATTCAGACTCTAAATCCGAAGATAGTTGCCTAAGCGAAGAGCCCTCAGACAAGGAAGAACCACCCTGTAACATAGAAATAAACACTTTAAACGAACAGATTGGAAATCCAAGCGAAGATTGTGAAAACACATATAATGAGGAAATAGAGGTGTTGCAGGCCAAAGATAAGAACATACCCCGAGGTCTGGCACCTTTAGAGGACCTTTTTGACTTAGATGATGTAGTGAAAAATCCCACTATAGAACACGTAGATTCTAATGTCGAGGAATGCAACATAGGCACTGAAGATAGGCCCAAGATGATCAAATTGGCTAAGTCCCTGCCTGCAGACATGAAAAAGAAATACATTGACATGTTCAAAGAATTAATCAATGTGTTTTCTTGGGGATATGGGGACTTAAAGGCCTATGACACAAACATCATACAGCACAAAATACCTTTGAAAGAAAACCAGAAACTTTTCAGACAGAAACTTCACAGAATAAACCCAAAACAACTGCCTGCAGTAGAAAAGGAAATAAAGAAGATGTATGAGGCAGGCATAATAGTTCCTGTAAGGTTCTCTGATTGGGTCTCAAACCTTGTAGCTGTGAGAAAGAAAACAGGAGAGATCAGATTGTGCATAGATTTCAGGAACCTTAACAGAGCCTCACTTAAAGACAATTACCCTTTGCCAAAAATGGAACATATTCTTTAGAAGGTAGTAGGCTCAAAAAATATCTCCCTGTTAGATGGTTTTTCAGGTTACAACCAAGTTTTAGTACTCCCAAAAGACCAACTCAAGACAAATTTTACCACTCCATGGGGGACTTTTATGTATGTAAAAATGCCCTTTGTACTGATGAACGTTGGTGCCACCTTCCGAAGAGCAATGGACATAGCTTTTTCGGATGAAATAGGGAACTTCATTGTCATCTATCTGGATGATATAACAGTCTACTCCAAGACTGATGAAGAACACCTAAAACATCTTAGGAAAGTGTTTGAAAAATGTAGAATTTTCAGTCTGTCATTGAATCCTAAAAAGACTGTGTTTGGACTGCAAGAAGGAAAACTTCTCGGCCATATTATATCTGAGAAAGGAATTAGGATAGACCCACAGAGAGTTGAGGGAATACTATAGATCACACACCCGAGAAACATTAAAGAATTACATTCCTTCATTTGGAAAATAAACTTCTTAAGGAAGTTTATTCCCAACTTAGCTAAGCACTTTAGGAATATGACTCACATGTTGAAGAAAGGTGTAGGAGTTAAGTGGATTGTTGAAGCTAATTTTTTTTTTTTTTTTTTTTTTCAATCTAGGATAATCAGTAACTGGTGAGAGTTATCCTGAACAAGGCCCAGGATCAAATCCTACTGGCTACCACTATAAACCTAGGCTAGGTGCAACAACCTGCAAGCCACACAATAGCAATTAACTTATTTTTAATCAGTTAAATTTGCACTCACCTAGGCTCCTATCCTAATTAGCCCTGATTTCTCAAAAGATTTCCTGATATTTTCATTTTCCTCCGATTATACTGTGGCTGCAGTTCTGCTGCAGAAAAATCCAGAGGGAATTGAACAGCCTATTGCTTTCTTCAGCAAAGCTCTGAGGGATGCACACTTGAAATACAACATAATGGAAAAACAAGCCTATGCCTTGGTAAAGGCCTTGAAAGACTTCAGGGTGTACATACTGCATTCCCACATCATAGCCTACGTGCCAAACATAGTGGTGAAAGACATTTTGTCCCAAGATCCAGATGGGAAGAGGGGCAAATGGATCGTTGTAATCTTAGAATATGACCTTGAGATAAAACCCACAAAACTGATCAAAGGTTAGGGCTTAGCTCAACTAATGGCTGAATCAAATTTACAAGCCCTTGACATAAACATGATAGATGCCCTGGATGAGCAGTAAGGATTGCCTGATCCCACTGTTGAGGAGAATTTTTAGAACTCTCCTTGGTATTCTGACATTTTGTATGTGCTCACAAACCTCAATGCTCCTCCTGAACTATCAAAAACTAAGGCCATATTCCTAAAGCTGAGAGCCAGAAACTATTGCATTATGAATGAATGTTTATACTGGAAGAATAAAAATGGCCTATTGCTTAAATGTCTGCCTGAAACTGAAGCAGAAAGAATTAAACAAGAGTTCCATGCAGGAGAGTGTGGAGGCCACTTGAGCTGGAAAGCCATTGCCAACAAAATACTCAGAGCTATCTATTATTGGCCTACACTTTTCAAAGACATCCATAAGATGATAATTTCCTGCCATAAATGCCAGATTTTTGAAGGCAAAAGAAAACTCCTCCCTCTACCTCTACAACCCATCACGGTTGAGGGTCCCTTTTTACAATGGGGCTTAGATTTCATTAGGGAAATACACCCAACTTCTTCTGCACAACACAAATGGATCCTTACAGCCACAAACTACTTCACTAAGTGGATAGAGGCCATACCTTCTAGGAATGCCACAGATTCTGCCATCATTAGGTTCCTAGAAGATCACATCCTCTCTCGGTTTGGCTGTCTAAGGAAAATAATCACTGATAATGCTGCTGCTTTTGGATCCAAGAAAATGGTTTATTTTTGTCACAGGTATCAAATTGCACTCGGTCATTCAACTGCTTATTACCCACAAGGTAATGGATTAGCTGAATCATCAAATAAGAGCTTAGTGACCATCATCAAAAAGCTGTTGGAAGAGAACAAAAGGTCATGGCATAAAAAGTTAGTGCATGCTTTGTGGGCTGATAGGCTTACAACAAATAATTCCATTGGCATGTAACCATACCAACTTGTCTATGGAACAAAAGCAATTTTCCCTACCGGCCTTGGGGTACCAGTAATCAAACTTGTCTAAGAGATCCAGACAGAAGAAGACAGTATGGTGAGGAGAATAAGTCAAACAATTCATCTCCAGCAAACAAAAGAGGTCTATAACAGAGTTATCAAAGTACAAGAAAGCATAAAGAAGATGTTTGACAGAAGAACAAAAGCATGTGACTTCAAGATTGGAGATAAAGTTCTGAAATGGGACTCAAAGAGAGAGGACAAAGGAAATCACAGCAAGTTTGACAGTTTGTGGCAAGGTCCATACATCATCCAGGCCACTGTGGGTCCAAATGCCTTTTTTCTGCAAGAACTAGATGGTACAGAGCTGTTTGGGGGTCCTGTCAATGGCAGGATGCTCAAACACTACTTCTGATGATTTCCAATTTCCAGTTTCCATTTCCATTGTAAATACCATTGCCATGTTTTGTTTTCAAAAAACAGAGAAAATATGAAAAAAAAAAAAAACAGAGAGAAAGGAGAGGTTCGGACATGCTCAAAACATGAACCTCTAAAGTGCAAATATTGGCTCTAACATGATCAAAGCCCGAGCCAAAGGAAATGAAAACAGCTGGTTCTAACATGCCCAAAATCTGAATCAACAAAGAAGAAAAGGGTCAGCTCTGACATGCCCAAAACCAGAGCTGAAATGAAGAAGAGGAAGTGACTCCAACAAGCTCAAAACTTGAGTCACAAAGAAAGGAAGGATGCTTCAAAATTTCAAATTTCAAGCCTTCAAGATTCCGTTTTCAATTTTCGACAAGTTTCTGTCCATGTGCAACTGTCTTTATGCCTTGGATCCACAACAAACTAGACTGTCTAATCCTATGATTTTCATACAAATTATTGTAGAAGAATGTAAGAAAATATCTTTGGACGGTTTAATCCCAGTGGAGGCCATAGATTAGGTAGAAATATGTAAGGACAGGTGTTAAGACCCTGTGGAAAATAAAGTGAGAATAAAATAGTTTGTTTTATTTCTTAAATAAACAGTGTGAAAATTATTAATTGACCACTAAAGAAAAAATTATAGGATATATCAGTAGATGGGCTTGGGACATTGCAGAATATTCTTTCAGTTTTCATATCATGGACATGATAGTGGATAAGAAAATGGACGGTAAAACTTAGAATCGGCCTACTCAAAATCCTTGTTGGCGTTCTTGACTCCTTTAAGAAGAAGCTGTCCCAGCAGCAGAACCCTTGTTAGCCTATGAATTTTTGGCAACAGCAAGGCTAAAATGTTTTTGAGCCTTCAAGGAATGCATTTCCTCCGAAAACACATCATTCTTGAAGCCTCCTATGCCTTTTCCCTTTATAAAAGCCCTCTACTGACTCCCATTATAAGGTCTCACTGATTGTAAAAATTGTGCTCCAAAAGGCCTCCATTTACCCCTCGTACCCCTGCAGAATCCTCCATTTCATCCCTTTTTCCCTTTTTCAAAGCCTCCCTTTCACCCCAAAATCTCTCCCCTAGTCCTTCCAAACCTTCCCAAAATCCCCTCTAAACCATACACACCCCCCTTGTTTGGATTAAAAAACCCTTATTCCCTCTGTCGTTACCCTTTCCTACCCTCACATTGCATTAAAATGGGCCAAAAATCCACATTTCTTCCCATTGCAGGCCTAGCCCCTTTCGGCCAGCCCCCTAAAATTTTCACCCCATGTGACCATGGCGCTAGAACCAAGCGCTAGCCCTGAGAGCGCTTACCGCAGAAGGATATCGGGCGCAGTATTAACCGTTGATTTGTACATATCGGACGGTCTTCATAGATTACGTCGCGCCCGTGGCCCAACACGTTCACCGCTCCGATCACATATCCACTGTCTATTCAACCCGCAAATCAACGATCATAAGTTCACCTGCCCCAGTGGTCCCCACGCCAAAGCACTGTTTAAACCCGCTGGTTTCCATCGCACCGCCTTTTGTAGGGCATGCGGTATTTTTCGTTTCGGAGCGATTCCACTCACCGTCGGACACGTGGCACCGAGCATTGTTTGAAAACCGCCCCCCATCACGTGTTAAAGTTCGGCGTTTGACTCAGTGTGATATGCATGTACGCCGTCCGATCTGTGGCCAGCCATCCAATGGTGTTCATGCCCCCAAGATGCTCGGGCGTTAACCAAGGCAAACGCGACCCCTGGCCCAATGTCCATCGCCCTCCGATGCATTTTCAACCGTCGATCTCCTCTTGAGATCGGACAGTTCAGATTAATTGCATGACCCGCCATTGACCGGCTCCTGCCATGTCATTATTCCACGTGTGTTCGTCGTTTATATTGCATTCAAAGGACCCAATATCACTATTTTGCATTAAAACCCGCTGCATTCCGCCAGCTTTCGCCATGACCATTTTTCGTCGTCTCATTACATTCTACACCATAATCCTCCACTGTTCTACCATGATGCGCTGTCATTCTCGCTATCCCCACTGCACCCACCTTCCCATGCATTTATTTCTTAACTTTTTTACGTGTTTTGTAGGTTACGAGCGGTGGAAAACCGCCATGATTCACAGTCTCTATTACAGTGACAGAGAACACAGGAAAGGACCACTTTTCAGAGGCTGAAATTATGGAGAAAGGCCTCGGAAGCTGTTACTACATGACTTTCATTAAAGGAGCAGGGTTAAACTCTGTCAAACCTTCCCAGAGACCATTTAAGTTTGAATCGCACAAGACAGGGACAGTACTGGAGCAGCGAAGAGTATCAGCAAAGGTTCAAGGGATTCAATGTTCATTATTGATGTTTTAAGTCTTAATCTAGGGTTGAGAAGGAAAGGTACCAGATCGAAAGGCATCATGAACCACATAGAAGGTCCAACACACAGGAAATGTTACCAACTGTGTTTCACCATCAGCAGAAATGTTTTTCCCATGAAAGGACGAAGTGCCCATACAGTTTTCATTTTGTGTCGTGCCCTAGAGAGATTTGCTGCCCTGACAATAGTCCAGATGCTATCAAAGCATTTGTTTCATAGTATGGCAGACCCTAGCATCATTATTCTACCTTTTTGTTTAATTCACCAGAAGTATTGCAGAAGTGTTGCAGCAAAGTACATCAGAGACATACCTGGAGTAAATTGCAGCCTCACGAAGACCACTCTTTCACCCAAAGAGTACCAAAGATAAATGCTCAGAATTTAAGCAGAACGGGGCCTCGGCCCTCTTCCTCTTCTGAGTGTTAATGTTGCATTTAGTTTTCCACCTACCTCCTCTGCTTCTCTTTCAGCTATAAAACTCATGGAGAAACTCATTGTAAGGGTTGTTGATCGGATACCTGTGAATTGCAAGTTGTTTCTCTTGAGACATGTTCTCTGTGTAAAGTTGTAAGATAGGCTGAGGAAAATGTATTCAGACTGAATATTCAAGCTATTGGAAATGTTGCACTGACTGGTGTTGCTCTTAATATGACAAGCACATTTCTTTGGATCTTGATTTAAAGCAGCTGGTGATGTTTTTCTATCTCTGTGTTTTATTTCATTCCATTACATTTCTTCTGGCACGCATCAGAAATTTGGCATAGGATTTACCCTTGTTAGGTACCCTATGTTGCTGCTCTCCCTACCTTTCATGTTGGTCTGCTATATGTGTTATCTGAGGATTGATTTCAGCTAATTTAACCAGTGTAGTGGTTAGATATATCACTAGCTGATGTGTGAATTAATGGATCTGTTCTTAGATGTTCTTGTTAGGCTATAATTGAATGAATTGGGAAATTGGGAGTTTAGAACTCTGTCTCTGTCTCACTAGGGTCCTTTTCAATTAATTGAGCCTTTCTAAGTTCCCTTAAGTTCGGAGGCCGAAGAATTGAGAGTTAAAAGTCTCTCTCCGACCTCAGGTTTCCAACTTTGTGTTCTAAATCTTTAATGTTTCCTTGTCTGAAGAGTTAGCCTTTAGGTTTGTATCACAGGTAGTCCAATGGCATGTCCTATCCTTGGATCTGATTTCTGAAGGTCATCTTGGAGGTTTCCTTGCTTTCACCTTCTCTCTACCTTTTCATGCCACACTATCATCTTTAAGATCCAATGCTTTAGATGACTAGCCCAACTGAAAGCCTACATATTGAATAGCAAGTAAACCCTTTCCTAACTCCATTTCCCAATGGTCTCGAGTGTTCTATGAAGCCATTTCTCATTTTCCTAAAACCCTCTTTGTGCATCCTTGTCTTATATTGGACCCTTCCTTCCTGATTCCCAACAACCAACCAAACAAAGTCAAACAAACAAACCCTGTGCCTATAACTAGCCTAACATCTTAATTTTGAGCTTCAAAGACAAAAACCTTGCTCGTATAGAGAGATCCCTCTCTGGACCCAGGAGGGCTAGATCCTGAGGTCTGAAAGTGCTTCTGATGTTGTCTCATCTTTTGGTCTTGCCAATCTGGTCAAAACATGGGAATCCCAACACATTGTATCACCAACACTGCGCCCAGTGCGGTTTTATAACTTGAGGGCCTGGTGCACGAACCTTCGACCTCCCTAGGGCCACCGTCTAGATGACATGCACCGGTGCGTTGAAACCTTAGTAGCGCACCGATGAAAAAAACATCCGTAATAATCTCCGTCTGCCTAATTTTTTTAGTTGTGTTGAATTTCCGTTAAAAGCTCTGCCAAAATCTCCGTAACCATAAATGAATGTTGTAGCAAATGTTTTTTTGACAATTTTGACCAATTTTATCACACTAAAAACCTCCTTTATAACCTCCGCTAGAGGGTCTTTTCCTTGTAGTAAAACTTGACTTTTGGAGATTAACTTGGTCACAATATGAGCGTTGAAGTCCATATAAAAAAGTTACCATCCATTGGAATACATGTGTGCCAACTTTCAAGGATGTTTCTTTATTACATGGTTCATCAACCATCTCGCATCCTATTATCTCACATTCCATCCTCACATATAAGTACACCTACTGTCCTTATACCTATTCAAGTGGTCATTTCCACAACTTGATCATCCATAACCCCATGATCCACTGCACTACAACATGTATGCCTAATAATATGTCATACAACAAATTAATCTCGAGTTAGCTTAGGAGTACACCTTCCACACTATGACCTATTCAAATGGTTTACTCCACATCTTTAAACTTGATTGTCTCTATGTATGAGAGATATGACTTCATGTTCTATCGTGCTACATTTATTCCTAGATAACAAGCCTTACAACAACCTTGGGAATACATCCTACCTATTAAGGCTATACTTTACAACTTGGACCAAACACTGTTGGAGTTTGTCTTTTCTAATGCTTCATTTACCTATGAGCTAAGTATGATGAGTTGTAAGCTCACATAGGGACTTGCATCTGTCCAGTTGTCATAGTTATCCTTATTCGACATTGGGCTTCCTCCATTGCTATATAATGGTGGCTTTCTATGTACATTAACATAATTTTGTGAGTAATTCAAGACTCTTACATGGTATCAGAATAGGTACTGGATTGAATTCCTCCAAAGAGGGCTAGGATTATGTGAGAGAGCCTTAAGATTATTTCTATGTAAATAGATAGAGTAAGTTCGTGTGTTATGTCGAGTGTTTGTATGAGTCAATTTTATTATGTAGATCTATTCATTTTGTTTTAGCTAGATTGTATTTGAGGCTTGGTAAAGTAGAGGTAAATTTCTATTGGGTTGTTTTTCAATATGTTTTCAACAAAAAACGAGCCAGCAATCGGATCTTGAGCCATTGTGCAAATTATGTTGATATAAGCCAAACTTGTTGGGTGGTTCTCGGCGTGAATTTGCATGGTTGTTAAAGCTGATATTAGAATGGATAATAAGGGGTCATGGGCAAAGAAGCCCCGTAGTGTTAGTGCAATGTTGTCTCTCATAATACTTTTGCTAGTTGTGTCTCCTCTACTTGTGTACCAGCCAATGAGGGCAATGCACACAATCAATGAGGGGAAAATGAGATTGAGTAACTCCCATTGACACTATGCACATTCTCTAGGAAATTCAGATTGTGTTCACTACCATGAACACCTTCACATCTCATTTTTTTCTTAAGAAAGGACCCATCTTCTTTCATCTCATACATTGCTAAGAGTCTTCATGAAAATAAAGAAATTAGCATGACCATCACCATCCAAGGCACTACCCTTGCCTTGGCCATTAATCATCACTACTATTGTTTTCATCTTATCCTTTTATTTTATGGAATATACCATAATGTATGTTTCAAATCACATTCGCTAAAAAGTCTCAATCTTCTATATATATCCATAAACACCAACCTTACATACTTTAATATGAAAAGAAAATGAAAAGAAAATAGAAATACATAACCATAAATAATAACAAATTGATACGATTTAAAACTCCTTATATCACATAAATATTTTATACGAGAAAATATTATGTATATACAAAATTAATATCTAGAATTGATTGAAAGGATGCGTTCATGTTCATGCCAATAACTGCATCGTAACACGTTGTTTAATAGAATTTGAAAATTGAGCTGAGGATAAAATCAGTGCGGAAGTAGAATCCCAAGTATCATAGTAGCGCAGAGAAGAAGGAAAGTCACAATGGGGCTTACGTGGTAGGCGGGTCGGAGGTCAGAGCGCAAGGTACGCAGCATTCAAGTCAAAAGCTTATTGCGCGTGAATGTAAAATGGGTGGAAGCAACGTACGTAAAAATTCAGCGAAGCGAAAAGACCGTGAGAAAAGAGACTTCCATACCCGGGTCTCCACTAATCCGTTTCGAGGACTCTTCTCCTTTGCTTCCTCTTGATTGCTTCGTTACTACCTACCCATTCGTTCGAGTCCAAGTATTCCAAGGGAATTCAGCCTATAAAGTCAATTCAATTTTCGTAGGCAATCAATCAATTTTAGTTAAATTTAGATGGAGTCCATGCTTGGATCGATATTTCTAACGTGAATTGCTGGCATTATCAGTCATATGTTTTATTAATTTTTACTATCTGTGAAATAATGGAAGCTTAGTATTGAAGCTGGATAAGAGTTTACGGCATGGTTACTGTGGATATATAGTATCCCACCTCGGAATCCATGGAGATGTTCAAGAAACAGGAAGAAGGAGAGCACCAGTTGAGCTACTTGTGCAACATTTGCAGCAAGATATTCGTAACCGGAACAGCTCTTGGTGGTCACATGAGAGTTCACGCACCCGCCTCCATGGATGCGGGCAAACTCACTGAAACTGAATTTAAGAGGAGCAAGAGACCCAGAGACAAATCGATGGAGAAAGATGATGAAGAGGGATTAGATGGCAATGGGAAAAATCTAATATATGCTCTACGAAGGAATCCCAAGCGTAGCTGGCGGTTTGGAGATGGGGACGATTCGTTTCTGTTAAATCACGAGTTCGACTCCAAATCCATTGGTTCTTCTATAAATTATGATCCGAGCATGAAGGAATCCAGTTCCTGGAAAGGCGTCTTTGGTCACATGAACTGGCACTCTGGAATCCATCAAGATAGTGAAGATGCCCATCTTGAAGAATCACAGAAACATGAGACCCGCTACAAAGAAAACGACATAAGTGAGATTGATTCTGAGGTCGAGATTGATCACCCTAGTGGGAATTCAAGCAGGTTTGACAAGTGGATGAAGGGAGAGAGATTTCAGAGATCCAGGTATGCACCCCAACTTAATCCCCTTGAACAATTTGGTTCGTCAGCCAAGAATCAGAGTGATGCTGAGATCGTGATTGATCAACCAAGTGGGAATTCAAGCAAGTTTGATAAGTGGGTGAAGGGAAAGAGATCCAAAAGATCCTGTTATGCACCCAAGCTTAATCGACCCCTTGAACGATTTGGTTCGTTCGCAAATAATGAAAAACAGAGCATGGCAATGTGCCCTGTAATGGTTGCATGTGGAGTAAACACTACTCAAATCCCACAATTCCAAATGGGGTCTGAGAAGTCTAAATCAGGTGACCTCAAGCTCCCTAACACTGGTTCCCAGCTTCCGGAATGCATCAGGAAGAGGCCCAAATATAAAAGAATCGATGCATATGCTGGTCTTTACAATGATGATCAGGCGAAGAAAACCAGGTTCAAATGCGCTACTTGCAATAAGGTTTTTCATTGCCATCAGGGTTTGGGAGGCCACAGGGCTAGCCACAACAAGGTCATGGAATGTTTTTCGCAGATAGAGGAGAAGAAAGAGAGCCAAGAGGAAGAGATAAGTGATGAAGAGGTTCATACTGGATCGTACTCTCAGCTACCTTGCAATTTCCACAAGCCTCCTGCAAAGGAGAGGACTAAGGATTCTTGTGTCAAAGCGAGGGACGAAACGAAGACAATGGAAGCGACTGCCTTTTCAGTTAAGAAGAGCAGGGTCCATGAATGTTCGATCTGTCACAGAGTTTTTGGTTCAGGTCAGGCTTTGGGTGGTCATAAGAGATGCCACTGGGTTAGCGCAGAAGCTTCGGATACTGCTAGTACTATTTCTAGCAACAAGGATACCGCTATGCAGCAGCAGATGCCTTCAAGAGTGAGCATGTTGGACCTAAACTTGCCTGCTCCTGTTGATACCGGAGCTTCAGATACTATTACTAGTTGTAGCAAGAAGGAGACCCATATGCAGCAGCAGCAGATGCCTGCAAGTGTGGAACCGTTGGACCTAAACTTGCCTGCCACTGTAGAAGATGATTTTGATGCTGAAAACCACAATAATTTGAGTTGTGGTCTACTGTGCTCTCATGGAGCTTCCCATGCCCAAACACACAGCACTTCTTACTCGTAGTCTTGGTTGATGGGCATGAGATACCCAAAACATGGACTGATGATGGGACTGATGATGAAGCAGACAGTAAGGAAGGAAAGTAAATTGGATTGGTCAGACGATGTGATTCAGACTTCCCAGTCGCGGCACAACCTCGGTTGTAATTGTAAGCCAAAGAATCGGTTGTAATTGTAAGCCAAAGAATGGTCTGTAATGGATTCATTCTGGTAAATTCTTTACAGAACCACAATTATCGGCAGTGAACTTTTGCATTATACCAATATATTGATATATCAACTCTAAGACCAATTGGTCAATTTCATGACAATTGACATATGAACATTTGACCATTGGAACTGCATTTTGTAACCATGGTCTTTCTCATCTTTCTTTAGCAGTCCTCTCTTGATCTCTAGCTATAATTTAATTTCCTCTACTTCTCCATCAAATTTGTCCCGACTTGATATACTATGGCTTCTCTCTGAACCGTTTGTCCTAACTTGATACACTATGGCTTCTCTCTTAACCTTTTGTATGACTCTCAGTAGTCACAAATCTCCTTTTTCTATGAACTTCTCCCTGCCCACTGTGAGTTGTACACAAGCCATTGCAACAAGTTGACTCCATCAACCTGTTTATAAATACCATACTAAGCTCTTCCATGCCTACTCTTCTCCTCATATTTATGCAGACTCCTTCCTCTAGAATCTTCATCTGAGCACTCTCTGCTATTTTGTATGCAATTTACTCACCTTCTTCCTCTAAAAACTTTGTTGGTCCTCCATCTCCTCTACAAGGTTATTTTCCATCATCACCAAGAACTCTCTTTGTTTTTGGCTATAATCATCAATTGTAAAAAGCATCACTGCTACTTGTAATCAGTGATTAATTAACAAATACCATTACCTTATTGTCCAAATCTCTGTTGAACATGCATCACTATAGTTGCAGTGTTCTATGTTCGCTCTACCTTTAATGTTATAGTCTTCTAATGTCCTTCACTTAAAAAATATTGTTTTCTTCAAAACAAGTTTGATCTACTCCCTCCCAAAGTAGATTTTGTTTCATACATTATCCCCTTCATATTTCCATTATGCACTGATCAATTTTCAAATTCAATAAGAATTAAAAAAAAATAAAAAATTACCTCTATCATATTTTTAAATCTGATTCTTCTCCATGCTTTTGTTGTGAACTCTCAACTTTACTGGCTTCCTTTCTTTCATATTTTCATTTTGCAGTCACTCAATCAGATTTATCACATCTGATTCTTCTCCATGTTCTAAATTTCATCTCCAAAACTTTTCTTGCTATTTAATTTCTAATCTCATCACCAAAGAGCTTTCAGGCTCTAATACCACTTGATGGCAACCAAGTCACCTTGATGCCAATATCCCCAATCTACTCCACTCATAGCTTCGTATTTACATCCAATTCAACAATATGTTAGGAAACATTTAACATATGGAGTCAATATAAGAAAATGAATTTGTTTTGATAAATTCCATAAAAGTTTTCTCTCTCACCTCCCATTCTTTATCCCACCTCATCTCATAAATTCAATTATATATGCTTCAACTTAAAAAATAATGTATGCAATATAATAACGCTTTGACACACCCATTTAAGTGTTTGTCCAATGTTTTAATACTTCATGTTTATATCCATATAACAATGGATTCATCCGTTTGTCACATTCAACGCCCAACAATAAAAAATACCCAGACAACTCGGCAATATGAATGCATGCCAAAAGGGATTTCAAACTGAACATGCAGTCTTTCAAAATTTAAATTTTATTATTATTCGCTACGAAATTATTTTGTAGCATCTGTTTTCTAATTTACTATTTCATCGCTACGAAATAATAATAATTTCATAGCGCCCATTAAAATACTATATTGCGGTTACAAGGAAGATGAAATGCCTGGAGTCTTTTCCCAGATTGACTCCCAATGTTCCTAACTTGCTCCTTGACACGGTGACCTATTTCATGCTTCTTTCTTCACCAGATTTGCAACACCATAACAAATTTCTCATTCAGAAAAATCAATCAAAGAGAGTTTTTTTTTTTCAAAACTCTAAATAGGGTACTATGTCTCTATAACAACACTCAAATCACTATAAATACTATGAAACCACTATTCCAAAACACAACACATTTCTTCTATAGACTTTAAGATTGATTCAACAAGAATCCCAATAGACAAATCGATTATCACATCGATTGAAGCCACAAGCTTTAATTTTTTTTAACATAAATCGGTTCAACAAGCTACGTGTTCTCAAAATGACCGATATCCAAATGAGAAGATGCACAACCATAGAAACCATGAGTTCACAAACATAAATCAAATTGGTTAATCACAAGAATTTGATTCAATCTCAACCATTTAGCAAGCACACAACTTACAGTCCAAAATTACTTTTCATTTACGCTACTCACACAAAGAAATGCCTTCTGGTTCACACATATTGGAAAGTACACGCGGGTTTGAAAACTCAAGACTTTAGTTGCACAGAGAAACAACGAGTTCCTCTCTTCTCTCCCTCTCTCTTCTCCTCACTCAAGAGCTTCTCATTCCATTTCTCTTCCCAAACTCTTTTTTTTTTCTATTGTTTCGCAAAAGGAACAAACTAATATGACAACCAAGAGTCACAAAGTGTGAATCATTTCCCCTTCTCTACAAAATAGAAGAAAATGAAAACTTTTTTTTCTTTTATAATATAAAATAACTCCAACTTACTATAATAGAAAAACTCACTCCCTAATGTAAATATTTACAATTTCTTAAAAAACATTTAAAAATTCCTTTCAACATTACCATGTGGCCATCCCATCGCATTGCTAAGCTCTTGTCCAGACTTCATCAATTTATGTGCTTTGCCTATTAACCTACATTAAATGACAACTATAAGATAAATATAAATGATCATATATATATATATATATATATATATATATATATATATATATATATATATATATATATTAGTTTTAAAAAAAATTAGTAATCTCATTCTCATTGTTAATATTACAATTTGATATGAAAGAGATATGGCAAAAATATTTCATTTTCACTCTTGAAGTTATAAATAAAATATAATGATGTGTATGTTAAATAATACACTTTTATATCAACCTTATAGAATAAAATAATTAAAAATAAAAAAGAAAATCGTATTATGTTATAATGTTTCAAAATAAAACTTTGTGCGTGTTAATGTTCACCTTAGAAATTTATTTCAATGCTAAAAAAAAATAAGTAATAAATATTAATAATAATATTACACATGTTTTAGAGAGAGAAAGGGGCACTATAAATCCATCTTAATCAGATTCAAGCATTAACTAAAAGGGATTAAATCTCTTGATTATTCAAGTTTTGCATTTTAAAAATACGTTTGCATATCGAGAGATTTCATCTCTCTCGACACTCGGTAGATCTGTGGTTAAAATAGATATACACAAATATAAAAGAAATATTGGCTACAATAATAATACAAAATGAATATGCATGCTTAATTAATTTTAATTTAAAATATCTATAATCTCAGCCTCACTATACTATAGTAATGCAATTTGTTATTTATATTATAACTCAATGTGGTAAAAATATTTCACTCACTCTTAATCATAATAATATAATTCCATGTGATTTTTTATAAACTTTAGTAAGAGATAAAGTAATAGAAGTAAAATAAGTGTGGGTAATATGTTTAAACCTTATACTTTTTAAAAATATTTCAACATAGGATTTAAATAAACTATTTCAAGATCCACCTCAACTAATTTATGTTGATATCAACTTCATGTATATCTATATAGAAAAAAAAAAAAAAAACTCTGAAAGAGATTGTATATACTAAAATATTCAATATTCAAGGAAACAAAGTATCGTTAAAATCATTGTATTGTTTAATTTGACTAACTTTGATATCTTCTCTAAAAAGTATATTTATGTCAATTACATGTTTTAGAAATATCTCATAATTTTTTAATTCGGATGAAGTTTAGACAATTGACCTTTCTCTTAATCATTAAATTTTAAAATATTCCTAAAATTTGTAATCGACATAGGTCCAACGCCCTCTGCCACTAAACAAATAGTGTGCTTGCAAAGGGCCTAAACGACCAAGTGTCTGCAATAACGAACGATGGATAAAACCAAATAGATTTAGGCCCAAGTCCAACGAGGTCCCCGAGCTACCCTTTTCCGGGGGTATAATTAGTCACGAAAAACGACTTTCCAAAATAGAATCTAACTAAAGATGGTAAGTTTTTTATTAATAGTTACCTTTCAATGAGATGGCATCGCCACATTAAACAAGAGGCATGTTTCTTATATGTAACAATATTACTTGGAAAAACCCACAATCATTTGGTCCGTATGCAACTTGATCGACTTGCATTCTCAGATTGAATGTAGCTTTCGTCGGTGCTGGACTTCAAGTTCTAATTCTATGTTAGGGCCGAGAAAAAGGATGAGAGGTATATTGTTGATCACGTTTTCTTTTTCTCTATTTGTTTCAATGAAAGATTGCGATTAAATGATGGGAAAACTTAGAGCAAAAATTGGTAGTCTAAAGGCGAAGTAGCCAATGGGTTCAATTTTTGTAGGAGTGTATAAACATCCATGGATTAGAAGCTCAAGAACTTTCTACGAAATAGATCAATGAGAACAAAGGACAAAAGACAAAATATGAAATTAACTACAACTATTTACCTTCCTAATAGACCTAGAATGCAATATCATACATTCATGATTTCCATTCCAATCATATGTAAACAAAGCGTAACTTAACTTTATACTTTAAAAAAACATAATTTTATAATAGAGATTTAAATCATTTATCTTTGAACAATCAAATGGCTATCAATGAGTATTTTTCACCCAACTATAAAGAACCCTATCGATGAAATTCCCAAGCTAGGACATGAGGCCACTAGGGAAAAAGAAATGTATTAAAGACATTAAAGTCTTCTCACCCAACACAATTATTGTTGGGCTTGACCAATAATTCACCATAAAACGCCATACTTAGTCATTTATCATCCCCATCATGACACTCCTTTTCGCTATGACATAAAACACAATATATATTCCTTTCTCCACTTAACAATCCCTCAGGAATCTTCTTTCCTTCATTTATTTTTAGTGTGTTTTGAGTGAGTAAAATCTATGTTCTACCTTTAAGAAAAATCAATAGAGTTTAATCTTGGGCTCTTGAGCACTCATGAAACAATAATAAAAAAGCAATCGAACAATAATAAAAAAGCAATCGGGGTAATTTCCTATCACCCCAACGTCTATCTTGCCATACAACTTTCCATCTCTATTATCAATTTCATTATCCACCTTTCTCAATTCTTATGGTTAACTTATAAGTTTGAATTATAGCCTCCAACATGACAATAGTCATGGGTGTGAATGAATAGAATAAGCCAATAGGAATGATCATTTCTAATGAAATAGAGAAAGCTCATAGGAAATGCGATTGTTCAAATATCCATGGGGTCGAATCTCTATTGGGATGGACTATATTACACTCCTTGAAACTTTTTCAACCCCTATGCTCTCATAAATATGGAAGGTGGATTTTTCCACAAACAAGCACTTGGATTCAATGTCTTTTGGTTAGATAATCTTTCCTCTTCTACTCTACAACACTTATAATTCGTCTTGTGTTTTTTCCATAACTAATATTGGATACTTATATTAATTTTTGAAATAGTACTCACATTTATTGAGAATTCTATGGTAAGTTTACCTTTGAGTACATTAAAAAAACATATTTATCAAAAATCCATGGTTAGTCATTTTCTTGTTGAAACTAGGCCTGGAAGTCTAGACTAAGAATCAATACTTGATATTTGCAATTTTATATGTAAGGTAATTTCATGTTGTCTTTAAAATAATTATTGTGCAAAAAAAGCTAATGAGGGAGATATTGTTAGATAACATTACAATTAAAAATAATAAAATATTATTTACATTAACAAACTAAAAAATACTAATAACAAAAAAATTGATATCAATCATAAATAACAATCTTAAATAACAATCATAAATAACAACAATCTTTATATAGAGAGTTAAATTGATGGAAAACAAAAGAAAATTTACTTTTTAGTATGAGAGAAAGACGTAATTCTTTCACTACTTAATATGGAATTGACAAATAAACTATTAAAATAATATTATTAATACTACATGATGTATAATTAAATTTACATGTAACATTTAATACAAAAATATATTAATAAAATATTTTTTTTTATAAATAACATAATTTTGTATAAAAAAATAAATAAATTTAAATTATTATTTAATTTTTCCACAAAAATTTATAATTAATTGTATTCTTAATATGAAATTCAAATGTAATATTTAAAAATAAATATATTAATAATAAAAAATAATTTACTCTAATTATAAATAGCATAATTTTATATAAAACATATTAACATAATTTAAATTATTATTTTTTTAATATTTTTACTTTCCATTATGATAGAGTTATATAATTTATTTCATTTTTAATATGAAATTTATATATAGTATTTAAAAGTTATTAATAAAAAAAAATTAATGTGAATTATAAATTAAATATTTCAATATACATGTTAAGTAAAAGAATGTAATGTCATATATATATATAGAGAGAGAGAGAGAGAGAGAGCATTTTCTAATTCAAAATATAAGAAAAATTTGTAATTCTTTCAATGTTTAATATAGAGTTAACATGTAACATTTTAAAAGTATTAATGAAAAAAAATATTATATATAAAAAGTTATGTATCTAACATTTTAGAAAACATTGATGACAATTATATATATATATATATATATATATATATATATATATATATATATATATATATATATATATATATATATATATATATATATATATATATATATATAATTTTATTAGTGTTCGCATAGATTCATATTAACTCTATATCTAAGAAGTCAAGAGGATTAAATTTCTCAAGGTGTAAACTTATCCTCAAATTTTGCACTGAGGTTTGCATCATGAGTGATATTTGATCTCTCTAGACACTCGGTAGATCTGAAGTTAAAATGGATCTATATTAGTTTTTTCTAGAGGCACTGTCCATCCCAATATAAAGGAGATGTTGTCAAGTAATGTCACAATTAAAAATAATGAAATAATATTTACATTAACAAATTAAAAAATACTAATAAGAAAAAAGTTAGTATCAACCATAAATAAAATACTTCAATTTCCACCTTGATTTTACAACAAACTTTATGTAGAGAGATAAACTAACCAAAAGTAAGAAAAATTAATTTACTTTTTAGTACAAGCGAGAGATGTAATTCTTTCACTACATAATATGGAGTTGATAAATGACCTGTAAAAATAATATCATTGATACTACATGATGTGCATTCAATTGACATGTAATATTGAAAAACCAAATATATTAATAACAAAAAATATTTTCCAATTAGTTTTAAACGAGGTTAGAAACTTGTAGAAAGAAAAAAAGTATTTTTAATATCCGCAAGGCTAAAAATAGTTTATGGAACAGATTGATTCTCCATCCGATTCTTGTATTCAACCCTTTTGTGGAGTCTTACAATAAATGTTGTGAGCTTCCTTAATAGATTACCCAAGAGCTAGTTGCTAGAATATCTGCATAATTTTCTGTGTTGTCTTTGAAAGCCTCACATTCTAAAATAAAATATTTTTCTATTTTCACTTTTTCAGAAAGAAAAATACATGCTCTTTTCTCCTATATTATTTTTATCTTTTCAACCAAAAACACAAAATGTGAACCTCTCACCAGCACTCTTATATATGACATCATGAGGTACCACGCCCTCTTCCCCGACAATCTATACAAGTGTTGGATTTCGACGATATCGATCTGAGCTGTCAGTGGAGGTAAGCAAAACCTTGAAACCTTGAGCAAGAACTCAAAGTGCAAACCATAGATCTTGCACTCACTTAAGACCATAGATCTTGGCTGGGAAATCACAACCATTTGCTAGTGGTGGTAGACCGCTCCCCCCTCCCCGACTCCCTTGCTGACGTCACAAGGGGGTCTGCACTCATTTTGGACCATAGCTCTTGGTTGCGAAATTGCAAACATTGGCTAGTGGGGACCGACACTCCAACAATTCAGTTGATGCTAAAGTTCATGTCATGGAAGGTTTTCGTTATGCAGATTCTACGTAAGTCGACTTAGATGAATTTAAGTGGAAGTATGTTTGTGAATATTGATTATTATATAGTATTTTGTTTCCTCAATTTGTATGAAAAATTAATAATAAATAATTAAGAGTATATATGCATTAATCTTTTGTTGATCAGAGTCATGAGAGGTATTTTTATTACCTAGGTAAGTATCATGTAATTTAGTAAAAGTTTAAATTTGTTTAGAAAATAATGAAAATTATGGTAATATTTTGATAAAATTTGATATAAATTTTGAGAAATCTAAATTACAGTTTTCCAGTTTTAAGATTTTAAATGTGTCAAATTTTTAATGGTGCTAAATCTATTTCCATCATTAAAAATATGATTTAAACACTTTACATTTACGAAATCTCTCACCCTAACCGATACGCTAGTTAAAATAAATTCACTAATTAATCGATTATGCTGCAAGTTCACTTTTTATCACCTGCTCCCTAGTGGGACATTGTGAAGTCGTCATGAGACAATGCTTTTTAGTTAATTGGATCAAAGTGTAGCATTTTTCTTATTACTTTTATTGAAGTGCGATGTTTTGTTTTGGAAAATTAGCACCATGGCAGAATTGGGCGTACTTTCATGTTTCTTTTTATTCTTGCAGCTATGGAGGCTACTCTAATATTGGTTGCACACGACTTGTGATGTTGTTTTTGCTCTCCAACGAAAAGTTTAAGCTGGTTTAAGCCCATAGTTTGAGATTTAGCCTAAATTGTTAACATTTGTGAAGAAAAGCGTGTAATGTTGCGTGTAGTGCGGAACAGGATCGTTCATATACAGTGCTAAAATTCCACGACTATGTTAATATTATTGATATTCAATTGTTTGGATCAAGACAATTGTTTAAGTTTGATCTATAGAATATAATTAAATAATATGATAACTCATTTTACATGGTGTTTATTTCAAAAATTATATTAATTTTTAATAATAATATTATTTAGTTAAAGTTAAATAACATTTTAGACATCATTAAAACATACTAAAATATATTGTATTAGATAGATATTTTAATAGTTATTTTTCTAAAAAATTATTAGAATATGTTTATGTTTTCTTCACTCGAACCAAAGTCATTAAATCACCTAGTATTGAAGTAATGGACGTGTGCGAAAGATGTGTGAAAGAGGAATATGTGCATGAGAAACTTTATTCTGCACACATCCCCAATTTCATACACTTATTTTTCTGCATAATTATTTTCACAATTCACAATCAGATATTTACTAAAAAAAATGGTCATATATATAATTAAAGTTTTCAAATGCATAAGTTGTGAAATTTACGAAATTATAGTTCATTTCATCTTTTTTCATCAATTTTTTCATATTACATTTTAATTCTAAAATTAAATATATTATATTAAATTTATATTATTATATGAATATTAGTTTTAAAATTGAAATATTAAGTTAAATTTAAATTTGATTGAAAAGTAAGAATTTAAAATTAATTTATATTATATTTAAAAATATCATATACATTTTTTAACATGCAACATCATCGAATTCAACATTTCGAAAAAAAAAAAGATTACTCAAATTGATAGTGAATCTAAAATCAATCCAAAGGCATGGATAGGGCATCATAGAATCCAACATCTCAAAAAAGAGACTATACTCAAATTTTTGTTATTATCATATTAATGAGTATTCAAAAGATAGCCTAGGGGACTAATAGATTACTGATATTTATGTAACCAAGCATTCAAAAGACAATTGAACTAGTAGAAATATGTTGCATGATCTTCAAAGCGCCATGGTGTAGATGACCCAATATCTTGTGCCATAACTCACCAATGTCTCGACTCACCTTCTCTTCTTTCATCCTCAAGGTAGCAAAGTCTTCTACATCCAATTTGTAGAGGTTCTTTACTCAAACCCCAATATTCTTCACCTATCTTGTGGCTTTATGATGAAGGAACACCTTTCCTTCACTTAATATCACATCATAGCCACGTTTTCCAATATAGCAACATAAACCAAATTCTTCTTTAAACCAACAACATACATGACATCTTTTAACGTGAGAGGAGTGCCTGACTCCCTTTAAAAGTTAAATGTACCTATGCCAGTAGCGCTATACCTCCTATCATCTCGCATCTCGATGTGCATCTGGAGATACTTCTCCTCCAAGTTACTGAAGAATTCTTTGTTGTCATTCATATGGAACGAAGCTCCACTATATAAGTAACACACATAACCCATCATTGGTGACACCATGCATGCGATGAGGGTGACATCCAACTCTAACTGTGAATCAAGTGCTTCACCTGTCGCTTCTTCTGAGGACTTATTCTTGGTATTCTTGTGCGCACACTTTGTAGCATAGTTTCCAAGCTCATGACAATGAAATATTTTTACCTTTGAAACGTCTCGCTTCTTACCTGCCTGACCAGAATCCGATTTGGAATGGGATGCCTTCCCTTTCCCTTTCTTTTCCTTTCCATCCAAGCCACACTTCTCCTCATCATCAATCTTTAATGAGGGTCCATGTATGGTTATCCACTGAATCCCATTGAGCTAGCTTCTCCCTCCCATTCACAGAGTCCTGGTGGCTATGCCAGCTCTTGAGAAGGCCTAGAAATGTTGGGCTCACTAAATCATCCTGGGAAACTGTCACAACAACACGTCCAAGCTCATATCCACATTGAGTGAACTTCTTCAAGTATTTTGGTATCATGTCGCCCTTCTCCATCTTGATATTTCTCAGCTTGTCCTTTAGCGCCAAATTCTTGTGGTTGTTGTTATTATGAAATAGATCTTTTAACTCCTTCCACATAGCATATGGAGTTTTGTTTCCATGGAGGATTGAGACAATATGATCTTGAACTCCTAATATAATCCTTCTCACCTTTGCTACATTCTTCTTCCGTGCATCAATAAGTTGAGCATTTTTTGTTGTGGATTAGGGAATTTTAGTATCTATGAATTCCTTTTGTTTGTTTTCCTCCAACACTTCCTCCATCTTGTCCTTCCATGCTATGTAATTAGAATTACCCTCAAAGGCATATTCGAGTCTCAATCTAGAAAAAGACATCCTGATATGTTGTTGTTCCTCAAGAGTAAATCTGCAAATTTGATTATCTTGTTCAAAACAAATTGTGGTTCTTCACTTCTATAGTGAATCCTGCTTAATACGATGTATAAATATCTAAATATATTCAAGTAATCTTGGAATATGCTAAAACAAAATACTGAATCAATTCTACAAATTATGGAAACCAATTACGATCACACAATCACATGAACAAGAAAGAGAAAGAATTTCAATTGCACAACACAAATATGTATCTCGGGAAAGCCTCAGATAAACTCCCGCTATTTTTATATTTCAATAAGTCAAGAACGTGAAACAATACACTATTATTTGATCCCTTCCTGAGAAACCTCTACACTATCGTTGATTGTCTTACTCTGATCTTAACAAGTTTGGTTCAATACTTAACCAATTCCCTACACCTGACTAGCCATCCTTGCTCACACATTCCTGAGATAATTGAGCCCCTATTAATAAGGAAATTCACATCAATTGATTGTGCAATACTTCCAAGGCATAATGATGGCCTCATGCATGACATGTACAATTTTCTAACTATACAACTGATAGTTCTCTTCTCTTTAACTCCAATATCAACTGGGCCTTCCTTAGAACTAACATGCAACGACTATTTATAGCGAATTATCAGTTATTTGATTGATCACTGCATTTGAATTAAATCAGATTTAATTCACTAGACCTATCACTAGCACATCTCTCAGTTAGAACTAGTTAAACTGATTTTAACTCAAATAATTGAGTTAACTAATTATAACTCAAAATAAACTGCAACTAGACCCCCTAAAATTTAGGGAGAACCCTACATGCCTCCAATTTGACCCTCGACTCGAATTGACTAAGCTAACTAAGTATTCTTCACTTAGTTAACTCATACAAGTTGTCATGTGATGTGGAATTACAATTTACTTCTAATTTAATTAAGGGAAAATTAAATTAGAAGCCTTTCTGGTTGCCAATTATAAAAAAAAAAAAAAAAAAAAAAAAAAAAACATGTTTTGAATTAAAAATATTAGCTTTTAGAACTATTTCGGTAGCTAGACATTCATCATAAAAATCATGTTAAATCCACGTCATATTTAAATCCTTGTACTTGATATTTGGGAGCTACTCCTAGATATCGAGTTAGAGTAATTTTCTTTGTTTCTCTGCATTATATTTAGATTTAGATTTAGAATTAATTCTCATTTTTAGAAGTCTCCTAATGCAAGAGCAATGCCATTGGTGGCATGGTTGAGCCCTTGTGTCAGTTTAAGGACTACTTTCTTGAATGTGTACTACAAGAGGGTAAGTTTGGTTGCCTCTTCTTGTTGAAAAGTATTTAGAAACATCACAAGTCGACAAGGAGGGCGAGGGTAACTAGACCCTTTTGAACCAGTTAGAATCACCATCCCAAACATATAAGTACTTAATTGGAGCTCGAATTGGGCAATCTCCCCATCATTGACTATGGTCATTTTAGGCCATCAACAATAGACAACTAATAAAAATATTGTAAAATGTGATTTCAAATTTTTGAACGACATTTCAGAAGAGAACAATTAAAAAATAAAAGTGTGAAATTCAGGAAAGCTTCCTACAAACGTAAAATGCAATTACTTTGATTATTTTAGCAATAGCTACAACCTTACTAACCAATTTTCCCATTGCTTTCAAAAAAATTCTAGAATTTCCTTGTCCTAAAAGTATAAGAGGAAAAATTTTAGTTGGAAAATAAAACTAAAAAGTTTTGCATCTTTTATCTTCAAAAAATTGACTACAAATCATATTGATAATTTGGCCAATCATAAATTCCATAAGAAAAAATTGAATACTAACTATTATTTAATTTAATGGCCAAGATTCATTAACATATTTACATGTGTGAAGCAATGTGATGGATAAAAAAAATGGAAAAGTACATTATGTAAAAGTGATCTACCAAAAAAACACTAGTTCCTTGGCTAATACTCTGTAGTGAAAATACTAAGTTCAATTGTGTAGGTCATTTAAGGGAATAGGCATTGAACTTTTTAATGTTATTCTTCAGCTTTATCTTTTTTTTCAAATATTCTAACAGTGCACATTGTTGGCCATAGAGAGTGTTTGCACAAAAAATTGAGGCTATTTAAATTAGTTGGTTTGAAATATGTTGAAAAGATGAATGGATTGTATTTTAATATATTACACCTAATATTGTATGGGTATTTTATCTTCCTTTTGATATCTCTAATTCTTGCAATTTTTTTAGAAAGCTTGAAACACCTCAATTTTACGTAGTATATGTCATTGGCTTTCTACCCTGAACATTGTTATAGTAAGATGTACAACTTAAATAGTCAAAACAAAATCTTGTTGGAATGTTTGGTAAAAACTTTGCTACTACTTAATTTTAAGTCGTATATATGTACTAAACATTGGGTTTTCTAGGTAGTAGGTTTGAAATATGCTCAAAATATTAATGAAATATATTTTGACATATTACATGCAAGATTGTATGGATATTTTATCTTCCTTTTGATATATTGCAGTGTTTTAGATCTTGCAATTTTATTTTAGATAACTTACTTTGAAATTACTCTTACTACCCTAACAATCTTCCTCTTAAACTTGACTTGTGTAGATTAACTTGGTCCCAATATCTTTGTTGAATTCTATATAAAAAAGTTACCATCCATTGGAATACATGTGTGCTAGCTTTCAAGGATGTTTCTTTATTACATGGTTCATCAACCATCTCACATCTTAATATCCCATATTCCATCCTCACATATAAGTACACCTACCGTTTTTATTCCTATTCAAGTGGTCAATTCCACAACTTGATCATCCATAACTCCATGAGCCACTACACTACAACATGTATGCCTAATAATATGACATACAACAAATTAATCTCAAGTTAGCTTAGGAGTACACCTGCCACCCTCTCACCTATTCAAATGGTTCACTCCACAACTTTATCCTCGATCGTCTCTATGTATGAGAGATATGACTTTGTGTTCTACCATGCTACATTTATTCCTAGATAAAAGGCCTTACAACAACCTAGGAATACATCCTACTTATTAAGGCTAGGTTTTACAACTTGGACCAAACACTTAGCATTGTGCACATTCTCTAGGAAATTTTGATGTGTGCTCACTACCATGAACACCTTCACATCACATTTTTTCTTAAAAAAAGTCCCATTTTCTTTCATCTCATACATTGCTAAGAGTCTTCATGAAAATAAAAAAATGAGCATAACCATCACCATCCAAGGCACTACCCTGGCCTTGGCCATTAATCATCACTACTATTGTTTTCATCTTATCCTTTTATTTTATGGAATCTACCATAATATATGTTAATCACATTCCCCAATAAGTCTCAATCTTCTATATATCCACAAACACCAACCATACATACTTTAATATGAAAAGAAAATGAAAATAAGTAAAAATACATAACCATAAATAATAACAAATTGATATAATAAACTGTGGTTTAGCCTTATGGTCTTGACAAAAATATATTCATAATTTATGTAATTTAAAACACTTTATATTACATAAATATTTTATACCTTTAGAGACTCATTGTACAACCCACTATGAGGGGATATGAGGGGGATGTAATAAAAAAATGAATATGTTGAAAAGTAATTAGTAGTAAAAAAAATGTGTGAGAAAAATGTTTAAACCTTATACTTTTCAAAAACATTTCAATAGGAGAGTTAAATAACCTATTTAAAATTTATGTTAACTAATTTGAAGTGATAAAATGTTACTTTGTACATGTTATGTAAAATATTTTAATACCAATTATGTATACATTATATATCATTTAAATTTTTTAATGTTTATATCATGAAAAATAAGTTTTATGGTTAAAATGTTTATTTCATTCTATATATACTTTATATAATATTCAAAAATACAATTTAAACAATAAAATATTACATATTATATTTTACAATTTTAAAAAAAAAATTAAGAAATTTAATCACTCTAAACTCAAATTAAATGGTTATTTAAATAAATACATATTTAATACATAAATAGTTATATGTATATACAAAATTAATATCTTGAATTGATTGAAAAAATGCGTTCATGTAGATGCCAATAACTACGTCCTAACACATTATTTAATAAAATTTTAAAATTGAGCTGAGGATAAAATCAGTCCGGAAGTAGAATCCCAAGTATCATAGTAGAGCAGAGAAGAAGGAAAGTCACATTGGGGTTTACATTGTAGGCGGATCGGAGGTCTGAGCGCGCGCAAGAGACAGCATTCAAGTCAAAAGCTTATTGCGCGTGAATGTAAAATGGGTGGAAGCAACGTACGTAAAAATTCAGCGATGCGAAAAGACCGTGAGAAGAAAGACTTCCGTACCCGGGTTTCCACTAATCCGTTTCCAGGACTCTTCTCCTTTGTTTCCTCTTGATTGCTTCGTTACTACCTACCCATTCGTTAGAGTCCAAGTATTCCAAGGGAATCAACCGTCGCCCGATTAGATGGAGTCCATGGTCGGATAGATATTTCTAATGTGAATTGCTTGCATTATTAGTCGACTCTTTTATTAATTTTTACTCTGTAGAAAGAATGGAAGCTTAGTATTGAAGCTGGAGAAGAGTTTACGGCATGGTTACTGTGGGTATATCGTATCCCACCTCCGAAGCCAAAGAATGGTCTGTAATGGATGCATTCTGGTAAATTCTATACAAAAGCACAATTGTCGGCAGTGAACTTTGCATTATACCAACATATTGATATATCAACTCTAAGACCATTTGGCCAATTTCATGACAATTGACATATGATCATTTGACCATTGGAATTGCATTATGTAGCTTTGAAAATATTTAATAGATATATTATATCCTTCGCTTGAGTGCCCTTTTAGTATGCTTCGTATAAAATATGAATTGGTGAGAAAGATATGATCATTACTATATTAAATATGCGTGGTATATGAAATGTATAACTCAACGATGTGAGTATGATTTCACCAATTTGTGATATAAGTAAACTTGTTATTTTAATTTGTTTTTTAAATCATTTCATTTTCCACAAATTAGGATTCTAGTAAGCGAAATTTCGAAAGCTTGCCACTTTGAAATTGGTATGGTAAACATAAAACTAACATTTCTATGGTTGCATGGAGAATGGTATGTTATAGTTTAATATAATTGCCATGTGTGATTTTGGTTAGTATTTAATTTGGAGCGGTATGTGTTTTTCTTAAAATAAAAATAAAATATTCTCTAATTGTGTCAAGCGGCTTATTTTACAGCTTAATAAGTAAAATGGTGATGTGTGATTCTATCCATATTTAAGAGAGAGATGACATGTGTCCAAAAAAAAAAAAAGAATCTAAATAAAAAAACAATCTCAACTATGATAAAAACATCAATGGTGATGGCAGCCAAGTCAACCCGGCGATAATATCCCCAATCTGCTCCACACATAGCTCTGTATTTACATCCAATTCAACAATATTTCAAGTAAGATTTAGCATATGCAGTCAATATAAGAATACAAATTTGTTTTGATGAATTCCATGAGAGATTTTTCTTTCACCTCCCACTCTTTATCCCACCTCATTTCATAAATCCAATTACATACACTTCAACTTAACAAATATGTATGCAATATAATAATGCTTTGACACACTCATTTAAGCATTTTTCCTAGTGTTTTAATCCTTCATGTTTATTTCCATATAACAATGGATTTGGCCCTTTGTCACATTCAATGCCCAACAATAAAAGATACCCACACAACTGGACAATACGGAACTAGGACAAAAGGGATTTCAAATTGAACATGCAGTCTTTCAAAATTTAAGTTTTTCTATTAGTCACTACGAAATTATTTCGTAGCACCTATGTTCCAATTTACTATTCCATCGCTAGAAAATTATTTCGTATTGCCTCTTAAAATTATGTATTGCAGTTTCGGGGAAGATGAAATGCCTCGACTCTTTTCCTAGATCGACTCCCAACTTCCCTAACTTTCTCCTTGACATAGTGAACTATTTCACGTGCCTTTCTTCACTAGGATTTGCAACACCATAACAAAATTTCCAATCAAAAAAATTAGACAAATAGGGTTTTTTTTGTTTGTTTTTTTTCCCAGAACTCCAAACAACGTACTTTGTCTCTATAACAGCAGTCAAATTGCTGTAAATACCAGGGAACCACTATTCCATAACACAAAAACACATTGCTTCTATAGCCTTTAAGACTTATTCAATGGGAATCCCAACATGAAAATAGATTATCACAACGATTGAAGCCACATGGTTTAGATTATTTTTAACATAAATTTGTCCAACAAGCTATAGCTTCTCAAATGACTAGTATTCAAATAAGAAAATGTATAGGAATAGAAACCATGATTTCATAAAGCATAAATAGAATTGGTTAATCACAAAAAAATGATTCAATCTCAACCATTTAGTAAGCACACAACTTATAATCTAGAATTTCTATTTATTTATGCCACTCACACTCAGAAATACCTTTTGGTTCACACAAATTGGAAAGTACTAAGTGGGTCTATAAACTCAAAACTATTGTTGCATAGAAAAATAGTGGGTTCATTCCTTCCCTCCCTCTCTCTTCTCCTCACTCATGAGATTTTGCTTCTCTTCCTCTTCCCAAACTCTCCTTTTTTTTTATTGTTTCCCAAATGGAATGAACTATGACAACCATGAGTCACAAAGTGTTAGTCGTTTCTCCTTTTCCACAAAATAAGAGAAAATGAAATATATATATATATATATATATATATATATATCTAACAATAGAAAATAAATCCTCCAACTTATTCTAAAAACAACTTGCTCCCTAATCTAAAAATTTACAATTTCTTACAAAAAATTTAAAATTCCTCCTAGCATTACCATGTGCCCATCCCATTACGTTCGTAAGATTTTTTCTAGACTTCATCATTTTTTGTTCTCGACCTATGCACCTACATCAGACTCCCAAAGTGAATAAGATTCATGGTCTCCTGCCCATTTGTTAATGAAGTGATTCTTCCACGATCCGAAACTTTATGTCATACTAGTCCTTATCCTTGTTGTTTTGTTGCTCTATTGTTTCCTCCTATTGTAGTCTTCCTCTATTGCTAATGAAATCTTCTCTACCATCTACAATATGTTGTCCTTTATTCTCGTCCACCCTTCATACATCTTCTATTGAGCCTTCCTCAATATTAATTTCCTTATTTTCTCTATTTCCACGTCTAACCTATCCTCTGGCTTGCACAAACCATTATTTCATAGCTCAAATTTGTTCTTTCCTCCACTGACACATCAAGATAACAATTGTTTGGAACTATTTTCACCACTCTCTGCATTTTTTTTAACTCGTCATTATTATTGTCTCCTTGTTGATTCATTTTCTCCATGAGAAACTTGTCCTTATCATCTCTTGGAATGCTGCAATCCACTGTACTCTCTGTCCTTGGATCGTTCAACCAATTTTCTAAAAACTTCAATTTTGTTGCAATCTTTTATGTGCTTGTCTTGTAATCCTGCATATCCTTTCCCAATGGTTCTTGTATTTCATTAATTGAATTATTTCCAATCCATTTCGTTGTTTCCTACACATATTCATTATTTGCATACACAAACCAATTATATGTTTTAAAAATATGATACTTTGAAGTCTCTTGTATTGCTTCCAACATCTCTTCCTCATGCAACACTAAAACTTCTAAGCTTCACATCAAATATTCATCACTGTTAGATATTGCTTCTTTCATTCTACTAACTTCGACATTAATATCCACACACATGTTTTCATTAACCTTAGGTTGTTCCTCCATGGTTGCATTTTCCCATGGAAAATAGTCTTCATATTGACCATCCTTTGTCTTCCTTCTAGCATGTATAACAATACTTAGTGACACTTTCTCTTCTCTACAGAGAAAAAAATCAATACTTTTTCCTTCATCTTGAACAACTCCTACATTCATACACCAATTTTTAACATCAAAATCATCATGGTATGTATCCTCGATTAACGCCTCATCCATCATATGTTGATTTTTCACACTACTTGTGAAGCTCTCAACTAATCTCTCATCGAAATTTTCTTCACGTTGATCTTCATTTTCCAAATATCCCATGAAACTTTCAATTTCCACGACCGCAAAAGAAAGAGTCACCCATATAGAGGAAAATTTAACCGAGAGCTGGTGAAAATCATCCTGATGGAGGTCCTGCAAAAAAAGAAAAAGACATAGGAGGACTTTCTGGCCGAGAACCATTTTGTGGAAGACAGAGACCCTGGCTCTCCAACGCTCGAGGAGGAAAAACTAGCAGAGAAGCCTAAGAATAAGCCACAGACTCATGGGTCACGAGAGAAAGAGGATGATGGGGATGAAGAAGTAATGGTGACCGGGGAAACCACTAGGGAAACTATAAAAGGTTCCCAGCAAAAGGGACCTTCTACCCCCGCTAAAATATTTACGAGGATCCAAGCTGCTAAGCTGGATATTAAGGATACCATAAAAGGGGGAATATCACCCAAAAATTCTGATAAAAAGAAAGGAAAGTCCCATGGTCTGGACAAGGGAAAGGAGAAGGTGGAACCGACCACATTGATTGACAAGGAAACTATGTCCTTCCAGAGTCCTTTGCTGCAGGAAAGCATAAATGAAACTATGGAACAGAAGCAAGGGCAGGGGGACCTTAGTGTGCCCCAATATTCCCAGGGACATCCTGAGGGGGAAGATACTCCCTAAAGGAAGTGGTATCGACAAGCATTGGAAGAGACCATTAAAGAGCTCACCATTTCGGAGTAGGCCTTAAGGAAGGAAAACACGGCCTTGAAGGAGAACAGTCTTAGAATGCAGAAAGAGCATGAGGAGTGGCAAGAGAAAGTGGCCCATATTATGAAAAAGAAGCAGGCTCAGATAGACCATATGAAGAAGAAGAGCGAAATGTACAGGGGTCAGGTTTAGGTGGAGTCTAGTAAGGCCGAGTTGGATCATCTCGCCGCAGTAGTTACTGCTCAAGTGAATGACTGATTCTCTATTTTGAAGGCTTCTACATTTTTTCTTGCATAGGGACATGCAAGATTTTTGGTGTGAGAGAGATGTTAGGTCTCCATTTTGCCCATTTTTCACACCCTTCCCATGCCTTACCTCTCCTATTTTTTAACTCCTTCCACCCTTAATTATTCTTAGTTCGGCGATATTTTCTAGTTTTGGCTAAAAGGATACTATAAGTGTAAGGTATTTCAAATTAACATAATAAGTGTCATTTTGCCTTAGACTTAGAGTATTCTTTGATCTAGTTGTATCTTTACTGAATTACCTCTCCCACTGATCTAGAACTTATGTGTAGATTTTCCTTGATTCGGAGCAGCTCTGCAAAATCTTGAAGACAGCTTGTGCAACCACATTTCTTGCAGTTGTTCCGAATTTCATACAGTCGTTCCGGATTTCTTGCAGCGGATCTAGATTTCCCGCAGAAGCCCCAATTTCCTATAATCGATGATTTCATGCAGCGACATTAGCGATTCAATATGTTCTATTTATTTCCAGATCCAGCAAGGACATGGGTTTTGTGGGGAATTCGTTGCACATGAAGGCTGTCCTATTGGTTGCTTCGAGCCTCCTTTTGAAACAGCCCGGACTTACATATTTCTTCTCGTAACCATATTTCCGGCAGCTTCATTGATGTAACATAAATCGTCTAATCCATGCTTTCAGTCATGGATTAGACTCAACATAAACTAAATTCGATAGTATAGACTTGTGTTGTTGGTTGATAGCTTAGATTAGTCATTCGAGCCAAATATGGGCTTTAGAGATTGTATAAAAGGAGATGTATTTCATATTGTAAAGGGTTGTCGGGTTGAGATTTCGACTGATAAGTAATATATCAGATTGTACTTGGCTATATGTTTTCATATTAATACAAATCTTATGTTCTATCTACTTTTTTGAGCATCCTCTTAGAGTTTTGAGGGGTTGTGAGTGAGGGAGGCCCCCCTTCGCTCACAACTCCTGCAGTGTAGTGTGTGTGTGTGTGTGTGTGTGTTTAATTCTTTTTATGCAGCAATAATTCTTTTACACAGCTAATGAATTCTTTCTAAAGTTTCCGCACCCGATTTTTAATTGATTAAATGATTAAGTTTCTTATGTTAATGTGTTAATTTCATTTGATCAAAGCTTGGATTCACGGTTGTCTAAGTTGCTTTCCCAATTGTTGTAAATTGATCTTTTATCTTTTCATGGTCAATATCAGCAATATCGAGAGTTGTAGAGGGATGTTATATTCCACTCCATAGCCTTCGCTGTTAGAGTATTGATGCAAGAAAGAGGAATTAGTTTGTGTGTGTATGAATAATTAATTTATGAACACTTGCAGTAATGAGGTTGCATATATTTTGCATAGTATCTCACAAGCTTACCTACCCTAGGTTGACAATTTATGATTGGAAATTTATAAGTGTATAATTTGACTCAACAAGCTCCATGGAGGCTTTCTAGTCCAATATGTGTGGATTTTGGATGAGAAATTCAAAGTGTTCTAGAATCGAGTCATCAATTTTGGTAAAAGTGCAGTGGACCATTTTGGTCCTGAAGATGCTACATGGGAGTATGAGGAAGTGACAAGGGAGGAATACACTTATATTTTTGAATGAGTTGTTGTCGTTGTGTGTGTGTGTGTGTATGTTTCATTAAGGACAATGCATAAATAAAGGGGAGGGCGATTTAATACCCTTTATTGATCCATGAAATGTAAATGATATGTATATGTGGAACTAGGCTGGTTAGCCAAGGACATCTTATGAGGAACGCAATTCCCATATGTATATGTGTAATGGGGTTGTTGTGCCCATCGGAACATGTTTTATATTTTGAGGCTAGAATGCTTGGTAATGTAATTATGCTACAAATATTTCATAAAAATTCCATGGATAGGTGAGTTAAAGGGGATTATATGATTTAATAATCATATAAAGTTCTCATGCATATAACCGAAGTCCATGATGAGCTTAGTTGAATTACAAGATGCAAAAGGAGGGCATGCACATAAAATGATTGTGTTAGCCTTGTGAAGGGTATGTATGACGAATTCCTATGTTGTGGGGAGTGTGAATCCCCAGTGAGAGATTCTATAAGGATGGGCATGGAAGCATGGTTTCAGTGGTGGAAATGGTGGCATATAAGGGTACTTGGAAGGCTTGTGAGAGCAGTCTAACCCCTGGAATCCACATGACTGTTAGTTGAAGGTTGTCAAGATTGGTACCTTAGTTATGTGAGGCCTAGAAGGGTACCTTGAAGGCTTTTGAGGGAAGTTGAACTCCTGAAAACCACAAGACTACCGGTTGGAGGTTGTCAAGCTTGGTACCTTGGTTGGTAGTTATTGGTACTAACTATGCACCAAGATTTTAGGCAAGTCGATGCTAATGCCCCATGGATTCAAATCTCCAGCTCAAGGTGTTATAGCATCATTTCTCACCTTGACATGATTCATGATTGCTTTGATGGTTTTGGGCACCCATTCCTACAGACTTGGACAAATTCACTAAAAAACAGTGTAAAAATCCCCATACGCGACTATGCCCGTACTTTTCCGCGTGTATACGCGAGTCCAGCTAGACTTTTCCGCGTATGCCATTAAAATGATTAAAAAATATATAATTATTCCCTATTTTCGAGCTGGGTTGATGGTTATAGGAGTGGTTCTAACCATGACACGTATGCTTGTTCAAGCTGAAACTAACGGAGAAGTGTAAAAACCCCTCATGTGTGTGGCCTAAGGGAGAGAGAGGTATTGATATTATGCTACCATTGGTATTCCCTATCCAGTACGATTCCAGATGCCTCACTGCCTTTCCCGGTTCATTATGGGAAACCACTTGTTTTCCTTGAATTCTCATCCTTATGTCATCTAGTATGCCTGATTTGAAAAATCTTTCCATGAGGCAAAACTGGGACGAGGATCCGGACGACGGTCTGCGAAGGCCTTGGAAGGATCAGGTGATCTCTCCACTCGTTACTTTTGTACATGCTATTTATAATACAGAAGTACCATGTTGTTCCCGAAATAAACGTGTTGGTGTATGCTTATATGTATGAGAATATTTGTTATACAAGCATTCATTATGATTTATTTAATGTTTTATATGAATCTCACTGACATTTAGAGTAGATATATGCTGTACAACCAGTCCTTTGTGCTTGTTTCTTCTTGTCTTTCAAGTTAAGAAGGAAGGACGGGTTATTTGAGAGTTTGAACCTGAGGATCTTCTTGCAGAAGTGGGACCTACGGAGTAAAAGTCTCATTCTACTGTTAGTTTTTAAGACGATGCATAGTTGTGTGAGTCTACGGTAAAGTGGCATGCCCCGCTGCGACTGAGGGTTGTAACCCAACGAACCTCTGGGGTGGTAATTCCCCGAAACAAGACGGCGACTCCTTTGCGGGGATCACATTTTGTGATTCTCTGGTGAGTTGTTGTTGTTTGGTAGGTTGCTGGCTTCGATTTAACTTTAGGTTAGGTCCGGTTATTTTCTTGCGGTCGGTCGAAGTCACAATTCTTTTTCCAGGCTTGTTCTTTTTGTTTTTTCATTATTTACCTTTGCATACGCGCTTTTTTCTGCACACAGTCGCGTATACACGCAATTTTGTCTAAAGGAACCCGCGTATACGCGAGTTTCCCTTAGTACAGACGCGTATGCACGCTGGTTGCATAGCTGTGAAGTAGCGTATACCTAGGCAGATTTTGAATTTTTGAGTTTCTTGACTTTTTGGTCCTTTCTGGCTGTGGAGACATGTTTCTACAGTGTCTCTGTACTCACTGGAGTGTGAAGGAAGTGGTTTCATGTATTTTCTCTCTTTCGTTTGATTGAAAACTAGTCTTTTTGGCAAAGTGTTGTTTCTGGCGCTGGCACTTCTGGATTGAGTTCCAAGATCACTTTCTGAGCATTCTTGGCTGTTCTGCTTTATCAGAACAGAGAGATTCTGCTCACTGACTCGCTCCTATCTTTGTGTTGTGCTTTGCATTGCGATTTTTGCTTCGTTTTTTATTAGTTTTCTTGAGTTCCATAGGCTAGGTTTTGTTGCAACTTTTGAAGAGCTTTTCTTGCTTCTTTGGAGTCTTTGTTTGCGACAAGTTTGCACTATTTATCTAGGTTGAGTGGCTGAGTTTTCTGGTCTTCTTTTGCTCTTATGGGTCTTGCTACGAGTTAGCCTTATAAGGTTTGGGAGCATTGTTGAAGTTTGTGCTTGAAATTCGGTCCTGTTTGGTTTGGATTTTGATAGTTGTGCTTGGCCTTTTCGAGCTCTTTCCTTATAAAACAAAAAAGCTCAAAAAACATTTGCTTTGCTTTTTGTTTTTGCGTTTCAAAGGCTTAAAAAACATTTTCATTTGTTATTTGCTTTTGTTGTTGCATTTTCATTTTCGTTTGCTATAAGTTTTGAAGCTTGTGAGGTTTCTTGCTTTTAGTTTTTGGCTTGATTTTGAGGAGGAGTTGTCGTTTGATTTCTTCTTCTTGTTTTTAAGTGTTTTTGGTGTCCTTATTTTAAGAGTTCTTGATTTCGAGAATTAGCTTTCTGGACAACAAAAGATCAGTTAAAACTGAAGGACTTTTTGGGAATTTCACTCTGCTTTAAGAGATTTGCATCTTAGGATTTGCATGCTTGTAGTGATTTGCATTAGGCGCATTTAATCATTTAGTCAATTTCTTAGTTTTTGTGAGTGTGAGTTTGCTATTTGAAAAGAAAAAATACAATTTTTAGTCTCGTAGAACCTGTATAGAGATTGCTCTTCATCGAAAGACAAAGAACTGCATTTGCATGTAGTTAAGTTTTTATTAATTTCTTTTGCGTCAAAAACACCATACGTTTCATCTTCATATCCTTGTGACTTAATATAACAGCCCTTAAAATAAGCGATTTAATCTAAAATCAAACTAGCAAGTTTTTCTAAGTGTCAATCACCAACTAGCTAGGTTGTAGGGCCTTGGAATAGGTGAGTGGAGAGTTAACTCTCCAAGGCCGCTCAAACAAACATAGAAGTTGATTAATTGAGCGAAATCCAACTCCGTGAGGTGGACCGGGAAAGCTCTCATCCGAGAGTCAAGCGCGAGGGGAAGTGAAGGTTGAGAAGAGGGATACCCCCCCTATGATTAGCTAAATCTGACATCAAGACCGTTCCGCCCGGCTTCTGATACGGATTGTTGTCCATAGTTGCCACTCCTAGGTTCCACATAGGTGACTGCGGGGGGGAATACCCGTGGTACCTGAGGCAGACGTCGCATCACTTTCAGCAGTACTTTTGGGGGGTGCCCTTGCGAAGCTTGGGTGCTTGAGCCGGCAAAGGCTGTCGTTAGGAGGTCGGCGTAACTGTTTCTGATACCTTCGCTAGTTGTTCTGGGCCCTAATCATCCTAGACTGCTTTCGGAAGGCCCTATACTTCGCTTTCCTGTATTTTGGTGTCCGGTCCTCATCACCCGGAGCGGAAATACTTGGAGGCTGTTTGCTTGCTGTTTCTCAGGGATTTTCATTTTAGTGAGTGCTCTTTGCTCCTAGCTTGCCTAGCTTTTCACTTTTTTGAGTCTAATTTATAAAATCTATAAAAGTGGCTGATCAAGCGCCTCGACGTTTGAGGAGAATCCGGGGGTTATCTCCCGAGAGTCCAGAGCCTTCTTCGAGAAGGCGTAGGAGTGATTTAGCTGGTGGTTACCACCCTGTGGCGTCTGACGCAGTGGAGAGAGATCCTCCACAAAGGTCTGAAGGTTTCGTAGCTGATTCGGGTGTCGGTTCCGAGAGGAGCGTTCCGCTCACCTCGCGAGTTTTATTTCCTCAGGAAGAAGATTTTCAGATTGAGGACATACCTGAGCCTCCCGCTACAGGTCCATCTCCTCTTCCTCCTGATTATCCGTTCGTTGTTCAGTACATCGGACCTGAGTCGGAGAGACCGCCGGATCTTCCGTATCATTCTTATCTTTCGATGGCCACGACTGGGAACGCGACTTCTACCGTGAGTGCTGCAGGCATTTAGACTCCTGCTTTTGTTGAAGTAGGGGGCACTATTGCTTCATCTTCGATTACTTCTAGTGCTACTGTGTTTGGCTCTGGGTTCACCCAAGCACATGCTTCTCATTCTGGTCCCTTCTGTTCAGGGTTTCCCTCTAGTGGGAATCCCTCTTTTTCCTTTTCCGCTGCTTCAGCTGGATCTACGCCCATGTCTAACATGGCTAGTAGATCAGCTTCGTTTCAGGGTTTCCCCTTTGGGACTGGGCATATTCCTAGTTCCAATCCTTCTTTAGGGTCGTTTCCGTTTACGTCCCAGACCCAGAGTTTCAACCCTTGGTCTGGGGGGCAAAGTTCGACTACTTTTATGGGATGGCATCCTGTCTTTACTACAGCGGGGGCAGGGAATCAATTTTACGCAGGTCATAAAGGGAATGCTTCTTTCCCTTCATCGAGTGCTTATCAGTATTTTTCTCCTCTGTCTAATGCTTGGAACCCCTACCAGGGGCTTTCCTCTTCAATCAATACTTTAGCGGGGGGAACTGGTCTGGGCTTTGGTAACTCGGCGTGGGGAGGAGGTTCTTCTCCGTTTTCTACGAGTCCTTTCTGGCAACCTGGTGCCTCATCAAATCCAAGCTATTCTTTTCAGAATGTTGGGAATCCATCCCATCAAGGATGGAATCCTCAGGCTCCGCCTCGCTTACCTTTTCTGGCAACGTTAAACTTGCCAGATTTGTCGAAGTTGACTAATGACCCGATTCATTATAGTCCGGGGTGGCCTCCGGTCCCGACCAAACTTCCTTTAGACATTCCAAAGTTTGAAGGTAAGAATGGAGAGGATCCGGTGGACCACATCACCACTTTCCACTTATGGTGCTCTTCGAACTCCCTGATCGATGACTCGATTAGGTTGAGATTATTTCAACGCACCCTAACTGGAAATGCTACCAAATGGTATATCGAGCTCACTGGGGGCAGTTTCGCCACATTTGGGGAACTGGCTGTCACATTTCTTAACCATTTTCAGTTGCCTGTCAGATATGAGGCTGGGACCGAACTCCTGGCTAATTTTAAGCAGGATGAGGCAACGCACATTTCTGATCACATTCAGGAATGGAGGAGAAGGAAGAGGCTTATCAAAGCTCATATTCCAGGTGAATTCCTTCTCGAGTGGTTTTTGAAATCTCTGCAGTCAGATATTTCAAAAGATGTATCCCTATCTGGGGTATTTTCTGAGGAGCAGGCCATTTTTAGGGCCCAGCAGTTAGAATTGATCTATTCTCAGTCTGGGATGATTTATAAGTATTTGCCCAATGCTCCTCGCTCCAAATTGGATTTATCGAAAACTAAACCTGGTCCGCATGGTGACGGGCTTGTCGGATCGGTCAGTAGTAGTGCAGCCAGCCTGCTTTCTCAACTGCAGTAGTTGTCTTTACAATCTGCTCCTTCTGGTCAGGCTGTGCCTGCTGATTCATCACCTTCCCAGTCTTTGTCCATAAATGTTGTCCAAACTTCTAATCCCAAAGGAAATCAACAAACCGATGGGAAGAAGAAGGGACGAAATAACAAGAAGAAGGGAAAGAACGGGAAGGGAAATGCAAATAAAACCAACGAGCGTGTTGGTGAGGGTCAAAAGGAGAAAAAGAAAGTGAAGTTTCCATGCAAGCTTTGTGCTGGAGACCATCTCACACACCTTTGCCCTAAAATTCAGGATGCTCAGCGCCTGTTATCCCAGCAGGGTTCTTCTAGTTCCTAGGCTGTGTTAACAAACCCTTTTCCCCAAGGGCAACAATTAGTTGTTGGCGTGAACCAAAATCCTGGGGCTTCCTCTGGGGGCACCCAGGAAGGGGAAATCCCATCGAACATTTTTATGATGAGTTCTCACGCGGATATCGCTACGAGATCCCGTGATTATGGCGGAGAGGAATCTTCGAAAGCTAAGGAATTTCCTGATGCTACTGAGCCGCTTCACATTACGAAGCCAACTATTGAGTCTATGCCTTAGATGCCAAAAGCATCTTCTAAGCGGTCAACGATTAATCCAAACGCTAGGGATGCCCAGAACTACTCGATTGTAGAAGATCTGGCGCAAAGTCCTTGTGCTATGTCAGCTTTAGAGGTACTCCAGTCTTGTCCGGCTCAGCGCAGTGCTTTGCTCACTGCCATTGGGGCTATTGATCCGAAAAATTCTCTTCTGATTACTTTTGATATGAATAATTTTAAGAAGAGACTTCCTCATCACATGGCTTTCCATATTAAATCGTCGTATTGAAAGTGCAATATCTTTCGAACGGTTGTTGATGAGGGTGCTTCTACATGCGTCATGTCTCTCGCATGCTGGAAGACACTTGGATCTCCCAAAGCTATTCCATCTAGCACTGTCCTTACTGCGTTCGATGGTCATTCTCACAGACCCCATGGTATTGTCCCGGCTTTGCCCATCTGTGTTGGGGGAAAAACCGTTAACATAGAGGTTGAGGTAGTGGATGCAGCCTTAGACTACAACCTTCTGTTGGGGAGGAACTGGATATATGAAATGGATGCCATTGCATCCTCATTATTTCGAATTGTATGATTCCCCCACGAAGGGAGGATAGTTACGGTGGATCAACTGGACTGTCCTCCTGTAGACCTGAATGTGCCTTCTGACTCATCTGTTCCTAAGTTGGACAATACTAAGGCGCCTGTTGAGAATCTAGGAGTTGGAATGTATTCTTCCCTGATGGGTACTTTTGATATTCCTCCTCCTACGGTGCATATTAATGCTATTTAATCCTCCAGGGCTCCCCTTCGAAGAGAGTTCTTTCGAACTCATTATTTTTCGGACCCTTGGACCTTACCTTCCCCTACTGCCACATTAGCGGAAGGTCAAGTGGGTGGAATGGTATTTCTGATTTCTGCAGCTGAGATTGCATATCAGTCTATTGTTGACACTGCAGAATCTACTCTAGCTCCTCTTTCACCGGAAGAGTTCGATGGTGATGTGGCCCCGGCTTGGACGCTTAGTTCTTCTTCGGCCCAGGATTGTCTTGATACCACTCTTCCATCTGAAGAGGCAATCCTGGAAGCCATGACTAGTATAGATAGACCGTGGGATGACTTGCATCATCGATCTTACTTCCTACCCGACTTAAATGAAGTTGAAACTAGTTTTCTGAGTCCTCAGTCTCCTGGACCTGTTCACCCAGTCTTGAACCCTTTGGCACCAGCACAGGTTTATGCTGAAGGGAACATGGCTGTGATCTCTCCTACTATCCCAGTGAACATTTCCAGGGATCCCAACATTATCGAGAATGTCTTCATTGGAGCTGAATGTTCCCGTGAAGAGGTTCAAATCTATACCGAGCTCTTCAAAGAGTATAGGGATGTATTTGCTTGGTCTTATGAGGAAATGCCTGGCATAGATCCATCTATCGTCCAGCATGAGATCAAGACGTATGAAAATGCTAAGCCGGTCAGGCAAAAACTTCGTCCGGTTAATCCTAGGAAGGCAGCAGCTATCAAAGCTGAAGTTGAAAAGCTGCTTAAGGTGGGATTCATTTTCCCAGTTCCTCTGACTGAATGGGTTTCAAACCCCGTTCCGGTAGATAAAAAGCAAGGAACGATTCGAGTGTGCATCGATTTCAGAGACCTAAATAAGGCATGTCCTAAAGACAATTACCCCACACCATTCATTGATCAGATTATTGACGAGTGTGCCGGTAACGAGATTTTCTCCTTCATGGACGGTTTCTCCGGTTATAATCAAATTACTATCCGTCCAGAAGATCAACATAAGATCGCATTTATTTGTCCCTGGGGTACGTTTGCATATAAGAAAATGCCTTTTGGTCTTAAAAATGCTGGAGCTACTTTTTAGCGGGCCATGTCTTACGCCTTCCACGACATCAAGAAAATCATCGAGGCATACTTAGATGATCTAGCTGCTCATTCTCGAAAGAGGATGGATCATCCAGGTCACCTCCTGCAAATATTTGAAAGATGTCGTTTTTATAAAATTCGTTTGAATCCGAACAAGTGCGTTTTCGCGGTAACATCCGGTCGGCTGTTGGGATTTATTGTGTCTAGGGAAGGGATAAGGGTAGATCCCTTCAAGGTTGAGGCAATACTTCGGTTGCCTCCCCCGTCTTCAATCCGTCAGCTTCAAAGTCTCCAAGGGAAGTCTAATTTTCTTCTGAGGTTTATCGTCAACTATGCTGAGATTACAAAGGGATATATGAGACTGTTGAAGAAAGGAGTTCCTTTTCTTTGGGACGACCACGCTCAACGCTCGTTCGATGCCTTGAAAAAGGCATTGACCTCTGCTCCTTTACTGAGTCCACCCGATTATAGTAGAGATTTTCTTTTGTATCTGGCTACAGCAGAATCTACCATTGGTATGGTTCTGGTTCAGGAGGATGATGCTCTGGCAGAGCATGTTATTTACTACCTTAGTCGAGGACTGGTAGGACCTGAACTGCGATACACTCCGATAGAAAAGTTAGCCTTAGCAGCAGTTCATGCTGTGCAGCGACTCCGGCATTACATTATTCTTCGCAAAACTTATGTCTTGGCAACTGCCAATCCATTTCAGTTTGTCCTCAGCAGGCGAGTGATTGGGGGCAAATATAATAGATGGATTGTGATTTTACAGGAATTTGATCTTGAGTTCATGTCTGCCAAATCCAAGAAGTCATTAGTTTTTGTGGAATTGATCTCCGAGTTGCCCTGTGGAGAGGAGATGATCTATGATGAGTCCTTTCCGGACGAACACTTGTTTCTGATCTCTCCACAGGATCCTTGGTATGGGGATATCATTGTGTATCTCCAGACTGCGAAGTTTCCCTCTACTTTTTCGAAAGATGAGCGTCGTAAACTGCGTCACTTGGCCAAGAATTATCTGATTATTGGTGATGCTTTGCACCGTCGAGGGGTTGATTCAATCCTAAGACGCTACTTAACTTTCGAAGAAGCTGAGGCTGTGCTCAATGATTCTCACAGTGGAGCTTGTGGGGGTCATTTATCTGGGCTTGCTACAGCCCAAAAGATTTTGCATGCTGGATACTTTTGGCCCTCGATTTTCAAAGATTGTATTGAATCGGTCAAGAAGTGTCATCCGTGTCAGGTTTATACTCGAAAAATGCGCGCTCATCCAGCTCCGCTTTTTCCAGTCGTTACTGTCGAACCCTTTACAAAGTGGGGTATTGATTATACTACTTGTAACCTGCCTTCGGCAAAAGGTCACAAGTACATTATCGTAGCAGTAGACTACTTTACGAAGTGGGTCGAGGCTATGCCTACTTTTGGGAACGATGGTGAGACTGCAGCTTTGTTCCTTTTCAACCAAGTTATCGCTCCTTTTGGTATACCTAGAGAGATTGTCACTGACCATGGCAGCCATTTTCAGAATAGTATGATGGCTGAGTTGGCTCTCAAATTGGGTTTCTGGCAGGAGCATTCATCTCCATATTATCCTCAGGCCAATGGGCAAGTGGAAGCCGTGAATAAATCCTTGAAGACAATTCTTCAAAGGACAATTGATAAACATAGATCCAACTGGCATATTATGCTATATCCTACACTTTGGGCATACAGGACGTCAGTTAAAACTGCAACTGGCTTTACTCCGTTTCAGTTAGTCCACGGGGTGGAATCCGTATTTCCCATTGAATGCGAGATTCCTTCCCTTAAATTAGCTGTTGAGCTTCTTCCTGACACTTCCAGTCTGGCAGAACGGCTTCTTCATCTGGAACATCTCGATGAGCAGCGTCGAGATGCCGCCACGATGAACGAAGCGCATAAAAACCGAGTAAAGGTTCAGTACGATAAGGCGGTTAAGCCTAGGGTCTTTTCCGAAGGTGACCTTGTTTTGGTCTATGCCCAAGAAAAAGATGCCTTGGGGGCAGGAAAGTTTAAATCGATGTGGTATGGCCCCTATATCGTTAAAAAATTCCTTAAGAAAGGAGCGTATACCTTGGTTGATTTCGAAGGGAACGAGTTGCCGGAGCCCCGAAATGGGCTCTATTTGAAGAAGTATTATGCCTAGGCTTTGGCCTGGCATTTTGCTTTGTATATAGTAGTTTTTTTCTTTGTACGTATCTGATTGATTTTCGATCTTTGATGAGTTGGTGATGTTTTTTGATCTACTTTGGCAGGTTGTGTTGGATGTCATGAGTCATTTTGGTTTCGCCGATGGTGCTAGTAGACACACCCGGAACTTAGCTTCCGCGGCTTGGGTGCTTCATTATCCTTCCAGTCAGCTGTTGGTATCAAGAGGAGTCTGCATTGGTCCTGCTTCCAATAATGTAGCAGAATACACTGCAGTCATTCATCTACTCTCGGAGGCAATATCTTTGGGTGTTGATTCGTTGGTAGTGTTCTTGGACTCTCAGTTGGTGGTGTCGCAGTTGAACAACACTTATCGGGTACAAGATCCTTTTTTATTACGATTGTTCTTGAGGGTACGTTTGTTACAAAGGTCATTTCAATTTTAACATTCATTCATATTCCTCGAGCTGACAATTGGTTTGCTGACTCATTAGCTAATCAAGCTTTAGATTGGCATATTAATCATTCAATACAATAAATTTTAATCATCAAAAACATCATACATTTGATACATTTATCACATCACATCAAATATCGCTGTATATATATCATCGGAGTGTCAAAAACTTTACAAAATTTGGATCCATAATCTCGTACAAAACTGGGGCTTATGCCCCATCATGTCTGGGCCTCAAAGAGAATATACAACTCATCTAATATATAAACTGGCCTACTCCCCGAGGACCCCGGCCAAGTCGGGTTCCTATAGAACGTGAATCGCAAGTGGCTACTGGCGGAATAATCAACCTGGGGCCTCTGCAACCCTACCACCCGCTCCTCCGGATGGCTTCCCAAGTAAGTCCTCCACAGCAGCCATAGGGATTTGGCGGGTTAATCCCTCCAAGTTTCTCTGCACGGCCTGGAGAGTCCTGTTGGAATCCACTGTCTCTGCCTCACCTCTGCGGCGCTTATGGCATGGTAGGCCCTCAGGACGAACTGGTCCAACATCTGAAACATGATCATTTTTAATTGTCAGTCATTATGAATCCAATCAAAAACATGTTTGTTTTTTTTCATTTTTTCATACATATTTGAAAAAATCCAAAAAAATCATATAAGTCAAAAAAATTTGCAAAAACTTACCGACTGCTCCCCATGCTGTGCCAGGTGGAAGAACTAGATCTGGATCTCCACGAAAATCCATCCCGGCATAGGGATAGTCGTCCACTGCGATGATCTGTTCTCCCCACCACAGGAAGAACTCATCGTCCCACGTGGTCCGGGGTACCTCACTACCCCCCAGTCTCTTCATCATGTCTGCCCAACGGGCAATTCTTGGGTCTTGCGGGCTACTGATAGTAGAGATGACTCTGGGTCTCAAAGCTGGAATCCTCTCAAAGAAGAATGTTGTCAAAATGGTCCCATAGCCAAAATGTTTGGTCTTTGCTTGGCGAATAGAGGTCAGCTGTTGTTTCATGTTCAGTAACAGGGCAGTGCACCAATCGTAAACATGAGTCAAACACTCTACAACTATGCTCATTTGCGTCCTGGACGCCTGATGTTGTGAGGCAGATCCTGCCACTCTGCTGATGGTGAAAAGGAGGATTTTCATGTACAAATCCCTGATATCTTTAATTGCAATCTGGGTTCCAACCTTTTTGGAACCATCTACGCAATATACGTGGACATAGTCTTCCATGGTTAACCCTCCCAGGGGCTTCCCGTGCAAGTCTACTGGTTCTCCCCTTTGGGAGAGTCCAGTAATGAAATATATGTCTTCCACTTCAATGCGTAGTGGAATCTGATCAATAATGAAGCAATCCTGATCTGGTTCCCAGTAATTTACGAGCATTTCCAGCAATCACACATTGCTTTTCATATTTGGCATTTTAAAGAATTTGAACAATCCGCAATTTCAGAGGATATTTTGCGCTGCGCGATCCTGCATGACCTCCTGGTCTATTGCGCTATGCTCACGTTCCCTCCATGAGATGGTCATCCTGAGAAATTTCATCAAATTATGCATTAGCCATGCTTTTTTGCATACGGACCTGTGCATACGCGGTTTTTCCTTTGCACAGTCGTGTGTATACGCGAGTTTCCTTTAATGAACCCGCGTATGCGCAAGTCCGTATATTTTAGCAAGGGTTTTAAAGCTAAAAATCACTTAATTTTAATTTCCAAATGGACAAAATGAATAAACAGGATGATTAAGGAGCCTACCTGAAGTTTTGCTGAGTTCCAACGGTTGGTTGTTCCTGATTTGACGAAAGAAGTTTTTTGCTCCAGAGCACTTTTTCCAAATCAGCGATGCAATAATGAACCAAATGAGAAGTAATTTGTCTATTTATGGCTAAAAAATTGAAAATTTTCGCAAAATTTCCTTATGCCTATTTTTTCGATCTATCTTAAGCTGTATAACTCGATTGCTTGGAAGTGCCCAGTTTGGTATGTTTTCAGGTACATTTTGACGATTTTGATATTTTTCCCGGTTTTTGATCCATGATTTCCGGCTCTTCACGGCAGGTATATGATCTTCACTAGCATATAGGTTAGGGAAATCACTCTCCGTTGCATCTTGCATACTAGCCTCCATACTGATCACTTGCCTTAGGGTCGATCCCATCAGGTCATGAGTATTACACCAATTTCACTCGCCGATTATTTAATCATGACTTGATGGTAGAGCCTTCCTTTACATGGGCTTCCTAGTTAGTTCCTCACTATCACTTGTTGCCCATGCTGCGTTTTATGTAGGCTCGGGAGTCCTCTTTAGTCCCGCCATGTCTTATGTGTTGAAGCTTCATTCTTCTTCTTCATCACTTATCATTTTTTCTGGCTTTTACCCTAGAGGCTCCCCGGTGTCGTTAAGTTGTATTACTGCATTGCATATTGGCTACTTGTTTATCCTGGCCTTTAGCCGGCTTCATTTGGACTCGATGTTTAAGCCAACTTTTGACCTTGACTTTCTGTACAAGTTAACCATTGCATGCACTTAGCTATCACGACTCGACACCTTTGTACCCATGGATGGAACGTTCCTCTGAGTATCACTGACCAGTTTTCGCCACCTTGCATTGAGCATAGGATTGTTCCAATCCCAGGAACTAGTGCATCTGCTTTCTTGATACTCGTTCTATCCATTGTACCATAGCATTCTTTTATTCTTTTTCAAGCTTATTATATGAAAAAGACAAAAAAATCAAATATAACAAAAAGAGCGGGAACGGGATGTATCTTCGTTGTTTTGATGGCAGTACAGAGTCAGTTTGTCGCCCTTGAACAAAGCACATATACTTATATATATTTCCTTCATTTGGGATGGTTTTAGTTTTGACCTAGGTTCACCCTTTACCATGTTTCACTTGTCAGTTCTCCCCCGGTTGGTTATCTCTTCCAATCATATGGAGAGTTTGTTCTGCCTCCTGCATAACAGACTTATACAGTGTCACTTTTTACTGCCATGGTCATCACGAGTCGTGTTTTTGTTCAAGGGAAGTTTAGCCTGAGTCGGCCATTCTGCGGTGTCTCTTGACTCATTATTCAGTCGGCCTTCCCGGTCTTGTCAGTATCATGTTCTATCACATCAGATGTTTTGGTCTTCTGCTCGTGCTGGTTTGAGAAGGTCCCCATTGACTTCTTGCCGGCGGGTTTGTCTCTTATCGACTACAACACATTGCTCTGAGAGAAAACCTAGAGCCGCACCTTGGGCCTATTTCCATCATTGATAGGTGACCTCGTGCTCAGCATTTGATCATCATCATGGGTCTTTGACTGAGTGGTTTCCCCTGTGTTCGACGTCAGCACACATTATCACACTTGGGATTCGTGTAGTACCTTGATTTCCATTTGATCCTATCGGTGGATTTCTCGCCTCTGTGTCAGCTTTCATTATTGGTTGGTTCAGAGGGTTTCTTCCATGCGCTTGCTTCATCTTGTGCATGTCGGAAACATACTTCGGTTTTGGTTCCGTCACTCTACTTCGTCCGATTCCTTCCAAATCTTGGCCTGCGGGTTACACTCGCGCTGGACTGATGTGGGATGCCGACGTCTTCCCTTCCAAACAGATTTTTCCCATCGAGCTCCCAATTATTTGCTCGGGAATAAGATCTAGAGCCTTTAGTCGGCATCTTTAGGTTTGGCAATATCGCTGGCGACTTTCATCGACAGTGGGGATTCATCATTGCCTCCTGATTGGTAGATTCTTTCAAGTGTTCGACTTCAACTCATTCATTCGCACTTGTCGGATTGTACTGGGGCACCTTGACACTCATTATCATTATCGGTGGGTTGTCTCGCGTTGGTTAATGGGATACATCATTGCCCGGTAATCCAACGATTTCTCACATGGTCGACTTCAGCTCATTTATTCCCATTGTGTAGAATTGTGCCATAGTGATCGGTGAAGACCTCGGGTTGCATCAGCATTTCTCGGTTCACTTTTGACAGTCCATTCAGTTTCTGCCAGTGATGTCATTCACCCTTATATGTTGCAGTGTTAGTACAACAGCATCCTATATGTTGGTTCCCGAGTTGCGTGATTGTACTGTTTATCCACCTTGATCCGATCATGGAGATTCGGCCATTTATTATATCAGACATCCATTTCTGCACCATCTTTGATCAGTTTACACAGGATACTTGGATATCGATTCGGATTTGACTTTTAGGCCATGCTCGATGATTCATTGTGTACTTCTTCGTCAGCTTATACTTGTATACATTTTGGATCTATTCTGTACTTTCCATATGATGTATTTTTGACTGAGCATGGGTATACCCGCCTCAGCATGAGTTGACTCTCTGTCTTCTTTCATTGGTTTTTGGCAGGTTGAAATCTGGTGAAGTCCTTTCTTGTCCTTGCGAAGTTCTTTCTATGTGCATAATACATTTCGGCCATCATGTACCCCTTTTGACCTCATATATTAGGGGGCATCTGTTATAGCATCATTTCTCACCTTCATATGATTCATGATTGCTTTGATGGTTTTGGGCACCCATTCCTACATACTTGGACAAATTCACTTAAAAACAAGCAGGCAAAGCCCCATACGCGACTATGCTCCGTACTTTTCGCTGTATACGCGAGTCCAAATTTACTTTTTTTCCACGTACATGCCATTAAAATTATTAAAAATATATATATCGTACTCCCTTGTTTCTGGCCGGGTTGATGTCACTGTAGTTCAACCACTCCCAAAGACGTGGCCAATCAAGCTCTTAACCGATGAAACTATTTATATAAAAACCCCTCATGTGTATGGCCTAAGGGAGAGAGAGAGAATTATTGATATTATACTCTGTTGGTATTCCCTATCCAAGTCTGATTCCCCGTGCCTCCTGCACTTTCCCAGTTCATTATAGGAAACCCTTGTTTCCTTGAGATGCTCATCCCCTTATATGTCATCTCGTATGCACCAGTTTGGAAGGAGTCTTAGCGAGGCAAGCGCTGGACGGATCCAGACGACGGTCTGCTCGAAGGCCGTGGAAGGATCAGGTGATCTCTCCACTCGTTAGTTTTGTACATGCTATTTATAATACAGAAGTACCATGTTGTTCCCGAAATAAACGTGTTAGTGTATGCTTATATGTATGAGAATATTTGTTATACAAGCATTCATTATGATTTATTTAATGTTTTATATGAATATCACTAACATTTAGAGTAGATATATGTTGTACAACCAGTCCTTTGTGCTTGTTTCTTCTTGTCTTTCAGGTTAAGAAGGAAGGACAGTTGCTGGGGGTTTGAACCCTGCGGGATCTTCTTCAACCGTAGGACCTACGGGTAACTTTCTTATTCTACTCTATTTAGTTTTTCTAAACGTGCATGGTTGTGTGAGTCTCTGTTAAGTAGCATGCCCCTGCTCTGTGGAGGTTGTAACCCAACGAACCTCTAGGGTGGTAATTCCCCGAAACACAAGGATGACCCACCATTGAAATAAAATAACATTGTGGTCTATGGTTTGGTGGAATGTTGAAAGTTTGCAGCCAATTGCACCATTTAAAAGATAAGAAATTGTCTTGTATGTTGTGTTGTATTTTCTTCTATAATATATATATATCTATATATTTTTGTCTGTGTATGTATATCGTTATGCTAGTGAAATGTAGCTACAAAGTAATTATATATTAATTATTTTATATTGTGTATGTGCATGTGTTGTATATATAACGATGCATTTAGTTATGCATTACAATATGCTAGTAATTCCCATAAAAGAGAAAATTCACATAGCACAAGTCGACAAGGGTTATTTATCATGGAAATTGGACCTCAAGAGAGGTAGGGGTGAGTGGTCAACCACCGAGGTATGTTATAGATCTCCTCCTTTAACCCCCAATGATATAACCAAGATTGAGCATCTCATGACAACCTCTCTTGAGCCAAAGGTGGGAGTTTTGTTTACAAAATGATTTTGGATCTTCTCAATCTTCCTCCATGATTCTTTATATATACTGCAACCCCAAACCTCACATCCATAAAAAATAAAAGTGGTGAAAAAATTCTCAAATGGGATTTTTTTTATTTTTATTTTTAATCACAAATCCAAAGATATGTTGCCTTACAATTGTTTTCAATTTGATAGTAAGCTTTCCACCCTCCACATATCCTTTTCTCAATGCTATAATTCCAATTGAGGACATGCCCTCCCACTTTAAAAAGTTCAGCTTAATAGCCTTCAATGTCCTTAGTTTTCACTTTAATGAGGTGATTAACCCTAAATTCAATGTCTTCCAAATAAAATATATCATTCTCTATAGGAGCATTCAAAATGGTGCTCCTACAATTAGGCGAATCATAAAGGTTTTTACGGTAGATATTCCAATTCCTTAAGGGAATAACATTATTTTTCTTAGTTTTATGAATTAGAATTTTCCTCCAAAAAAAATTGGGATCGACTTTAGAAAGGTGAAGTAGATACTCTTGTTCCTATTTATATAGCATATTTCCTTTATTTTTGTAATGTCCCGTAATAATTATAAAATAATAAATAATATATAAATAATATAATATAATTTAATAAATAAGTAAATAAATAAATAGTTAAGAGAATAATAAATAAATAATAAATAAAACATTAAACAATAACTGGAGTTCTAAATAAAGTAGTAAATAATAAACTGGAGTCCTAAAACAATAAACAATAAGTAAAGTTAAAGAAAGAATTAATTAACAAAAGTAAATAAATTAACAAAGAGTTAAACTAAGAAACTAATAGAAAGAAAGTTAAACTAAGAGAACACAAAATTAAGTAAAACTAACAAAAAGTAAGTTAAACTAAGATAACACTAAATTAAGAAAAACTTAAGTTGCATGTTGACACCGCGAATGTGTGCATGTGGTTCCCATTCCATTGTTTGGTCTATTTAATACACATTGAGGAAGATTCAAAGATGATTAATTCTTTCATCTATTCTTTGGAGAGAAAGGTATTGTGAGGCAAATGATACCCTAGCAGTAGTATGTTGATTGAGGGCTCGGGGGTGGCTAGCTGTGGAAGGAGTACATCCAGCTGAGCTTATGGTTGGGTGGAGAGTTGTCCCCAAAACTTCGTTGCAGTCAACTTGATTCAGATAGCATTCGACCTTGGAGTCTCAAGTAAGGAAATTCACCATTACAGGTAAGTCGTCTTGCTAATGTTTCTAAAAATTCTATGATGATTAGTTAAACAATTTTTGGGGTGATCATTAATTGCTTATTTGATATAATTAATTGCATGTTAAATTTGGGGTTGTTACATATGGTATCGGAGCGGGTTTCGACTTTAGGTGACCTCTAGGTAAAAGTTAAAACCTGATTTTTTTATTGTGATGATGAACAGAGAGCTCGGAATTGAGTAATGTAGTGATTATAAATTTAATATAATAATTTTATTTATTATTAAAGATAAATTTTATATTAAAGTTTTAAATAAAAAATAAAATTACAAATCCTACATGCTTATTGCATGCACCTTCGTTTTAAGCAAAATATATGCATGCACCTCTATTTTAAATAATATGTATATATTAAAAATATTGTCGTTTTAATATATATATATATATATATATATATATATATATATATATATATATATATATATATATATATATTATTAATATGGTTCTTTTAATAATATATGTTTAACTTTAAACAAGCATGCACCATTCCTAATATCGGTTAGAAGCTTGGCATGGAGATGTTACAAAGTGGCCTAGATGCAGAATTTCTACTAGCAAATATGTGTACTGTAGGTTTAAGGAATGGATTGTAGTCCTTGCTACCCTCTTGAGGCGTGAATAGGTTCTTCTTGATCTTTTTCGAGATGATATGCAGTTATGGAAAGCCTACAGCAGTACTCTTCGGTATCACCTAGATTTTAAGGAATATAAGGATTTGCTAAAATCCTTGGAGGAACGACTTTCCTCTGTGTCTAATGAGGTACAGGGCTAAAAGGCTGTAGACAGTGAATCTTAAATAGATATTTTCGAATCACCTGATTTCCATACCCTTCCATATCCATCTTTGTATCTAGCTCAAGTCTAAATTAGATAGCATTATCGATGTATATCCCCAAATGCCTGCAAATGCAATTAAATGCTTTATCCTTCTTTTTATATTTGGGTGCTGGTTTGTATAACAATGAGTTCATTCTTTTTACAGTTGCAAAAGGTGCATTACAAAATGAGGTTTTACTGAAAGTTCTCAATATCTGTCTGTCAGTGAGGGCATTTTAGCACCGCAACTGTTATAGTACTTATGATAATAAGTGATGAAATATTGCCATTCTTTTTTAAACTCACTGGATAGTTAGTGAAGAGCCTTTTCCTGCAAAGGCATTATTGGAGCTCATTCTGGCTTAGTGTGAGAACGAAAGAGAAAACTTCACTTGGCCAACTTGCAAGAATTTAAGAGTATTGAAAGTCTAATAAACCGTAATCACTAACAGAAGCTATAAAGTAGGTAAAATAAAAAAAATAAAAAATATATATACCTTGTTTCTTTTCCCTGGGACCTTCAGATTCCATATTTCCACCTTTTCAGCATGTCAAATATTATCCCGTTACTAAGTTTTTCAAACCACAGTAGTGAGTTTCCAATAGGAATACGAATTCGAATATGCTGTGCAGAAAAATATGTAACTGTTAAAACTCCATTATGACTCTGATATGAACGAATACAGCTCAAAGATATGTAAGTACACATTTTTCCCCAAAATTTTATAAGAATTTCAACCTCAAAACATGCAAGAAATCATAAAAAAAGATATTCATTCCTTGAAATTTACTTTATAATTATAGTTTCCTTTAGGATTTATGTACATCAAAGGCCCATACAGCCAAATTTTGTTACATATGTTACATATGGTACCCCTGCAATGTGAAGATCAGAACTTTGCAAGTTATATCAGATCTCTGTGAATTAAACTCAGACCTCTGCAACAGAAAAATATCAAACCTTAAAAAATATCTTTTGTACCAGTGATAAAGCTGCTCACAGCCAAGAGGAAATCAAACTCGAATCCTCAATGATAACTTCCCAATTTAAAATAAATTTTCTTTGAAATTTTAAGGGAATTTTTTTTGGTTTCAGAGGCTGAAACCTTAATAAAATTGTGCTTGGAGGGGCGAGGTCGGGATCGTAGCAAGCGGATGAAAATACGGTCTTTCAGTAGAAACTCTTCTGGAGCAGAAACAGGACTAGTGGTCGTAGAATACCCTTTGCCATCACTTATACTCCTCATCATTATAAATTTCCATGGCCATTGCTTCATATTCACTGCAATTCTTATACATTTCCAAGGTATCGAGTACAGAATCGAGCACGCTTCCGAATGAATAATTTCCATGGCTGCTCAGCATGTCTAACTTTTTGTTCAAAGCTATAATTAATTCCTGAACTGAATCCATGTTGCTGCATTCATCTTTGCCCTGTGTTAATGTGACAACAAATGCATAGTATAATATATTATGAAATTATTATATTTCATGGAATAGTATAGTTTTATGATGTTTGATAATATGTTTAACAATTGTAGATAGTATTTAATTTATTTAGTTAAGTAAACAAATTATGAAAATGATTATTATTTAAGATAGATGTATATTTTTATAATTAAGTATTTATGTATTATGAATGTTATGTTAAGTATTTTTTTAAAACCTTATAATATTAAGTTAAAGAATAAATAATAATAAGGTAAGATATGGATATTATTTTTATTAATTATTGTTTTGATAGTCTTAATAATCATAATAAAAATAATTAAGATAGATTTAAATATTTGGTTGTTTGTTTGGTGCATATTTAAATTAATCTAGTCTTGTAAAATATAAGTATGTTTTTCATTAATAGAATAGTTGTTTAAGTTGAGACAAGTAAGTTACAAGTAAGTTTCAAACATATATCGATAAAAAAAAATTCCTCAATCAATAATGACTTTGGTAGGGTTGAATGTACAGATGTAATAAATATTATACCTATTTTACTTTAATACACATTTATGACATACCAAGCACGTAGTTTTTAATGTTCATAATGTTGTGATGATGTTTTATGATATGATCATATGAGGATAATGATGCACATGTGGTTCTTATTCATTCAGTGTGATATGATAATGATTTGGTATGTTCATGGTGAATATGATATGCATAATGGGGCATAGGGATTATAATTTTATGATATGAGGTATAGTGATATGTGGTTCATTTATTATGTGATGTCATTATATGTTTTTAAGTGATACATTGATGTTATAACTTATGAATGTATTTTAAGAGGTGAAGCATGTGGTAATTGCATACATATTTTATGACATACAAGAGTATGCAGTTCTATACTATTTAGAATGTGGTTATTAACAATGATGTTATGTTATCATGATGACATGTAAGAGTTGGCATGTGGATTATTTTCTATGATTTTATGATTATAACTAATGCATTGGATGTATGTTGAGATGTGGTGATTGGCAGGGTATCCACAAATGGGCCGAGAGGGCCGGTTTATTTGATGATCTCATGGGAGCCCATACCTATGAGGGAGAATATATAACATCATATGGGCTGGGGACAAACTCAATCAACACTACATATGCCAGTGGTTCATTTGTCTTGTATATCTCTCGATGGATAGCTCTTCAAGGGTTGTGGGACCATATTGAGGAGGCCAAGGGCCTGATATTGTAGGCCAAGTGCCTAGTATTGGATGGGAACACCGAAGTCTAGAAGTGGGTGTAAGAATTCGATGCCTGGGGCTGTGAACCTTAAGGAGCTGTGGAGGGAGTGGGCCAGCCTTGCGAGATGCCCGGAGTCATTGAGTACTGGGATCGGATGCCTGCCTTGGGGCAGATGAGGTATGAGTTGGGCGCGAGACTTGGGGCCAACCTTGGCTAGGGACAGACCAGGGAGGCTTATGTCTGGTTCCGAAAGTGTGAAAAAGGACATAGATTCCTTGAGATTTCCCAGGTGCTGTGAAGAAATTTCGATGCCTGCTGGTTATACTAGTTCAGCAGAGGGTGTAGGTCACACATGAAGTAATAAATAAGAAATATTATAATATAATTTCATTAAGTACTTAACTTCGGGACGAAGTTCCTTGAAGAGGGGGAGTATGTAATGTCCCATAATAATTATAAAATAATAAATAATTATAAAATAATAAATAATATATAAATAATATAATATAATTTAATAAATAAGTAAATAAATAAATAGTCAAGAGAATAAAAAATAAATAAAAAATAAAACATTAAACAATAACTAGAGTTCTAAATAAAATAGTAAATAATAAACTGGAGTCCTAAAACAATAAACAATAAGTAAAGTTAAAGAAAGAATTAATTAACAAAAGTAAATAAATTAACAAAGAGTTAAACTAAGAAACTAATAGAAAGAAAGTTAAACTAAGAGAACACTAAATTAAGTAAAACTAACAAAAAGGAAGTTAAACTAAGATAACACTAAATTAAGAAAAACTTAAGTTGCATGTTGACACAGTGAATGTGTGCATGTGGTTCCCATTCCATTGTTTGGTCTATTTAATAGACATTGAGGAAGATTCAAAGATGATTAATTCTTTCATCTATTCTCTGGAGAGAAAGGTATTGTGAGGCAAAGGATACCCTAGCAGTAGTACGTTGATTGATTGCTCGGGGGTGGCTAGTTGTGGAAGGATTAAATCCAGCTGAGCCTATGGTTGGATGGAGAGTTGTCCCCAAAACTTTGTTGCAGTCAACATGATTCAAATAACGTTCAACCTTGGAGTCTCAAGTAAGGAAATTCGCCATTACAGGTAAGTCTTCTTGATCATGTTTCTGAAAATTCTATGATGATTAGTTAAACAGTTTTTAGGGTGATCATTAATTGCTTATTTGATATAATTAATTGCATGTTAAATTTGGGGTTGTTACAATTTTAATAACACATTTTTACAGATTTATCTTATCAATTTTTAAGGTTTCACTAAGAGCACCCCTTATCAACTTTCTAGCAATTCTACAGTCATTATATACCAAGGGTTTATATTTCTATTATTCTTTTTATATGTCACCTCTCTAGATAACTTGTTGATGGAAGTGGAGAGGGTTGTAGTAAAATTAAGATATAGGTGCTCGTTGTTATTGTTATAAGGTATAAGGTATAAATCCCTTTTTAAGTCCTCTAAGAAGATATCCATCTTATTTTTGTCAAAGAGTAGGTTCCTTTGGATATCATAATTCTCTTATACGTGGTTAGTGTGCATGTCAAAGTTTAGAGTTAAGGATAAAGGTCTATGGTTATAATGGAGCTCACAGAGATTTAAGAGGACAAAATTTACTATTTGGTTGGAAATAGGGTATCATATATTGCATAATCCATTACATTACTAGTAAGCCCATGAATACAAGTCATCTGGTTGGACTTTGGACACTTGGTTATACCATCACAAATTATAAGATCTAGGGAATTACAAAGCTTGATTAACTCAATACCAAATAAATTTTTGGTCCATTCTTCAGAGTTTCTTTTGAATCTACTAGTTAAATCAAGGTCCTCATCGAGATAAGAGGATTAGGGTTGGAGTCATTACTTAGAAGAATAACTTGGTTAGTTGTATTTCTAGCATTGAAGTCTCTTACCAAGAGGATATTACCTTCATTACTTAGATTTTAATATCTTTTTCTAGGGTTGTACATGATATATTCTTATCTAGATTGTTTTTCTTATAGAAGGTAGAGTTTATAGGTGCAAAATGATAAATTGTGATATAAATCCTCTAAGAATTAGTGTTAGAGATTTTGATCCAAATTTAAGGATTGAGGAAGTCTATCTTATGAAGTCGAGTGTGAGACGAAATATTGTGTTTTATATAACAAGCTATATCTTCAATTCCTATGCAAGAGGATTTCTTGTTCCATGTCAACCATAGAACAAATCCATCTATGTGAGGGACCTTAGACTCATCATGTTCCCAAGTTTTGACTAAGAAAACAATATCTATTTCACTCGATATCCAACTTAAAATAGGACCTTTATGCCATGGAAACCCACAACGATTTCGAGAGAGTATCTAGACTATTCCAATTTCCCATTTATCACACTCATTTTGGTCTATCCCTAAAATAGGAAATAAAATCATAAAAACAATGTGATTTTCATTTATCTAATATAGAAAATCATTCAAAAACCAATTCTCCACTTATTAAGTTCTCCTGAAACAAATTATCAAGGCCAAGATGCTTTCTACAAATTTTCTAAGAAATTTAAGAAAAAAATAGATATTCCCTTATCAAAATTCTACTGCAAAGTTTCTACGAAACTTAAGACAAAAAAAATATATTAAGCGATCAAAATTCTTTTGCAAAGTTTCTGTCATGTGGGAAAATTTATTAAAAGAAAATTTCGCTTAGTGACCTAATCGAGAAATGTGAAAATACAATCGAAATTAATTACGGTAAAGTAACACATTAATTAAACTTCAAGTCTAAACATTCGTGGGTTTTGTATTTTATCCCTCCTCGCCCAACCAGGCCATAAGATTATTACTCTTTAATAGTGTTAAATAGCTAACTAACTCCCGCATGAAGATTTTTCTATATTTAGAGAGTCATTTAACTGAGCATTGTGTCAAGTCAAGTTAAGTAATAGATGAATTTAGTGTGTGGTTGCATGTCAAGGTATTTTAAGCGAGCCGGTAGTTGGAAAAGATTAAATACCCTTCACCGGGTTCATTGTAATCAATCAAGGTTGTGTGATCAATAGAGGAGATGCAACTCGTGTTATTGTCTATGTGAATTAGTTGTGTTATTTTGTGTTTTTACTTCTCTTCCTTTCCAACAAATTGGCATCAGAGCGAGGTTACAAAGAACTAAGGTGAGTGGAATAGTAGTAATCCATGAGAGAGAATAGAGAAATGTTTTTTCTATTGGTTGAAGCTATAACACACATTTTCACAGCATGCAGGGTTATTTTTCCTTCTCTCACCTTAGATCACTAACGTGGGACATTACTGTCGTGAGGAGCGTTAGCATGCTTCCCCATTAAACTCCAAATTGTGTTATACTATAAAAGTCAACAAACATAAAATATGATGGAGTAAAATATCGTTGGATTTCTATTCACATTGATTTAGTTTGATTCATATATATGATAGTGCCTTTTTTTTAAAGGATTTTACAACAAGAAAAGCTTGAATTATATGAGGGTTTGAAAAGTTTTTTTAGTTGAGATATATTTTAAAAGGATTTTTTGAAAATTGGACATATTATAATAAGTTTTTTTAAAAAGGCTTATTATAAAAGTTTTTTTATATGAAGATTTGTTCATAAAATATTTTTATATAAAATAAAAACTTATGGTTTTATTGAAAAGTTGTTTTTGAAAGAGGAGATTTGCAAACCTTATAAAAGGATAAATTTAGGGTTTTATAAGAGAATAATTTTTTAAGAAAGATGGAAACAACGAGTTTCCATCCACAATTTCCTCCTTTCATAGGGAAGGATTATGATGTGTGGGCCACTAAGATGGAGACCACGTTGAAGGCACATGATGTTTGGGATCATGTCCAGTTTGGGTTTAGAACCTAATACTTAAGCAGAAGAACGAGATTTCACTAATGCAGAGAGGGAAAAATGGAAGAAAACCGAAAGGAAGAATGCACAAATGTTGCAGCTTATCCAGCAAGGAGTGGAATGAGAAATATTTCAAAAAAATGATCACATCTTCAGCAAAGAAAACATGGTAAACTTTGACAACAAGTTATAAAAGTATGACCAAAGTCAATATTGTTAAGTTGCAGAATACTAGAAGAGATTTTTAGAGTTTGTAGATGAAGGAGACAAAGGACATCGATTCATTCATAAATTAGGTCAGGACTGTCGTAAATCAGTTAAAATTTATGGTGAAGATATTAAAGATAAAACAATGGTTGAGAAGGTCCTCATATCTTTGTCTAGAAAATTTGATGTTGTGGTAACAGTCATAGAAGAAGCCAAGGATTTGGCAACAATAGGAGTTGATGAGTTGATGGTATCACGACAATCACATTAGGCAAGGATAGATATAAATAAGGGTTCCACTCTAGAAACTGATTTCAAAAGCTAGGTTTCTATCTCAAGAGACAAAGGTTGAGGCAGAGGTATATCGAGTGGCATAAGACAAGGAGGAAGACATGGTGGTCATAGAGATGGACGAGAAGAGAAGGAACATGAAAGTGGAAGCAACAGCAGAAGCTTCAACAATAATTAAATATTTGATAAATCAAAGTTGAGTTTTTATTATTGCAATAAACTTTGTCACTATGCCTTTGATTGCAAGAAGAGGATAACTTATTAAGGAAACCAAAGAGTTAATGTCACTACAGAGAATACTAATTCCATGTTCCTATCTTTCCATACCATGCACGAACCTTCTGATAATGTGTGGCTATTAGAGAGTGGTTCAGTAACCACATGAAAGGCAACAAGAATTTGGTTGAAAATTTGTATCAATATGTGAATACAAAGGTAAATTTGGGGATTGCCAAGAATGTGTATGTAGATGGAAAATGAGTGGTCAGCATGCTGACCATGTAGGGGCAGTGTAAGACAATCTCATAGGTATATTATGTTCTTGGTCTCAAACATAAGTTGATAAGTGTTGGTCAATTGACGCGAAAGGAATAAGAAGTTATATGTCAGGGATAAGAGTGTGTTATTTATGAAAAGCCCCCAACAAAGCAGTTGATAGAAAAGGTGAAGATGGTGAGGAACAAAATTTTTACTCTAATTATGAATTACAATGATTAGGTCAATTATTTTATAGTTTCATGTTCTAAAGATGATTGGTTATGGAACTTTCGGTTTGGACATTTGCACTTTTCTGGTTTAATATTATTGTAGCATAAACAAATAGTGAGAGGATTACCTCCCATCAAAGAACCTGCTAGTACTTGTGAGTGTTGCATATTTGGAAAGCAACACCGTGAGATTTTTCCAAAGGGAGTTGCACACAAAGAAAAGAAACCTCTTGAGCTAGTTCATAGAGACCTTGGTGGACCTATGAGGACACATTTGATTGATGGAAGTTGTTACTTCATCACTTTCATTGATGATTATAGTATATATAATTGGGTTTACTTGAAGCATAAATCTGAAACTTTTTCATAGTTCAAAGAGTTCAAATCCTTAACAGAGAACCAGCTTGATTTTCAGATCAAGTTATTGAGGTTAGATCATGGTGGAGAATATGATTCGAAGGCATTATATGGTTACTGCAAACAACATCGAATCAAAAGACATTTTACAACTAGATACACACAACAACAAAATGGTGTAGCAGAGAGAAAGAACAAAACCATTATGAGCATGTAAATGATTATGTTGAAAGGAATAAACTTGTCTAATGAGTATTGGGCAGAAGGAGTTACATGTGTTATTTATGTGATAAATATATCACCTACAAAGAGTGTCATGAACAGAGTACCAGAAGAATCATGGTCAGGTATGTCTTGCAGCATATATCATCTCATAGTTCTTCGATTTGTATCCTATGCACATGTGCCTAAGTAGATAAGAGGCAAATTGTATTATAAAAGTGAAAAATGCATATTTACTAGTTATAATGAGCAGTCAAAAGCTTACAAATTTGTATAACCCTTTCACCAAGAAGACCATAATTAGTAGATATATTGTGTTCAAATAAAAAGTCATGGAATGGGACTATAGACAAAATATTTGATGCACAAGAACCACTGATGGAAGAGGATGATTTTTTAGAGAAGGAGCAACAAGACTCACAAGAGAAGACACTAGCAAGGACTCCAATATTTTCGGAGCAACATGGATCTTCAATCAGATCAACAAACCATAATTCTCCTAGCAACCAATAAGGTGATGAATCAAGTGATGGTAAGAGAAATATGAGAAATTTGAAAGATACTTATGGTGATTTAGATGTTAGTTCAAACTTTTCATTATTTTCATTCCAAGCTTCTTCGTTTAAGGAAGCAATTAGAGATGAAAATTGGGTGCAAGCCATGGATGAAGAAATTGAAGCTATTAAAAAGAATGATACATGGGATTTTTTTGATTTACCAAAGGATAAAAACCTCAATGGTGTGAAATGGGTGTACAATACAAAGTTAAATGAGAAAGGTGAAATTGACATATTTAAAGCAAGACTTGTAGCAAAAGGTTTCTCACAGCAACTAGGAATATATTTTGGAGAAATTTTTCTCCAGCAACTAGATTGGATACTGTAAGAAAAGTTCTAGCCACAACAATTCAGAACAAGTGGAAAGTATACCAGATGGAAGTGAAAATAGCCTTCTTGAATGGAATTATAGAAGAATAAATTTACGTGCAGTAGCCTTTAGGTTATGAAGTTGAAGGAAAATAAGATAAATTTTATAGCTTGAAGAAAGTTCTCTTTGGATTGAAGCAAGCACCCAGAGCTTGGTATAGGAGAATTGACAGCTACATAATCAAGAGTGGATTTTGCAGAAGCAAAATTAAGGCTACCTTGTACGCAAAGGTAAATGAGCATGGACAAATATTGATTGTTTGCTTGTATGTTGATGACATGATTTTTATAGGTGATCTTGAGTTAGATGAATTTAAAGAAAATATGATGAAAGAATTTGACATGACATCTCTTGGTCTTATGAAATATTTTCTTGACATAGAAGTTGAGCAATCTGAAAAAGGAGTTTTTATTTGCCAAAATAAATATTCTAGACATTTGCTGAAAAGATTCGGGATGGATAATTGCAAACCTGTCCCTACATGAGTTGCAACAAGTACAAATCTAAGCAAGGATGATGAAGGATCAGATGTCAATCCAACTCTATTCAAAAGATTGGTTGGAAGCCTCATGTATCTCAGAGCTACAAGACTGGATATTATGCAAGGAGTGAGTTTGAGCTCCATCTTTATGGAGAATCCAAAAGGCACACATTGGAGAGCAGGAAAAAGAATTCTGAGATAGATAGTATGAACTAGAGATTGTGGCATAATGTATTCAAGTACAAAAAAGAAGGATTTGATTGGATAAATAGATAGTGATTTTGCAGGCAGTTTGGATGATAGGAAGATAACTTTTGGTTATGTGTTCCATCTTGGTTCAAGTGTGATTGCATGGGCATCTAAGAAGCAGCCTATTGTGACACTATTGTCATGGAATATGTAGCAGCAACATCAGCAACATGTCAAGTAGTATGGTTAAGAGGAGTATTTGATGGACTTAAGAAGAAACAACAAGGATCAACAACAATATATTGTGACAACACCTCAACAATTGCATTATCCAAGAATAGTGTGTTCCATCAAAAGAGAAATCATATTGATACTATATATCACTTTATTAGAGGACTTGTGAGCAATGGAGAAGTTCACTTGAAACCTTGTAAATCAAGTGATCAATTGGTGATATATTTACTAAGACATTAGCAAAATATGTGTTTGATTTTAACAAAAGAAACTTGTGTGTTGTAAGCCTAGCTGAGACATAGACCAGCAGGCATGTTTGAGTTGTCATAAGTCGTGTCTTAGTTTAGTGGTTGTAATTAAGGAGGAGTGTTAAAATAGCTAATTAACTCCCGCATGAAGTGTTTGCTATATTTAGAGAGTCAATTAAGTGAACATTGAGTTAAGTCGAGTTAAGTGACAAATGAATTTAGTGTGTGGTTTCATGTTAAGGTATTTTAGGCAAGTCACTAGTTGGAAAAGGTTAGATACCCTTTGTCGGGTTCATTGTAATCAATCATGGTTGTGTGATCAATAGAGGAGCTGCAACTCGTGTTATTGTGTGTGTGAATTATTTGTGTTATTTTGTGCTTTTACTCCTCTATCTTTCCAAAAAATAGTATTGTGCAGAAGCATTGCAGATCTCGTGTAAATAGGTAAAGTAGGTATATATTAAGCAACAAGTGAATAATAATTAGCATCTTGTCATATCATATATTTTTTATTCCTTTACTAATTTTGTGACTCTTTTAATGTCTAAAAAATTTGGTTTCAATGTTTTTGATATTTTGTGTGAGAAAGTGACAGTACAAGATAGTTTGAATGGGTTTTTGGAATTCAAATTATTTGAAAAAATGTAAAATTTTGGTTGGTTTTGGAAAGCCTTTACTATGAAATATATTAGTTGAGCAATTATTATAGATTAGTTTTTCAAACTTGTAAGCCATGGGATTGATGGGAAAATTATTTGTACTCAATTTTAATATATAGCTATATTTTAAATACAATTATTTTGGTATGGTAAGATTTTTTTTTTTCTAATTTTGTTGTCAAAGAGTGGTGAGGAGAGCCATCACTAATTGCTATCTACTAATGTAAGGTAATTCATCACCATTATTCAAGAGAAGCTATAGCACCTAGAATTTTCTCACTAGTAAATACTTCTAGATCTTGGATTGTTAACCTATTTCTTAACAAACTTTTAAAAAAACAAAATAATTTTAAAACAACCTATTTCTTAACAAACTTTTAACAAAAACAAAATAATTTTAAGACATTCAAAACAACAAACAAAAAAAATGTATCTATAAAATATCACATAATTTTTATTTAGTTGGGTTTAAGAAAGCCACAATTTCAAGCTACAACTAATTAATTGCCAGAATTTAATGAGAAATTCTTCAAGAAATATTATTATGAGTGTGTTTAAATCAATTTTTTTATTATAAAATGGATTCATGAAAAACCCTTGAATCACACAAAATTCTAAAAATTAACAACCTTTCAATCACACAAAATATTTTGAAATTTAACAACTACAACGTAGTTTTTCAAAAATTTCTCCAACCTTTCGTCAAAATCATGCACACATTTTTATTGTTTTCTGTATGAAAACTTGACGTGATTAGACTATTTTTTATAAAATAGAAACGCAATATACCCACTATTAATTTATGATATTTAATATTGAAAGGTAAGCCCAACAAATTGATAACGAACACAACAGACCCAGTCAGAATCAACTTTAATGCACAGGGCAGCTGGGAGTTGAGGGCAAGCATCATCTCAAGGGATATATTTTTTTGGTTTGAAAATTCCAAAGAATTCGTACCATCTTACGACAATTTCACAAGTTCGCAGCAATCCGTAAAACCAATCATGAGATTCCATTATTATTTCTAACGGTCAGATGAGGTAGGCGAGGCCAATGCGTGGAAGGAGACTTGCAGACAACAGATGAGTGAAGAGAAGAAGGAACAACACTTCCACACTCCTTCACTGCCCATTTCTACGATATTTCTGTTTAGCTTCGTTGCTTGCTTGCGGTTCCTTTATCTGCAAGTTATTCACCCCATTTTCATTCATTCAGAAGCCCTTTGCATTCAAACCATTTGCATTCAATTCAGAAGCCCTTTTTCCTACGCAATTAAACCCTCGCCCGCACGTTTTCTCTTCGATATAGTTGGAGCTCCTTTTCGATTAGGCATTGCTTGTGCGAATTGCTTGCAGTATCAGTCCACTAGTTTATTGAATTATACTCTCTGTGTGGAAAAAGGAAGATTAGTATTGAAGTTGGAGTAGATATTGCATTATCAAGTCTACTGGTTTATTGATTTAAACTTTGTGGAAACAAAGGAAGCTTAGCATATAAGGTGGAGTAGAGATTGCAGCATGACCTCAGTGGATATATTGTATCCCACCTCCCAAGCCATGGAGCTGTTAAAGAATCAAGGAACAGAGTACCCAGTTGAGAGTTTGAAATACTTTTGCAAGATTTGCAGCAAGAAATTCGTCTCCGGAAGAGCTCTTGGCGGTCACATGAGAGCCCACATCCCTGCCTGCATGCCTGCTGACAAATTCATTGAATCTGAATTTCGGAAGAGCAAGAGGTCCAGAGTTTCGGATGACAGATCAATGGAGAATAATGGGGAAAATCTAATGTTTGCTCTGCGAAGGAATCCCAAGCATGAGACCCAAGACGAAGAAGAAAAAAGAGGAGACATTGAAACTGAGATTGAGATGGAGATTGATCACCCCAGTGGGAATTTCAGGAGGTTTGGTAAGTGGGTGAAGGAAAAGAGACTCAAAACACCCAGGTATGCACTCCAATGTAATCCACATGCACAATTTGTTTCAGTAACCAATAATGAAGAAGAAGACATGGCCCTGTGTCTTGTAATGCTTGCAAGTGGAGTAAACACTGCTCAAAACCCACAATTGCAACTCGGGGCTAAAGATCTTGAATCAGTTTACCTCGAGCTTCCCAATATTGTTTCCCAACTTCCAAAATCCATCAGCAAGAAGGTAAAATATAAGAAAATTAATGAAGATGATGGTCTTTATGATGAGGCTAAGAAGGGCGGGTACAAGTGCACCACCTGCAGCAAGGTTTTTCATTCCTATCAGGCTCTGGGAGGCCACAGCGCTAGTCATGTTAAGTTCAAGGGTTTTTTTACACAGATAGAGGATGAGAATGAGAGCCTAGAAGAAGACATAACTGATGAGCTCAATACTGGGTCCGGTTCTCAGCTGCCTGGAAATTTCCAGAAGCCTCCAAAGGAGAGAACTAAGGATTATGGTACCAAAGCCAGAGATGGAACGAGGACAATTGAGCCTGCTAAAATTAAGAAGACTCAAAGGATCCATGAATGCTCAATCTGTAACAGGGGTTTTGCTTCGGGTCAGGCTTTGGGTGGCCACAAGAGATGCCATTGGGGTACCGGAGCTTCAGATACTATCACTACTACTTGTGCCAAGGAGAGCCCTATGCAGCAGCAGATGCCTGGAAGAGTGGAACTGTTGGACCTAAACTTGCCTGCCCCTTTTGATGATGATTCTGAAGCTGGAAATCTCAATAATTTGGATGGGAATGCAGTGGATTCTCATGGAACTTCCCATGCCCAAATCCACAGCCGTCATTCCTTGTTATCTTCGTTGATGGGAAACCACCTGAAACAAGGGTCGTTATTGTACAATAATGATAGCCATTTAAGTAAAGATGATGAAGCAGATAGTAAGGTAGGAAAGGATATTGGATTTGGTAGAGGGTGTGATTCAGAATCCCCAGTGAGGGCACAATCATGGTTGCAATTGTAAGTCACACAATTCTCTGCAGTTGACTGGTTGATCTACACGCACCTCATGATGTAAGCACTGAACTGTCATTCAGTATCGCATTAATACTTGGTGGGTATCAAGTATTACAACAACGAGATGGTGCAACTTTGAAATATGTTTAACCAGTGTTTCGTACCTAGCCAGTATCAAGTTTACATTTAAGTGAAATACGTTTTTGGTATGAACTCAACATTGTGAGAACTATCTATAAGTATTTAATCAGCATAGAATATTTATAATAATATATATAAATAAAAATATGAAGTATATTTCGAAAGTAGTTATATTATTATTTTTTAAATAGATTTGATTAATTAAATAAATTCTTAATATATGATGTGAGTTATGATTTTTGAGTATAAGGTATTGATAAATCATGATATTGGTTCATTATTGTATTGATATACCAATCATTATTTTACATAGATATACTAGTTTTTAAAGTTTTTTAATATTTGGAAACCAAATTTATAAAATTGTTTTTTTCAATATTATATAAAAAACCATTAAAATATTTTAAGTATATGATTTTTTTTTGCTTTTAATTGTTTTATATATTTTTTTGTTATTTTTTTTTTTAATGTTATCTTTCAACCCTATTTCAATCACTCATACATATGAAAACAAAAAACAAAAAAAACAAAACTCAAACTTGACCTCAATTTCTAGTGTCAACTAGTGCAATTACTCTGTGTGTACTTGAAACATCTTGTGAAAGAATTTCCCTCTCACATTCTCAAAACTACTCATCATGGGATTTATTCCTTTGAAATCCTAGCTTTGTACTCCCATAGCTGTGTCACATGGTGTTGGGGTCCTGTGATTTGGCAGATTGGCATACCAATGACAAGGCAACATCAGAGCCACTTTCGAATCATAGGATCTAGCCCTTCTGGATTTAGAGAGGGATCTCTCTATATGTGTGTTGGAATGATATGCTTTAAGGCTTATGATATGTTATTAGGCTAGTTATGAAGCACAAGGGATTTGTTTGTTTGTTGGTTGGGGATAATTAAATGAGAAGTGTTGAGATTCAACAAGATGATGAGCTTAGTGAAAAGAGTCGCCTTCACTAAGTGGGCCCGCAGGCTATTTTTGGCGCAAAGTCCATTTTTAGACTATGTCTATTTTTAGACTATGTCTATTTTTAGACATGTCGATCATATTCTATGAGTTGCAGGACGTTATTTGTGGATGGTTGGTCAAGTTGGAAAAATAGATGGACTTCAATCTTTAGACATATTGGGCGGAATCTATTTTTAGATTGCTAGTCTAAAAATAGATATGTTGAATATTATTAACTCTTAATAATATTTGGACTCTAAACATTATCTTATTCTCTTGGAGCACTTCAGTTAAGTGCACAGATGTGGCACGGGAGCTGACAGAAGGAATTACGCTATTTCTGGGGGTTTACTAGAGCTATTGCATGGAGGATTTCAGTTAGAACTCATGTGATAGAGTTTGGTGGAGTTGTAGAAGTAGTTGGTGGAGTTGTGTTCAGTTTAACTCAGTTAGACACAGTTGAGCTATTTGTATCTAGTCTAACTGATTGATACACTAGTGAGAGTGGTGTGAATTAATTAATAATTAATTCACTAAATATTAACTCATTAATCAACTGAAGAATACATCAGTTAACTACAGTGCATGGACAGTTTCAGTGGAGACCAGTGGAGAGATAGGTGAAAGGGAAAGATGACTATCAGTTGTGACTATAGTGATGCATTGATTGCATCCAACACTCAGTGGAGATGCCAATGAGGATTGCACAGTGCAAGCCAGGTGGATTCGAGTTCATTCAGAGCCATTCTTCAATAGGGATTATGCAGCAGAGGCAGGCTAGCAGGTGGCAAAGATCGGTGCATGGATTTGCTAGATCGGACCTAATTAGTGTGTAGCGATTGTATTGTACTGAGAGCTTGACATGTTCAGCTTTGTATGAGGATTGTTACATGATCTCTATGACATATATTATATACAAATAGTTGGGGTTTTTAGCTTCAAGATTTCCCATTAAATCACTGTGTTAATGTGTATGAATTTTTATGGTTTCATGTGTGCATTGTGATCTTGTTTATTTCCGCATGTGATGATCAATGGTGGAATAGATTTTTTATTGTGCATGAAGTCAAAGAGTGTGTGATCAGGAGAATCTTGGACATATAACATAACAGTTATATAATTTATACATGGTATCAGAGCAGTTGATCATTGGAGCAGATTGCAATTATTGAAGCAGTTGAGTTTTGTGCTGGTGGAATTCAAATTTACTGTAGTGTTTTCTTGGTGTCGAAGTTGAGCATTCATTGAAATGTCTTTCAACGGATTGCGATTGGAGTATGCCCTTGAGGGCAGCTCAAATTATATTGCATGGAAGGACAGGATGGAGGCGGTGCTGGATGATAATGGGTTGAAGGAGTTCATAGATGCAGAAATTCCAAAACCTGCTTCTAGCGATGCTACCACACTTGACGCATGGCAAAAGAAGACAGCAAAGTGTCGAAGGATTCTGTTGGAAGGTGTGAAGGATCACATAGTGTCCAGCCTTCATGGTAAAGCTTCTCCATTCTTGATGTGGAAAGCTTTGACAGACTTGTTCCAAAGCAAAAGTGACCAAAGGAAGTTGGCGCTTAAACACAAGCTCAGAAAAATAAAAATGGAGAAGGGCGAAAGTATACCCAAGTACCTCACGAAGTTTGTCCAGTGCAGGGATGAGATGGGAAGTGTGGGGGTTACTGTAGATGAATAGGACTTGGTGAGATTGGCTCTCCTTGGGCTTCTGAAGAGTTGGCATTCCTACGAGGATTCTGTCAATGGTCGAGAGAAACTGTTGGGATGGGAGAAAATTTGGTCAGATCCTGTGCAGGAGGAGATAAGGCGGAGTACCAGGGATGGATCTTCATCAAAGAATGAAGATGAAGAAAATTGTGCTTTGGCTGCCAAGGCAAGGAAAGGGAAGGGAAAGAAAAATCCTTCTCAATCCGGTGCGAAAGGCAAGAAGCAGGACTTGTCCAAGGTGAAGTGCTTTCATTGTCACCAACATGGACATTATGCCACTAATTGTCCACAGAAGAAGAAAAATAAGCAGGATGCTGGATCTGCAGCTGGAGAGGCCTTAGCCTCGTAGTTTGAGCTGGAATTTTCGTTGATCGCATGCTTGGTTTCAAGTGTGATGGGATCAGTGTGGTTTCTTGACAGTGGTGCGTCTTTTCATATGACCGGAGACAAATATTTGTTCAGTGATCTGGATGAGAAGGATCTTGGAGTGCACATCGAGATGGGCGATGATGGTAGATACAGTGCGACTAGTATTAGGACCATTTCCTTTGAGAGGGAGTCTGGTAAAACTTTCATATTGAAGGATTTCATGCATGTTCCAGGATTGAAGAATAATTTTATCTCTGTGGCTATGTTGAAAGACAAGGGATATGATGTTGTCTTTAGCGAGGGAAAGGCTTTCCTGCGCAGTAAGGCAACTGGTGAAACCCGGAGGATAGGGGTTTGAGTTGAGAACCTTTATCAATTGTAGGTAGATGGTTGCGCAGCAATGGCAGGTAAAGCGGAAGCAGTGGAGAGTCGGGATGAGGGCGAATTGTGGCACGGGATATTGGGCCATCTTCACCATGGCGCTTTGAAAATTTTGGCAGTGTTGAGATTTACCCGTGCTTCCTAAGGGTACACTTGCGCAGTCAGATCAGTGCAAGGGATGTACCTTGGGAAAATTTGTGAAAGCCACCTTTCACGAGAAGGATAGTCGCGCCATGACGATCCTTGAGAGAATTCACACAGACGTGTGTGGACCTTTCTCAGTAGCTTCGACAGCAAAGCACATGTACTATGTGATATTTGTCGATGATTTTTCTCGGAAGTGCTGGATCTTCGTCATGTAGAAGAAGTGCGAGACATTCTCTAAGTTCTGTGAGTTCAAGGAATTGGTGGAGAAAGAGTTGGGGAAGTAGGTGAAGGCTCTTAGGAGTGACAATGGTGGTCAATTCATCTCTAGCGAATTCAAGGACTTTTGCAGCACAGAAGGAATTCGAAGAGAGCTCATAGTGCCTCATAACCCACAGCAGAATGGGATCACAGAGCGAAAGAACAGAATGATCGTGGGTGCTACATGGGCGATGTTGCATGATCAGGGCCTTCCCATACACTTGTGGGCGGAAGCATGCAACATTGCGGTTTATGTGCAAAACCATTGTCCTCATAGAGTAATTGGCATGAGTACACCTATAGAAGCTTTTACTGGTAAGAAGCCCGATATTTCTCATTTGAAGATTTTTGGCTCACTTTATATATCTGCGTGACAAAGGATGCCAGAAAGAAGCTGGATCTGACCGCAGAGGTTGGGATATTTGTGGGGTACACTGATACGCCCCACAACTATCGTGTGTATTTTCCATACAGTCGCAAGACTGTTGTGCGACGGGATATCAAATTTCAGGAGGAGAAAGCCATGAAGTGTTCGCTTGAGAGGGAGCTACACTTGCATGCAGATGAGGAGCTATTAGTTCCTAAGGATGAGCCTCAGGATGTGGATTAGCCACAAGAGGAGGTTCATGGAGTGGAAGAAACCACTCATGCAGTGCCAAACATTAGAGGGAGGAAGCGCACTATAGAAGCTAAGCGACTGAATCTTGATGCAACGCAAAATGTAGAAGCACCTACATCACAGCACAGACATAGACAGTCACCTGACCGATTTACTGGATATATGGCTCTGATGAGCAAGTGTATCGTGACAGAGACATCCTCTTTTGAGGAAGCTTTGGAGGACCCTTCATGGGTAGATGCCATGGTGGAAGAGTATGATTCGATTGTTAGAAATAGTGCATGGGAGATTGTCCCAAGGACGGAAGGGAAATCAGTGGTAGGTTCGAGATGGATCTACAAAGTGAAGCAAGTTGTTGACGGGAGCGTCAAGAAGTACAAGGCAAGATTTGTTGCCCGGGGCTTCTCACAGATTGAGGGGATTGACTATGAAGAAACCTTTGCACCTGTTGCAAGGTATTATTCCATACGGAGCATCCTTGCTCTCTCAGCACAGATGGGTTGGCACATTCATCAAATGGATGTGAAGATTGTGTTCCTCAATGGAGTCATTGAGGAGGAGGTGTACATAGAGCAGCCTGAAGGTTTCGAAATCTTTAGCAGCGAGTCGCATGTGTGCAGGCTCAAGAGAGCGTTGTATGGGCTAAAACAAGCACCTCGTGCTTGTTACACATGGATAGACAGTTATTTCATCGGACTTGGTTTTACCAAGAGTGAGGCAGATCCTAACCTGTACCAAATTGTGGTTGAGGGTAAGTTGCTAATCATTATACTTTATGTAGATGATTTGATACTGACTGGTGATGAACAGTTGATACTCTCATGCAAGGCTGATCTTGCAAAGGAGTTTGAGATGAAGGACTTGGGCCTCCTTCATTATTTCCTGGGATTGGAAATTTGGCAGGGGAAGGGCGGACTGTTTGTGTCTCAAGGCAAGTATGCCCGGGAGATACTGGAGAAGTTCAACATGCAAGGCTGCAAGCCTATCGACACTCCTTTTCCTAGTGCTTGGAGGAAAGAGGATGCTACATCGGCAGAGGTAGTGGATGCCACTGTTTATCGATAGTTGGTTGGTTCGCTCATGTATTTGGTCAATACACGACCGGACATATGCTATGCTGTTAAACAGCTTTCACAAGCTATGGTTAAGCCTACCAAGCTCTTTTGGAAGGCAGGCAAGCACATTCTGAGCTATCTCAGAGGCACATCGGGATATGGACTGTGGTACATACAGTCGAATAAGGTGAAGTTTCATGGCTTCACGGATGCAGATTGGGCAGGGAGCCCAACAGACAGAAAGAGAAAATCTGGAGGGATTTTCAGTATTGGGTCTACAGAAGTTTCTTGGTACAACATGAAACAGAGATCTGTGGAACTCAGTTCAGCAGAGGCCAAGTACATGGCAGCAATTTTGGCTGCATGCGAGGTTATATGGATGAGGAAGATCCTGGTCGGGTTGTTGGATTCACACTTAGAGCCTACTATGATATATTGTGATAATCAGAGTTGCATTAAACTCTTGGTTAATCCAGTATTTCATGATAGATCTAAACATATTGACATCCGATACCATCATATTAGAGATTGTGTGCAGTGGAAGATCATGTTACTATCTTACATTCCTACGGAGGATCAGGATGCTGACATTCTGACGAAGGCGCTCACCAGGAGCAAATTCGAATACCATAGAGACAGGATCGAAGTGGCAGATAATCCCTATCTTGTTGAGATTCAACAAGATGATGAGCTTAGTGAAAAGATTCTCCTTCACTAAGTGGGCCAGCGAGCTATTTTTGGTGCAAAGTATATTTTTAGACTATTTCTATTTTTAGACATGTCGATCGTATTCTATGAGTTGTAGAATGCTATTTGTGGATGGTTGGTCAAGTTGTAAAAATAGATGGACTTCTATTTTTACACATATTGGGCAGAATCTATTTTTAGATTGCTAGTCTAAAAATAGATATGTCGAATATTATTATCTCTTAATAATATTTGGACTCTAAACATTATCTTATTCTCTTGGAGCACTTCAGTTAAGTGCACAGATGTGGCACAGGAGCTGATAGAAGGAATTACGATATTATTGAGGGTTTACTAGAGCTATTGCATGGAGGACTTCAGTTAGAACTCATGTGACAGAGTTTGGTGGAGTTGTAGAAGTAGTTGGTGGAATTGTGTTCAGTTTAACTCAGTTAGACACAGTTGAGCTAGTTGTATCTAGTCTAACTGATTGATACACTAGTGAGAGTGGTGTGAATTAATTAATAATTATTTCACTAAATATTAACTCATTAATCAACTAAAGAATACATCAGTGAACTACAGTGCATGGACAGTTTCAGTGGAGACCAGTGGAGATATAGGTGAAAGGGAAAGATGACTATCAGTTGTGACTATAGTGATGCATTGATTGCATCCAACACTCAGTGGAGATGCCAATGAGGATTGCGCAGTGCAAGCCAGGTGGATTCAAGTTCATTCAGAGCCATTCTTCAGTAGGGATTGCGCAGTAGAGGCAGGCTAGCAGGTGGCAGAGATTGGTGCATGGATTTGCTAGATCGGATCTGATTAGTGTGTAGCAATTGTATTGTACTGAGAGCTTGAAATGTTCAGCTTTGTCTGAGGATTGTTACATGATATCTATGAAATATATTATATACAGATAGTTGGGGTTTTTAGCTTCAGGCTTTCCCGTTAAATCACTGTGTTAATGTGTGTGAATTTTTATGGTTTCATGTGTGAATAGTGATCTTGTTTATTTCCGCATGTGATGATCAATGGTTGAATAGATTCTGTATTGTGCATGAAGTCAAATAGTGTGTGATCAGGAGAATCTAGGACATATAACATAATAGTTATATAATTTCTACAAGAAGATCATGTGAAATGAAGGAGGGAAAAAATAGAAGGATGTTTCAGCATGGGAAGATAGGTCAAGAAACAGTGTCAATCCATTAGGCTATGGAGTCATAAAAGGGTTTACTTGCACACCAACTATTCAAGGGTTTCCATAGGTCAAGTCATCTATATCAAAAGATCTTTTTAAGTTGAGTTTGTGGTATGAAACATTAAGAAAGGCTGTGAAAGAAGAAAACATATAAGAAAACAAAGGGCAGCCTAAGATCAGGTAAGGACTTTTATCCTAGCCTGCTTTTGGCATGCACTTCAAGGGAAAACATTTAAGATAAAAATAAAAATTAGCCTAAGATCAGGTAAGGACTTTTAACCTATCTTGCTTTCATCATACTCTTAAGGGAAATCTTCAAAACACTTGTTTAAGACTAAACAAGGGGTAGGGCTAACCATAAACTTCCTTGATTAGGACTCTACTTAGCATGCAGTGAAAATATCATTCAAGAACAACATCTCAAGTTCTACTCAGAAATACATGGGTTCACCAACATTCCTTGACTGGTTATACTCTATTGATTCATTCTCAAACACACATTTAGAAGAAAATATAAAAATAAAGCTTATCAGTCAGAATTAGGGTACTTTTAGAAGTAAATCCTAATCTATATTTTTTGTTCTTTATCAGAGAATATGAACACAGTGGAAACATAAGGAGAATAAAAATTACAGTAAGAATAACATCACCAATGATTTAGATCAGGATTCAGTGAATATTCTTGTCTATTTGATGTCCAAGACCAGTTACATACTCGAGTCCAATAGATTTTAAAGTCTGATACTTCTCTTCCCAGCCTACTATATTGCAACTACTCAACAACTCTTACTCAATAACAGTTCAACAATTAACAATTTTCCAACCCTTTAAAATGAATCTTCAATGAGCACTTATAGGTGAATGAGGAGGAGAAGTGAAATAAGTGGTCTTAATGATCATTTAAGACATAATAGATGTGCATCAGATGCTCCATTCTTCTCAATGAATGCTATATTAACTTGTGAACCACTCTAGTTGCTTTTGTTTGACTTTGAGGTAGATTTGGTAGTCTGGTAATAACTTTGAAGTATGTCTCTTATGAGATATTTTCTGACTATAGTAACTCTGTTTTGGCTTCTGGGACAAGTTAGGTGAAAGAGTGGGTTTTGGGGCTTTCCCATGCCTTTATAATAACTTCCCTGACAGCTTAAATAGGCTCTGTCATCAGGATGGTTGTCAATTACTTTCTGAGGTGTCTTTGGAAAAATATCTCTGACTCTACATTCAATATGTATTCTTTGGAGGTAAATAGAATTGTAGGTGGCATTTCTGGTCTTCGGTATTTCTTCAATGATCTAGCATTTTGAAGCGGTCTTTTGTTGATCTGTTTGTCTTTGATACTTTAAACATTGATTAGGCCTTTGATATAGCTTTAGGCCTCCTTTAATCATCTTCCGGGCTTTTTGTCCTTTAATGACTGTATTTTTAACTTTGTTCACATTCTCTGTCTTTATCCTTAATCACTTTTTTAACCTTTATCCTTTCACTGTGATTAAGTCTTTAATCCTTTGTTTCTTCACCTTTTCATTAATCTTCCCTGTCTTTGTGTCTGCAGGGGTTTCTTGCTGTGCCGCAGGGTTTTGACTGTTTAACCGATGTTTATGATACATCGATTAGACCTGGAATTTTAACCTCGTGGGTCCCTTTTTTGCTTGATTTTTCCCCGAGGATCGTCATCCTCGGTCCTTTGTCACTTTATCGTCACTGTGGGATGGCCTGCAGACTTCGATCTGCCATTAAAAACTGCATCATAAACAATTTATTAAATAAAACCCTACATTTTGTGGTTGACTACTTTCAAAGGCTCAAGGGAGGCCGAGGAGCGATGCGGAGGAAGAATAGTGTGCAAGGAGGAGGTTCCATGGGTGAAAAAATGCACAAAAGAGGTTTAAAATAGGTTTGGCGTGAAACTGGGAGAAAGTAGTTTCAGAAAACCACCGACGGTTTTCATGCTTCCAATGAGTTGTTTGTGGTTTTTCCCTGGGGGAACGCGATACGGTTTATAGGTTGACACATGTCCCTCCAAAACTGCCTATTTCGCATCAGAGATGCACGTTGGAGGCTTTAGGCGATTGGAGCGTGTCAGCTGTTCGATCTGTGGGGATGCAGATCAACGGTGGTAAGCGAGCACGATGGGAGGAAGATGTTCAGGCGAGGAGATAGTGGAGGATAGGTGGCGGGCAGAGAATAGGGTGTGGGATCCTGAGTGGAAGGTGGGGTAGGGGTAGTGACGTGGGCAATTTTTTCAGGTAGTGCAGGTTTGTAAAATGATAGGGGAAGGGCGAGGGTCGTCTGATCAACATGATCGGCAGTGTAGATCTGCCATCAGGGTGCGCAGATAATAAAAATTGGGGTGGGGTGAGGTTTGAAGGGGGGAGGGGTGATAACCATTAGATCAAGATGATCAATGGCTAAGATCACTCTAAGGAGAGAAATGGTGCGAGGGGAGTGAAATAAGATGTGAAGGGAGCTTAAAGGGGTGGGGAAAAGGTTTTATGAAGAAAGGAAAGGACCAAGGGCTAAGGTGAAGGGTTTATGGATAGTAGGAGGCCGCGGGCCTCGGGTCATATGAGAAGCAGGGGCGGAGGGCTTAAGCCCTCAGGGGCTTAAGACCTAATATTTCACAAAGTCTGAAAAAAGACTTAAAAAAAGGTGTTTTAGCCCTCCTTTGAGTTTCTGATAAGTATAAAGAAGGGTTTTAAACCATTATAAAGGTATTTTACAAGGTTTAAATGGTTTTTTAGGAGAAAATGAGGGTAAATGAGGGAAAAAAGGGGGCCTTTTAAGAGGAAAAATGAGTGGTTAGGATAGTTAAACAAGGTTGAAAAAGTGGGTGAAAATGAATTTATGGAATGATGGAAAATGGCTTTAAAAATAGTTTCTTCTATAACAACAGGGCTTCTTTGAAAAATGTTTTATGGAAACAGCAGTGAAGATGATTTGTAAGATAAAAGACACCAAGAAGGCTTCAAGAACTAGCAGTTTTCCATGAAGATTGCTTCTTGAAGGCTTAAGAACTTATTTAGCCATCATTTGTTGTGACAAATTTATTGATGGCTAACACATGGCACTCCACCTTTCTTCAACACTGGCATTAAATCGCTCTCCTCTAAGAGTTTAGATTAACCCTATCTCTTATACATTTTTTCTCGGTAAATAATGTGAGAGATAAATATACATGCAATATTATGGGCAACATACCATTGCTCACCAATACTACATACTATAAACCTAACAACTTTGACTCTATGACCAAGTAAAGTTTATTTAACACATTATTCATGAAAGTATTAAATATAAATTTTATTTTATAGTAATCAATGAAAATTTGTGAGAATATTGTTGAATGTGTATATGGCTTACAATTTGTTAAAAATGAGACATTATAAATAATTTCCAAAAACTAAAAATATATTGAGTTGATTGGTTTTTCTAATACTGTAATAGTACAAAATAACTTATAAAACTAGTACAACTACAATAAAAATATTAATGTGGTTGATGTAGCCTAAAGCTTCATAAATATAACCAAAAAAAACTATTGCAACATGAAGAATGTGTTACTAATGCACATATTTACCTCATTAACCATGTATAAAAAGTTTATGGGTCAACTTTAACTTGAGAAAAAAAAAGGAATTACACATCTTATTGTAAAATGGATCGTTTTGCTAAATAAAATTTTCTTATATATAAATGAATGTTATAAATAATAATGAGGAACTTATCATGAAGGAATTTATTAGAATTGGAATAATCTCAAATCCCTAGGAAATTGGTGTGTGGGGAGCCACCTAGCACGAATATAATTTTTTTAATCTATTAAAAGTAATGGAATATTTTGCTAAATAAAATTTTCTTATATATAAATGAGTGTTATAAATAATAATAATTAAATTACCATGGAAGAAATTATTAGAATTTGAATAACCTCAAATCCCTAATTTTTAAAATTGATTAAAAGTCAATGCAACCTAACAAGCTCTATAACACACTGCATTCCTTGATAAACATTCAGACCAATCATATGGTGAGCATATTCCCTTGAGAATCTATCTAGGCCCTCATTTAAAAAATAAAATAAAAAGGTCAATAGATCCTCATCCACCTTAAGTTGGAACAAAAATCATAATTGTATATTAATTTAAGAGTTAAATAAATTGGACAAAATATCTTATAATGAACTAAATGTAATAATTTTCTAAAACATATAAGAGATTTATTTATGTAAAAACAAACTGTACATATTAATTATTAATATAGTAATAATCACAATCCAATAGTATAATTGTATGTATCACATATTGATTATATGGAGCTTGGGCATGTAGTGGATTAGTAAAGCCACCCTCATCAAGTTCTTTTGTGGTGCATGAGAACTTAGGTTCAAGTCCAAGTGTTGGTAGATGGTCTTCTTACACCACTAGAGTTTTTCAACAAGGTTGTTTGATCCTAGTGCAAGAGGAGAACCCTAGATTCTTTGAAATGTACAACCTTCTAGTGGTAGCAAATGGGTCATTACTAATTGTTCAAAGGACTTGTATCAAAGAAATTGTGGACGTCGAACCTCTAAATGGAAAGAACAAATTTTTTGACTTGATCCATACTATGGTCTCAAAGCGAGAGCTCTGGCCATAAAAAAAACATATTTTAGGGCTAAAAATACCAAAATCAACTCTTGAGTTAATAAGTGATATTATGAGAATCACCCTATTTTTTCAAGATCAAAATTTCAACATTCTTCACCACGAACTTAAATCCCTATAAAGTTTTAATCCAAAGGTGGTGCTCCCAAAATCACTCTTTCGATTTTTGAGGTTGAAGTTACAAATTATTTGAAATTACGGCCTTTAAAATTGATACCATTTCAAACAAGAAAATTAAATTCAACCCTCAAAACGATTATTGGTGCTCTCAATAATACTTTCCTTTGAGGGAGTGACATCTTTAACCTTTGCAAAATGGGTTGGTGGGAGGGCGGTGCTTAGGTGTAATTCTGGGAATCACACATAACCCACGATACTTAGCATTTTATTGCTTGTATTTTTATAAAGTCATTAAAAAAAAATATTGCTAAATTTTATTTTTTTTACTTTTCCTATTTATTTTTCATACATCATTCAATTATGGATCACGTTGTAACACTTAGGTTCATTGTGTCACAATAATAAAACCAATCCTTTATGTTGATTCATGAACTTTAAAAAATATTATGACATAATGCCCAAGACAAACCTTTGGAATATGTTAGAAGAGTAATATTCCTTTCGAGTTGAGAATTATTCTAGTAAGGTTGTACAAAAGTGTTATTTCCAGGTTTAGACTTACTAAGGAGTCAAATCATGGAGCTGGGTTACACTTTTTGGCAAGAGAGTGCATTTTTAGGTGAATAATGTTGAGAATTTGGAAGGGAATAGTTTAATTCAATTCTCTACTTGATAATTACTAGTGAACTTATTTCTCTTACTTAGATCTTCTCTTTATTAGCTTATTATGTATTTCATCAAGTCAATTATCAAAACACAAGAGACACAAGTTTTAGACTCTTCAAGCAAGGGCCAAAACCTATCCCTCTTGGAGAGGAAAACCCACAAGTAATTCTTCTTATAGACTTACAGTTGACAAGTACCATGACCATGACACAAACCCTTGACCCTTGTACACCTCTAGGACCTTGTCACTGCTCTTTTCTTGGCTCCTTATTTGATCTCATTTTCTGCATTGTTTTGCACCAATACTAGAGAACTTGGTCTCTAACTCATTTTCTTATTTTGATGGACTAAACTCGGCCTTCCAATCACTGTGCAATACTTCACCAAGATGCCTCCTCTCCTCACACTAAGTTACAGTATTTTAGTTCATGCAATTAATCTTAGCCTTCCTAAAATGACTTTGATGTCTTTTGACCCAAAAAAAGAGAGCCCTTTATCACTATTATATTCCTTCTTGCCTTCGTTGTATAACCCTTTACGAAATAGGAAGTATCATTAATTTAGAGGCTAGCACTGCCTCTCTTATGAATTGATGACAGTCTTCTCTCCTCACTGTAGTTCGGATTCATATTACAGACTTAGGCTCAAATATAGAGTCCTAATCCTTTGTTATCCTCTTTTCTTCATTTGGGTATCTATTATTCTATGAACCAATACACATTCTCTCCATCACATATATGTCTCCTGCGATACCACAAATCCGTCCTATTGTTTTTCTGAAATCTTCAGATATGTCTGAAATATATTGATGTGATTTATGTGAAGTTTACTAGGCTATTTAAAGTTGTTCGTCCCTGTAATTAGTCGAGCTATCAATGAACTGTTGTGACATATTTTTGAGTCAACCTTTCGAGCATTGATCAGGATATCATGAATTTTCCTCAAAATTGAATTTGCTTGAAACTATACCAAACCTAAGATACCGAGTAGATCTCATCGTTTTGATTACGGTGCTGCGAACAGTTCAAAAAACTGTTGTCGTATGAGGGAGATATCGCGTTCTGATCGATTTCCCAAATTGCTAAAATTTTGTGACAAGGGTGACTAAGATGCCTATTCAGCATGCAGGTACAGTTAGAAAAAAGGGGAATATCCTCAGAATATTCCATTCTCTAGACCAATGATATTTCACCATTCGTCACCTCCTAGTTTGTTGAAGGGTTGTATGAGTGGTTTTGAGGTCCACTGGATGGGTGACACGTGGCCAACCAAGAGGCTGCCACATGTCCCCTGTATTGTGGTGTAAAATTATTGTGGATTCTGAGGGGTTCGATCCTGTGACCTTCGGCGCGCCAGCAAAGAGCTCCGCCGTTTGAGCTACCACTTAAGACTTAACCATACAGTGCGTCGGGACTATTTAAATTTTACAATGAATGCACATGGCGGAGGGACTGCTAGCGGTCCCAACCCGTCGACGGGCCCAATCATTGTGGTCACATGTTATAAGATCACCGTGACATATATCATAACCGACGGGAAACTATAACATAACCTCAAGGCTTATCACATGGGCGATTACCGAATTATATGCTGACGGTTTGTTTAGAACTCTGGTTCTAACTTCGCTTTCAACTACAGTTCTGTTGTTCAGTTCTGCCCAGGTTAAATAAACTGCGAGGTTTAAGGGGTCGACATGTGGCCACCCCCTCCCCTAACCATAACACTTATTACAACGGTTAGTGGCTCTCGGGATAGTTAGCACTGCCCTAAAAATTCAGAGTTTGGCCAAAATTAACTGCAGACAAGTGCAATTCTCCACAATTAGTCGAGGTTTTGTAATTGTCCTTGGGAAAATGGCTAGGGAGGTCAATTTTCGACCAATTTGGGTGAAACAAGAGTTTACCTAGACTAATTTGAGCATGCAGGAGCCATTGGTGCAGAGAAAACAACCATTGGAGGCTTGTAAACACATGTATTTGCAATTTTTAGCATAATGACAAAGAGGGACATGCCATTGGGAGCTAGACCAGCAGATGTAGCCAAGGAGGGGTGAACTAATTCATCATTCTTGCTGTGTAAATCTTATGTGTGATTTTATTTCTCTGTTATACACTGATGTTCAGTGTTATTTAGGCTTATTTACATGCTTAAAACTCAAAAATTCATCTATGTTTCATGGTTAAATTCCTCATTCCTTAAGCAAACAAATGGAGACAAATTTGTACATGTTTTATAACTGAAAAGACACTTAGCACAAAAAAATAATACATTCCTTTTAGATCAGGTTGGTATCAAAGCTAGAGTTTATTCTCTGGTGTTTTTGTGTGCAAATATTTGTTTAACTGTTTGCAAGTGTTCACATGCTTACTAGGCTCAAGCTTATGAGAGGAGAAGGCAAATTGGTGGATGCAAGAGGGTCTCAAAGTGAGCCACAACAAAGGAGGGATATATTTCCATATTCTCCACCACCTAGTTCACCTCCAAAAGAAGTAGAAGTAGCATTAAGCATGCCTCCAGAGGAAGAAGAAATCCATGAAGAGGTGGATACCAAAGAAGAAGAAAGGGTGTTCAGGAAAGCATTCCTTGACATGACTGAGATGGTGAGAGTCCTTTATCAAGAAAGGAATGAGAGACTAGAAGAAGGATCCAAACTTCACAAGGAAGGACAGGGATCATCAGGAGGTCAAAATGATGAAGATAAATCAAACAAGGGTAATGGAGGAAATGGAGGCAATGGAAAGTCACCATCTTCACCCTCATCATCATCATCCTCTACTTCATCTTCAGTACATCAGCTACACAAGTCAAAGAACACTAGTAAAAGTCCTTTTCTAAAATTTGGTGTTAAGTTTGAATTGCCAATGTTCATTGGTGAAGTCAATGCAGAAAATATTGATAATTAGATTAGGCAATTTGAGGTCTATTTGAGAATTCAGAACCTTCATGATGATGATACCAAAATCCAACTAGCTTCATTGAGAATGGAAGATGCAGCACTTGTTTGGTGGGAAGCCAAGACAAAGGAGGAGATCAAGAAGCATGGTAAGATTATCCTATCATGGATTGATTTCATTACTGCAATAAAACAACAGTTTTATCCATTAGCTCATATGCAGAAAGCCATAATGAAGTGGAAAAATTTTAGACAATTGAAAGGACAGAATGTGCAAGAAAACACCCAAGAATTTAGGAGAAGAGCTCTCTTATTAGGGGTAGATTTGGAGAGCCAAGATACTTTTCTCAAGTACATAGGAGACTTGCATAGCTACCTAATACATACTATTCTCATGTTTAACCCTAAAAGTTTAGATGAGGTATGTGTACAAGCCACACATCTAGAAGCTAGAGGGAAAAACATTACTAATGAGGGTAGGAAGAAAACTTTTAAGGGGAAAAACAAAGAAAAGACATCAAAAGGTAAGGGAAAAAATAATGCATCTATCAAGAAAGAGGGAGAAAAAGCGGTCTATAAACATTTTTCAAGAGAAGGCCATGAAGATAAAAATTGTTGGAAATTACATCCTGAAAAGAGGCCCAAACATCATAACAATAAATGGAAATAGAAAACTGAAGCTACAACTCAACATGATTTAGGAGAGGATTCACGTGATGAATATAAAATTATAGCCATGGGATTGAAGAACATGAAGGGGAAATAAATTGAAACAAAACCCAGTGCTAGTACATCAAACTATCACATACAAACTCCAAATGAAGAAGAGAGAATTGAACTGTTTCATGTGAGGGTCATATCCAAACTTACCAATATTGACACATTGTTTGACAGTGGATCACAAGAAAACTTAATCTCTGAAGACTTGGTCAAGAAACTTAATCTTGAGACCATTCCACATCCAAAATCATATCCACTTGGGTGGATTTGTAAGGATGCAAATTTACAGGTTTCAAAGATGTGCATATTGTGGTTTGCAATAACAGCACATTTTGTTGACACTGTTGAACTAGATGTGGTTTTGCTTGATATTATAGGTATTGTGTTGGAAAGTCCTTACTTGTATGATAGGAAAGCGATCTTCCATCACCATGAGAACAAATACCATTTATTCAAAGATGGCAAGGAGTACATTGTTAGAGCACATTGCAAGAAGACAAATATTGCAATGGTAAATGTTGGACAAGTAAAAAGGCTAGTGAATTCAAGTAAGAATTTTGTTCTTATAATGATTAAGCCTGAAACTGATGTTAATCATGAATCATTTGAGGATTGTGATCCTAAGTTGAAACCATATTTGTATGATGTAGTTGATGCACATCATGAGATGTTTGAGGAGCCAACATGATTGCCTCCAAAAAGGGATATTCAACATGAGATTCAGTTGCAGTAAGATTGTCCTCTTCCAAACATCGGCATGTATCGCATGTCGATAATGGAGAATGTTGAAATTAAGAGGCAAATAAAGGACATTTTGGACAAGGGACTCATAAGGCCAAGCACTTTGCCATGCGGTTCACCCATAGTCTTTATTCCGAAGAAAGATGGGACTTGGTGCATGTGTGTAGACTTCAGAGATTTTAACGATATAACGGTAAAGAATCGATGCCCACTCCTAGGGATAGATGATTTGCTTGATCAGCTGAAAGAAGAAAATTTTTTCACTAAGTTAGATTTACAAAGTGGATGTCATCAAGTAATAATTTCAAAAAGTGATATATGGAATATTGCATTCAAAACCAAACAAGGACTCTTTGAGTGGTTGGTTATGCCATTTGGTTTGTGTAATGCACCGAAAAATTTCATGCATGTTATGGATAATTATTTATGTCCATTTCTTGATGACTTTATGATTGTGTATTTATATGATATATTTATTTTCAACAAAACAAGAGAAGATCATGTCTTGCATGTGAAAAGGGTGCTTGATGTTTTGAAGAAAGAGAAGTTATTTCTTAAGATGTCAAAGTGTGAGTTCGAAAATACTTCTCTGGTTTATTCAGGACACATTGTAGGAGGAGGCGAGTTGAGAATTTATCCTTCTAAAGTGGAAACCATTTTTAATTGGCCCACTCCCAAAACAATAACCTAGGTAAGAATTTTCTTAGGCACAACTCAGTATTGGAGAAATTTTATTGCTAACTTTTCTGCCATAGAAACTCCTATGCATGCAGTGACAAGTGTGAAGAAAGGCTTCCAATGGGAAGGCAAAAAAAAACAAGCTTTTGATGCTTTAAAATACAAGATCAATTCAACTCCGGTCCTTGTATTATCGAATTTGAGACATCCATTCGAGATACAAACCGATGCTAGTGATTATGCCATGGGTGCAGTACTTTTGCAGCATGGTAAGCCTATCGCTTTTCATTCTAAAACATTCAATGGTGTTGTAACTAATTATCCTACATATGAAAAAGAGTTTTATGCATTGGTACAAAGCATCAAGAAGTGGAAACACTACTTGATGGGTAAATAGACGGTTATGCATAATGATCACCAACCATTACAGTACTTGCACTTGCAAACAAAATTGTAGCAATCACGACATTTCAGGTGGATAGATTTCTTCCACAGTTTCACTTGGTTATAAGGTACAAGAAAGGTATTTTCAATAAATTTGTTGATATTCTTTCAAGGCCAATCATAGGTGTTTGTACTTTACTTAAAATTTATTCTATTGTACATGAGAGTTACATAGAACAATATGCACATTATTTTCAAGATGTGTATGCTAGTTTGAGTGAAGGGAATCAAGTTGAGGAAAATGATTATCACATGCATAACAATTTTCCATTTCATTTGGGCAAGTTGTGTATACCACAAGGAGAGAGGCTAAGTGTCATGAGAGAGGCTCATTCGTCTCTTATTTTTGGACACTTTGGGGTAAGAAAAACAGTGGCGCATCTACAAAGGTATTGATATTGGCCTCGCATGATAGATAGTGTGTCACATTTTATAAGAGGTTGTTCTATGTGTGCAACAAGAAAGCCTAGCAATATGAAACTTGGATTGTACACGCCACTATCGGTACCATCAAGGCCATGGGAGAGTGTCTCCATGGACTTTTTTGGAGGTCTACCTATGTCAAGAAAACAACATGATTATCTTTATGTAGTTGTGGATAGATTTAGTAAAATGTGTATACTTATGCCATGTAAGAAAACCATAACTCCTAAACAAACTACTGAAATTTATTTTCAACATGTATGGGTTCATTATGTATTGCCAACTTCTATTGTTAGTAACAGGGATTCCAGGTTCATTGGGAATTTTTGGTCCAATATTTGGAAGGTGATGGACACAAAGTTGAAAAGGAGTACTGCTTTTCATCTGCAAACTGATGGCCAAACTGAGGTGGTGAACATAACTGTTGTGCATCTACTGAGAGGATATTGCATCAAACATCCCAAGTTGTGGGATTAACAACTGCATTACATTCAACATGCTTACAACCGAGCAAAGCACTATTCTATAAATACTTCACCTTTTGAAGCGTGCTTCTGGTATTTGCCGAAATTGCCATTATACTTCATATTTGAGAAGGATGTTGCAATTGATGGGCATAATGATATTGACAAGGCTTGAAATTTCATTGAGCAAATTCAGATTATTCATCAACAAGTTCAATAACATCTTGAGAAGATTCAAATAAAATACAAGGAGAGGCATGACAAACATAAAGTTGATCACAAGTTTCAAGAAGGTGATGAGGTATGGTTGCACATAAGCAAAGAAAGGATGCAAGGAGAAGGTAAAAAACTCAAGCCCATTCGCTATGGTCCATTCAAGATCATCAAGCAAGTTGGTAACAATGCATTTCAACTTGACTTGCCTTCATATATGAAAATGTATTCAATTGTCAATGTTGAAAATTTACGTTTGTATGAGCCCCCTTTGATCAATGATCAAGGGAGTGATGTTCAGCTGCCTTCTATTAAAGATTTCTCGCTAGAATTTCTGGATGAGCTCAAGGAGGATACCATCCTTGACAGGAGGAAAAGAGCATCTAAGAGGGGAAGTGTCGACTACCTTCGATTTGGGCCGAAAGGCAGTAAGCCAAGCAAGGCAAAGTGGATGGAAGTTGGAAAGGTGAAAGAGATGTACCCTCATCTACTAAACAGGTAATCAAAGTCTTTTGGGGTTCAAAAGCTTCCCAATGGGGAGGTGTAATCAGGAGATCATGAATTTTGATCAAAATTGAAAGTGCTTGAAACTGTATTGAACCTAAGCGATTGGGTAGATCTCGTCGTTCTAATTCTGGCACCGTGAAAGGTTCGAAAAACCGATGTCGTAAGAGGGAGATATCACGTACTGATCGATTTCCCAAATAGCTAAAATTTTGTGACAAGGGTGACTGGGATGCCCAGTCAGCATGCGGGTACAGACAACAAAAAAGGGGAATATTCTCAGAATATTCCATTCTCTAGACTAGTGATATTTCACCAGGTGGCACCTCCTGGTTTGTTGAAGGGTTATACGAGTGGTTTTGAGGTCCAATGGATGGGTGACATGTGGCCAGGCTGGAGGCTGCCATGTGTCCCCTATACTGTGGTGTAAAATTATTATGGATTCTGGGGGGTTCGACCCCATGACCTCTGGCATGCCAGCAAAGAGCTCCACCATCTGAGCTACCACTTAAGACTTAACCATATAGTGCACCGGGACTATTTAAATTTTACAACGAATGCACATGGGGGGGGATCGCCGACAGTCCCAACATGTCGGCGGCCCCAATAATTGTGGTCACATGCTATAATATCACTGTGACATATATTATAACCAACGGAAAACTACAACATAACCTCAAGGCTTATCACATGGCTGGTTCTCGAATTATATGTCGACGGTTTGTTTAGAAATTTGGTTCTAACTCTGCTTTCAACTACAGTTCCGTTGTTCAGTTCCGCCCTGGCTAAATAGACTGTTGGGCTTAAGGGGGTCGACATGTGGCCACCCCTGCCCCTAACCATAACACTTATTACAATGGTTAGTCGTTGGTGGGATAGTTAGTGCTACCGTAAAAATTCAGAGTTTGGCCAAAATTAACTGCAGACAAGTGCAGTTCTCCACAATGAGTGGAGGTTTTGTAGCTGTCATTGGGAAAATGGCTAGGGAGGTCGATTTTCAACCAATTTGGGTGAAACAAGAGTCTACCTAGAATAATTTGAGCATGCTAGAGCCATTAGTGTAGAGAAAACAACCATTGGTGGCTTTTAAACACATGCATTTACAATTTTGAGCATAATGAAAAAGAGGGACATGTCATTGGGAGCTGGACCAACAGATGTAGCCCAGGAGGGGTGAAATTCTTCATCATGCCTGCTGTGTAAATATTATGTGTGATGTTATTTCTCTGTTATACACTTTTTTCTCAGTGTTATTTAGGCTTATTTACATGCTTAAAACTCAGAAATTCATCTATGTTTCATGGTTAAATTCCTCATTCCTTAAGCAAACAAATGGAGACAAATTTGTACATGTTTTATAACTGAAAATACACTTAGCACAGCAAACTAATACAGTCCTTTCAGATCAAGCATATTCAAGCCAATTTAGAAGGAGTATCTCCAGCATCTTTGTGCTTCCTTCAAGGAGTACTTTTGACCAGGTCTTGGAGCATACAAATTGTCTTTACAAGTGTAACAACACTTCATATACATGACTCAAAATAGCAATATGAAAAATCCCTAAAAGACATCAAGAAGAAGCATTTTAACTATAATACAAATTCCATGCTCATGAAACCCATGAGGCAAGCATTTCAAAAATAAATTTTACTATTTTTGTCCTCTTCATTACATAAATTCATAATTACATAGTCATTATGAAGACCGAACCTAGTTACACTTTCCAAAACTACATCTTAACTAGGGAGGTATTCATAATGGTACATGGTTACTTTCAATCTGAAGAATCTCATAACAATAATTAGATTGGTAATCACATCTGTATAACATCATATCAACCAACATTTTCATAGTGCAAGGCCTTGATTAACAACTCCATCTCTTAACAATACAATGAGCTACAATGTTGATGAGACCGATGACTTATAGACACCATCACCATTATATCTCGAAGGTACATACTCCTTCCAGGTGTTAACAAAGTATGAAATTACTGGATTATTCTTATATTAGGTAGCTAATCCTCAAAGAATATTGGACCACAACTGCTCTTATCTTGAATTTCCTATCACATTCTCAAAGAGTATTGGATGCCAGATAACTACCTAATCCTCCATTTTGTCTTCCCAGGTGAAGACTGGAATGATGTGTCTATCTCTCCCTCTCAAATAGGGAGGACATATTCCACAAAGGAATGTACTCATTCCTATACAAGGAATGTACCTAAGCTCATTCTTAGGAATTACCAAGTTTCTTCCAAGTAAGAAACTTACCACCAGGCCCCCTCTTAACCACGGAACTGCAACAACAATGATGAGACACCCAGCTTCTCATGAAGGATTCCTCCCTTCGATATCATGAATTTCTTCGATGTTTAGGATTATTCAACTTTAGGATAACTTCATAGGGCACATATACCCCATTATTTTCATCCATGATTCATGTCATCTATCATAAAATGATTCATCAATCTTTCTCATCTGGTCCAGATTCATGCCATATTGCTTTCCTTCAAACCATATTTCTTCTAAGGATCATTCATCCTTCCATATGGTTGGCAGCCCTGCATAAACTTATCCATATATACATATACATATAAAATTTTAAGTCAAAAGAAACCTCAGTGATGATCTTACATCATGACATCTTCTTGTATGCATCGACATCCTTCATACAGATTGAAACATCTCCTAAAGATATGTATTTTCAAGGGTCTTCATCTCTATAGGACTTCTATCAGAGTCTACATATATTCCCAGGAAATCCCTCATTCAAGTCTTCTTGGCTTCCGGATGATAATTGCCTCTTATCAAGATTGCACTTTACAATCTCTTCCACACATTTTTACTTCATTCTCAGGAACTTCCAGTATGCATTTCCTTGTTTGTAGACAACCACCTCATATTCTATATGAGGACATATTATGTTGATTTCATCTGTTATTGGCAACCCGTTTATCAGAAGAGATTATCCTATCTTTGATCATACTTCTAAAGATATAAGTTCATTACCTCCAACCATATGACATGACTTCATAGCATCCAGTGTCAGCATATAAATATGTCACCTCATCCTTTTCCTTTTGTGTCATCCTACAATAGTTTTCCCTCGAATTAATAATTGTATTCCCTTGACGTGCTTCATCAATATGTCATCATATTCTAATCCCAGAATTCTGCAAGATAGAATTTTTGGTGAAACCTCTTTCTTTCTTTCTAACTAGTCAGTCCAAAAAGGACTCCATTAGAAAATGTCATCACCTATGTCCATATGGATTATTGAATGATGACCCTTGATCAAGATAACTACCATTCATAAATTTTGTTATCAGTGAGGTTCCCAGAAGCCACTTCTTTCATAGCATAGTTTTATTATGGACATCCTCCTATGATAAGTGCTCCTTCCATGCTTCTATCATGATGCCATTTCTAGAGTGATGCATTAATGTACAATTCTTCCTAACATACTATTTTACAACCGAAACAAGCCTCTTAAAGAGGAATATGATCTCAATCATAGTAGATATCTTTCACTTCTCCTTTCTTAGATTTATTTGCATCAAGTTCTCCCATTTCTTCGGTGACATGGGATTCTTCCTTTTTCCTCTTGTTCTTTCTAGATTTAGGACAATTCCTTTTATATTGAGAAATTTCATTACATCCAAAGCATCGTACTTTGTCCATATTTTTCCTTTTATTCTAAGGACCAAATTTAAAAAATATTCCTTTCTTCCTGGACATGGCTGCAAAGGCTTGATTTTCTTAACTTGGTCTTGTATCAATTTTATATTTCAATATTGTTTCCTCTATTTTACATAGATATCACAGATCTTGGAATGGTGTTGCTTCTTTCTTCCCATATATTCTTGACATGAAGTTTCCCCATTCTTCTAGTATATCATTCAGCACCACTGTAGTCATTTCACTATAAGGCATTACTTCTCCCAATTCGTGAAGCTAGTCTCATATTTAAAAAATCCTCCTAAAATATGAAGTGATTCCTTCCTCTCTTGAAAATTTAAATTTGTATAGTTCTTGTCTCAGAGATATTACTTCTCCTGCAATACCTACAAAGAACAACTCCACCAATTTTTCATATATTTATTTAGTAGTTTCTAGCTTTGATATGTAGGGAATGAGTGAGTCCTTAATGGATTATATGAGAACCCTCTGGGATCTTATTTCTCCCTTCATGTACTTGGCATGAGCTAGAGAATATTCTTTTGAAGGTTGAGTTGCAGTTCCTTTGATTTAGATCATGACTTCATTTTCAGTTACATTCAAATCTTTCCTTTTCTTCCATCATGAAAGTTTGATGACCCAGCCAATTTGTTTCTTTCTTTGTAGAAAGTCATTTTAACAGATTCAAATGAGGTCATAGAAACAATTATTTGTGTAGATTTATTTCTTACTTTTATTAGCTTCCTTGATGATGATGATGAAAATGATGGCAGGAACTCCCTCTTAGATTAATTCCTTCAAAGGAGGTAGGTGATCTTGAATCGTTAATGATCAAGGATGGCTTGATGATTACTACATAATGATGATGTCTTCAATAGTGTTGGATGGTGTCTTTAGCAAAAATTATGGCTTGATGATGTGTTTTCCAACAATGTTGATTAGGCTTAAATATCAAGAATCTTTGATGGCAAAGATTACCTCCTTGCTGTGTAGGTCCTTTGAATAAGTTTGAAGGTCATCTTGAGATGGATTGAAGGCTTCCTTAAAAACTTCCTTGATATGTCAATGTAGAATTTGACTTTTTCTTTGATGCTTTCTAGAAAATAGATTCTTGATTTTTGTTCCTTGAGTGTCTTCTTATCAAATAGCCCTTTGTCTTCAACACCTTAGCTCTGATACCATGTTGAGAATTTGGAAGGGTATAGTTTAATTCAATTCTCTACTTGATAGTTACTTGTGAACTTATTTCTCTTACTTAGATATTCTCTTTGTTAACTTATTATGTCTTTCATCAAGTCAATTATCAAAACACAAGAGACACTAGTTTTAGGCGCTTCAAGCCAGGGCCAAAACCTCTCCCTCTTGGAGAGGGAAACCCGCAAGTAGTTCTTCTTATATACTTTCAGTTGACAAGTACCATGACGATGAAACAGACCCTTGACCCTTGTATGCCTCCAAGACCTTGTCGCTTCTCTTTTATTGGCTACTTATGTTGATCTCCTTTTTTGCACTATTCTACACCAATACGATAGAAATCAATCTCTAACTAATGTTCTTATTTTGATGAAATAAACTCGACCTTCCAATAATTGTGAAATTCACCGATATGCCTCCTCTCCTCACATTAAGTTACATTGATGTAATTCCTGCAATTACTATCGACCTTCCTGAAGTGACTATGATGTCTTTTGACCCAAAAACAAAGATCCCTTTATCACTATTATATTCTTTCTTGCCTTCATTGTATAACCTTTTACGAAATAGGAAGTATCATCAATTTAGAGGCTAACACTGCCTCTCTTATGAATTAATGACAGTCGTATCTCCTCACTGCAATTCAGATTCATATTACATACTTAGACTCAAATATAGAGTCTTAATCCTTCATTATACATCTTATTTTCTTTGTTATGTTATCTTTTCTTTTATGCACCAGTACACCTTCTCTCCATCACATATATGTCTCCTGCAATACCATAGATCCGTTCTATTTTCTGTCTGAAATCTTCAAATATGTCCGAACTCTATTGCTATGATTTATTCAAAGTTTGTTTGGATATTTATTTTGACATATGCCGTCAATATAAGAATATGAATTTGTTTTGATGGATTCCATGAGATATTTTCTGTCACCTCCCACTCTTTATCCCACCTCATTTCATAAATCCAATTACATACTCTTCAACTTCACAAATAATGTATACAATATAATAACGCCTTGACATGTCCATTTAAGTCTTTGTCCCAGTGTTTTAATCCTTCAAGTTTGTACCCATATAAAAATGGATTCATCCCTTTATCGCATTCAATTCCCAACATTAAAAAATACCCACACAACTAGGAAATACAAAAGAGGTCCAAAAGGTATTTCAAATCGAACACACAGTATTTCAAAATTTACATTTTTTATCAATCACCACGAAATTATTTCCTAGCGCCTATTTTCCAATTTAGTGTTTCGTCGCTACAAAATTATTTTGTAGTGCCCATTAAAAATTTGTATTGGGGTTTTAGGAATATGAAATTCCTCGACTCTTTTCACAGATCGACTCCCAACGTCCCTAACTTTCTCCTTGACACAATGAAATATTTCATGTGCCTTTCTTCACCATGCACTATAACAAATTTGTCAATCAGAAAAATCATTCAAAAAGGTTTTTTTTTCCAAAACTCCAAACAAGGTACTTTGTCTCTATAAGAACACTAGAATCACTATAAATAGTAGGGAAGCACTATTCTATAACACAAGAACACATTCGTTCTCTAGACTTTAAGATTGATTCAACAAGAATCCCAACAGAAAAATAGATTATCACAATGATTTAAGTCACATGCTTTAATTTGTTTTAACATAAATCGGTCCAACAAGCTACAGATTCTCAAAATTACCAATATTCAAATGAGAAAATGTATAGGAATAGAAACCATGAGTTCACAAGCATAAATCGAACTGGTTAATCACAAGAATTTGATTCAATCTCAACCATTTAGCAAGCACACAACCTACAATCCAAAATTACTTTTCATTTATGCCACTCACATATAGAAATACCTTCTGGTTCACACATATTGAAAAGTAAAAGCGGGTCTGCAAACTCAAGATTGTAGTTACACAAAGAAACAACGATTTCCTCTCTTCTCTCCCTCTCTCTTATCTTCAGTTGAGAGCTCCTCACCTTCCTCTTCCAAAAATCTCCTTTTTTTATTGTTTCCCAAAAGGAACATACTATGAAAACCAAGAGTCACAAAGTGCGAATCATTTTCCCTTCTCCATAAAATAAGGAAAACTGAAGATATATTTTTTTCTTTTAAAATAGAAAATAACTCCTCCAATTTATTCTAAAAGCAGAACTCACTCCCTAATGTAAATATTTACAATTTCTTGCTAAACATTTAAAAATTCCTCCCAGAATTACTATGTGGCCATCCCATCACATTGGTAAGCTCTTGTTTAGACTTCGTCAGTTTTTTGTGCTTCACCTATGCACCTACATAAAATGACAGCTATAACAAAAACATAAATGATTATATACATATATCTGTGTGTGTGTGTGTTTGGTTAGTCTTGTTTAAAATCATTACAAAACATTAATAATCTCATTTTCATTGTGTTCAATTGGTTCATTGTTAATATTAGAATTCAGTATGAAAGAGATGTGACAAAAATATTAGCAACAAGGAGACCCCTATGCGTCAAATGTTTTCAAGTGTGTAATTGTTGGACCTAAACTTGCCTACAAGGGTGGAACCATTGGACCTGAAATTGCCTGTCCCTCTTGAAGATGATTTTGAAGTTGGAAACTTCAATAATTTGAGTGGTAATCCAGTGGGTTCTCATGGAGGTTCATATGCCCACTTAAAGAAAGTATTAAAAAGTGTGACTATATTGAAGATAGTTTACCTGGATGAAGACTTTTTGTGCACACAAATTAATGTAAAGAAAGACTTGGATGAGTCCTAAAGTAGAATGGGTGTGTGATATGTTATGAATCTAAGAAGCTTAAAGAAGCACAAAAGGAATTATACCACTAATGATTTGGACCAGGTAGCCATAATACATGCCTTGAAAATGTGGAGACATTACCTCATGGGGAAGAGGTTTGAGTTAAGAACTAACCACATGGCTTAAAACATTTATTTGGATAGCCACATTTAAATTTTAGACAAATCATATGGCTGGAACTTTTAGTTGATTATGATTTTGAAATCAAGCATATAAATGGGAAGGAAAATAAAATGGTTGATGCAATCAATAGGAGGGTGCTTGTTATGCATGCTACAACCATAAGAACATGTAAATATGATTTAAAAATCAGAATTATAGATGTTGTGAATTAAGATTAAAAAATACATGGAAATAAAAATAAACCTACAATGAGGTGAAATGTAACCCAAATATAAAGATTATGAGATGAAAGAAGTCAAATTTATTTTGAATAAATTCAGGATTTATGTTTTTAATTCCTAGAAGTTGAAAAAATTAATGCTAACTGAGATGCATAGAGTGCCTTAAGTCGGGCACCCAGGAAATAAAAATATAATCTTAGCAGTCAGAAAATAATACTTTTGTCCATGTATGCAGAAAGAAATGTATTATTATATAGCCCAGTGCTTGGAGTACCAAAAGGTTAAGACTAACCATGGACACCATGTAGGGTTACTACAACCAATCCCCATTCCTCAGTGGAAATGGGAAATTGTTTCCATTAATCTCACTGCAAATATACCCAATACAATGAAGCAACATGATTTCATCATGGTTGTGGTGGAAAAACCCACCAAGGCTCCTCACTTCATTCCATTGGTGTCAAGCCACAAGGTAGATAATTTTGTTGAGATTTATATGGAGGAAATTTCCATGCTACATGGTGTGCCCAAGGCAATTATTTCATATAGAGATCCCAAGTTCACGTCCAATTTTTGGACAAGATTATTTAAAGGATTTTGGCTGATTTAAATTTTAGCATAGCATACCATCCAAAATCATATGGTCATATGGAAAGGGTTAATCAGGTCATTGAGGGCATGTTGAGGATGTATGTGATGGACAAACCATCAAAACAGATAGAATACTTTCACCTTGTGGATTTTTCTTATAATAATGTGTATCAAACATCTTTGAAGTTGAACCTATTTAAATCCTTGTATCGTAGAAAATGAAACACCTCAGTGAGTTGGGAAAGTCCTATTGAGAAGGTAATTATTGGTCTAGAGTTTTTTAGGAAAATGGAAGAACAAAAAAAAATAAACATGATTTAAAGGATGCCCATGATAGGTAGAAATGTTATGCAGACAAGAAGAAAGAAAATAGGGAATTTAAATTTGTTGACCATGTCTTCTTGAGGGTGAAGGAAAGGAAAATTTCTCTGAAATTGGATAGTTGTGCAAAATTAATAACGAGATATTGTGGACTATTTGATATTTTTGAGAGGATTAGTATAGGTGCATATAGGATTGAATTACCAACATTCATGCACATACATGATGTATTTCATGTTTAATTTCCTAGAAAGTATGTTCCTGATGCTAACCATGTGATTCATTGGTACATGATTTAGGTGGAGCTCCATGGAAGCTTTCTAGTCCAATAAGTGTGGATTTTGGATGAGAAAGTCAAAATGATCTATAATCGAGTTGTAATTTTGGTAAAAGTGCAGTCGACCATTTTGGTCCTAAAGATGCTATATGGGAGTATGAGAAAGTGATAAGTGAGGAATACCCTTCTATTTTTGAATGAGTTGTTGTGTGTGTATGTGTGTGTCTATGTTGCATTAAGGACAATGCTTAAATAAAGGGGAGGGAAATCTGATACCCTTTCTTGATCCATAAAATGTAAATGGTATGTATATGTGGAACTAGGCCGGTTAGCCAAGGACATCTTATGAGGAACACAATTCCCATATGTGTATCTGTAATGGGGTTGTTGTGCCCATAGGAACATGTTTTATATTTTGAGGCTAGAATGCTTGGTAATGTAATTATGCTACACATATTTCATAAAAATTCCATGGATATGTGAGTTAAAGGGGCTTATAATATTTAATAATCATATAAAGTTCCCATGCATATAACCAAAGTCCATGATGAGCTTAGATGAATGCCAAGTGGAAAAATGAGGGCATGCACATAAAATGAGTGTGTTAGCTTTGTGAAGGGTATGTATTATTAATTCCTATGTTGTCGGTAGTGTGAATCCCCAGTTAGAGATTCTATAAGGATGGCCATGGAAGCATGGATTCAGTGGTGGAAAAGGAGGCATATAAGGGTACTTGGAAGGCTCGTGAGAGCATTATAACTCCTGGAATCCACATGACTGCTAGTTGAAGGTTGTCGAGATTGCTACCTTAGTTATGTGAGGCCTAGAATAGTACCTTAAAGGCTTGTGAAGGAATTTTAACTCCTGAAAACCACAAGACTACCGGATGGAGGTTTTCAAGCTTGGTACCTTGTTCGGTAGTTGTTGGTACTAACTATGCACAAGGATTTTAGGCAGGTCGATGCTAATTCCCCATGGATTCAAATTTCCAACTCAACGATGACCCACCATTGAAATAAAATAACACTGTGGTCTATGGTTTGGTGGAATGTCGAAAGTTTGCAGCCAATTGTACCATTTGAAAGATAAGTAATTGTCTTGTGTGTTGTGTTGTATTTTCTTCTATAATATATATAGATATATATATATATATATATATATATATATATATATATATATATATATATATATATATAGCCAATTGTACCATTTGAAAGATAAGTAATTGTCTTGTGTGTTGTGTTGTACAATTACTTATCTTTCAAATGGCACTACTATATATATATATATATATATATAAATATATATATATATATATATATATTTGTGTGTGTGTGTATTTATATCGTTATTCTTGTGAAATGTAACTACAAATTAATTATATTAATTATTTTATATTGTGTATGTGCATGTGTTGTGTATATAACGATGCATTTAGTTATGCATTACAATATGATGGTAATTCCCATAAAAGAGAAAATTCACATAGTACATGTCGACAAGGGTTATCTAGCATGTAAATTGGACCTTAAGAGAGGTAGGGGTGAGTGGTCAACCACCGAGGTATGTTATAGATCTCCTCCTTCAAACCCCAATGATATAACCAATATTGGGAATCTTATGCCATACTCTCTTGAGCCAAAGGTGGGAGTTTTGGTTACAAAATTCTTTTGGATATTCTCAATATTCCTCCATGATTATTTGGATATACTGCAACCCCAAATGTCACATCCATAAAAAATAAAATTGGTGACAAAATTATCAAATAGGATTTTTTTTCTTATCCCAAAACTAAAGATATGTTGACTTACAATTGTTTTCAGGTTGATAGTAAGCTTTCCACCCTCCACTTATCCTTTTCTCAATGGTATAATTCCAATTGAGCTAATGATTGATGTCAATTCCAAGATATTGGTATGAAGGAACTTCCTCTAAGTAGCTATTATCGTAAAGGAAATTGTCATAGGTAATCTTTTTCGATATAATTACATGACTTTTTTTCTTTTCAATGTTAACAATCATACCCATATTGGAGAAAAATCTTAGAGGATTCTTATTTAATTGTCAAGATCATCATGGTGCTTTGCTAAAATAACAATATCAACATAAAGGAGAATATTTATGACAATAGTGATGAGTACACATCCTGCATCTCTAAACGCTCCTCAAGCTTAACAATGTAAATTCCAAAAAGGGCCTTATCCCCCTTGCTTTGACTTTGATATTGCAATAAATTTCTTTTGACCAAACCTTAGTGGTATTAAGCTTGGAAACAACATTCTCATACAACCTCGTCACAACGACCCTCAACTCCAAAGGAACCACTAGCTCCTCTAGCCTCTTCCATAGCTTCGCCTAGGAATGGTCTCAAAATATTTTATAAAGTCCACAAAAAAAAGAGAGGTCAGTCTTATTATTGTGGCATTCCTCTGAATGATCTTGAGAGTAACAATATGGAAAACAATTGAATTATTTTTCCAAAACCCAACTTGGACTTTAGCTCTTTTACCATGGCTTTCAAGCCAAAGGCTAATCTTCTTTTCCAAAATAAGTCCATACAACTTAGCTAAAATGTGGTTGATCATAATATTTTTGTAATTAGAGGGAATATTTTTATCCCCACTTTTAAAGACAACAACAATAAGGCTCAATGTCTAAGGCTTAGGAAATCCTTTCCTCACTACTGAATAGAAGAGCGTATGTATGTGAGAGATGAGGACATGCCCTCCCATTTTAAAAATTTCAGCTTAATAGCCTTCAGTGTCCTTAGTTTTCACATTAATGATGTGATTAACCCTAAATTCAATGTCTTCAAAAGAAAATATAACATTCTCTGTATGAGAATTCAAAATGGTGCCCCTGGAATTAGGGGACTCATAATGGTTTTTACGATAGATATTCCAATTCCTTAAGGGAATCACATTATTTTCCTTAGTTTTATGAATTAGAATTTTCCTCCAAAAAAATTTGGGATCAACTTTAGAGAGGTGAAGTAGCTACTCTTGTTCCTATTTGGATAGAATAGTTCCTTTCTTTTAATAACATATTTGTACAAATTCATCTTATCAATTTTTAAGGTTTCACTAAGAGCACCCCTTATCGACTTTCTAGCAATTCTACAATCATTATATACCAAGGGTTGATAGTTCTAGTATTCTTATTATATGTCACCTCACTAGAGAACTTGTCGATGGAAGTGGGGAGGGTTGTAGTAAAATTATGATATAGGTGCTCGATGTTATTGTTATAAGGTATAAGGTATAAATCCATTTTTTAATCCTCTAAGAAGATATCCATCTTACTTTTGTCAAAGAGTAGGTTCCTTTGGCTATCATAGTTCTCTTATATGTGGCTAGTGTGCATGTCAAAGTTTAGAGTTAAGGATAAAGGTCTATGATTATAATGGAGTGCATGGACATTTAAGAGGACAAAAATTGGAATTTGGTTGGAAACAAGGTATCATATATTGCATAATCCATGACATTAATGGTAAGCCCATGAATACAATTCATTTGGTTTGACTTTGGCCACTTGGTTATACCATTACAAATTATAAGATCTAGAGAATTACATAGCTTGATTATAAACTCAGTACCAAATAAATTCTTGGTCCATTCTTAAGAGTTTCTTTCGAATCTACTAGCTAAATCAAGGTCCTCATCTAGATAAGAGGATTAGGGTTGGAGTCATTACTTAAAAGAATAACTTGGTTAGTTGTATTTCTATCATTGAAGTCTCTTACCAAGAGGATATTACCTTCATTCCTTAGATTTTAATATCTTTTTCTAGGGTTGTATACGAGAAATTATTATCTAGATTGTTTTTCTTATAGAAGGTAGAGTTTATAGGTGCAAAATAACAAATTGCGATATAAATCCTCTAAGCATTAGTGTTAGAGATTTTGAACCAAATTTAACGATTGAGGAAGTTTATCTTATGAAGTTGAGTGTGAGAGGAAACATTGTGTTTTATATAACAAGCTATATCTTCAATTCCTCTCCAAGAGGATTTCTTGTTCCATGACGACCATAGAAAAAATCCATCTATGTGAGGGACCTTAGACTCATCATGTTCCCAAGTTTTGACTAAGAAAAAAATATCAGTTTCACTCGGGATCCAACTTAACATAGGACCTTTATGCCATGGAAACCCACAACAATTTCAAAAGAGGATCTAGACTATTCCAATTTCCCATTTATCACACTCACTTTGGTCTATCACTTAAATAGGAAATAAAATCATAAAAAAAATGTCATTTATCTAATCTAGAAAATAATTCAAAAACAAATTCTCCACTTATTAAGTTCTAGTGAAACAAATTCTCAAGGTCAAAATGCTTTCTACAATTTTTCTAAGAAATTTAAGAAAAAATATGTATTCCTTTATCAAAATTCTACTGCAAAGTTTCTACGAAACTTATGACAAAAAAAAAATGTATTCAACGATCAAAATTATTTTGCAAAGTTTCTATCACGTGGGAAAATTTATTAAAAGAAAATTTTGCTTATTGACTTCATAGAGAAATATGTGAAAGTACAATCCAAATTAATTATGGTAAAGTAACACATTAATTAAACTTCAAATCTAAACATTCGTGGATTTTGTATTTTATCCCTCCTTGCCCAACCAAGCCATAATATTATTACTCTTTAATAGTGTTAAAATAGCTAATTAACTCCTGCATGAAGAGTTTTCTATATTTAGAGAGTCATTTAACTAAGTTTTGTGTCAATTCGAGTTAGGTGATAGATGAATATAGTGTGTGATTGCATGTCAAGGTATTTTAGGCAAGTCGCTAGTTGGAAAAGGTTAAATACCCTTCACCGGGTTCATTGTAATCAATCAAGGTTGTGTGATCAATAGAGGAGATGCAACTCGTGTTATTGTGTGTGTGAATTATTTGTGTTATTTTGTGTTTTTACTCCTTTTCTTTTCCACATTGGTATCAGAGCGAGGTTACAAATAACTAGGGTGAGCGGATGAGAAATAATCCATAAGAGAGAAGAGAGAAATGTTTTTTCTCTTGGTTGAAGCTATAACACACCTTTTCACAGCACACAGGGTTCCTTGTCCTTTTATCGCGTTAGATCACTAACGTGGGACATTAATGTCGTTAGGAGTGTTAGCATGCTTCCCCATTAAACTCCAAATTGTGTCAGAATGTAAATGTAAACAAACATAAAAAAGGACAGAGCAAAATATCTTTGGCTGCTATTCATGTTGATTTAGTTTGATCCATATATATGCGAGTGCCTTTTTTAAAGGATTTTAAAACAATAAAAGCTTTTGAATTATACGAGGGTTTGAAAAAAAAAAATTAGTTGCGATATATTTTAAAAGGATTTTTTGAAAAGTGGACATATTATAATAAGTTTTTTTTTTAAATTATTATTATAAAAGTTTTTTTATTTAAAGATTTATTCATAAAATATTTTTTATATAAAATAAAAACTTATGGTTTTATTGAAAAGTTGTTTTTGAAAGAGTAGCTTTGCAAACCTTATAAAATGAGAAATTTAGGGTTTTATAAGAGAATAATTTTTGAAGAAAGATGGAAACAACGAGTTTCCAGCCACAATTTCATCCTTTCAGAGGGAAGGATTATAATGTGTGGGCCGCTAAGATGGAGACCACGTTGAAGGCACATGGTGTTTGGGATCATATCCAGTTTGGGTTTTCAAAACCTAAGAGTTAAACAGAAGAACGATATTTCACTAATGAAGAGAGGGAACAATGGAAGAAAAACAAAAGGAAGAATGCACAAATGTTGCAGCTTATCCAACAAGGAGTTGACTGAGCAGTGTTTCAGAAAAATGATCACATATTCAGCACAGACAACATGGGAAACTTTGGCAACAAGCTATAAAAGTATGGCCAAAGCCAATATTGTTAAGTTGCAGAATACTAGAAGATATTTTGAGATTTTGTAGATGAAGGAGGCAAAGGACATCGATTCATTCATAAATCGGGTCATGACTGTCATAAATCAGTTAAAATTTATGATGAAGATATTAAAGATAAAACAGTAGTTGAGAAGTTCCTCATATCTTTGTCTACCAAATTTGATGTTATGGTAGCAGCCATAGAAGAAGCCAAGGATTTGGCAACAATAACAGTTGATGATTTGATGGGATCGCGTCTATCGCATTAGGAAAGGATAGAAATCAATAAGGGTTCCACTCTAGAAACTTCTTTCAAAAGACAGGTTTCTATCTCAAGAAACAAAGGTCGAGGCAGAGGTAGATCGAGTGGCATAAGACGAGGCGGAAGACATGGTGGTCATAGAGATGTCCAAGAAGAGCGGGAACATGAAAGTGGAAGAAACAACATAAGCTTAAACAATAATCAAGGGTTTGACAAATAAAATGTGAGTTGTTATTATTGCAATAAATTTTGTCACTATTCCTATGATTGGAAGAAGAGGATAGCTAATTAAGGAAACCAAAGAACTAATGTCACGACAAATAATGCTAACTCCATGTTCCTATATTTCCATACCATGCACGAAACTTTTGATAATGTGTGGCTATTAGAGAGTGGTGTAGTAAGCACATGAAAGGCAACAAGAATTTGGTTGAAAATTTGGATCAATCTATGAAGATAGAGGTAAAGTTGGGGACTGACAAGACTGTGTATGTAGATGGAAAATGAGTGGTCAACATTTTGACCAAGCAAGGGGAGCCTAAGGCAATCTCATAGGTATATTATGTTCCTAGTCTCAAACATAATTTGATAAGTGTTGGTCAATTGACACAAACGTGATACAAAGTTATCTTTCAGGGACAATAGTGTGTTATTTATGACAAGCCCCCAAGCAAGCAATTGATAGAAAAGGTGTAGATGATGAGGAACAAACTCTTTCCTCTAATTATGAATTACAATGATTAGGTCAGTTCTTTTACAGTTTCATGTTCTAATGATTATAGGTTATGGCACTTTCGGTTTGGACACTTGCACTTTTCTGGTTTAATATTTTTGTAGCATAAACAGATGGTGAGAGGATTACCTCCCATCAAAGAACCTACTAACACTTGTGAGTGTTGCATATTTGGAAAGAAACACCATGATATTTTTCCAAAGGGAGTTGCATACAGAGAAAAGAAACCTCTTCAGCTAGTGCATACAGAACTTCGTGGACCTATGAGGACACAGTCGATTGGTCGAAGTTGTTACTTCCTCACTTTCATTGATGATTATAGTAGAAAGAATTGGGTTTACTTTTTGAAGCATAAATCTGAAACTTTTTCAAATTTCAAAGAGTTCAAAGCCTTAACAAAGAACCAGATTTATTTTCAGATCAAGGTATTGAGGTCATATCATGGTGGAGAATATGATTTGAAGGCATTCTATTATTACTGCAAACAACATGGAATCAAAAGACATTTTACAACTAGATACACACAACAACAAAATGGTGTAGCAGAGAGAAAGAAAAAAACCATTATGAACATGGAAAGGATCATGTTGAAAGGAATAAACTTGTCTAATGAGTATTGGGCAGAAGCAATTACATGTGTTGTTTATGTGATAAATAGATCACCTACAAAGAGTGTCATGAACATAGTACCAAAAGAAGCATGGTCAGGTATGTCTTGCAACATATCTCATCTCAGATTTTTTCGATTTGTAGCCTATGCACATGTGCCTAAGAAGATAAGAGGAAAATTGGATTATAAAAGTGAAAAATGCATATTTACTGGTTATACTGAGTAGTCAAAATCTTACAAATTGTATAACCCTGTCACCAAGAAGACCATAATTAGCAGAGATGTTGTGTTTAAAGAATGAGAGTCCAGGAATGAGACTATAGACAAAAAATTTGATGGAAGAGGAAGATGTGGCAAAGAAGGAGAAACAAGACTCACAAGAGAAGACACTAGCAAGGACTCCAATATTTTCAGAGCAACATGGATCTTCGATCAAATTAACAAACCATAATTCTCCTAGCAACCAATAAGGTGATGAATCAAGCAATGGTAAGAGAAATATGAGAATTTTGAAAGATATTTATGGTAATTTAGATTATAGTTCAAACTTTTCATTATTTTCATTCCAACCTTCTTCGTTTGAGGAAGCAATTAGAGATGAAAATTGGGTGCAAGCCATGGATGAAGAAATTGAAGCTATTAAAAATAATGATACATGGGATTTTGTTGATTTACCAAAGGATAGTAACCTCATTAGTGTGAAATAGGTGTACAATACAAAGTTGAATGAGAAAGGTGAAATTGACATATTTAAAGCAAGACTTGTAGCAAAAGGATTCTCATAACAACCAAGAATAGATTTTGGAGAAAGTTTTGCTCTGGTAACTAGATTGGATATTATATGAGTAGTTCTAGCCACAAAAACTCTGAACAAGTGGAAAGTATATCAGATGGATGTGAAATCAACCTTCTTGAATGGAATTCTAGAAGAATAAATTTATGTGTAGTAGCCTCCACGTTATGAAGTTGAAGGTAAAGGAGATAAATTTTATAGTTCAAGAATAAAGCGCTCTATGAATTGAAGCAAGAACCTAGAGCTTGGTATAGAAAAATCAACAACTACATAATAAAGAATGGATTTTGTAGAAGCAACATTGAGCCTACCTTGTACACAAAGATAAATGAGCATGGACATATATTGATTGTTTGCTTGTATGTTGATGACATGATTTTTACAGGTGATCTTGAGTTAGATGAATTTAAAGAAAATATGATGAAATAATTTGAGGTGACAGATCTTGGTCTTATGAAGTATTTTCTTGGCATAGAAGTTGAGCAATCTAAAAAAGGAATTTTTATTTTCCAAAATAAATATTCTAGAGATTTGCTGAAAATATTCAAGATGAATAATTGCAAACCTATCCCTACACCAGTTGCAACAGGTATAAAGTTAAGCAAGGCTGATGAAGGATCAGATGGCAATCCAACTCTATTCAAGCCTCATGTATCTCACAACTACAAGACTAGATATTATGCAAGGTGTGAGTTTGATTTCCAGATTTATGGAGACTCCAAAAGACACACATTGGAGAGCAAGAAAAAGAATTCTGAGATACATATCACGAACTAGATATTGTGGCATAATGTATTCAAGTACATAAAATAAGGATTTGATTGGATACACAGACAATGATTTTGTAGGCATTTTGGATGATAGGAAGAGCACTTTCGGTTATTTGTTCCATCTTAGTTCAGATGTGATTGCATGGGCATATAAGAAGCAACCTATTGTGACACTATCGTCACAGAATATGTAGCAGCAACATCAGCAACATGTCACACAGTATGGTTAAGAGGAGTATTTGATGGACTCAAGCAGAAACAACAAGGATCGACAACAATATATTGTGACAACACCTCAACAATTGCATTATCCAAGAATAGTGTGTTTCATCAAAAGAGCAAGCATATTGATACTATATATCACTTTATTAGAGAACTTGGGAGCAATGGAGAAGTTCACTTGAAACCTTTTAAATCATGTGATCAATTGGTGACATATTTACTAAGCCATTAGCAAAATATGTGTTTGAGTTTCACAAAAGAAACTTAGGTGTTGTAAGCCTAGCTGAGACATAGACCCGCATACATGTTTGAGTTTCACAAAAGAAACTTGGGTGTTGTAAGCCTAGTTGAGACATAGACCAGCATGCATGTTTGAGTTGTCATATTAAGCAACGAGTGAATAATAATTAGCATCTTGTCATATCATATATTTTTTATTATTTTACTAATTTTGTTTCCTTTAATGTCTAACCAATATGATTTCAATGTTTTTGATCTTTTGTGTGAGAAAGTAACAATACATGATAGTTTAAATGGGTTTTTGTAATTCAAATATATTTGAAAAAATGTAAAATTTTGGTTGGTTTTGGAAAGCCTTTATTATGAAATATATTAGGTGTGTAGTTATTATAGATTGGTTTTTAAACTTGTAAGCCATGGGATTGATAGAAAAATTATTTGTATTCAATTTTAATATATAGTTGTATTTTAAATACAATTATTTTGGTATGGCAAGATTTTTTTTTTCTAATTTTGTTGTCAAAGAGCATTGAGGAGAGCCATCACTAGTTCCTATATACTAATATAAGGTAATTCATCACCACTATTCAAGAGAAGCTATAGTACCTAGAATTTTCCCACTAATGGTTCATAAGAAAGAGGCATTCACTCCTCATAAATGCTTCTAGATCTTGACTTGTTAACCTATTTTTTATTTATTTTTTAACAATGTTGGGTGCTATTTTGTATTCCAAAAAAGAGAAGGAAAAGTTCCTTTGTTACATGCTAGAGTTCTTGTGGAGCAACAGAGAAAGTAAATACAACAAAATTCTACACCTTCTTTGCTCCTACTGTTCAAAAGGTACTGGAATGTAGATAATGCATAGATGCAGAAAAACTGTGAGAGAAGAAAGATAAACTTGAAAGACATGCTTAAGAGGAGGGGCAGAGATCAGTCGATGCTTATAGGGTGCCCATTTGAGGCATCCATGTTATACTCATTGCCAACATTTCTTGCATCGTTAGAACTGGAGCTTGGGGCTGAGTGCTTCTGAATCATGTATTTGAGGATTTCGATTGATTTTTCAACATGGGCACACCGGTTGGAGAGATTGTCGAACTACTGCTGGAGGGAAGTCACCCTATGGAGGAAAACTTTCACATCTGCTTGCTACCTTTCATCTAGGATCTTCACATTTCCTTGCTGCTTTTCGTCGAGAATATTTTTATGGGCACGAATCTGCTCCAGCTTTGCCTGCAGGTCCGCACAGTGAAAGCAGTCCTCGTTGCGAGCCATATACAAGGGAGGGAGGGAAGAAAAGGGAGGGGAATAAAATGAGAAAGCAGGGACAACAGAAAGCGCAGAGTAGGAGAAGATAGGGATAAAATTGCAAGAGGAGGTAATGGGGGAAGATGATAGGGCAGGAGCTGCGAAGGGAACACGAGGCAGGAGGCCAACACAAAAAGGGGAGGGAGAAGCGTAGCTGAGAGAGGAAAACATAAGGAGCGTAGCAGAGAGTTCAATAGCAAAAAATGAAGCAGAGAGTGCAGATCGGAGGTGCATAAGGATAGGGAGGGCCAAGAGATAAATAGGACAGCACGAGGAGGGAGGGGTAGGTGGGAGGGAGACTCAAGGGGATAAGATCATGGGGTAGGTATGGAAGGGGGTACGATGGAGCCTACAAGATTCAGGTTGATCAGAGGTGAAGATCCAAAGATGCTTCGAAATCATCTACATCCAAATCATGGCAGAGGCATATAATAAATATCATCATTGCAAAAGATTTTCCTTGAGGACCATGCACAAGCTTTATTTGCAAGAGTGTGCATCTTTGTTGTTCTTTCGAAGGAGGTGGTAGTAGGTGACTCCATCAATGTCTTTTGAGATGCTGTGGCATATGCTAATAATTCGATGGAGATCTATATTGGTTATCAGATGATCATGAATCAACATATTTATGATGATGGAGGAATCTCCAAAAACCATTGCATTTGAGATGTTGAGATTCTTTAACTGATAAATTCCTTGGAGGAGGGCGTAGGCTTCCGATTTATTGTTGGAGAGGCAGCCAAGACCCCATTCAAAGGAGATTGTACTTCTACCATTTAGATATTTAATGATGCCTCCAGCACCTGCAATGCCCGGATTTGATTTAGAAGCACCGTCAAAAAAGAGAGTGGGCCTTGCACAACTGTCCATCCATTCAGCAAAGTCTTTGTCATTGAGCTGGATCTTCCACTTTAAGGTAGTTCGGAGGGGTTTTTGAGAGGGGGGCTTGTGAATTCTAAAGTTTATCAGGAGATTTCCAAGGAAGTCCCTTTCCTCCATGCATAGATCGTTGATGTCAAAGTTGTTGTTGTTCTTGGAGGTTATTGTTTCAAGTGTTAGACTCCAACCTTTGCTGCAGACCTTCCTACAGGAGGGCTCTTTTTTGTTGAAGATCCTTCCGTTCCTTGAGAGCCAAATGTTCCATATGAGAATGTAAGGCAAGGTGTACCAAACCCTTCTTGCTCGGTTGCTTTTTTTTTTCCCCATGGGTAGTTGCTCTTCCACGTTTGGATTGCCTTCGAAATAGTGTTATTCTAGTCCCAATGTGGCTGATAAAAAGGATTTAGATCAGTCCAACAACGAACAACAAATGGGCACCCTAAGAAGAGATGAGGCACTATCTCCTCAACCCCTAGGCAGTTGGGGCATCTGGAAGGTCCAAGCACACCTATTTTTTTAAGATTTTATGCAGGGAGGATTTCCCCTTTAAACAACGTCCATATGAAGATCTTGATCTTTGGAACAACTTCCGATTTCCACATCGTTTTCCAAATGGGAAAAATAGGCGAGGGATATAGTCACTGTAGAGTTGTGTGTAGGAAGCTTTAATGGTGTATGTAGCGCCAGAGGGGTCCCAATGAAAGCTATCTATGTAGTGTTTTCTTGAAGGAGCAGCGTCGTGAAGGAGATTTTGAAGGTTGCAGAGGTCAGCCTCCAAGTGAACAGGGACAGTGGGGAAAAGCCAATCGGTCCAGATTTGGGAGTGGCTATCCCATTTAGAAATGTGACTTAAGAGATTTAGGCCTAGATTATGGAAATGAGAGAGGATGCGATGGGTGTCAAGTATGTCCAGAAGAGGAGTTTGTCCCATAATTTTGACTTTTCCAATATTGATACTGTTGCCCCCAATTGGAAATTTGGAAAGGTTTTGGGCTAAGAAAGGAATGGCTTTCTTGTAGAGCACCCAGATTTTAGAGCAAGGTCTATTTGGGATGTCTTGTTCAAAAGGATGTTATCGAGAAGAGTTGAGATACTTGGACCCCAAGACTCTCTTCCACCAATCTTGTTGTCCACCGATTAACCTCCAAATGATATTCTCACCAAAATCATTGTTTAGGAGCTTGGGAGAGCGAATTACTATCCCTCCATGATTATAATCTTGCATAACCTGTCTCCACTTAACAAGGTTGTATTTTTTCCTCTCATTTTTGCTCCCCTGCGAGAGAAAGTGCCTTAGGATAGCTTCAAATTTGTGATTGATACTAGCAGGGGCTTGGAGGAGAGTGAATTGATACAAGGGCAGAGACGAGAGGCCAGATTTCAGGAGGACAATGCGCCCTGCAAGATTTAGCCAAGAGGAGCCCCATTGTTGCACTTTTCTCTTCATTTTGTCTATGAGAATGTTCCAAACTTCAGACTTTAATGGGCCAACACTAACAGGCATACCCAAGTAAGTGAAGTGGTCCCAATTCAATTTGTAGGGGACACCAAAAATATGCACAATGTTGTGGATAGTTTGACTAGTAGCATTCCAACCATATATGCAGCTTTTTTAAAAGTTGACCAAACCTTCGGAGTATAGCATGAATTTACCCAAGATGGATTTGAATCTTTGAGCTATTATATGGATGCACCTCCCATTAAGAGAGTGTCATCAGCAAATTGGGAGTGATTCATATTTTTGACACCATTGCCAAATTTGATGCCAATAATTAGGCCAGCTCGCCGCATATGATCGAAGGCCCTATTGGAGGATTCTTCCATGAGGATAAAGAGGTAAGGAGAGAGAGGGCATCCCTTTCTGAGGCCACGAAATGACTGAAACGAGGGTGCTGGCCTGTCGTTGATAAGGGGAGAGACCCAAGGATTGGAGATGAAAGCATTAATGAGGGAGACAAAATTTTTGTCAAAGCCCATTTTCAGGAGGACAGAGTTAAGATAGGAGTGCCTGACCCTATCAAAGGCATTGGCCAAATCAAGCTTGAGGATTAAACCTTTTTCTTTGCGAGTAATACTAGAGTGGATAGCTTCTCGGACGAGGAGGGTCGAATCGGAGATTTGTCTTGAGAGATAAAGCCTCGTTGATTTTCAGAGATGAGGCTATGGAGGAAAAGCTTGAGGCGCATGGCAAGGATTTTAGTAATGATTTTGTAGGAGGAGTTGCAGAGAGGGATGGGTCTAAATCGAGAGAAGGAGGGGCAATTTTCTTTGGGGATAAGGGCAAGTAAGGTAGAGTTGGTATAGCCCCCAGTTTTCTTCTTCCTTTGGACCATTATATCATTTTGACCAAATCCTTTTTTATAAGGTCCCAATGATTCCTGTAGAAGCTGATAGAGAATCCATCTGGCCCAGGTGCTTTATCAGGGTGCAAGGACCAAATTGCGCGCTTGATTTCTTCCTCATCTATCTCTTTATTGAAGGCGTTGTTCATCTCCTTTGTGATCATAGCTAGAAGATATTATAATAGATCTTAGTAGTTTTTGGCTCTTTTGTTTTTGTTAGAAGATCTTTGTAGTGCATGGTGGCCACAACTTTGATGTAATCTTGATCTGTTTGAATTTTACCATCTGCGTCGATGATAGAAGAGATGTTGTTTCTAGACCTGCGGACAGTAGCTTGTTTGTGGAAAAAAGAGGTGTTCTTGTCACCTGCTTAGAGCCACAAATTTCTGGATTTGATTCTCCACTTCTCTTCTTCTTTCCTGTTGATTCTATATAGCTGCCAGTAAATATTTTTTCCCTGATTGGAGTTTTCTTGATTGAGGCCTTGAATGTCGATGCTGCTATGGAAAACGTCCAGCTTGGTTTTAATTTCAAGCTTGGCTTTTTCAGGTTCCTTATAATGCGATTTGGCCCATTCCTTCAGCACATTTTTCTTTTCTTTAATTTAGTTTCCCAGATGAAGGAGGGGGACCCTTCAATATGCTGCAACCAAGTATTGTGAATTAGTTATCTAGCTTTAGGGATATCGTTCCACAGGGGGTTGTATTTTAAGGGGATGGGGCCGAGAGAGTGGTTGTCTCCAAAAGAAAGGGTGATGGGGTAGTGATCGGAGGTCAAAAAGGAGAGAACCTTGGAGGAGGCGATGGTGTAATAAGAGAGGAGAGGGATAGCAACTAAAAATATGTCAAGGAGCTCCATAATATTCCCCTTGCCTATCCTTCTATTGCTCCAAGTATATCTGCAATTTTTGGTGCAATGTCGACCAAATCATGGTCTTGCATGATGGTTTCTAGATGATCTCTGGAGGGATCTAGATTAAAACAACCTCCCATTTTCTCATTTGCATGGAGGATTAGATTGAGGTCACCTCCAATGACAATATTGTTGTTGTCTTCATTATCTATATCTGCTTTTTGATTGTTCCAGTAGAGCTCTTTTTCCCTATAGTGATTGGGGCCATAAACGTTGTAGATGATGATTTCCTTGTGATATTTTTTGTTTGGTAGCACTACTTTGATCCAATTCTGAGTTGTTGTCGATTTCTTTTTCTTCCATGTGGTGTAGTTCCAAAAGGTGGCTAGCCCACCTGAGGCACCCCTAGATTCAGTGTGGGTGCCCTCATGATACTTGAATTTTTCTATTATGGAATCCATCTCAAAATCTCCATGCTTAGTTTCCTGTAGGAGAATAATGTCAGGCTTTTCCAGATTTAATAGGTCTCTTAGGGATGATATTTTGGAGGGGTGCCCCAAACCCCTACAGTTCCATGAAAGGGCTTTCATCATTTTTGAAAAGCAGAGTGGGAACCTGCCTTTCCTTCTTGATTCTTTTGTCACGAGTCTTTACTATTTTTCGCCATAATATAAGTTTCAATGGGGTTTTGTGTTCCTAGAGCTATGTCCTTTTGGGCATTTTCTTCATGCTACTGCTTTGTATATTTCCTTCCTGCTGTTTTTTTTTTGTATTTTCCAAATTTGCACCATGTTCTTTCACCGAGTTTCTTGTGATTCAAACAGAGGAGGGATCAGAAGAGGAGGAAGGGGGGTCAGGGTTGATAGGGGAGGGGCGAGGAGAGGAAGGTTGAGTGGGGTTAGAGAGGGGGGGGTCATCTTCAGTGGGGGCAAGGGAGGAGAAGGGATTAGAGGAGTCTAAATTGGAGGGAGGAAAAGGAAGATCAATAGGTTGGTGAGAGGATTCAGGAAGCTTAGGAGAGGAGGAGGGGGGATCAGATTTGGGAGGGGGAGCTGAGGAGGTGTTGCTCTTGGGGTTTCATGCGGTCCTCTTTTTCTTAACAGTTTCCCATTGCAGATCTGCTTCGGGGCTTTCAATATCAATAATTTTAGTACACCTATTTGCAAAGTGGCATATTCATGACATACCTTGCATTTAAATGGGCTTTGTTCGTAGTCAAGCTGTTGGATGTGCGTCCACTCATCAACTTTTAGTTTGATCACTTCAGGGAGGCTTTTACCGAGATTCACTTCGACGCAGATCCTAACACAGGCTTGCATGTTGTCTTTTGGGTCGCTCCGATCTATAAATTTTCCTACAACATTCCCAATAGCTCGAACAGAGTCATCTCCCCAGCCGTGCAAGGGAAGATGAGGAAGGTGCACCCACACCGGGACAACGTTTTGTACATCAAGTTCGGGATCAAAGTCCGGCGTCCATTTGTTGAGATACAAGCCTCTGGTATCCATAAACTACAGTCCATTCCTGAAGATCAGGTCCTTGTCTTATTTTGATTCAAAATGAAAGGTGAAATAGCCTCTGCTGCAGAATCGAATAGAGATTTTGCCATTGATTTTATCAGACCAGTTGCGCTCAGCCCATCTCTAAACAGTGTTCAGAGAGAGCCAATTTCTGGTAAATTGGTCGATGAGGTCCTTCTCAGCTAGTGAAAGTGTATCCATGCACGGGATAGAGGGAGGGAGGGCAACCTCTTGGAATCCATCAAGCTTCTTAACGAATTTGGAGATTCCCAGCCTGGGCCTAGGCAGAGCCAAAAAGTTAATAAGAGCAGAAAAAGCTAGGGCCTGGTCTAGAGGAGAGGCCACCTCCAGGGTGGAATCCGGAGGGGCCATGCGTGCATGAGCAAGATGAGAGCAGTAGGCTAAGGCGCCGCAACAACAGAGCGTGAGCTAGCAGCGCGAGACTTGTTAACCTATTTCTTAACAAACTTTTAACAAAAGAAAAATAATTTCGAGACAACCTATTTCTTAACCAACTTTTAACAAAAACAAGATAATTTTAAGACATATTCCAAACAACAAACAAAAAAATGTATCTATAAAATATCACATAATTTTTATTTGATTCTGTTTAACAAAGCTACAGTTTCAAACTAAAGCTAATTTATAGCCAAAATTCGGTTAGAAAATCTTCCAAATATATTTTGAAAGTGTTTAAAGCACATTTTTTTAATTATAGAAAATATTCAACATTATGAAAAACTCTTAAATCAAACAATATTTTAAAATTTAACAACCCTTGAAATCACACAAAATTCTGAAATGAAACAACTCTAACGTAGTTTTTCAAAAACTTCTCTAACCTTTTCTCAAATTCATGCACCCATTTTTATGGTTTTCTGTACGAAAACTTGACCTGTTTAGACTATTTTTAATTTATGATATTTAATATTGAAAAGTAAGCCCAGCAAATTGATAACACAACATACCCAGTCAGAATCAACTTTAATGCACAGGGCAGCTGGGAGTTGAGAGCAAGCATCATCTCAAGGGATTTTTTTGTTGTTTGAAAATTCCAAAGACTTCGTACCATCTTACGACAATTTCACAAGTTCGAAGAAATCCGTAAAACCAATCATGAGATTCTATTATTATTTCTGACGGTCAGATGAAGTAGGCGAGGCCAATGCGTGGAAGGAGACTCGCAGACAGATGAGCGAAAAGAAGAAGGAACAACACTTCCACACTCCTTCACTGCCCATTTCCACGATCTTTCTGTTTACCTTCGTTGTTTGCTTGCAATTCCTTTATCTGCAAGTTATTCACTCCAATTTCATCTCTCAAACCAATTTGCATTCAGTTCACAAGCCCCGTTTCGTACGAAATTAAAGCCTCGCCCGCACGTTTTCTCTTCAAGATATTGTTGGAGCTCCTTTTCGATTAGATATTGCTTGTGCGAATTGCTTGCAGTATCAGTCCACCGGTTTATTGAATTATATTGTATCCCACCTCCCAAGCCATGGAGCTCTTAAAGAATCAAGGAACAGAGCACCCAGTTGAGAGTTCGAAATACTTTTGCAAGATTTGCAGCAAGAAATTCGTCTCCGGAAGAGCTCTTGGCGGTCACATGAGAGCCCACATGCCTGCTGACAAATTCATTGAATCTGAATTTCGGAAGAGCAAGAGGCCCAGAGTTTCGGATGACAGATCAATGGAGAATAATGGGAAAAATATAATGTTTTCTCTTCGAAGGAATCCCAAGCATGAGACCCAAGACGAAGAAGAAAAAAGAGGAGACATTGATACTGAGATTGAGATGGAGATTGATCACCCCAGTGGGAATTTAAGGAGGTTTGATAAGTGGGTGAAGGAAAAGAGATTCAAAACACCCAGGTATGCACTCCAATATAATCCGCATGCACAATTTGTTTCATCAACCAATAATGAAGAAGAAGACATGGCCCTGTGTCTTGTAATGCTTGCAAGTGGAGTAAACACTGCTCAAAACCCGCAATTGCAACTTGGGGCTAAAGATCTTGAATCAGTTTACCTCGAGCTTCCCAATATTGTTTCCCAACTTCCAAAATCCATCAGCAAGAAGGTAAAATATAAGAAAATTAATGAAGATGATGGTCTTTATGATGAGGCTAAGAAGGGCGGGTACAAGTGCACCACCTGCAGCAAGGTTTTCAATTCCTATCAGGCTCTGGGAGGCCACAGCGCTAGTCATGTTAAGTTCAAGGGTTGTTTTACACAGATAGAGGATCAGAATGAGAGCCTAGAAGAAGACATAACTGATGAGCTCAGTACTGGGTCGGGTTCTCAGCTGCCTGGCAATTTCCACAAGCCTCCTCCAAAGGAGAGGACTAAGGATTCTGGTGCCAAAGCCAGAGATGGAACGAGGACAATTGAGCCTGCTGAAATTAAGAAGACTACAAGGGTCCATGAATGCTCAATCTGTAACAGGGGTTTTGCCTCGGGTCAGGCTTTGGGTGGTCACAAGAGATGCCATTGGGGTACCGGAGCTTCAGATACTATCACTACTACTGGTGCCAAGGAGACCCCTATGCAGCAGCAGATGCCTGGAAGGGTGGAACTGTTGGACCTAAACTTGCCTGCCCCTTTTGATGATGATTCTGAAGCTGGAAATCTCTATAATTTGGATGGGAATGCAGTAGTTTCTCATGGAACTTCCCATGCCCAAAACCACAGCCCTCATTCCTTGTTATCTTCGTTGATGGGCAACAACCTGAAACAGGGGTTGTTATTGTACAATAATGATAGCCATTTAAGTAAAGATGATGAAGCAGATAGTAAGGTAGGAAAGCATATTGGATTTGGTAGATGGTGTGATTCAGAATCCCCATTGAGGGCACAATCATGGTTGCAATTGTAAGGCACACAATTCTCTGCAGTTGACTCATTGGTCTACACGCACGCCATGATGTAAGCACTGAACTTTCATTCAGTATTGCATTAATACTTGGTGGGTATCAAGTATTACAACAACGAGATCGTGCAACTTTGAAAATCTTTTACAAATATATTATAACTTTCGGATTCAAATGAGTGAGTGCACAGTGCAAAGTCGCGCCATTTCAAGTTTAGTTTAACCAGTGTTTCGTACCTAGCCAGTATCAATTAGTGAAAAGCTGGTTGATAATATTGTTTAACATATGTTTTTGGTATGACCTGAAATTATAAAATTATAGGTATTTATTTTTTTATAGAATATTTTAGAATATTTATAATAATATATAAATAAAAATATGAAGTTTATCTTTAAAGTAATTATATTATTTTTTTTAAATATTTTTGATTAATTAAAAAATTTTATGTGAAGTGTTATATGTTATATGATGTGATTTATAGTTTTTTTTTTGAGCATATGGTGTATGATTGTATAGATATACTAACCACTAATTTATATGAATATAATAGTTTTTAAAGTTTTTTAATGTATAAAAACCAAATTTATAAAATTGTTTTTTTCAATATTATATAGAAAACTATTAAAATATTTTAAGTGTGTGATTTTTTTTTCTTTTAATTGTTTTATGTGTATTTTTTGTTATTATTATTATTTTTTAAATATTATCTCTCGACTCTATTTCAAGCATTCAAAAAATCAAAAATCAAAAACTTAAACTTGACCTCAATCCCCAATGTCAACTAGTGCAATTACTATGTGTACTTGAAACATCCTGTGGAATTTCCTTCTCACATTCTCAAAACTACTCATCATGGGATTTATTCCTTTGAAATTCTAGCTTTGTACTCCCAATATTCGTGTCACGTGGCTCTTAATATTTCTTCCACACTAGCAATAAATAGCTTTTCTCTAAGAGTTTAGATTAACCCTATCTTGATACCACTTTTCGGGATAAATAATGTGAGGAAGATAAATATATATGCAATTTTATGGGCAACATGTCATTGCGCTTACCGATACCATGTGATTAAAAACTACATATTATAAACCTAATAACTTTGATTAACTTTGATTTTATCACTGAGTCAAGTTTATCTAACAAATTAAGATGGTATTCATGAAAGTACTACATATTATAAACCTAATAACTTTGATTCTTTGACCGAGTCAAGTTTATCTAACACATTAAGATGGTATTCATGAAAGTATTAAATAGAAAATTTATTTTATAGTAATCAATGACAATTAGTGAGAATATTGTTGAATGTATATATGACTTACAATTTGTTAAAAATGAGACATTATAAATAATTTGCAAAAACTAAAACTAGTAATTGCACCATATGTTGCAAAAGAAACGTCGTAAGCCAATAATATAGGAAAGAGTAGCCTATAATAAATAAGAAGGCAATAATATAGGAAAGAGTAGCCTAGAAGAAATAAGATGTTGCAGAGAACAAGTCATCGTGAAGGAATGAAAGGAAAACTTTGCTTCCACGGAAGCTAGTCGTGGAGGTTTCAAAGATATTGATGATAAGAGTTATCAACCAAAAAATTTTGTTATAGTTTTTTTTTTTTTAAATTTTGTAAATTTCGTAGTACCTTTCTATTTTGCATTTTGTAAAGAGAAATTTTCTATACAAATTTTACTGAAATTGGTAGCCTCAACCTGCCCGAAGGAAACTAGGTCAGTTGGCCACCTCAGAGAGTTATAAGCCAACCAAAATTGGTATTGTTTTTTCCTTCTACTCACAGCTAATATCCCTTCACTATGTCCATAAAATCTATAGATAAAACAAAAACTATACATACTATCCTCAAAAAACATACAAAACTAGATACAGAAAAGTGTCAACCATCTGAAGAATCCACAGGTGTTGGGTCCTTTGCAGTTGACCCTGGCATCTCCACTTGCTGCATGTTCAGGAGCTACTGTTCAATCTTTCCTATTCGTGCATTTGCTTGTATTTGAGCCTTGGCCATTTCCCACATATCCTGTTTCATCTGTTGGAGTTCAAAGAGCAGCGAAGGATTGGCTTGCTTTTCTTGCATACGCAACATCGCCTTTGCTAATACACATTTAAATTTCTAGTATGTCTTAAATGATTGTTGGAATAGAGAAACTATGCCTCTTGTATTCCCTGGGTCAGAGATAAAATCCATTCTTTCCTCTTGATCTTTAATATCATCATCTTCATCATCACTTTCCCTCTCCCAACCCTGAATAGTTTTACGAATGTGCATTGGAGTCCCTGTATCATAAATATTTGCTATATTTTCTAGAGTCTGCTTATTACTCTTTCTTCCTCTTTTGCTTGGACCAACTGCCTGAGGTGATTGTAGCTTCTTCCCTTTGCCTTTTGTCATTCTGCCCTGACAGAGACTGTCTGATTTTATGAATGACAGAGACCCTGTATAGCGAAAGGTGAAAATTATGTGAAACTTAGGTTCAATAGTAAACTCCAGATGATTCTCTTTTACCCGAGCATTGAAATATGGATTGCGCATTGCAATCTTTTGAAAATTAAAAAATTGCTCCCTCTCATTTCTGAATTGCTTCCACCGTTGAATTAACAGTAGTAGGTTTTTCCCGAGAGAAAATAAAGTGTACGCAGTGCCATGAAAATTTGGACTGACCCAAAGAAATTGAGACTTAAGAGAAGAGTAAATCCAAGTTTGTAAAGACCTCCCTTTCCAAATGCAGGAATAGAAATTGAGACAACGAGATTTCCTAATGCATTCCGAGACACTTAGATAGTGAATGAAAAGGTTGGAATGGTAAAGGACACTAAAGTACCAACAACTAACTCTACCCTTAAGCTTCTTATACCTAGAGGCCAATTGTTTCGGGACATTTTGAATACAAAGAAGAAACTTAACCAGACCATTCGAAACCAAGATAAAAGAATTCGAGAGAAAACATTCAATAGACTTTGAAAAGCACAGATTTAACCCATGCGAATTGACATAGCTGAGGTGCTAGAAATGCGGGCTAGGAGGATTACAGAGGACCATAATTTCATAATCATAAGAAAAGCATAGACTTAACCCATGCAATTTGACATTACTGAGATACAGGTAAGGAGGATGAGCAGGGCTATGAAAGCAAGGCTGTATTTTCAAATGAACCCCCTCTACCAGTATATGCAAACCATAAAAAAATAAAAGGCTAACTGGGAACGGAAAATTCTCTGCAGCACCTGTAAAAACTCCTTCTTTCATTGTCGAAATGCTAACAGGAAAACCTAATTTTGAAAATAGAGTGATGATGTCCAGTACATACCTAGAAATCCTCCGCCCGCTATGCTGAGCTTCCTGTTCCTGCAAGTCCTCTGTTGCTGCTCTTGTTTGAATTACAACTGTTGTTTGAAATAATGTTTTACAATAGCGAGAACTTACCTTACTCATTCTCCTACCCCACAACCGGCGTACCTTCCCATTCTCTGCCATGCATTTATGAATTGGAATGGCTTGCATCGTGATCATTTACTAAGGCACGTGTGAGATCGATTACCACAGCATGATGTAATTCTAGTGTATGATGGTCAGCTGACAAGCCCCACCACGTGGCATTGTCATAATTTTGTTATAGATTTTGAAATAGGAAATTTGGGGTGAAAACATATATGTAAACCAAGATAATATGTTCACATATATACAAATTTTGTTATAGATATTGAAATAGGAAATTGAGGGTAAAAATCCTTTGGTGATTAATAATCCATCACGTAACTCAAATAAGATATTTTAAATACATTCAAGTATAATCTATCTAGCATATATGTAAATAAAGAGATTTTTTATTAACAAAAATAGAGTTTACTTCAAGTTCATCTACATATCTGAGTGCCAATTGCATGCTTATCATAAATTGTATATGAAGAAAAATAGTCTTGGTATACAGAAAGTGAATGTCATTTTAATATGGAGACATTTTTGGAAGGAGATATCGTTCTTTATGTTATGGTTTATTTTCTTAATTCCAAACTTGGTTTATTCTTTCTCTATGTACATAAGAAAAAAAATACAAAGTAAATTCACAAATTTAAGTTATAGTTTTATATTTCATAATTACAAATCTAGTTCCTTATTAAAATATTTTACACATCCTAGGTTATTCTAAATTGATCAAGAGCAAAGAATTATTAGGGTGGTGTTATATGTGCACTAAAATTCCCATGAGGTCCATCACAATGTATGGGGTTCATTGCAACCTTGGATATATTCTGAGAATTTTTTGATTTTTTTGCTTGTGGCTACAACCTAGTTTTGGTTTTCACCTACTTATCACGATTCAAAACTTTGTTATCATCTTAGATCCTTATAGCATTATATATATTATGTGAGCTAATGTGATGTTTTTTTTGTCACAATTATTCAAAAATCAGTTATTATACCACAATATTGACTTTCTTGGTGTCTATTTTGTTTATCTTATTAAAATATTTTACACATCCTAGGTTATTCTGAATTGATCAAGAGTATAGAATCATTCGGGTAGTGTTCTATGTGCACTAAAATTCCCACGAGGTCCATCACAATGGATGAGGTTCATTGCAACCTTGGATATATTCTATGAGTTGTGATTTTTTGCTTGTGGCTACAACTTAGTTTTGGTTTTCACCTAGTTATCATGATTCAAAACTTTTTTATCATCTTAGATCCTTATAGCATTATATATAGTATGTGAGCTAATGTGATGTTTTGTTCGTCACAATGATTCAAAAATCAGTTATCATACCACAATATTGACTTTCTTGTTGTCTGTTTTGTTTATGAACCCCTTAAAAAAACTAGAGGAACATTTGATTTTACAGTGTGATCTCCCCAGCATGGGCGGGGGTTTCAAAAATTGGAGAGTAAATTGAGTGGTTATTGTTAGAAATTGTTGTATAAGATGGGAAATTTGGATGTTTTGTAGACAATATGGATGTCATAACATATATCTTTTTTGAATTTTTTAGTGTCTCTGGTCACCATCCATCTAATAGGATCCATTTCAACTAAGAACATCAATACATCATTGTGTGAATGATAACTTGTGACATCCCTAGCCATTTTCTTTTATTATGGATCAAGTTATAAACTAATAACTTGTGAAATCCCTAGCTATTTTCTTTGATTGTGGATCAAGTTATAAACTAGAATATACTCTATCTTGAGAAGACTCTACAGTATATATTGGATGGAGGGTAAGGTTATGATAAAAATTGTAAAAAAAACCCTTAAGGTTGTCTCAACTTACTCTATTGTTAATCACATAGTGTCAATTTTGTAAAACTATAATCTACAATAAGGACTAAGTGGTTTTTTCTTTTGTAAGTTTTGTTTGGAATTGAAAATTTAAATTTTTTTTTTATAAAAGCTAAAATTATGTAGTGAGAAACATTGTTTAAAATTTCAGAATAAAAAGTTGAGTAAGTTTGACATCATATAATATGAAAATCATTTATGACTATAAAGTAAAAAACATGTAAGATTTTTTAAGCTAAAATTAATATATGTATATAGTTTTTTTTGAACGGAAGAAAGAGTATGTATGTAGTTACAAACTGTTATGTAGTTACAAACTATTACAATTAAGTAATTAAAGGCAAATTTAGTGTTATTTAAGAAATGAGAATTATGAACATTCATCATTATTGCTCAGGATAAATCATGTCTTGTGAAATAATTTAGAAATTTAAAAATATCACATATTTTAAAAAAAATCATTATTAATTTAATTTTTTTAGATATTAAGAAATACTACTCATCAATAATAAAACAATTGTAACATAAATAATATATAACATAAAAAACCATGTATTTTTGGAAGAATAAAATAGTTGTAACAAAAATAATATAGAACAAGAAAAACTATGTATATTTGGATGTATAAAAATTTAGTTACATTTTATTAAGTGAAATTTTAAAAGAATAATGGTTATAAACATTAAAAAATAATTTTATTAAATAATTAGTTTAGATCTATATTATTGATGAGAGGGATCAATGAGGTTTGCATATCAAGACATTTGATCCCTCTTGGCTCTTGGTAGATCCAGAGTTAGGCCATTTTAATTCCCCCCTTTAGATAAACCACATTCCACATGAATACCATGAGTCAATACCATGGGTTGTTTTTATAGTTTAGTAAATAATTTTATTAAATAATTAGTTTAGATCTATATTCTTGATGAGAGAGATCAATGACGATTGCATATCAAGGCATTTGATCCCTCTTGGCTCTTGGTAGATCTAGAGTTAGACCATCTTAATTCCCCCCTTTAGATAAACCACATTCCACATGAATACCATGAGTCAATACCATGGATTGTTTTTATAGTTTAGTATTATTTTTATTTTTTATTTGACCTAGTTAAAATGTTCATTACAATATGTCAATCTTCTTATTTAATTTACGCTTATTTTTATTTTTGTGTAATTTGACAAAGTCACCAAAACCTAAATTCAATCACTTATTAAAAAAAAAAACTAACATTATAAAAAAATATATGAAACTTTTACTTGCGAATCTAATGGCCTAAAACATTTCAATCATCTAACATTTGATCTAATGGCTTAGACATTGACACAGTGACACCTAGGTGAGTTGTTTTCAAATAAGAACGTCTTAAGACGTAAATATATTGAGTAGATAGAGTTTCTAATACTGTAATAGTACATGCTTCATAAATATAACTAAAAAAAAATATTGCAACACTAAGAATGCCTTACTAATGCACACATTTACCTCATTAACTATGTATAAAAAGTTTATGGATAAACTTATCATGGAGGAACTTATTAGAATTGGAATAATCTCAAATCCCTAGGAAATTGGTGGGTGGGGAGCCTGGCAAGAATCTAATTTTTTTAATTTATTAAAAGTAATGGACCATTTTGCTAAATAAAATGTTCTTAAACATAAATGAATGTTATAAAAATTATTATGAAATTATCATGGAAGAACTTATTAGAATTTGAATAATCTCAAATCTTTAGGAAATTGGTGGGCAGGGAGACGCCACATGAATCTAATTTTTAAAATTTATTAAAATTCAATGCAACCTAAAAATCTCTATAACACACTACAGTCATTGATAAACATTTAGACCAAGCATATGCTGAGCATATTCCCTTGAGAATCAATCTAGGCCCTCAATTAAAAATTAAAAATAAAAAGGTCAACAGATCATCATCTGCCTTAAGTTGGAATAAGAAGCCTTCAACAAAAATATCATAATTGTATATTGATTTAAGAGTTAAATAAATTGGACAAAATATATTATAATGAACTAGATGTAATGCCTTTCTAAAACATATAACAGAGTTATTTATGTAAAAATAAACTCTACATATTAATTATTTTTATAATGATAATCACAATCCAATAGTATAATTATAGGTATCACATATTGATTATATGGAGCTTGGGCTTGTAGGCAGATTAGTAAAGCCACCCTCGTCGAATTCAAGTCCAATTGTTGGTAGATGGTCTTATTACACCACTAGGATTTTTCAACAAGGTTGTTGGATTCTAGTGCAGTAAGAGAATCCTAGATTCTTTGAAAGGTACAACCTTCTAGTGGTAGAAAATGGGTCATTACTAATTGTTCAAAGGACTTATACGAAAGAAATTATGGACATTGAACCTCTAAATGGAAAGAACAAAATTGTTGACTCGATCCATACAATGGTCTCAAAACGAGAGCTTCAACCTAAAAACTCATAATTTAGGGCGAAAAATACCAAAATAAACTCTTGAGTTAATACATGATATTGTGAGAATTGCCCTATTTTTTCAAGATCAAAATTTCAAAATTCTTCATCACAACCTTAAATCCCTATGAAGTTTGAATCCAAAGGTGGTGCTCCCAACATCACTCTTTATGTTTTTGAGGTTGAAGTTACAACTTATTTGAAATTATGGCTTTTAAAATTGATACCATTTCAAACAAGAAAATTAAAATCAACCCTCATAACGAACATTGGTGCTAACAATAATACTTTCTTTTTAGGGAGTAACAACTTTAACCCTTGGAAAATGGGTTGGTGGAAGGCAGGGGGTTAGGTGCAATTCTAGGAACCACAAATAGGCCACAATACTTAGCATTTTAATGCTTGTATTTTTATAAAGTCATTAAAAAAATTATTTGTTAATTTTATTTTATTTTTTTACTTTTCCTAATTTATTGTTCATACATCATTTAATTATAGATCGTGTTGTGACATTTAAGATCATTGTGTCACAATAATAAAACCAATCCTTTATGTTGATTCATTAACTTTAAAAAATATTATGACATAATGCCCAAGACACACCTTTGGAATATGTTAAAAGAGTAAAATTCCTTTCGAGTTGAGAAATATTCTAGTAAGTTTGTACAAAAATGTTATTTCCAGGTTTATAAACATTAAGGAGTCAAAGCATGGACCTAGTTTAAACTTTTTGGCAAGAGAGTGCATGTTTAGGTGAAAAATGTTGCGAATTTGGAAGGGCATAAATGCATTCAATTCTCTACTTGATAATTACTTGTGAAATTATTTCTCTTACTTAGATATTCTCTTTATTAGCTTATTATGTATTTCATCAAGTCAATTATCAAAACAAAAGAGACACAAGTTTTAGGCTCTTCAAGCCAGGGCCAAAACCTCTCCCTGTTGGAGAGGAAAACCCACAAGTAATTCTTCTTATAGACTTTCAATTGACAAGTACCATGACTATGACACAAACCCTTGACCCTTCTATGCCTCGAAGACCTTGTCACTGCTATTTTCTTGTCTCCTTATGTTGAACTACTTTTATGCACCATTCTGCACCAATACTAAAGAACTCGGTCTCTAACTCATGTTCTTCTTTTGATGGACTGAACTCGGCCTTCCAATCATTGTGCAATACTTCACTAAGATGCCTCCTCTCCTCACACTAAGTTACATTATTTTACTTCCTTCAATTACTCTCGGCCTTCCTGAAGTGACTTTGATGTCTTTTGACCCAAAAACAGAGGGCCCTTTATCACTATTATATTCCTTCTTTCCTTCGTTGTATAAGATTTTACGAAATAGGAAGTATCATCAATTTAGAGGCTACTACTGCCTCTCCTTTGAATTGATGATAGTCCTCTCTCCTCACTGCAGTTCGGATTCATATTACAAACTTGGACTCAAATGCAGAGTCCTAATCCTTCGTTATCCTCTTTTATTCGCTGGGGTATCTCTTCTTTTGTGCACCAATACACCTTCTCTCCATCACATATATATCTCCTGCAATACCATAGATCCGTCCTATTTTCTATCTGAAATATTCAGATATTTCTGAACTCTATTGTTGTGATTTATGTGAAGTTTACTTTTTTATTTATAGTTGTTCGTCCCTGTAATTATTCAACCTATGAGTGAACTAGTGTGATATATTTTTGAGCTGACCTTTCGAACATCTTCAAGCCAAATTTACAAGGAGTGTCTCCAGCATCTTCAAGATGACTTCAAGGAGTACTTTTGACCAGGTCTTGGAGCATACAAATTGTCTTTACCAGTGTAACAAAACTTCATATACATGACTCTAAATAACAAGATGATAAATCCATAAAATACATCAAGAAGAAGTCTTTGAACTATAATAAAAATCATGTGCTCATGAAACCCATGATGCAAGCATTGCAAAAATACGTATTATTATATTTGTCCTCTTCATTACATAAATTCATAATTACATAGTCATTATGAAAATTGAACCTAGTTACACTTTCCAACACTAAAAAAAAAAATTAGTTGAATCTGAGTCCGGATGAGGGAGATATCACAGATTTAAAATCAACAGTGTCACATAAAATTTTCTAATGACAATTCGTGGACGATGACTATCCTGTCATTTTTTTGCAGTTTTTAGTGCAAAATTTCAGATAAATGATTATAGATGTGAGCTCCCCTTGAAAAATCACCTTATTTCAAAAAAAAAATAAAAAATGGCGTGAATCAAATTCCGGACGAGGGATTTATCACTGATTTAAAATCAACTATTTTTTCAGATATTTTATGATGGCAGAACAGTTGTAGCGCGAATTTGACTTTCTTTCGTCTTTAGATAACGATTTCAAACACATGGGAAGATGCATAATGATCAATATATTTCCAAAAATAGGTTATAATAAATATTCTATGTTTACTGACTGAGTTATGCCCATTTTAAATACGGAGCATCATTCAGAGCGGGTTCCCTTTAGAGATGTGCCCTCCCACCCCACTTTAATAGGTACTTGCTTCACATTCATGAGTTTTAGCATAGCAGCATTCGGCTTGGATTATTTGGAGACCTGCACTCCCACCCGAGGCTATGTAGGCACATGCTACTTCATCAACAGTAAACATAACAGTTATGGGTCAACCACACAAAATTCTTCTAATCGAAGTCCATTAGCTAGGTCGCACATTGTTAGTATCACAATTGGTCACATGAATTACATGGTATCTCTATCCTCAGATCTTCATTTGTCATGGTTCTGGGTTATCAACAAACCCACACTTCATTGAAGTCCATTTTCTAGGTCGCACATTGTTAACATCACAGTTGGTCACAAGCATTATAGGGTATCTCTATCCTCGGATCTTCGTTTATCATGGTTATGGGACATCCACAAACCCACACTTCATCGAAGTCCATTTTCTAGGCCGCACACTATCAATATTGCAGTTGGTCACAAGAATTATAGGGTATCTCTATCCTTGGATCTTTGTTCATCACGGTTATGGGTTAACCACACAAAACCCTTCTCTTCAGTGACTCTTCATATTCAACAAAGGCTTCTTAGGAGGAAAATTCATGCAATGGGGACCAATACTTCTTAAGGAGGGAGGAATGATCTGAATGGAAAATGGCCACCCATGGTATTCATCCACCCATGGTATTTATCTGCCCATGGAATTGTAAGTGACATTTATCCATGGTATTCATCCACACATAAAATTTACCCATAGTATTGTAAATGTAATCCACCCATGGTATTTATCGACCCATGGTATTGTAAGTGACATATGTCCATGGTATTTATTCACCCATGGAATATACCTGTGGTATTGTAACTAAAAGATGTTAAAAGTAACAATTTGCATCTTGTAAAAGGACATATTTTCCACCACAATGTAGCTTCTACAATTATTATCTATTTTAAATAAAAAATCCTTTGTGGCTTTATTTACTATGTGTTCTCTCTTTTTGCTAGAATTTCAATTTTTTATATCTTGGGGGCCTCCCCCCAAGATCCATTTCAATTTTTTTGATCTTGGGGGTCCTCCCCCAAGATTCAAATCAAGTATTCATAATGGTACATGGTTACTTTCAATCTGAATAATCCCATAATAAGAATAAGATTGGTAATCACATCTATATACCATCATATCAACCAACATTTTCATAGTGCAAGCCCCTGAATAACAAATCTATCTCTTAACGAAACAATGAGCTACAATGCTGGCAAGATTGATGACTTATAAACACCATCATCATTATCTCTACAATGTACATACTCCACCCGGGTGTTCACAAAGTATGAACTTACTGGAATATTCTTCTCTTGGGTTGCTAATCCTCAAAGAATATCGGTCCACGACTAATCTTATCTTGAATTCTCTATCACATTCTCAAAGAGTATTAGATGCCAGATGATTACCCAATCCTCCATTCTATCTTCCTAGGTGAAGATCAGAATGATGTTTCTATCTCTCCCTCTCAAATAGGGAGGACATATTCCACAAAGGAATGTACCCATTCCTATACAAGGAATGCACCTAAGCTCATTCTTATTAATTACCAAGTTTCTTCCAAGTAAGAAAATTACCATGAGGCTCCCTCTTAACCATGGACCTACACAAGCAATGGGGAGACACCTTGCTGCTCATAACGAATTCCTCCCTTCGATGTCATAAATTTATTCGATATTGAGGAGGCTTCAACTTTGGGATAGCTTCATAGGGCACAGATCATCCATCACTTCCATCCATGATTCATGTCATATATCATAAAATTATTCACCAGTCTTTATCATCTGGTCCATCTTCATGCCATGTTGCTTTCCTTCGAACCATATTTCTTCCAAGGATCCTTCATTCTTCCATATGTTTGGTAGCCTTGCATAAAATTATCTAGATGTACATATACATATGAACTTTTAAATCAAAAGCTACCTCAGTGATGATCTTACATCATGACATCTTCTTGTAGGCATCGACATCCTTCATACAGATTAACACATCTCTTAAAGATATATATTATCAAGGGTCTTCATCTTTACCAGACATCTATCAAAGTCTACATATCTTCCTAGTAGATCTCTTAGTCAATTATTCTTGGCTTCTGGATGATAACTGCCTCTTATCATGGTTGCACTTTACAATCTCTTCCACACAGTTTTACTTCATTCCCAGGAACTTTCAGTATGCAGTTCCTTGTTTGTAGACAACCACCTCTTATTCTGTATGAGGACATATTATGTTGATTTCATCTGTTATTGGCAACCTATGTATTAGAAGAGATTATCCTTTTTTTATCATACTTCTAAAGATATAAGTTCATTACCTACAACCATATGACATGAATTCATAGCATCTAGTGGAAGCATATATATATACATACCTTATCCTTTTCCTTTTGTGTCATCCTGCAATAGTTTTCCCTAAAGTGAAGAATTTCATTCCCTTGATGTGCTTCATAATTATGTCATCATATCCAAATCTGATAATTCTGAAAGATAGTTTGATGAAACCTTTTTCTTTCTTTCTAACTAGTGAATCCAAAGAGGACTCCATTAGAAAATTCAGCACTTGTGTCCATATGGATTATTGAATGATGACCCTTGCTCTAGATAACTACCTTTCATCAATGTTATTATCATTGAGGTTCCTAGGAACCACTTCTTTCATAGCATAGTTGTATTGCAGAAATCCTCCTATGACAAGTGATCCTTCCATGATTCTATCACGATGCCATTTATAGAGTGATGCATTAATGTAAAATGCTTCCTAACATACTATTTTACAACTGACATAAGCCTCTTAAAGAGTAAGATGATCTCAATCATAGTAGAGATATTTCACTTCTCCTTTCTTAGATTTATTTTCATTAGGTTCTCCCCTTTCTTCTGTGACATGGGCTTCTTCCTTTTTCCTCTTGTCCTTTATAGATTTAAGACAATCCCTTTTATAATGCCCAAGTTAATTACATCCAAAGCATTGTACTTTTTCCATATTTCTCCTTTTATTCTGAGGGCCAGATTTAACAAAATTTCCTTTCTTCCTGGACATGGCTGCAAATGCTTGATTTTCTTCACTTGGTCTTGTGTCAATTTTATCTTTCAATATTGTTTCCTCTATTTTACATAGATACCACAGATCTTGGAATGGTGTTGCTTCTTTCTTCCCATATATTCTTGAAGTGAAGTTTCCCCATTCTTCTAGAAGATCATTCAACACCACTATAGGAATTTCACTATCAAGCATTACTTCTCCCAATTCCTGCAGTTGGTCTCATATTTCAGAAATCCTCATAAAATATGAAGCGATTCCTTCCTCTCTTGAAAATTTCAACTTGTATAGTTCTTGTCTCAGAGATATTACTTCTCCTGTAGTACCTACAGAGAACAACTCCAACAATTTTTCATATATTTCTTTAGTAGTTTCTAGCTTTGATATGTAGGGAATGAGTGAGTCCTTAATGTATTCTATGAGAATCCTCTAGGATCTTATTTCTCCCTTCATTTCTTGGTTGAGCTAGAGAATCTTCTTTTGAAGGTTAAGTTGCAGTTCCTTTGATGTAGATCATGACTTCATTTTCAATTACATTCAAATATTTCCTTTTCTTCCATGCACGAAATTTTGATGACCCAACCAATTTGTTTCTTCATTTGTAGAAAGTCATTTTAATAGATTCAAATGAGGTCATAGAAATAATTACTTGTGTAGATTGATTTCTTACTTTTATCAGCTTCCTTGTTGATGATGATGAATATGATGGCAGGAAATCCCTCTTAGATTAATTCCTTCAAATGAGGTAGGTGATCTTGAATCCTTGATGATCAAGGATGGCTTGATAATTACTACATAATGATGATGTCTTCAATAGTGTTGGATGGTTTCTTTATAGAAAATTATGGCTTGATGATGTGTTTTCCAACAATGTTGATTAGGCTTCAATATCAAGAATCTTTTATGGCAAATATTATCTCCTTGATGTGTAGATCCTTTGAATACGTTTGAAGGTATTCTTGAGATGGATTGAAGGCTTCCTTGAAAACTTCCTTGGCACTTCAATGTAGAATATGACTTTTTCTTTGATTCTTTCTAGAAAACAGATTCTTGATTTTTGTTCCTTGAGTGTCTTCTTATCAAATAGCCCTTTGTCTTCAACACCTTAGCTTTGATAACATGTTGAGAATTTGTAAGGGAATAGTTTAATTCAATTATCTACTTGATATTTACTTGTGAACTTATTTCTCTTACTTAGATCTTCTCTTTGTTAGCTTGTTATGTCTTTCATCAAGTCAATTATCAAAACACAAGAGAAACTTGTTTTAGGTGCTTCAAGCTAGGGCCAAAACCTCTCCCTCTTGGAGAGGAAAACCCGCAAGTAATTCTTCTTATAGACTTTCAGTTGACAAGTACCATGACCATGACATAGACCCTTGACCCTTTTATGCCTCCAAGACCTTGTCACTGCTCTTTTCTTGGTTCCTTATGTTGATCTCCTTTTTTGCACTGTTCTACACCACTACTAGAGAAATCAGTCTATAACTAATGTTCTTATTTTGATGGACTAAACTCGTCCTTAAAATAATTGTGAAATTCACCGATATGCCTCCTCTCCTCACATTAAGTTACAATGATGTACTTCTCACAATTACTATCGACCTTACTGAAGTGACTATGATGTATTTTGACCCAAAAACAAAGATCCCTTTATCACCATTATATTATTTCTTGCCTTCATTGTATAACCTTTTACGAAATAGGAAGTATCATCAATTCAGAGGCTAACACTGCCTCTCTTATGAATTGATGACAGTCTTCTCTCCTCACTGCAATTCGGATTCATATTACATACATAGACTCAAATACAGAGTCTTAATCCCTCATTGTACATCATATTTTCTTCGTTAGGTTATCTTTTCTTTTATGCACTAGTACACCTTATCTCCATCACATATATGGCTCCTGCAATACCATAGATCTGTTCTATTTTCTGTCTGTTCGAACTCTATTGCTATGATTTATTCAAAGTTTGTTCAAATATTTATTTTGACATATGCCTTCAATATAAGAATATGAATTTGTTTTGATGGATTCCATGAGAGATTTTCTCTCACCTCCCACTCTTTATCCCACTTGATTTCAGAAATCCAATTACATACTCTTCAATTTAAAAAATAATGTATACAATATAATAATGCCTCGACACACCCATTTAAGTCTTTGTCCCAGTGTTTTAATCCTTGAGGTTTGTAGCCATATAAAAATGGATTCATCCGTTTGTCACATTCAATTCCCAACAATAAAAAATACCCACACAACTGGGAAATTCAAAAGAGGTCCAAAAGGGACTTCAAACTGAACACACAGTATTTCAAAATTTACATTTTTATTAATCGCCACGAAATTATTTCCTAGCGGCTATTTTCCAATTTAGTGTTTTGTCGCTACAAAATTATTTTGTATTGCCCATTAAAAATTTGTATTGGCGGTTTTAGCAATATGAAATTCCTCGACTCTTTTCCCAGATCGACTCTCAACATCCCTAAATTTCTCCTTGACACAATGAAATATTTCATGTTTCTTTCTTCATCATGCACTATAACAAATTTGTCAATCAGAAAAATCATTCAAAGAGCTTTTTTTTTCCAGAACTCCAAACAAGGTACTTTGTCTCTGTAAGAACACTGGAATCACTATAAATAGTAGGGAACCACTATTCTAGAACAAAATAACACATTCCTTCTCCATACTTTAAGATTAATTCAACGAGAATCCCAACAAAAAAATAGATTATCACAATGATTTAAGTCACATGCTTTAATTTTTTTTAACATAAATTGGTCCAACAAGCTACAGATTCTCAAAATGACAAATATTCAAATGAGAAAATGCACAGGAATAGAAACCATGAGCTCACAAGCATAAATTGAATTGGTTAATCACAAGAATTTGATTCAATCTCAACCATTTAGCAAGCACACAACTTACAATCCAAAATTACTTTTAATTTATGCCACTCACATAGAGAAATACCTTCTGGTTCACACATATTGAAAAGTACAAGCGGGTCTGCAAAATCAAGATTGTAATTACACAGAGAAACAACGATTTCCTCTCTTCTCTCCCTCTCTCTTATCTTCACTCGAGAGCTCCTCCTCTTCCTCTTCCAAAATCTCATTTTCTTATTGTTTCCCAAAAGGAACATATTATGAAAACCAAGAGTCACAAAGTGTGAATCGTTTGCCCTCCACAAAATCAGGGAAACTGAAGATATTTTTTTTTTCTTTTACAATAGAAAATAACTCCTCCAAATTATTATAAAATTAGAACCCACTCCCAAATGTAAATATTTACAATTTCTTTCTAAACATTTAAAAATTCCTCCTAGCATTACTGTGTGGCCATCCCATCACATTGATAAGATCTTGTTTATACTTCGTCAATTTTTTGTGCTTCACCTATGCACCTGCATAAAATGACAGCTATGAAAAAAACATAAATGATTATATATATATATATATTTGGTTAGTTTTGTTTAAAATCATTACAAAACATTAGTAATATCATTCTCATTGTGTTAAATTGGTTCATTTTTAATATTAGAATTCAGTATGAAAGAGATGCGACAAAAATATTAGCAACAAGGAGACCCCTATGGGCCAAATGTTTTCAAGTGTGTAACTGTTGGACCTAAACTTGCCTACTAGAGTGGAACCGTTGGACCTGAAATTTTTTGTCCCTCTTGAAGATTATTTTGAAGTTGGAAACTTCAATCAATTGAGTGGTAGTCAAGTGGGTTCTCATGGATCTTCCTATGCCCACTTAAAGAAAGTATTAACAAGTGTGCCTATATTGAAGATAGTTTACCTGGATGAAGAATTTTTGTGTACACAAATGCATTTAAAGAAAGACATGGAGGAGTCCTAAAGTAGAATAGGTGTGTGATATGTTATGAATCTAAGAAGCTCAAAGAAGAACAAAAGGAATTATACCACTCATGTTTTGGACCTGGTAGCCATTATACATGCCTTGAAAATGTGGAGACATTACCTCATGGGGAAGAGGTTTGAGTTAAGAACTAACCACAATGGCTTAAATTTAAATGTTAGACAAATCATATGGCTGGAATTTTTAGTTGATTATGATTTTGAAATCAAGAATCTAAAGGGGAAGGAAAATAAAATGGTTGATGCAATCAATAGGAGGGTGCATGTTATGCATGCTACAACCATAAGAACATGTAAATATGATTTAAAAATCAGAATTATAGATGTTGTGAATTGAGATAAAAAGTACGTGGAAATAAAAATAAACCTACAATGAGGTGAAATGCAACTAAAATATAAAGATTATGAGATGAAAGCAGTCAAATTTATTTTGTATAAATATAGGATTTATGTTTTGAATTCCTAGAAGTTGAAAAATTTATTGCTAACAGAGATGCATAGAGTGCCTTAAGTCGGGCACCCAGGAAATAAAAAGACAATCTTAGCAGTCAGAAAATAATACTTTTGGCCAGGTATGAAGAAAGAAATGGCTTATTATATAGCCCGGTGCTTGGAGTACCAAAATTTTAAGACTAATCATAGACACCACGTAGGTTTACTACAGCAAATCCCCATTCCTCAATGGAAATGGGAATTTTTTTCCATTAATCTCACTGCAAATATGTACCCAATACAATGAAGCAACATGATTTCATCATGGTTGTGGTGGAAAAACCCACCAAGGCTGCTCACTTTATTCCATTAGTGTCAACCCACAAGGTAGCTAATTTTGTTGAGATTTATATGAAGGAAATTCCCATGCTACATGGTGTGCCCAAGGAAATTATTTCATACACAGATCCCAAGTTCACATGCTATTTTTGGACAATATTATTTAAAGGATTTGGGCTAATTTAAATATTAGCATAGCATACCATCCAAAATCATATGGTCATACAGAAAGGGTTAATCAGGTCATTGAGGGTCTGTTGAAGATGTATGTGATGGAAAAACCATCAAAATGGATAGAATACTTGCACCTCATGGATTTTTCTTATAATAATGTGTATCAAACATCTTTGAAGTTGAACCTGTTTAAATCCTTGTATCGTAGAAAATGAAACACCTCAGCGAGTTTGGAAAGTCCTATTGACAAGGTAATTATTGGTCTAGAGTTGCCGAGGAAAATGGAAGAAAAAAAAATAAACATGACTTAAAGGATGCCCGTTAGGTAGAAATGTTATGTAGACAAGAATAATGAAAATAGGGAATTTAAAGTTGTCGACCATGTCTTCTTGAGGGTGAAGGAAAGGAAAATTTCTTTGAAATTGGATAGTTTTGAAAAATTAGTAATGAGATATTGTGGACTATTTGATATTTTTGAGAGGATCGGTCTAGGTGCATATAGGATTGCATTACCAACATTCATGCACATACATAATGTATTTCATGTTTAATTTCCTAGAAATTATGTTCCTGATGCTAACCATGTGATTCATCGGTATATGATTTAGGTGGAGCTCCATGGAGGCATTATGGTCCAATAAGTGTGGATTTTGGATGAGAAAGTCAAAGTGCTCTAGAATCGAGTCATCGTTTTGATAGAAGTGAAGTCGACCATTTTGGTCCTGAAGATGTTATATAGGAGTATGAGAAAGTGATAAGGGAGAAATACCCTTATATTTTTGAATGAGTTGTTGTGTGTGTGTGTGTGTGTGTGTTTGTGTCTATGTTGCATTAAGGACAATGCTTAAATAAATGGGAGGGAAATCTAATACCCTTTCTTGATCCATGAAATGTAAAGGGTATGTATATGTGGAGCTAGGCTGGTTAGCCAAGGACATCTTATGAGGAACACAATTCCCATATGTATATGTGTAATAGGGTTGTTGTGCCCATAGGAACATGTTTTATATTTTGAGGCTAGAACGCTTGGTAATGTAATTATGCTACACATATTTCATAAAAAATCCATCGATAGGTGAGTTAAAGGGGGTTATAATATTTAATAGTCATATAAAGTTCCCATGCATATAACCGAAGTCCATGATGAGCTTAGCTAAATTCCAAGTGTAAAAAGGAGGGCATGCACATAAAATGAGTGTGTTAGATTTGTGAAGGCTATGTATGATTAATTCCTATGTTCTTGGGAGTATGAATCCCCAGTGTGAGATTCTATAAGGACGACCATGGAAGCATGGTTTCAGTGGTGGAAATGGAGGCATAGAAGGGTACTTGGAAGGCTCGTGAGAGCATTATAACTCCTGGAATCCACATGATTGTTAGTTGAAGGTTGTCAGGATTGCTACCTTAGTTATGTGAGGCCTAGAATAGTACCTTGAAGGCCTGTGAAGGAATTTTAACTCCTGAAAACCACAAGACTACCCGTTGGAGGTTGTCAAGCTTGGTACCTTGGTCAGTAGTTTTTGGTACTAACTATGCACCAGGATTTTAGGCAAGTCGATGCTAATTCCCCATGGATTCAAATCTCCAACTCAAGGATGACCCACCATTGAAATAAAATAATAATTTGGTCTATGGTTTGGTGGAATGTCGAAAGTTTACAACCAGTTGCACCATTTAAAATATAAGAAATTGTCTTGTGTGTTATGTTGTATTTTCTTCTATAATATATATATATATATATATATATATATATATATATATATATATATTTGTGTGTGTGTATTTATATTGTTATTCTTCTGAAATGTAACTAAAAATTAATTATATTAATTATTTTATATTGTGTATCTGCATGTGTTGTGTATATAATGATGCATTTAGTTATGCATTAAAATATGTTTGTAATTCCCATAAAAGAGAAAACTCACATAGTACATGTCGATAAGGGATATCTAGCATGTAATTGGACCTCAAGAGAGGTAGGGGTGAGTTGTCAACCACCACAGTATGTTATAGATCTCCTCCTTTAAACCCCAATGATATAACCAAGATTGGGAATCTTATGCCATACTCTCTTGAGCCAAAGGTGGGATTTTTGGTAACAAAATGCTTTTGAATATTCTCAATATTCCTCCATGATTCTTTGGATGTACTGCAACCCCAAACCTCACATCCATAAAAAATAAAATTGGTGATAAAATTCTCAAATAGGAAATTTTTTTAATCCCAAATCCAAAGAGATGTTGACGTACAATTTTTTTCAAGCTGATAATAAGATTTCCACCATCCACTTATCCTTTTCTCAATGCTACAATAATTCCAATTGAGGTAATGATTGATGTAGATTCCAAGATATTGGTATGAAGGAACTTCCTCTAAGTAGCTATTATAGTAAAGGAAATTGTCATAGGTAATCTTTTTGGATTTAATTATCATGACTTTTTTCTTGTCAATGTAACAATCATACCCATATTGGAGAAAAATATTGGAGGATTCTTAGTTTATTGTCAATATCATCATGGCTCTTTGCTAAAATAAAATATCAGCATAAAGGATAATATTTATGACAATACCAATGAGTACACATCCTGCATCTCTAAAAGCTCTTCAACGTTAACAATGTAAATTCCAGAAAGGGCCTTACCCCCCTTGCTTTGACTTTGATATTAAAATAAATTTCTTTTGACCAAACCTTAGTGGTCTTAAGATTGGAAACAACATTCTCATACAACCTCGTCACAACGACCCTCAACTCCAGAGGAACCACTAGCTCCTCTAGCCTCTTCCATAGCTTCGCCTAGGAATGGTCTCAAAATATTTTCTAAAGTCCACAAAAAAAAAGAGAGGTCGGTCTTATTATTGTGGCATTCCTCTGAATGATCTTGAGCATAACAATATGGTAAAAAATTGAATTATGTCTCCAAAACCCAAATTGGACTTTAGCTCTTTTACCATGGCTTTCAAGCCAGAGCCTAATATTATTTTCCAAAATAAGTCCATACAACTTAGCTAAAATGTGGTTGATCATAATATTTTTGTAATTAGAGGGAATATTTTTATCCCCACTTTTAAAGATAGGAACACTAAGGCTCTATGTCTAAGGCTTAGGAAATCCTTGCTTCACTACCGAATAGAAGAGCTTATGTATGTGAGAGATGAGGACATGCCCTCCCTTTTTAAAAAATTCAGCTTAATAGCCTTCAGTGTCCTTATTTTTCACATTAATGAGGTGATTAACCCTAAATTCAATGCCTTCCAAAGAAAATATAGCATTCTTTATAGGAGAATTCAAAATGGTGCCCCTAGAATTAGGGGACTCATAACAGTTTTTATGGTAGATATTCCAATTCCTTAAGGGAATCACATTATTTTCCTTAGTTTTATGAATTAGAATTTTCCCCAAAAAAATTTGGGTTCAAATTTATAGAGGTGAAGTAGCTACTCTTGTTCCTATTTATATAGCATAGTTCCATTCTTTTAATAACATATTTGTACAAATTTATCTTATCAATTTTTAAGGTTTCACTAAGAGCACCCTTATCGACTTTGTAGAAATTCTACAATCATTATAAACCAAGGGTTGATCGTTCTATTATTCTTTTTATATGTCACCTCACTAGAGAACTTGTTGATGGAAGTGGAGAGGGTTGTAGTAAAATTATGATATAGGTGATCGAGGTTATTTTTATAAGGTATAAGGTATAAATCCATTTTTTAATCCTCTAAGAAGAGATCCATATTACTTTTGTCAAAGAGTAGGTTCCTTTGGCTGTCATAGTTCTCTTATATGTTGCTAGTGTGCATGTCAAAGTTTAGAGTTAAGGATAAAGGTCTATGATTATAATGGAGCTCATGGAATTTTAAGAAGAGAAAAAATGGAATTTGGTTGGAAACAAGGTATCATATATTGCATAATCCATGATATTAATGGTAAGCCCATGAATACAAGTCATCTGGTTGGAGTTTGGCCACTTGGTTATACCATTAAAAATGATAAGATATAGGGAATTACATAGCTTGATTAACGCAGTACTGTTGGGTGCTGGTTTTGTACATTTTTCCTACACTTATCTTCCTTATTTTTCTTTATAACTATAACCAATGGGAGTATCTTTTACCCTTTTTACCCTAACTTGTGTTGTTTCACCTTGCTTTCGTTACTTTGCCAATTCACCAATTATTATGATCTATTATACCTTTTTATGACTAATTGATGGTGAATGTTTGGAAAAGGTCGATGGTCTTTGTGTTGTCCTTTCAGATGTCATTTGTAGCACCAAATATCTTAGACACAAAGTTCACAGGAGTAGTTCAGATAATGTTCTTATAGCAAAGCAATATTGTTACAGCTTGTTGTTACAAACCCGCCAACAACTGTTGTTATGCTCTGCTGTTATAGACTCGTTGGAAAACTGTTGATACAATTGTACCGTTGACTGCTCTTGTCTATATTGTTGCTGATCTGTCCTCTAGCGGTTGCACTACAACTTTTTTTTTGTTATGATAGCTGTAGGAGTTGTTAACATTGTATTTTTGGGACAACAGCCTAAGGGTAGTTCCGATTGTAATCTTTTTAATTTCTAATAAGAAATTTATTAGGGAGTATTTATAATTGTATGAGTTCTATTTCGATCAACATGAGAATCGTAAGATTCTCATGAATAATCTATTTCTGGATTTTTTGATGTAACCACTATATATCTCTCGACCTCATCATGACTAATCTATTTCTGGATTTTCTGATGTAACCACTATATATCTCTTAGCCCTTGAGGTCGAGAGGTTAGCGAAGAACAATGTTGTTTTGGCTCTATAATTGTGTTTAGATTAATATAGATCATATTTTTATTGTTGTTACATGTGTGATTCTATTTAGCATCAGTTAAAGTTCCTTCTCTACCTGTGCCCTGCTAGGGAGGAAGAGCCCTCCTTCTTAGCAGGGATTGCAGTAATTAAAGTAGCTGTGTGTATGTAATTGTATTTCAATTTATGTATCATTATAGTATTGTTGTTGCTGTTCAGCTGAGAATATATCTGCTTCGATTTCTATACTTTATATGATGTTACACATGATAATAGAGATACCACCTGGGTACATATTATGTGGCAAGCTAGACAGATCAATTGAAGTGTGATTTCAATCTTGTGGATTCTTTTATTTATGCATGAGTGATTTATTTGAAGCATTTTACTTCAGCAACAATTTCTTTTCTTTGATATTACTTCTGGTTAGTGTATCGGCACAAATAGTGCAACTATCATTGGAATAAACAAAAGTCCCTGGATTGATCATTAAATGTGTGTTGTTTAGTCATTTAATAAGTGATTTATATAGTCCAAAATTTTGGCACCGTTACCGGGGATGGCAGTGACGATCAAATCAATCAGAGTTGTTTCTAAGAAGTGCAATTTTCATGTGTTTTTATAAAGTGTCTCCAACAACACAATTGGCGGGCAGTAAGACGAGAGGTAAGAACCTGCGCATCACTCTAACAAGCTTCAGCGGGTTCGACAATGTCTTGCTGGGACACTTAGGAATTGAATTTTGGGTGCTTTTTTAGGGAGCCTTCAGCTATAAAGTCGTTGGGCAGTAAGACGAGAGGTAAGAACTTGCGCATCACTATAACAAGCTTGAGTGGGCTCACTGCTGTAGAAACTGAAGAACTTATAGGATGAATTGATACGCATAGGGCCCATGTGTATCGGTAGGACAACATCAACATCTACAAACACCCCCTCACTCTACTAATTACAGGAAATATGGGTCGTAAGAAGGAAAATAAGAGCGCAGTTTTGGGAAGGAAAACATTCTTTGGAGATATGATTTCAAGAGCAGAGAAGGAATAGTCCACGTCATACAGAGATAATAAGAAGATAAGACCACAGAAAGAAGCTACCATATCAAGGCCTGGACCATCAGTGTCTTCTCCTCCTATCCACTCCAAATTCAAAACAGTAGTGGAGAATTATTGATTAGGATTTGAGAATTGAAGGACACAGAGAGAGCAGTGGGGATCATCAGGAACCTGAGGAATAGCAGTTAGTTGATCATCAATTGTAATTTGGTAGTGTTGTTAAACAATTGATCTTGGAACATCCTGATCCTTCTATTTTTCAATCTCTAGTACACTTCGAGGCTAGTTCAGCCTATCAGGAAGAATCAGCCATGGGGGACAAGAATGTTAAAGTAGAAAGCTCTGTTAATTTTGAATTCCTAATAGTAGTGACACAGGATGAGGCTCCTATGAAGAACATCTCTTTATCATCCCTACCATCCTTTCAAGGGATGGTTGTTGAGGATCCTGATACCTTTATGTTTGAATTCGATGTGATATGTAGAGGTTATGACTATACTTCAGACACCTAGAAGCTAAAATTATTCCCTGCTACTATGAAAGGGGCATCATTAATATGGTTCATGAGATTGGGTGCTAGCACAATTCAAACATGGAATGATATGAGAGAAGCCTTTCTCTTTAAGTATCAGGACTACTGCCAAACCAAGGATTTGAGGGACGAAATTTTCAGAATTGCACAGAAGGAGGAGGAAAGCCTAGAAGATTACCTAGAGCGATTCTACTACAATTCACAGAGTTCTAAGTTCAGTAACTTAGATCCAGATATTCTAAAACCAATACTCTTAGGAGGTTTAAGAGATGATTGTTTGGAATATTTGAATATAATAGGAAAAGGAGACATATCGCAAGAAACATTTGATGAGATAATGAAGCTTTGCCTACGTATCTCAAGAGGATCGGTCAAAGGGAAAGTTTCAGTTCGAGACCCTTCACTCTAGATACAGAAGTCCACAAGTGGAGGAGTAACCAAAGCAGAGATCGGGAAATTATTCAAGGATTTTAAAACCGATCGCCTTAGCACTCTCTCTGCCCAGATCACTACGGTACAAGTCAAGAAGGCACAAGCAGAAGCTGAAGCAGCCTTAGCAATATTTTGTCCTCGTTGAAAAAATAAACATTTGGAAAGAGAATGCAGACTGAATAGTGTCATCTTGTGCAACGTCTATGAGTTTGCGCACTATACAAATCAGTGTTCTGAGTTTCCCAAACTGAAGGTGGTACTCTAGGAATCAAGCAAGGATGTTCAATCTTCTTATTTTATCGGATCAAAGAGACCATGGCAGTTGCAACCTATAGGTATGCCTTCATATTTTTCTTATTTTTATGCTTGGAATAATATTTATAATAGTTAGAAATGCCCATGGCAGTATCCTACTCCTTCCTTAACACAATTTCCTTCACCATGGAACCAGTGGCCATCTCCTCCACCAATGCAATATCCTTCATCACAACCCAATCATTAAGGTCAAAACTGGAGAGGAAATGGCCAAGGTCCAGTACCCCCTCCAATACCAATGCAACAACAGCAGTTGTAACTGCCTTCTATTTAGAATCCTACATCTTTTTTCCAACCCCAATTACCTGTACAACCTAACCCCGATCAAAATAATAAGGCATCTCAGAGCATGGATGCTCTAGTTACCCTCCAGACTTACCTTATCAATCCTATTGGACATAATGAGGTTCAGATTCAGTCAGGAAAAGTAATCAGATCTGAACACACCCCCATTACTATCAAATAAAGTGAATCACCCAGGAAGGATATGGATGATTCTGAGGCAGTAATTACACATGTAACAACTGATACAACACCCGTTGTTACACTTGTAACAGCCAAATCGGGAAGGTCTGTTGTTCTGACAGCAGCCAATTCGACTAAGGATGGTACATATGTGGTAGCTGACTCAGCTGTTAACATTCATAACCCCCCATACCCTCAATGATTAATTGAAGCTGGACTGGTCTTACAACCTAAATCCAAATTCCTTAAGGAGCTGCAAAATTTATATGTAAGTATTCCGCTGTTACAAGTTCTTAAGAAAGTGTCTATCTATGCTAAAACAGTGAGGGATCTATGCGTTAAAAGACCTAGGAGGAAACCTAAGGACCCTTCTACTATCCATGTCTTGGGAAAATTGTATGATCTTATGATTTATTAGCCTTTTTGGACCAAGTATAATGACCCAGGGAACCCCACAGTAACTGTCCATATTGACAATCATCCTATAACTAATACCCTGATTGATCTAAGGGCATCTATTAATGTTATGACTAAAGACCTCTTCATCTCTCTAGGACTTCATGGACTTAGATCTACACCTACAGTTCTTGAACTAGTAGATAGGTCCCGTGTTAAGCCCGAAGGAATGATTGAAGATGTGGTTATCATTGTGGCCTCCTGGAACTATCCGGCTGACTTTCTTATCTTACAAACCAAATCCAATCTTGGGGGTCATTCTTTAATCTTGGGAAGACTATGGCTAGCCACTCCAGATGCATATATCGGATGTAGGTCGAGATCTATGGTGATCTCAGATGGAAAGGCTACTCAGAACCTGAATCTTTATCCCCCAGCAAAACCTCATATGGATTTGAATAGTCTCTGGTGGGATGAATTTGCACCTGAATCTGATCTTTCCCTACCTCTTCTCACGCTTGGAAAAGCACAATAATTTAAGGATGAAACATAAGACAATATTATTAATGGTTTTATCAGTAATCCACTCCCTGTTGCCTCCATTAGAGATTTGGGAGAAGAAGGTGAGGAAGATGATGTAATTATTAAAAATTTGAAAACAACTCCACTTACTATCAACAGTCTCATTGAAATCGAACCTGGAAAATGTTTAAACATCAATCTTAACCTGACTACTAAACAAAACAGATTGTTGATACAGTTGTTACAGAAATACAAAAAGGCATTTGCATGGGACTATACCAATATGAAGGTAATCCATCCTATGCTATGCACTCACCATATTTACCTTAAAGAAGATTGCAAACCTGTTAGACAACCTCAGCGTTGAATGAACCCCGCACTTAAGGAGATAGTAAAAGAAGAATTGCAGAAACTCCTTAATGCTAATTTAATCTACCCTATTTTTGACAATCAGTGGGTGTCTCTGCTTGTCATAGTTCCGAAGAAGAATGGAAAATAGAGGGTATGTGTTGACTATAGAGAACTTAACAAGGCCACTCAAATGGATCATTTTCCCTTACCATTTATTGATCAGGTCTTGGATACTCTTTCTAGAAAAAAATTCTTTGCATTTCTAGATGAGTTTAGTGGCTATAATCAAATATAGATTGCTCCATAAGATCAAGACAAGACACTCTTTACTTTTCCATGGGGTACTTTTGCATACAGAGTCCTTACCTTTGGTCTCTGCAATGCATCAACAACCTTTCAAACGGAAATATTAGGTATTTTTTCCGATCTTTTGAATGATTGTCTTGAAATTTTTATGGATGATTTTACACCCTACAGGGATGCCTTTGAGAAAACATTAGATAACTTGGAAAATTTGTTGGAACGTTGTGAACAAACAAATTTTGCTCTGAGCACGGAAAAATGCCACATGGTGAAGACTGAGGAAATTGTGCTGGGACATTTTATTTCAGTAGATGGAATCAAGGTAGATCCTGCAAAAATTGAGGTAATCTCAAAAATCCCAACCCTTAAGACTCTGAAAGAGGTACGTAGTTTTTTGGGACATGCAGGATACTATAGGAGGTTTATAGAGAATTTTTCAAAGATTGCATCTCCTTTATTTTCATTACTGATGAAAGATGCGGAATTTGTGTGGATAGAAAAGTGTGAGCAGGCCTTTTTAAAGTTGAAGAATTGTGTAACAGCAACACCTGTTTTACGAGGACCAAACTGGAAATTTTTGTTTCATATTGCTACAGACGCATCTGACATGGTTTTGGGTGCTGTTTTGGGGAAGTTGGAGGATAAGAAGCCTTATGCCATTTATTACATCAGCAAGAACTTAACTCCAGCAGAACTTAACTACATTGTTACTGAGAAATAATTCCTAGCAGTAGTGCATGCTATCAACAAATTCCGGCAATACATCACCGGGTACCAAGTATTTGTACAAATTGACCATGCTGCAATTTGATTTTTAATGAACAAACTTGTTACTAATGGTAGAGTTACACGATGGTTATTGTTGTTACAAGAATTTGACATTTCTATTTTAGATAAACCCGGAAAAGACAATGTAGTTGCTGATTTCCTTTCTAGATTAACTATAAGTGATGACTACACTGCTGCTGAGGATTATTTTTCATATCAGTATCTTTTCTCCATTTCTACTCACTCACCATGGTATGTAGATATAGCCAATTACCTTGCTGTAGGAAAATTCCCACATCAATTGTCTTCCAAGGAAAGAAGGAGGATTATACAACAAAGTGCTACCTACTCCTGGATAGAAGGTAATCTCTATCACACTGGGCTAGATTTCCAGATTAGGCGATGTGTTAGAGAAGATGAGGTATTTGAGATCCTAAAGGCTTGTCACGAGGAACCTTGTGGAGGAAAATTCGCTGACAAGAGGATAGGACATAAAATACTCTCAATGGGGTACTACTGGCCAACTATATTCTAGAATGCCAAGAAGTTTGTGAAAGGATGTGACAGTTGCCAAAGGATGGGCCATTCTCTAAAATCAGATGAGATGTCGTTATAACCTCAGATAGTAATAGAACCATTCGAGAAATGGGCCCTAGACTTTGTGGGTCCAAATAATGCTTCATCACAACAAAAAGCATACATATTGGCCTACATTGATTATGTCACAAAATGGGTCGAAGCAAGGGCACTAACTAGAGCAATAGAGTAGGCTGTTTCAGACTTCCTGTTTCAAGATATTTTTGTTCGCTTTGGGATACCCAGAGAGATAGTGACAGATGGGGGTCCTCAGTTCACATCTCATTTGATCAAGAATGTTTGAAAAGTATGGAATCCATCATAGAATCACCACACCCTATCATCCACAAGCAAATGGTCAAGTAGAAAGCACCAATAAAGTCATTGAGGGAATATTGAAAAAGACAATAGCCAACCACCGAAGAAACTGGGCTGAGAAACTTCCAGAGGTACTATGGGCTTACAAGACAACATGGAGGAATACTACAGGCTTCTCACCATATGAACTGGTGTGTGGCAAGAATCCCTTATTCCCCATAGAGTTTGAAATAAATACATTAAGAACAGAATTTCAGGTTGATCTGGATTTGAGTACAACACAGACTCAAAGATTGAACTAGCTCAATGAGTTGGAAGAGAAACGGTTGGCTGCCATTCAACAGATAGAAATCATCCAACAGCAAAAAGCCAAATGGCACGATGGGTTTATTAAGAAGAAAAATTTCCAGAAAGGAGATTGAGCTCTGTTAGCTCCTTGTAATCAACAAGATTAGCAAAGTCCGACAGCGGGGAGAACACCGTTTCAACCACTTTGGGATTCTAGGATCTAGCCCTCCTGAATCCGGAGAGGGATCTCTCCAATGACTGTAAAGATGGATTTATCTTTAAGGTTTTGGGTAATGATATTAGGCTAGTTATGAAGTCCAAGGGTTTTTGTTTGTTTCTGGATGGTTGTGCATGATTATTGTTTGAGTGGAAAGTTCTAAATGGAAAGAGTTCCAAAGGTGAGAAGTTGCAAGCAAATAGAACAAGCTTTGGCTAAAAATATGGATGCAATGTTGGTTTTAGTCCATTGGGCTATGGAGTCATAATAGGGTTTTAATTGAAACAACAGGTTCAAAAGTGGTCCATGGGGCAAGTCATCTATGTCTAAGGATCTCTTTAAAGTTGATTTATGGAATGAAACAATAAGAAGGGGAATCAAGCAAATGAAGAACAAAGAGCAGCCCAGGATCTGGTAAGTACTTTGAAACTAGCTAGCCTTTGACAAACACTTAAGAAAAACATAAAAGTAATCCAGGATCTGGTAAGTACTTCGAAACTAGCCAACCTTTGATACACTTTCAATAGAAAACATTTAAAACACAAAGGGAAACACAAATGAGAACAAATAATGGTCTAAGATCTGGTAAGTACTTCGAAACTAGCCAACTTTCAACACATTCCTAGGGAAACTTTCAATCAGTCTTTTGGGATAAAACTAGGACCAGGGCTCACCATATCTTCCATAGTTCATCTCTACTTAACATGAAATGAAAATAACTTTCAAGAATAACAATTAGCTAAGACAGGAGGAAGAGGGAACGCCAACATTCATACTACTTGAACTGAATTAAATCATTCCTAAATAACACAAATCAAAAGAAAACATTTAGATAAAGCTTATGAGTCAGAGAAGGGTACTGATATACAGTAAATCCTAAATCTATGCTTGTTGTTCTTTATAAGAGAAAATGAACAAAGTGGAAACAGAAATAAAATAATGATTCACAATAAGAAATAACATCACCATCGACATAGACCAGGATCCCATAAATCAGCTTGTATTGATGCTTCAAACCAGTTACAGCTTTAAGTCCAGTGTTTCAAGTTAGAAATCATCTTCCCTTCTCAGCCTAACTATTCTGTCACAAGCAGAGCTTCAAGAGCCTTTGAACACTATTTACAATCAGAAGTTTCGATCGCAAGTATATTTCACAGTTCTGCAACCAACATTTTCTCATATTCTATAGAAGCACTTATAGAAGGAATGAGGAGGTGGGATCTGATAAAATATCTCCTGGGTTCAATTAATACAGATTAATGCTTCTTGGCCTTTGAGGGGCTTGATGGAGAAGAGTACAAATATTTTCAATGTATTAATTGATTTACATTAAAGATTAAGCTCGGTGGGAGCTTTTGTTGACTTTTAAGGCTCTGTGTCATGTTGTAGTAACTCTGCTGATATTTTGCATTAAGTTCCTTAGCAGAATTAACTATTCGGCTACGTTGAAGGAAAATATCTGGTCTTCTGATAATAACTTGGCCTTTGTTAAATGCTTGAGGTTACAGGTGGCACTAAGGTAGCTGAGAGGAATCAATTGGCCTTTGTTGTGGCAGTGGAGGCCTTTTCTGTCTGATAATATTTTGACTTTTCTTTAATCACTGTTTTAATTTGGAGGATTAGGCTTTGGATAATAAATCTTAGCCGTAATCTCCCAAACCTGTCTTCAATCTTCTGTTCTGCTGTGTTTTATCTTCGACAATATACTCTTTTAATTATTTAATGCATTTTTGTGTGTCTTGTTGATGTGCAGGGCCGCATAGGGCTCATATGGCATCAATGCCCATGAAGCATTTGATGAGACGTGGATTCGAACCCTGTGGAATGATCTTCCTTTTATGAATTAAAATCCAGACGATCGTCACCCTCAACTTTCCTTTCCCTTTATTATAATGGGAAAATCCTTTGGAACCTGCAAAATACGAAAATTATTATGAAATCTTGCGTTGTTGGGTAAACTGCTTCAGAGGTTGTGGGAAAATAGCGTGGTCGTTGGATGGCAACATCCAACGTTGGAGATCTGTTTGCGGAGGTTAAAGGAAGAGTAGAGGAAGAAAAAAGTCAAAACCTTTGATCGCGTAGAGATCAACGGTGGGGATCAGTTGTGATCATACAAAGTGAATGAGTCACTTTATAAAGAAATGGAAGAAAAACAAAGGAAATAGGCGAAATTTCCTTTGGCGGGGGTAAAATACAAAGGAAATGAAATTGGGGCTTCAGATGAATATGGGCCGTTGGATTAGATCCACCCAATGAGATCAACGGTGGAGATTTGTGTTGAAAACCTTTTCCTAGAGGCGAAGGGCGATATGTAAATAAAGGCTTAGATCTGAACCATTGATCTGTAGAGATCAATGGTGGAGGGCGCGTGTGGTAACACATAAGGGAATAGAGGGAAAGTGGTTTCAGGGAAGAAAAACACTGATTTCGCATGGAGAGAAGGCGGGTAGGCAGTTTTTCCTTTTGGAACGCGATATGCATCCCCTCCCGACACGTGGCACCAGAAAACCACCCATTTCGCATGGCCTTTGGGAAATTAACCATCGTGCTGAAAACTACGTGATATAGAATGTGGGCCGTCAGATCTGGGGCCTTAGATCTGACGATAGAGAATGAGTGCGACATGGGATAGATGCGCGGGCCATAAGAAGATGGGTGGTTTCAATCTGGGTCGTCGGATCTAATATTTGAACGACAGAGATTTCATCGGAGGATCGAATGAAATAATACAAGGGCAGAAGAAGGGTTGACGAGGATCGTTGATTTGCAGAGATCAACAGCTGTAATTGGCTGAAAAACATTATGAGCGGGGCTGCATAAATTTAACCAAATTTGGGAGATGTGATCTAGATCGTCCGATCTGGACACATGGACGGTTTAGATGCAATCAGAAGTAAAGGCATCAACGAGGCAAAGAAATTGGAGTGTGATGGAGCGATTGAGCGCTGGCCGTTGATATGAGGATCAGATCAACGATGGGGAGTGAATCAGAGGATTTTGAAGGTAGAGGAAGGCTAGTAATCAGTGAAAATGTGGGCCGTTGGATCTGGGAAGGCGGGGAGGAGATCAACGGTCCAAGATAAATCGGGGAATGGCCAATCGGAGGGGACACAAAAGTTAGCCCAATAGAACTTGCGATGCGATCATGTGCAGGCCATTTGATTGGCTCAAGATCAACGGTCAATATCGTTTTAAAACTCATACTGGCGGAAACCCTTTATAATATATGAAAACCCAAAAATTAATGAAAAACAAAGGTTTTTATGTATCGGGCGAGTTATGAAATGGTTTGGCGCCCGACTGTGAGGCCTGTGGTCTTTATGAAATATGCCGGTGGTGTATATAATAAAGGGCCAATCGCATCGGAACTGTCTGGATCGGTCTTTCAATCTAACCATTTGATTTTCTCCGATGCGATTAGTGCTTTAGGAATTTTAAGTCTTGGTCCCGGGCATAAGTTATATGGAGTGAAGTGGAGGGTGGAGTTTATGTAAAGGGGCTTAAATCGCATTGGAAATTTTGATGCGAGTCTTTCAATCTACCCATTTTTTCATTAAAAACATAACTCTGGCGGGTTTAGACCAAAACTTTAGGAAAGTGGGTTTATGAACTTTACAAAGGAAAATATCAATTGGAGATGGATTATAGAATTTTTTTAGCGCCCGACTGCGGGCACAAGGGTTATATGAGGTGATAATAGGATTGGGGGTTATGAACAAAAGGCTAATCGCATCAGAACTTTTCAACTTAACCAAAAGATTTGTGCGCTCAGATTTTTGCGACACGATAAGCGCTTAAATGGCTTAGTGCCTGGTTCTAGCACTAGGGCATATAATGGGGAAGTGGTTAGGACTTAGCCCAAGGGGGCTTAAGTCTGTAATACAAAAAAGGTGTTTTTAATGAAATTCTTTCAAATTTTCAATGGATTTGGGGGTTTCGACAGAGTTCAAAAAGAAGTTTTAAACTCTGTAAGGGGATTTTATGAAGGATAAAGGGGAATGGATGAAAAATAGAGGAAAATGATGGGGGAAAAAAGGGAATAAAATGAAGGTTAGTTTTGTGGTGGAGGGAAGGGAGAAATAGCCTTTGCAGCAGTCTTTTCTTTATGGAATCAGCAGGATTTCTAATTTCTAAATGGAAAACAGTAGTGAAGATTGAAACAAGGGCATGATGTCTTCAAGAGTCTTTAAGAGATAACATTTTTAGCAATAAAAATTGTTCCTTGAAGGCTCCAAAAATGTTTTAGCCACCATTTGATATGAAATTTTTTATTGGTGGCTAACAGTGGCTCCACTTGGGGATGGTGCCTTCTTGAAGGCATCAAGAACTTCAGACTTGCATTCTCTGGGAGGTTGATCAGTGCCTCATCCATTGGGCTACCTTTCTTTACTTGGATGATCTTCTTTGCTCTGAAAAATGTTAGCAGCCATGGAAAACAATCAAACTTTATCTATACAAGGTTTCTACCTACCCAATCCTACTAATCTAACATTTTTTCTTCTTTAGAGTGCACTTGGATTGGAAAACTCTTTTCACAACATTTTACTCTTTTGAAAGCATAAAACTAATCTAATTCTACTCTTTATTTCTCCATGAACTTAGATTAAACAGTTGAGTCCATATGTTTCTCTACCCAATCTACCAATCTGTTAGGATTAAACAGTCTAACAGATTTTTATTCTCTAATTTCTAAAACAGAAATTTAAAAGCATAGAAGTCAGGATTGAACAGTCTAACCTGATGTTGAACTATGGCATAAAAACAAGCTGCACATAGATATTATTTTGCAGAAAATTAAAATAAAATGGAAGGCTTAAGATCTGAAAGTTTAAAGCACTTCTTTCATCTTTTTACAGCTTTGTTTTTGCCTCTTTATTGAGCTGTTCTTATTTTATCAACTGGTTCAGATTTTGAGTTGATTTGAACCAGTTATTCCTCTGTTTTGACTTATAATTTTAAACAAATTTTATTCATTCATTTTTGGAAACATAGGTTCAAATTTTGAGCATGTTTGAACCTTTAATTTCTAGCCTAATCTACCTACTGATAAGCCAAGATTACACAGTTTGGAAAATTGAATTCACTATCCTATCAGCAGTAAATTTAAAACTAATTAGTCAAGATTAGGCTGTTTCACTAACTAGAAGTGTGTTTTTTAGGAGTGGCATTTAAGCTTGCACACTTTCAGATTTGTTTCTCTTTTTGTTGGTATGGGGCTGTACCTTTATTATTTTTACAATCTGCCCTCTTTTCTTTCTTTCATTGTTTTTGTATTTTTTATTTTTCTAACTTTGAATGCAATGATGGGTGAAATATTTATAATGAGAAAAAAGATAAAAAGGCTTTCAGAACATGACATGGATCAAGAGAATTAATGTTTAAGCATCCTGCCATTGACAAGACCCCCAAACAATTATGCTCCATTCAACTCTTGTAAGAAAAAGGCATTATTACCAGTAGCTGAATGAATGAGATAAGGGCCAAGTCATAAGTTGTCAAATTTTCCATGCTTGCCCTTGTCTTCCCTCCTTGAGTCCCAATTTAAAACTTTGTCCCCAACATTGAAATTGATGGCCTTTGTTCTTCTGTCAAAAAGCTTTTTAATGTTGTCCTGCTTCTGCAATGCTTTGTTATAAACCTCCTCTCTGGTTTGCTGAAGGTGAATAGTCTGATTTATCCATCTGATCGTGTCATTATCTTCATACTGAACCTCTTGAATCAACTTCATAACTGGCACACCAAGGCTGGTAGGGAATATTGCATCAGTGCCACACACAAGCTGGTAGGGTGACATGCCAATAGAATTATTCAAAGTTAATCTGTTAGCCCAAAGTGCATGCACAAGCTTTGTGTGCCAAGAATTCTTGTTGTCCTCCAACAACTTCTTGATTATGTTCACTAAACTCTTGTTTGAGGATTCTGCAAGTCCATTACCTTGAGGGTAATAGGCTGTGGAATGCCCCAATGTTATCTGATACTTGTGACAGAACTCAATCATCTTCTTTGATTTGAATGTTGCTGCATTATCAGTGATGATCTTGGTAGGGTAGCCAAATCTAGAGAGAATATTATTCTCCATGAATTTTATGATAACAGAATCATTGGCCTACCTACAGGGGATGGCTTCTATCCATTTAGTCAAGTAGTCTGTGGCAGTGAGAATCCATCTATGTTGAGCTGAAGATGATGGATGGATTTCACCTATGAAATAAAATCCCCATTATTGAAAATGGGCTTCAACAGTGATTGGATGTAGAGGTAAGGGTAGCAGCTTCCTTTTGCCCTCAAAAAGTTGACATTTATGACAGGCAATTATCATCTTGTGTACATCATGAAAAAGAGTAGGGCAATAGTAACCATCCCTCAAGATTTTGTTGGCTGTTTTCTTCCAATATAAGTGGCCTCCACACTCTCCTTCATGGTACTCGAGCTTAACCTTCTCTGCATCATACTCAGACAAAAATTTAAGCAATATACCACTTGCCTTTTTCCAATAAAGACATATATCTATAATGCAATAGTTTACAGCTTTCAATTTCAAAAACCTTGCCTTTGTTTTTGTCAAACCAGGGGGTGTATTCAAATTAAGAAAAACATAAATAATATCAGCATACCAAGAGGAATTCATAAAATGGTCTTCAACAATGGGTGTTGAGATTTCCTCTTGATCATCCAAAGCATTAATCATATTAATATCAAGAACTTAAAAATTGGATTCAGCCATCAATCTTGCTAGACCTTGGCCTTTGATGAGTTTAGTGGGCTTTATCTCTAAATCATATTCAAGAATAACAACAATCCACTTACCTCTCTTACCATCTGGGTCCTGTGTTAGAATGTCTTTCACAACTGAATTTGGGACAAATGCAATGATGTGTGAGTGCAAGATGTATACTCTAAAGTCTTTTAAAGCTTTAACCAAAGCAAAATCTTTCTTTTCCATAATGTTATACTTCAAAGGGGCATCCCTCAAAGCCTTTCTAAAGAATGAAATAGGCTGCTCTTGTCCTTGTGGATTTTTCTATAAAAGGACAACAGTTATTATATGTTCTGATGCAAATGAAAAAATATAAAAATCTTTTGAAAAATTAGGACTTATTAGAACTAGTGTTTTGGTTAATGCTTGTTTCACCAGTTCAAAGGACTTCTTTGCTTCCAAGGTCCATTTTACCCCTTGCTCCTTCTTCAATATGTTCGTTATATTCCTAATGAGCTCAGCCAAGTTGGGGATGAACTTTCTCAAAAAGTTAATCTTTCCAATGAAAGATTGCAACTCCTTGATATTTTGAGGATGAGAGATTTGCAATATGGCCTCAATCTTCCTTTGATATATCTTAATACCCACTTCTGAAATAACGTGCCCAAGAATTTTACCTTCTTGAAGACCGAAAAGTGTTTTCTTAGGGTTCAAAGATATACCAAACTTTTTGCATCTCACGAAGACTGTTCTTAAATGTGCTAAGTTCTCTTCATCTATCTTTGAAATAACAGTAACATCATCAAGGTATATAATGATGAAGTAGCCCAGTTCTTCGGAGAATGCTATGTCCATGGCTCTTTGGAATGTTGCACCAGCATTCATTAGACCAAAGGACATTTTCACATACATGAAAGTGCCCCATGGTGTAGTAAAGGCTGTCTTTAATTGATCGTCAGGGTGAACTAAGATCTGATTGTACCCTTAATAGCCATCAAGCAAAGAAATTCTTTTAGACCCCACCACTCTTTGTAAAATATTATCCATCTTAGGTAAAGGGTATTTGTCTTTCAATGAAGCTTTGTTTAAGTCTCTAAATTCTATACAAAGCCTGATCTCTCCAGTTTTATTCCTAATACACACCAGATTAGACACCCACTCAGAATATCTAATAGGGACAATAATACTAGCTTCATACATTTTCTTAATCTCCTTCTCAACCGAAGGCAGTTGTACAGGGTTTATTCTATGCAGTTTCTGTTTGAATGGCTTTTGGTTTTCCTTGAGAGGGATTTTGTGCTATATTATTTCAGTGTCATAGGATTTAAGATCTTCGTAACTCCACGCAAAAACATTAGAAAATTCTTTGAACAGCTCTATATATTTGAGTTTAATGTGAGCTGGTAAAGTCTTAGACAGTTTAATCATCATTGGTTTTAGTTTACTGCCTATATTTCACTCTTCCACTTAAGTCTCTATAGGCTCCAGTTTTGGCTTCTTGGCCACATCGTTAAAATCGAACAACTCTTCTAACGGGGCCAAACCCTTAGGAAAACTCTGATATTTGGACTGCAGGGTTTCTAACTCCTCTGTTTCTAACTCTGCAATCATCTCTATTTTGTTTTCAAGTTTGCTAGACAGTAGATTTATATCAACAAGCTCAGGAGATGGTTCTTCTTCACCAAGAAAATTTTCTTCACTATTGCAGTCTGTTTCATAATCTGAGTTCGAACTATGTAGTTCAAATTCATTTCTAAATTGCATGAAGTCTTCTATTTGTTTGTCTCCGTCGAAAACTTGCCATTATTTTTCATTATCACGAATGGCTGGTCTGAATTTTATCTGAGTTGTGTAGTCTTTGGTTTCATATGGCGTTAAGCATGTTCTAGCTGCAAAGGCTAAGTTGTGAGAAGCGATATTTCTTTTTCTTGGGACAAAAATTATTTGGTACTCCTCAAAAGTTTTTAAAAGATCCACGACATCGTTTCGATAGGCCCTAAGTCTTGGGTGATTTTCGTTGTATTCCCCCTTGACTTGCCTAATGATTAACTCGGAATCCCCATACACTTTAATTCTCTTGGCTCCTAACTTTTTCAACAAACACAAGCCTAAAAGTAGGGATTCATATTCCGCTATGTTGTTTGAACACTGAAATTTTAATCTACAGGAAATGATTTCTGTGTGGTTCTTCTTAGTGTTGCATATCCAGACACCTGCACCAGCATTAGTTCTAGTGCATGACCCATTGAAGTTCATACTCCATAGAGGACTAGATTCAGGTTCTTCTGTTTGGTGTTTGTCCTCTTCAACTAACGTGCTCTCTGATTGTTGTGGAATATCGGCACTTAGTTGAATTTGCTTGAATTCGTCAGATTTTTCAATGCATTGAGGGTTGTCTTCTTGACTGTCAAGATTTAAAATCAAAGGATGCATGACTTGAAGCTCAAGACCTGTGTTTGATTTACTAAAGTTTTCAAAAGCAGCAAATTGTTTTGACACTTCTATGTTGTGTTCTTCTTCCTCTCTATTGGCCATCAGTTCTATTAAAGTGACCTGTTCAGTGAAGGTTTCATCATTGAACAAGATAAAAGAGTCAAGGCTTGTATTTACAGAATACAGAGGAGATTTTTGTGGTCTGTATTGGCTTGTAACCGTGTATTGCATATGGGACTCCCTATAAAGTGTTCTTGTCTGATTGAAAATAGGGATAGTCACATAGGTCATGTCCATCTGCATAGTTCCTTGTAACTTAGCCCCCCAAGACCTTGATAATAGCATTCCATACTTTGGGGGGACATCAGCCACAACAATATCCATGACTAAGCATTTGGCTGGAATCTGTGCTAGGTTAACGCAGAGATTTTTGATCAATCCTAAACATTATACTCTGCTCGAGTCAAAGGAGTAAAGGTATATATAAGGTCTACTGATTTCTAGACCAAGGCTATCCATCACAGCTTTAGGCATTAAATTATGAGAAGCCCTGGAATCGTGCATAGCGTTGTGAAAAATCTTGTCATGAATGTTTAAAATCACATAAAAGGGAGGAACAGGTCCCTCTTGATACTTACCTTCAATCTTTGGACCTAAAATAAGATCCGGTTGGTCATCATTAAGATTGAATGTGTCATTATTTTCTTCAATGTTTAAAGCCTTCAAAATTTGGGTCCTATATACATTCTGGGAAGCTAACTCAGTCAAGGGAACGGAGATTTTAATTTTGGAAATTTCCTGCTCTAGGCTAAAAGGGATTTGATTCTTTGAAGAACTTGACTCAGCTTTGTTACCTACCACTCTATCAGCAACATCAGCATGCTGATTTGTTCTATTTACATTTGAAAAAATGGTTTTAACAGGAGTACTAGTTGAAGTGTTAGTACTGCTAAGGTCTGCACTCTATTTTGTAACGTTTTCAGTGCCTTTCTCTTTACCTTTATCAAAATTTACAACCATTGCTTTGTCCTTCTATTTGACAACTTTAGGTTTGTTTACAGAGCCGTTTTGTGAAGATTTGTCAGAGGTTTTGGTGTTGGGAGTTTTTTGACTGGTTTTACTTCTAAGGTCATATTCTCTTTGAGACTCTATGATGACATTCTCCATGTCTTGATAATAACTTTCGTCATCATCTCTTTTGTCATCATATGGTGTCTAAAGACCTTTTTTTCTATCATAATGAATCTCAAAGTCATCATTATCTACTCCCAGCATGTTGATACCATCTTCCTTTGTTATTTCATCTATTTGCTCAACCTCACTTACATAGTTTTGGTGAAAGGGAGGAGTGATTTGTTGATCATCCTCCCTAGGTCTGTTTGGAGGTTGGTTCCTTCTAAAATTTTGATTATGGTTCTGGTTTCTGTTTTGAGGAGCAGTTTGGTTTTGACTTGCTTGTGCTCTCTGAAGGATGCTGATTTTCTTCATCATCTCCTCCATCATTTTTTTCCATCTTTGAGCTGGAAGTAGAAGGTGTGGATTCCTCTTTGAAGGACACTCTCTTCTCATTCTTCATTCTTGCTCTCTTTTCCATCAATTTAACTTCCACAGCAAGAGCTCCTTTTTGCATTTCTTCAAGGGTTGCAGGATCTCTCTCTCTCTCAGCTGATAGGCCATCTCAGGGTCAAAACCTTCAGGAAGCTTGTTTAGAGCTAAGCCTTGTGGAGGTTTTAGATATGGGGAAAGGGCATTATACACACTATTAAATCTGGTACAATAATCTTGTACACTTTCCCTAGTGTTTCTGTGGAGGTTCTTGTAATCAGAAAGGACTTGGAGAGGATTCTTCTTCACTTCCCATTTGTTTAAGAATGTCTGATGGAAGGCTTGGAGATCATTGATACTATGGGGGGTTAAGCCTTTAAACCATTTTCTTCTCCCCCCAGATGCTGAGCAAATAATCTAAGCTTGACAGAATCATCATCAATTTCATTTCTGTCAAAGTAGTCATTCATCTTATCCACATGTTGTGATGCAGTAGTAGCGTTACTAGCATCATATAATGGAATTTTGGACTGATAGTCCTGTGGAAGATTGACTAATGGTACAGGAAGGACTAAGGGAGCATACCATGCTGCCATGATATGTGGTGGAGGTGGATTTACAAGAGGGAAAGTAGGTTGAAGTGGAGTGGTTTGGACAATGGATGTTTGATGAACAGATGTGGATGGAACGACAGTAGATTGCTGAGCTGATCTTGGATGAGAGACACCTAAATTGTGAAGGAAGTGTAAATCAGGTGGTGTCGTTTCTCTATCACCAGGATGTTCACTTTTTTCTGGGGATGAAAGTGAAGACTCAGAGTCTAGCTGAATTATATCATCAAATGACCTAGTTCTATATAGATTTACTAAGTCAACTTGTGATTGTTGCAGAGCTGAAAAATTTTCAGGAACTGAATTAGATCTCAAGGGCGATCTGAAAACAGTTGATAATTTAATCCTAGGAGACTCTCTAAGGATACTTTCCGGGTTATCAACTATCTCAGGTGGATCAGGGTTAGGATAGGCTCTAGGAGCCACTATGATGTGTTTGTTAGACCCATATAAACAAGAAAACTTCAACTAGATATGACAGTCTTTAAGAGGTTAACTAATATTTTTTTCACAAATTTAAATCCTACAGTCCTCTAATTGAGTTTTAATGATATTATAATGATAAGGGTTCTCCCCAGTGGAGTCTTAAGGTCTATTAAGGATTTTGGAGTCACCAAGTGGAATTTTTTAGCTCTTTCGAAGGGAAAAGGTTTTATGGTCCACCACCATGTTTATTGAATTCCAATCTGAAATATTTTTGGGTTTTCTAAGTTATTTTTCAGTTGTGTGGTTTCTAAGAGTGTCCTAAATCTCTTTCAAAACTTAGCTACGGTTATGATACAAAGACAAACTACTCTTATGGCTAAGCTAGCTGATTTTTCAAGGTTAGATAAACTCTTATGAGAATCCTAGGGTTTCCCTAGTTTGTCACTGATTCAAACAAGTTTCATCATGATTACCATTACTTGGTAGTGCTTGAAAAGGTTTTCTTTCACTCACAAGGTTTTATGAAGTATTTAAGGGAACCTAAGATGAAAATTCGACTCAAGTCCCCAGTAGAGTCGCCAGAAATGTTAGCTCCCTGTAATCAGCAAGATTGGCAAAGTCCGACAGCAGGGAGAACACCATTTCAACCACTTTGCAATTCTAGGATCTAGCCCTCCTGAATCCGGAGAGGGATCTCTCCAATAAGTGTAAAGATGGATTTATCTTTAAGGTTTTGGGTAATGATATTAGGCTAGTTATGAAGTCCAAGGGTTTTTGTTTGTTTTTAGATGGTTGAGCATGATTATTGTTTGAGTGGAAAGTTCTAAATGGAAAGAATTCCAAAGGTGAGAAGTTGCAAGCAAATAGAACAAGCTTTGGCTAAAAAGATGGATGCAATGTTGGTTTTAGTCCATTGGGCTATGGAGTCATAACAGGGTTTTAATTGAAACAACAGGTTCAAAAGTGGTCCATGGGGCAAGTCATCTATGTCTAAAGATCTATTTAAAGTTGATTTATGGAATGAAATGAAACAATAAGAAGGGGAATCAAACAAATGAAGAACAAAGAGCACCCCAGGATCTGGTAAGTACTTTGAAACTAGCCAGCGTTTGAAAAACACTTAAGAAAAACATAAAAGTAATCCAGGATCTGGTAAGTACTTCAAAACTAGCCAACCTTTGATACACTTTCAATAGAAAACATTTAAAACACAAAGGGAAACACAAATGAGAACAAATAATGGTCTAAGATCTGGTAAGTACTTCGAAACTAGCCATCTTTCAACACATTCCTAGGGAAACTTTCAATCAGTATTTTGGGATAAAACTAGGACCAAGGCTCACCATATCTTCCATAGTTCATCTCTAATGAAAATAACTTTCAAGAATAACAATTAGCTAAGACAGGATGATGAGGGAACGCCAGCATTCGTACTGCTTGAACTAAATTAAATCATTCCTAAATAACACAATTCGGAAGAAAAAATTTAGATAAAGCTTATGAGTCAGAGAAGGGTACTGATATACAGTAAATCCTAACTCTATGCTTGTTGTTCTTTATAAGAGAAAATGAACAAAGTGGAAACAGAAATAAAATAACGATTCATAATAAGAAATAACATCATCGTCGACATAGACCAGGATCCCATAAATCATCTTGTATTGATGCTTCAAACCAGTTACAGCTTTAAGTCCAGTGTTTCAAGTTAGCAATCATCTTCCCTTCTTAGCCTAACTATTCTATCATAAGCAGAGCTTCAAGAGCCTTTGAACACTATTTACAATCATAAGTTTCGAGCACAAGTATATTTCAAAGTTCTGCAACCAACATTTTCTCATATTCTACAGAAGTACTTATAGAAGGAATGAGGAGGTGGGATCTGATAAAATATCTCCTGGGTTCAATTAATACAGATTAATGCTTCTCGGCCTTTGAGGAGCTTGATGGAGAAGAGTACAGATATTTTCACTGTATTAATTGATTTATATTAAATATTAAGCTCGGTGGGAGTTTTGTTGACTTTTAAGGCTCTGTGTCATGTTGTATTAACTCTGCTGATATTTTGCATTAAGTTCCTTAGCAGAATTAACTATTTGGTTGCACTGAAGGCAAATATCTGGTCTTCTGATAATAACTCGGCCTCTGTTAAATGCTTGAGGTTACAGGTGGCACTGGGGTAGCTAAGAGGAATCAATTGGCCTCTGTTGTGGCGGTGGAAGCCTTTTCTGTCTGATGATCTTTTGACTTTTCTTTAATCACTGTTTTAATTTGGAGGATTGGGCTTTGGATAATCAATATTAGCAGTGATGTCCCAAAACTGTCTTCAATATTTTGTTCTGCTATGTTTTGTCTTCGACACTGATACTCTTTTAATTATTTAATGCATTGTTGTGTGTCTTGTTGATGTGCAGGGCCACACAGGGCTCATATGGCATCAATGCCCATGAAGCATTTGATGAGACATGGATTCAAACCCTGTGGAATGATCTTCCTTTTATGAATGAAAATCCAGAGGATTGTCACCCTTGGCTTTCCTTTCCCTTTATTATAATGGGAAAATCCTTTGGAACCTGCAAAGTACGAAAATTATTATGAAATCCTACATTGTTGGGTAAACTGCTTTAGAGGTTGTGGGAAAAGAGCATGGCCATTGGATGGCAACATCCAACGATGGAGATTTGTTTGCAAAGGTTAAAGGAAGAGCAAAAGAAGAAAAAAGTCAAAACCGTTGATCGCGCAGAGATCAACTATGGGGATCAGTTGTGATCATACAAAGTGAATGAGTCACTTTATAAAGAAATGGAAGAAAAACAAAGGAAATAGGCGAAATTTCCTTTGGCGGGGGTAAAATACGAAGGAAATGAAATTGGGGCTTTAGGATGAATATGATCCATCAGATGAGATCCACCCAACGAGATCAATGGTGGAGATTTGCGTTGAAAACCTTATGCTAGAGGCGGAGGGCGATATGTAAATGAAGGTTTAGATCCGAACCATTGATCTGCAGAGATCAATGGTGGAGGGCGCGCACGATAACACACAAGGGAAAAGAGGGAAAGTGGTTTCGGGGATGAAAACTACTGTTTTCGCGGGGAGAGAAGGCGGGTAGTTATTTTTTCCTTTTGGAACGCAATATGCATCCCCGCCTGACACGTGGCACCAGAAAACCGCCCATTTCGCGTGGCCTTTGGGAAATTAACCATCGTGCTAAAAACTACGCGATATAGAATGTGGGGAACGAGCGCGACATGGGATAGATGTGCGGGCAGTAAGAAGATGGGTGGTTTCAATCTAGGTTGTTGGATCTAAGATTTGAATGGCAGAGATTTCATCTGAGTATCAAATGAAATAATACAAGGGCAGAAGAAGGGTTGATAAGGATCGTTGATCTACAGAGATCAACGGCTATAATTGGCCGAAAAACATTATGAGCGGGGCTGCATAAATTTAACCAAAGTCGGGAGATGCGATATGGACTGTCCGATCTGGACACGTGGACGGTCTAGATGCAATCGGAAGCAAAGGCATCGACGGGGCAAAGAAATTGGAGTGCGATGGAGCGATTGAGCGCTGGCCATTGATCTGAGGATCATATCAACGATGGGGAGTGAATCGGAGGATTTTGAAGGCAGAGGAAGGCTAGTAATCAGAGCAAATGTGGGCCGTTGGATCTGGGAAGGCGGGGAGGAGATCAACGGTCTAAGATAGATCGGGGAATGGCCAATCAGAGGGGACACAAAAGTTAGCCCGATAGAACATGCGATGCGATCATGCGCAGGTCGTTTGATCGGCTCAAGATCAATGGTCGATATTGTTTTAAAACTCATACCGGTGGAAACCCTTTATAATATATGAAAACCCAAAAATTAATGAAAAACAAAGGTTTTTATGTATCGGGCGGGTTATGAAATGGTTTGGTGCCCAACTGCGGGGCCTGTGGTCTTTATGAAATATAATATGCCCGGGGCGTATATAATAAAAGGCCAATCGCATCGGAACTGTCTGGCTTGGTCTTTCAATATAACCATTTGATTTTCTCCGATGCGATTAGCGCTTCGGGACTTTTAAGTCTTGGTCTCGGGCGTAAGTTATATGGAGTGAAGTGGAGGGCAGATTTTATGTAAAGGGGCTTAAATCACATTGGAAATTTTGATGCGGGTCTTTCAATCTACCCATTTTTTCATTAAAAACATAACTCTGGTGGGTTTAGACCAAAACTTTAGGAAAGTGGGTTTATGAACTTTACAAAGGAAAATATCAATCAGAGATGGATTATACAATGTTTTTAGCGCCCGACTGTGGGCACAAGGGTTATACGAGGCGATAATAGGATCGGGGTTATGAACAAAAGGCTAATCGCATCGGAACTTTTCAACTTAACCAAAATATTTGTGCTCTCGGATTTTTGCGATGCGATAAGCGCTTAAATGGCTTAGCGCTTGGTTCTAGCACCAGGGCATATAATGGGGAAGTGGTTAGGACTTAGCCCAAGGGGGCTTAAGTCTGTAATACAAAAAAGGTGTTTTTAATGAAATTCTTTCAAGTTTTCAATGTATTTGGGGATTTTGGCAGAGTTCAAAAAGAAGTTTTAAACTCTGTAAGGGGATTTTATGAAGGATAAAGGGGAATGGATGAAAAATAGAGGAAAATGATGGGGGAAAAAGGGAATAAAATGAAGGTTAGTTTTTTTGTGGAGGGAAGGGAAAAATGGCCTTTGCAACAGTCTTTTCTTTATGGAATCAGCAGAATTTCTGATTTCTAAATGGAAAACGGCAATGAAGATTGAAACAAGGGCATGATGTCTTCAAGAGTCTTCAAGATAAAACCTTTTTAGCAATAAAACTTGTTCCTTGAAGGCTCCAAAAATGTTTTAGCCACCATTTGATATGACAAATTTTATTGATGGCTAACAGGCTCTTTTGTATGATTCAAGGTTCAAAGATTTCAAAGGCAAGCTCTGCACCAGATGGCTAGGTCTTTATGAAGTGGATATGGTCTTTGACAATGGGACTGTACAATTGGTCACCATTGACAGTGCTAAGACGTTTTTATTGGTTAATGGGCACCGTCTAAAGTTATATCATCAACTTGCTTCGAAGGAATCCTTTGTCAACATTGTCACGGACTCCGATCTTCATGTTACAACAGCAGGGGAAGATTCTCCTCTGCAACCTTAAAAGTTTAAATTCCAATAAGTGCAACAGTTGAAAACCACCTTTGTGGCAGCTGTTACACCTATTTAAAAAAATAAAAATAAAAGAAAAAAATAAATAAATCTAACTGTGAAAACTCCTTTCTGGGGTGCAGTTAGACAGCCAGTAACAGTTGAAAACCACTCTTGTGGCAGCTGTTACACCTATGTTCTTCTCCCTGTAATATTATCTTCCCTTATTGATCCATGCCATAGGATGATGGTATTTATGTAATCTCCTTTTCTGTACCAATTTCTTTTGCTTATTATGTTTTTTGAGAATAATTTCAAAGCTATCTTGGCTGTTACACATGTAACAGTCGATAACCATGAATACTGTCCTTTGTAATTCATTCTATAAACAACAATAACTATGTCGGCTAAATAAAACAACACGAGCGCTACAAGCAGGATGCCGTCAACTCAAGTCTTCTTCCACATCACCTCAGGTATGTCATTAAAAAGGTAAATAGATTGTCGTTGATGATTCGATGATTAATTGGAAAAGTAATGATGCTCCTGTGACGGCTGTGGGCGGCTGTCACAATTAAAGTGGGGGAGGGGATATGACTTGAAATCATTGCAAAAATGTTGTAATCATAAATATCTATTAAATTCGCATGCACCTAATCAATAACAGAATTGCTAATGATGATCGAATCTGGTTGGAAAAGAGCATGTGTACGAAATCCCATCACTTTCCATAATAAGCCATTTATGAATATTAGTGTAGGGTACGATTTGGTAAATCTATGAAAGTTGTCACCTTTCATCAACCTCCTTCTGAAACCTTGCATTCTCATTGTAAACTCGTCGAATGAGATAAGCATAGGTGTCGAGCAGCAGCTAGTTTAGAGACACAGTAATGTTACAGAAGGATTGAACATCAAAGAAGTGAACTCCAAAACTTAATGATATTACAGTGTTGCCGGACATTAAGAAGAAAATTTAGAAACAAACAACAAACATGGGTGGAGCAGCAATTAGGCATGAGCCAGACTTTATGGATGCTCTACAGAATTTCCCATAGGCTTACCATATATTCGGAGATGTTGGATGGGTTGAGTTTTTCCAGAAGCTTGAAGGCTCAGACGAGGCAATGGCAATTGAATTTGCTCAGAACTTGAACAACAATCAAACTTGAGTAAGAGGCATGCAATTGGAGGTGGCTGAAGAGGTGATTTCCTGGGTAACTTCATTACCAGTAGAAGGGTAGAGGTGGTTTAATAGAAAAATTAATGACCCCTCCTTGAAAGAGGATTTCCTAGTAGGGGAAGAGAAACTGGAGAAGAGAGGAAGAGGAATTGATAGATTGTCACTTCCTCATCCTTGGGAAGAAGTTGCCCTAGGCTTGATCAAATATATCACTTGCAAAGGGAGATCCATGATAGCGTTCAAATATCACTTTCCTCTGCTTAACCACCTTCGGCATCAAAAAAGAATCAATCTCCCATTCTATTTTCTTGGAAACATCAAGCACATGGCGACAGTAGTAAAAACAACACCACACTCGGAGGCATGCGTGACTAATCATGGACTCATTAAGCTCATTGTGTTGGATGCCCTAGGCTAGTAAGGAAAAACTTGGGAAGAATTCAAAAGAAAAAGACCAAGTACAAGCTGGGGGAAACAAACCACGACCTCAGGAGAAAGTCAGACAAAGGAAGAGACCTAGACTCGGCCTGCTGGAGTTAGAATTGGGAAGAAGCCTATTGAAGAACCAATTGGGGACAGAAGACTGAAACAGAGAGTGAAGGTCAGCATACCTACAGAACCCTTGCCTACGGTCGAGAAAAATACGTAACCAGAAGTTTTAGAAGAATAAAGGAAACCTTCCTCATCAGGTAAGGATGAAACCAATGCCTTGTGTTTAAAAATTGAAAAATTAAGAAAATAAAATGAGGAATTGAAGCAGAAATTATCTGAGGGAAGGAAAATTTCAGTGTCATTATGCATGACATATTTTCAAAACTTAACAGTAGTGAGATATAATTCCCGTAGATAAAATATTAGTCCAATAGAAGTAGAAACAGAACATTAGGAGGATGTTACACAAGAAATTGCTGATGATATTTTTATTACACAAGAACCAGTAGTTAAAGCAGAGCCTCCTATAATAATTGACCTAGAAGCTGACCCACAAGAACCTGTGGAGGCCACTCCTATTGTAGAAGAAACAACAGTGGACACAAAGGCGATTCTAGGTAAAAACAAAGGGGTTGACACACAAGAACCCACCAAAGAGGCTGTTGTTACACAAGAACCAGCAGCAGAGGTGGAACAACCCCATGAAGCAGAGGCTGGTACACCTATTGTTGATATAGATAATGAATCTAGGAGAACGCCGAGTCCCATCTTTGGATCGAACTCTGAGAAAATCCTATTAATTTCTGAGTTACAAAAATGGAATCAAGAAGCAATCTCCCTTCGAGATGGGATGATTTCGCTAAAGGAACATTAGAGAGAAATAGACACTTTACATGAAATATGGATGGAAGCAAAGTTGAAGAAAAAGTGGGAGGATTATAAGAAGAAAGAAGCTTTGAAGAAACACAAAGAATAACTGCTGCTATTACAGGATTAGATTCGAGACCTCACCATAGTTAAACAGAGACTTCATGATCTCGCCCTCAACTAGGTTGTAGGCGGCCTTCTCCATCATATCCTATTTTTCTATGGGAACGTTACTTCTTGTTTCAATTGAAATCTATTATGGAGGATAGACCTTATTTATGTTCCTCCACTCGTACATTTCTTGATGTTTTCCGTGCTTCAGATTTTGATGAGCAAAGTTTGTTGTTTGAATTTTTTTTACACAACATTATTTGTGAACATGTGAGTATGCATATGATTGTGACAGTATTATATTATATGGGAGATCTTCAATTAAGGGCTTTTGTATCCTTCATGAGGAATCAGATTGAATGGCATCTAGCCATTCAATCTATGGAGACTAATAAGGAGAAGACAACATTGTGGGTTCGGGTAGAAACAGGACGGGTTGCTGAGTTGAGACAAGAATTTAGGAGAATGCTGAGTACCCCTGGGATTAAAGAACCAGCTGCCACTTATAGAAGAAGAATTGTGAATTTTTCCTTAATCAGTTCGCAATGATGAAGAGACGAGCTTTGACAGGGTGTTTAAAATGCACAGAAGCCAACAATGCTGAGTTATTGAAGGGAGATCCATTCTCATTCCAGAATTTCATGGTGGCTGTTACACATGTACCAGCCTACGCACATATTGTACAATCTCTTGGAGCTTTGTGGTTGGGATTGAAGTTCAAGTTTCCTTTTATCTGGTTGCCCATTGAGGATTACCAGACCAATTACAAATTAAGCAAGTATGAGTCAGAATCCTGCGTATGACAGCTGATGGCCAATTAGGGATACAGGTCTGCAGACGAGGACACAACTGGTGCTTATGATCTTACCGACCTACACCGAAGATATTCCCATGAGAGATGAGTTTGCATGAGAACATGCAAGCATTTCAGTTGGGGGGAGATGTTGGGTGCTGGTTTTGTACAATTTTCCTACACTTATCTTCCTTATTTTGCTTTATAACTATAACCAATGGGAGTATCTTTTACCCTTTTTTCCTACCTTTTTACCCTAACTTGTGTTATTTCACCTTGCTTTCGTTACTTTTCCAATTCACCAATTATTATGATCTATTATACCTTTCTATGACTAATTGATGGTGAATGTTTGGAAAAGGTCGATGGTCTTTGTGTTGTCCTTTCAAATGTCATTTGTAGCACCAAAGATCTCGGACATGGAGTTCACAGGAGAAATTCGGATAGTGTTGTTACAACAAAGTAATGTTGTTACACTTTGCTGTTATAGACCCACCAGCAACTGCTGTTACGCTCTGCTATTATAGATTCGTTGGAAAACAGCTAATACAATTGTACCGTTGACTGCTTTTGTCTATATTATTGTTGATCTGTCCTCTGGCGGTTGAACTACAACTGTGTTTTTGTTATGATAGTTGTAGGAGTTGTTAACATTGTATTTTTGGAATAACAGCCTAAGGGCAGTTTTGATTGTAATATTTTTAATTTCTAATCATAACTTTATTAGGGAGTGGTTATAACTGTATTAGTTCTATTTCGATCAGCATGAGAATCGTAAGATTCTCATCACTAATCTATTCCTGGATTTTCTGATGTAACCACTATATATCTCTCAACCCTAGAGGTTGATAGGTTAGTAGAGAACAACGTTGTTTTGTCTCTGTAATTGTGTTCAGATTAATACATATCATCTTGTTATTGCTGTTACATGTGCGATTCTATTTAGCTTCAGTTAAAGTTCCTTCTCTACCTGCACCCTGCTAGGGAGGAAGGGCCCTCCTTCTTAGCATGGATTGCAATGATTAAAGTAGTTGTGAGTATGTAATTGTATTTCAGTTTATGTATCATTAGAGTATTGTTGTTGTTGTTCAACTGAGAATATATCTGCTTCGATTATACTTTATATGTTGTTACACATGTGATAATAGAGATACCAGCTGGGCAATTATTGTGTGGCGAGCTAGACAGATCAATTGAAGTGTTATTTCAATCTTGTGGATTCTTTTATTTCTGCACGAGTGATTTATTTCTAGAATTTTACTTCAACAACGATTTCTTTTCTTTGAGATTACTTCTGGTTGGTGTATTGACACAAACAGTGCAAATGTCATTGGAATAAATAGATGTCCCTAGATTAATAATTAAATGTGTGTTGTTCAGTCATTTAATAAGTGATTTATATAGACCAAGAAGTGCCAAATAAATTCTTGGTCTATTCTTCAAAGTTTATTTTGAATCTACTAGTTAAATCAAGGTCCTCATCTAGATAAGAGGATTAGGGTTAGAGTCATTACTTAAAAGAATAGCTTGGTTAGTTGTATTTCTATCACTAAAGTCTCTTACCAAGAGGATATTACCTTCATTCCTTAGATTTTAATATCTTTTTATAGGGTTGTATACGAGAAATTATTATCTAGATTGTTTTTCTTATAGAAGGTAGAGTTTATAGGTGCAAAATAAAAAATTGCGATATAAATCCTCTAAGCATTAGCGTTAGAGATTTTGATCCAAATTTAACGATTGAGGAAGTCTATTTTATGAAGTTGAGTGTGAGAGGAAATATTTTGTTTTATATAACAATCTATATCTTCAATTCCTCTCCAAGAGGATTTCTTGTTCCATGTCGACCATAGAAAAAATCCATCTATGTGAGGGACCTTAGAATCATCATGTTCCCAAGCTTTGACTAAGAAAATAATATCAATTTCACTCGGGATCCAACTTAAGATAGGACCTTTATGCCATGGAAACCCACAACAATTTCAAAAGAGTATCTAGACTATTCCAATTTCCAATTTTATCACACTCACTTTGGTCTATCTCTAAAATAGGAAGTAAAATCATAAAAACAATGTCATTTATCTCCACTTATTAAGTTCTTGTGAAACAAATTCTTAAGTTCAAAATGATTTCTACAAATTTTCTAAGAAATTTAAGAAAAAATATGTATTCCCTTATCAAAATTCTACTGCAAAGTTTCTACGAAACTTATGACAAAAAAAAATTGTATTCAGCGATCAAAATTATTTTGCAAAGTTTCTATCACGTGGGAAAATTTATTAAAAGAAAATTTTGCTTATTGAATTCATAGAGAAATATTTGAAAGTACAATCCAAATTAATTATGGTAAAGTAACACATTAATTAAACTTCAAATATAAACATTCGTGGGTTTTTTATTTTATGCCTCCTTGCCCAACCAAGCCATAATATTATTACTCTTTAATAGTGTTAAAATAGCTAATTAACTCCCACATTAAGAGTTTTCTATATTTAAAGAGTCATTTAACTGAGTGTTGTGTCAAGTCGAGTTAAGTGATAGATGAATTTAGTGTATGATTGCATGTCAAGGTATTTTAGGCGAGTCACTAGTTGGAAAAGGTTAAATACCCTTCACCGGGTTCATTGTAACCAATCAAGGTTGTGTGATCAATAGAGGAGATGCAGCTTGTGTTATTGTGTGTGTGAATTATTTGTGTTATTTTTTTTTTTTACTTCTTTTCCTTTCCAACAAATTGGTATCAGAGTGAGGTTACAAAGAACCAGGGTGAGCGGATGAGAAATAATCCATAAGAGAGAAGAGATAAATGTTTTTTCTCTTGGTTGAAGCTATAACACACCTTTCACAAAACGTAGGGTTCCTTGTCCGTCTCTCGCGTTAGATCACTAACGCGGGACATTATCGTCGTTAGGAGTGTTAGCACGCTTCCCCATTAAACTCAAAATTGTGTTAGAATGTAAAAGTAAACAAACATAAAAAAAGACAGAGCAAAATATCGTTGGCTGCTATTCATGTTGATTTAGTTTGATTCATATACATGTGAGTGCCTTTTTTTTAAGTATTTTAAAACAATGAAAGCTTTTGAATTATATGAGGGTTTGAAAAAAAAAATAGTTGAGATATATTTTAAAACGATTTTTTGAAAAGTGGACATATTTTAATAAGTTTTTTTAAAAAGTATTATTATAAAAGTTTTTTTATATAAATATTTGTTCATAAAATGTTTTTTATATAAAATAAAAATTATGGTTTTATTGAAAAGTTTTTTTTGAAAGAGGAGCTTTGCAAACCCTATAAAAGGAGAAATTTATGGTTTTATAAGAGAACAATTTTTGAAGAAAGATGGAAACAATGAGTTTCCAGCCACAATTTCCTCCTTTCACAAGGAAGGATTATAATGTGTGGCCACTAAGATGGAGACCATGTTGAAGGCACATGATGTTTGGGATTATGTACAGTTTGGATTTTCAGAACCTAAGAGTTAAGCAGAAGAACAATCTTTCACTAATGCAGAGAGGGATCAATGGAAGAAAAACAAAAGGAAGAATGCACAAATGTTGCAGCTTATCCAACAAGGAGTTGACCAAGCAGTATTTTAGAAAAATTATCACATCTTCAGCAAAGAAAACATGGGAAACTTTGGCAACAATCTATAAAAGTATGGCCAAAGTCAATATTGTTAAGTTTCAAAATACTAGAAGATATTTTGAGAGTTTGCAGATGAAGGAGGCAAAGGACATCGATTAATTCATAAATCAGGTCATGTCTGTCGTAAATCAGTTAAAATTTATGGTGAAGATATTAAAGATAAAACAATAGTTGAGAAGGTCCTCATATCTTTGTCTACTAGATTTGTTGTTATGGTAGCAGCCATAGAAGAAGCCAAGGTTTTGGCAACAATAACAGTTGATGATTTGATGGGATCACGTCTATCGCATTAGGAAAGGATAGACATAAATAAGGGTTCCACTCTAGAAACTACTTTCAAAAGCCATGTTTCTATCTCAAGAAACAAAGGTCAAGGCAGAGGTAGATCAAGTGGTATAAGACGAGGTGGAAGACATGGTGGTCAAAAAGATGGCCAAGAAGAGAAAGAACATGAAAGTGGAAGCAACAACAGAATTTTCAACAATAATCGAAGGTTTGACAAACAAAAGGTCAGTTGTTATTATTGCAATAAATATTATCACTATTCCTATGATTGCAAGAAGAGGATAGGTGATTAAGGAAACCCAAGAGCTAATGTCACTACAAAGAATGCTAACTCCATGTTCCTATATTTCCATACCATGCACGAACCTTCTGGTAATGTGTGGCTATTAGAGAGTGGTGCAGTAACCACATGAAAGGAAAGAAGAATTTGGTTGAAAATTTGGATCACTCTGTGAAGATAGAGGTAAATTTGGGGACTGACAAGATTGTGTATGTAGATGGAAAATGAGTGGTCAACATTCTAACCAAGCAGGGGGAGCCAAATACAATCTCATAGGTATATTATGTTCCTAGTCTCAAACATAATTTGGTAAGTGTTGGTCAATTGACATAAAAGTGATACAAAGTTATCTTTCAGGAACAACAATGTGTTATTTATGACAAGCCCCCAAGAAAGAAGTTGATAGAAAAGGTGCAGATGATGAGGAACAAAATATTTCCTCTAATTACGAATTACAATGATTAGGTCAGTTCTTTTACAGTTTCATGTTCTAATGATTATTGGTTATGGTAGTTTCGGTTTGGACACTTGCACTTTTCTGGTTTAATATTGTTGTAGCATAAATAGATGGTGAGAGGATTACGTCCCATCAAAGGACTTGCTAACACTTGTGAGTGTTGCATCTTTGGAAAGCAACACTATGATATTTTTCCAAAGGGAGTTTCATACAGAGAAAAGCAACCTCTTGAGCTAGTGCATACAGACCTTCGTGGACCTATGAGGACATAGTTGATTGGTCAAAGTCGTTACTTCCTCACTTTCATTGATGATTATAGTAGAAAGAATTGGGTTTACTTCTTGAAGCATAAATTTGAAACTTTTTCAAATTTCAAAGAGTTCAAATCCTTAATAGAGAACCAGATTGATTGTCAGATCAAGGTATTGAGGTCATATCGTGGTGGAGAATATGATTCGAAGGCATTCTATGATTACTGCAAACAACATGGAATTAGAAGACATTTTACAGCTAGATACACACAACGAAAAAATGGTGTAGGAGAGAGAAAGCACAGAACCATTATGAACACGGAAAGGATCATGTTGAAAGGAATAAACTTGTCTAATGAGTATTGGTCAGAAGCAGTTACATGTGTTGTTTATGTGATAAATAGATCACCAACGAAGAGTTTCATGAACATAGCACCAAAAGAAGCATGGTCAGGTATGTCTTGCAGCGTATCTCATCTCAGAGTTTTTCGATCTGTAGCCTATGAAAATGTGCCTAAGCAGATAAGAGGAAAATTGGATTATAAAAGTGAAAAATGCATATTTACTGGTTATACTAAGTAGTCAAAATCTTAAAAATTGTATAACCCTGTCACCAAGAAGACCATAATTAGTAGATATGTTGTGTTCAAAGAACGAGAGTCAAGGAATGCGACTATAGAAAGAACATTTGATGCACAAACACCATTGATGGAAGAGGACGATGTGGCAGAGAAGGAGAAAAAAGACTTACAAGAGAAGACACTGGCAAGGACTCCAACGTTTTCGGAGCAATATGGATCTTCAATCAGATTAACAAACCATAATTCTCCTAGCAACCAATAAGGTGATGAATCAAGCGATGCTAAGAGAAATATGAGAATTTTGAAAGATATTTATGGTGATTTAGATTCTAGTTCAAACTTTTCATTATTTTCATTCCAACCTTCTTCGTTTTAGGAAGCAATCAGAGATTAAAATTGGGTGCAAGCCATGGATGAAGAAATTGAAGCTATTAAAAATAATGATACATGGGATTTTGTTGATTTACCAAAAGATAATAACCTCATTGGTGTGAAATGGGTGTACAATACAAAGGTGAATAAGAAAGGTGAAATTGACATATTTAAAGCAAGACTTGTAGCAAAAGGATTCTCACAATAACCAGGAATAGATTTTGGAGAAATGTTTGCTTCGGTAACTAGATTGGATATTGTATGAGTAGTTCTAGCCACAACAAATCAAAACAAGAGGAAAGTATATCAGATGGATGTGAAATTGGCCTTCTTGAATGGAATTCCAGAAGAATAAATTTATGTGCAGTAGCCTCTAGGTTATGAAGTTGAAGGTAAAGAAGATAAATTTTATAAGTTGAATAAAGCGCTCTATGTATTGAAGCAAGCACCTAGAGCTTGGTATAGAAGAATCAACAGCTACATAATAAAGAATGGATTTTGCTGAAGCAACATTGAGCCTACCTTATACACAAAGATAAATGAGCATGGACATATATTGATTGTTTTCTTGTATGTTGATGACATGATTTTTACAGGTGATCTTGAGTTAGATGAATTTAAAGAAGATACGATGAAAGAATTTGAGGTGACAGATCTTGGCCTTATGAAATATTTTCTTGCCATAGAAGTTGAGCAATCTAAAAAAGGAATTTTTTTTTCCAAAATAAATATTCTAGAGATTTTCTGAAAACATTCAGGATGGATAATTGCAAACCTATCCCTACACCAATTGCAACAGGTACAAAGTTAAGCAAGGATGATGACGGATCAGATGGCAATCCAACTCTATTCAAAATATTGGTTGGAAGCGTCATGTATCTCACAGCTACAAGACTGGATATTATGCAAGGAGTGAGTTTGATTTCCAGATTTATGGAGACTCCAAAAGACACACATTGAAGAGAAAGAAAAATAATTAAGAGATACATAGCAGGAACTAGAGATTGTGGCATAATGTATTCAAGTACATAAAATAATGATTTGATTGGATACACAGATAGTGATTTTGTAGGCAGTTTGGATGATAGGAAGAGCACATTCAGTTATGTGTTACATCTTGGTTCAGGTGTGATTGCATGGGCATCTAAGAAGCAACCTATTGTGACACTATCGTCGCGGAATATGTAGTAGCAACATCAGCAACATGTCACACAGTATGGTTAAGAGGAGTATTTGATGGACTCAAGCAGAAACAACAAGGATCAACAACAATATATTGTGACAACACCTTAGCAATTGCATTATCCAAGAATAGTGTGTTTCATCAAAAGAGAAAGCACATTGATACTATATATCACTTTATTAGAGAACTTGTGAGCAATGGAGAAGTTCACTTTAAACCTTGTAAAACGTGTGATCAATTAGTGACATATTTACTAAGCCATTAGCAAAATATGTGTTTGAGTTTCACAAAAGAAACCTGGGTGTTGTAAGCCTAGCTGAGACATAAACCAACTTGCATGTTTGAGTTTCACAAAAGAAACTTGGGTGTGGTAAGCCTAGCTGAGACATAACCAGCATGCATGTTTGAGTTGTCATGAGTCATGTCTTAGTTTAGTGGTCGTAATTAACGGGGAGTGTTAAAATAGCTAATTAACTCCCACATGAAGATTTTTTTATATTTAGAGAGTTAGTTAAGTGAGCATTGAGTCAAGTCGAGTTAAGTGATATATGAATGTTTCATGTCAAGATATTTTAGGTGATTCGCTAGTTGGAAAAGGTTAAATACCCTTTATCAAGTTCATTGAAGTCAATCAAGGTTGTGTGGTCAATAGAGGAGCCACAACTCGTGTTATTGTGTGTGTGAATTATTTCTGTTATTTTGTGCATTTACTCCTCTGCCTTTTCAACAAATAGTATTGTGCAGAAGCATAGCAGATCCCGTTTAAATAGGAAAGGTAGGTATATATTAAACAACGAGTGAATAATAATTAGCATTTTGTCATATCATATATTGTTTATTCCTTTACTAATTTTGTGTCTTTTAATGTCTGACAACTCTGATTTCAATGTTTTTGACCTTTTGTGTGAGAAAGTGACAATATAAGATAGTTTGAATGGGTTTTTGTAATTCAAATATATTTGAAAAAATGTAAAATTTTGGTTGGTTTTGGAAAGCCTTTATTATGAAATATATTAGGTGCGTAGTTATTATAGGCTGGTTTTTTAAACTTGTAAGCCATGGGATTCATAGGAAAATTATTTGCATTCAATTTTAATATATAGTTGTATTTTAAATACAATAATTTTGGTATGACAAGATTTTTTTTTTCTAATTTTGTTGTCAAAGAGCATTGAGGAGAGCCATCACTAGTTTCTATCTACTAATATAAGGTAATTCATCAACACTATTCAAGAGAAGCTATAGTACCTAGAATTTTCCCACTAGTGGTTCATAAGAAAGAGGCATTCACTCCTCATAAATGCTTCTAGATCTTGAGTTGTTAACCTGTTTCTTAACAAACTTTTAACAAAAGCAAAATATTTTCAAGACAACCTATTTCTTAACAAACTTTTAACAAAAACAAAATAATTTTAATACATATTCCAAATAGCAAACAAAAAAATTGTATCTATAAAATATCACATAGTTTTTATTTGGTTATGTTTGACAAAGCCACAATTTCAAACTATAGCTAATTTATCGCCAGAATTCGGTTAGAAATTCTTCCATAAATCTTTTGAAAGTGTTTAAATCACTTTTTTTACTATAGAAAATATTCAACATTATGAAAACCCCTTAAATCACACAATATTTTAAAATTTAACAACCCTTGAATCACACAAAATTCTGAAATTTAACAACTCTAACGTAGTTTTTCAAAAACTTCCCCAACCTTTTCTAAAAATCACACACCCATTTTTATTGTTTTCTGTATGAAAGCTTGACCTGTTTAGACTATTTTTATAAAAAAGAAACGCAATATACCCATCATTAATTATGTCGATAGGCATTTTATTGTGGGAGTTTTAGTTTGTGACATTGTTGATATTCGTTGTCCTCAACAGCTGTCACGCAATCTCAATAGTGTCACTGCCAGTTGACCAGTTGACCATTTCTCTCAAGCATGATCTGGGAAACGTTTTGTGGAATTAAGTTGTTGCAGCGGGCGGGGAAGGTGTCTCCTATGACAGTGAGGAAGGTGTTTCGTATGACAGAGGGATTGACCATTTTGATGTTGTAGATTTAAATAATTGCAGTTTAAGTGGTGCCCTTCATCTCGCACACTCAATTGATGTTCTAGTGCATAGATATATATGCAAACTACAAGCTTAACTCTCTGTGAACATTTTGGGCAATGCTATTGAGTCTCAGACCACAGAATTAATGCAGATGGCATTGAAGGAGAAACCCCTTTCATAAATATATGAAAGGATTTGTTTTTGACAGTTGAGCAGAGCCAGTTCAAAGCAAGTGGCAATGGAAACTTCGAATCCATTTGATCTGCTCGGCGATGATGACATTGGCGATGTCTCGTAGCTCATCTTCGTCCCTTAGGAGAAGCCAACGGTTAAAAAGGTTGCTCAGCCTGCTCAAACGACACTGGCCAAGCTGCCATCCAAACCTCTACCACCGGCCCAAGTTGTGAAAGAGTCAAGAAATGGACTGGGAAGAGGAGGTTGAGGGGAGCGGGAAGGAGACCGCAATCAAGATGTGGGCTATAGTAATCGTGGCCATGACAACTACAATGGTGACCGTTTTAATCGAAATGGTTATAATAATGATAATGACACCAATGGATATTCAGGTAGTGGTTATGGTGGTGGTTTCTACCAACACAGGGACGATGGATCTGCTTGCCAAGAAAATGGAGAATTTGGTCGTTCATCTAAAAGAGGACGAGGATATGGAAGGGGTCGTGGCCGTGGTGGTCATGTAGGATATGGAAATGATGCTGGTGATGAAACTCAGAGGCTTCAGAGGCAGTATGAACGTCAGAGTGGTACTCGATGAGGCTATGACGTTAAGAGAGAAGGGGTTGGTCAAGGAAATTGGGGCACTCCCACATATCAGGGATTCACAGAGGAACCTAAAGAGCTAAGTCGTGCAGAGGAAGAGAAGACTGTGACCCCTGAGAAACATGAATACTAGAAACCCAGTGAAGATCCCAATCAAGAAATCCCTGCACCAGAGTCTAAAGAGAAGAAAGAGGAGGAAGAGGAAAAGAAGATGACTCATGATGAGTATGAGAAAGTGTTGGAAAAGAAACAAAAATCTTTGATGGCAATAAAGTTAGAGGAAAGAAGGGTTGATGCAAAGAAATTGAGTGTATGCAACAAATATTGGTCAAGAAAAATAGTGATGATGTATTTATAAAGTTGGGAAGTTGCTAGACGAAGAGATGCAGAAAAAGAGGAAAGAATCATAAAGTCTATAAGCATCAACGAATTTCTAAAGCCTGTGGAAGGGGAAAAATACTATTTTTCAGGTGACAGAGGTCGGGGTCAGGGTCGTGGTCATGGTGACCGTGGAGGTTCTTTTACAGGTGGTTATAATGGTGGTAATGTTGCCCAATCTACGCATGGGATTGAGGATTCGGGTTAGTTCCCCAGTTTAGCATGGAAATGCACATTTTATAATTTCAGTTTATGTGGTGCCCTCCGTCTCGTAGAGCTGGTTGCATTAAGGAGTTTAGATAATTTAAAGGTTGCCTTCAATAATTTTACATTGTAGCAGGAGCTGGGACTGTTGAAAACTAAGAAATCTCTTAACCTGTCCACATTGGGATTTGTTAGCACCGTTCATGCTCAACTTTCCTTCCTCCTAAATCTTAGGACATTGAACACCTTCATCTTCACGAAATCAATCTATCAACAACGTCCAACTCATGGGGATTAGATTGAAGAAATAAATTCTGAGATTTATTTATGCGTGTGAGGGGGAATGTGATTGTTTTGGGGTAGTTTTTATAGTGCTTATTGAATATTTATGTACAGAGTGGGAGCTCCTGAAGAAGTATTGGTGTGTGTAAATAGATATGAAGCCAATGGAGTCGAAAATGGATTAATATAAGATCATGGAGTAAATTGGTAGAGGATCATTAGGTGCTGCTATCTTAGTTTATCTTTGTTATTCACAAGGAATAACTTAAAAAGTAAGAACTTTTCCATGGCTTTTAGGCTTTTCTTTTAATTGATAAATTTGTTATAAATAAAATGCTAGTCAAGTTTTTTGGATTCCAAAGTGCATTGAGTCCTTATAAAATTCAAATTTAAAGATCTTCTAATGTATGGAATGTGTGATATTTCAGGGTGCTATCTCTGCATTGTAACTTCATATTGTGAAGGGGGAGACATGTGAGTGTCAGTATAATTCATATATACACATATATATAACATAAAAAAATTAATTGTTTATTTATGTACATTTTAAGTGTATTTAAATTGTTGAATGATTCATTGACAATGTTGCAATTAACACTGTTCTAGTTCTGAATTAATTAGTCAATACATCTACACTCACCATTTATCTATACTTATAGTTCTGAATTAATTAGCTAATACATCTACACTCACCATTTATCTATACTTATGACATATCTTTACACTCTTTTTAGTGCAAATGCTAGTTTATGATATTTAATATTGAAAAGTAAGCCCAGCAAATTGATCACGAACACAACATATCCAGTCACAATCAACTTTAATGCACGGGGCAGTTGGGAGTTGAGCGCAAGCATTATCTCAAGGGATTTTTTTGTTGTTTGAAAATTCCAAAGAATTCGTACCATCTTACGACAATTTCACAAGTTAGAAGAAATCCGTAAAACCAATCATGAGATTCCATTATAATTTCTAACGGTCAGATGAAGTAGGCGAGGGCAATGCGTGGAAGGAGACTCGCAGACAACAGATGAGCGAAGAGAAGCAGGAACAACACTTCCACACTCCTTCACTGCCAATTTCCACGATCTTTCTGTTTACCTTCCTTGTTTGCTTGCAATTCCTTTATCTGCAAGTTATTCACTCCAATTTCAGCATTCAAACCATTTGCATTCAATTCAGAAGCCCCGAATTAAACTGTCGCCCACACGTTTTCTCTTCGATATAGTTGGAGTCCCTTTTCGATTAGGTATTGCTTGTGCGAATTGCTTGCAGTATCAGTCCACTGGTTTATTGAATTATACTGTGGAGAAAGAAAGCTTAGTATTGAAGTTGGAGTAGAGATTGCATTATCAAGTGTACTGGTTTATTGAATTATACTTTGTGGAAACAAGGGAAGCTTAGCATATAAGATGGAGCAGAGATTACAGCATGACCGCAGTGGATATATTGTATCCCACCTCCCAAGCCATGGAGCTGTTAAAGGGAACAGAGCACCCAGTTGAGAGTTCGAAATACTTTTGCAAGATTTGCAGCAAGATATTCGTCTTCGGAAGAGCTATTGGCGGTCACATGACAGCCCACATCCCTGCCTGCATGGCTGCTGACAAATTCATTGAATCTGAATTTCGGAAGAGCAAGAGGCCCAGAGTTTCGGATGACAGATCAATAGAGAAGAAAGATGATGAAGCAGGATTGGACGGTAATGGGAAAAATATAATGTTTGCTCTGCGAAGGAATCCCAAGCGTGAGACCCAAGACGAAGAATCAGATAAAAATGAGACCCAAGACGAAGAAGAAAAAAGAGGAGACATTGATACTGAGATTGAGATGGAGATTGATCTCCCCAGTGGGAATTTAAAGAGGTTTGATAAGTGGGTGAAGAAAAAGAGATTCAAAACACCCAGGTATGCACTCCAATGTAACCTACATGCACAGTTTGTTTCAGTAACCAATAGTGAAGAAGAGGACATGGCCCTGTGTCTTGTAATGCTTGCAAGTGGAGTAAACACTGGTCAAAACCCACAATTGCAAGTTGGGGCTACAGATCTTGAATCAGTTTACCTCGAGCTTCCAACTATTGTTTCCCAGCTTCCAAAATCCATCAGCAAGAAGGTCAGACATAAGAAAAATAATAAAGATGCCACACTTTATGATGATGATGAGGCTAAGAAGGGCAGGTACAAGTGCACCACCTGCAGCAAGGTTTTTCATTCCTATGTTAAGTTCAAGGGTTGTTTTACACAGATAGAGGATGAGAATGAGAGCCTAGAAGAAGAAGCTCAGTACTGGATCGGGTTCTCAGCTGCCTGGAAATTTCCACAAGCCTCCTCCAAAGGAGAGGACTAAGGATTCTGGTGCCAAAGCCAGAGATGGAACGAGGACAATTGAGCCTGCTGAAATTAGGAAGACTCAAAGGGTCCATGAATGCTCAATCTGTAACAGGGGTTTTGCTTCGGTCAAGTTTTGGGTGGCCACAAGAGATGCCATTGGGGTACCGGAGCTTCAGATACTATCACTACTACTTGTGCCAAGGAGACCCCTATGCAGCAGCAGATGCCTGGAAGGATGGAACTGTTGGACCTAAACTTGCCTGCCCCTTTTGATGATGATTCTGAAGCTGGAAATCTCAATAATTTGGATGGGAATGCAGTGGATTCTCATGGAACTTCCCATGCCCAAACCCACATCACTCATTCCTTGCTATTTTCGTTGATGGGCAACCACCTGAAACAAGGGTTGTTATTGTACAGTATTGATAGCCATTTAAGTAAAGATGATGAAGCAGATAGTCAGGTAGGAAAGGATATTGGATTTGGTAGAGGGTGTGATTCAGAATCCTTACTGAGGGCACAATCATGGTTGCAATTGTAAGGCACACAATTCTCTGCAGTTGACTCATTGATCTACACGCACGCCATGATGTAAGCACTGAACTTTCATTCAGTATCGCATTAATGCTTGGTGGGTATTACAACAACGAGATCGTGCAACGTTGAAAATCTTTTACAAATATAATATAACTTTCGGATTCAAATGAGTGAGTGCACACTGCAAAGTCGCGCCATATCAAGTTTAATTTAACCACTGTTTCGTACCTAGCCAGTATCAATTAGTGAAAAGCTGGTTGATAATATTGTTTAAAATATGTTTTTGTTGTGAACAAATTAACAAATTATAGGCATTTATTTTCTATAGAATATTTTAAATATTTATAATAATATATAAATAAAAATATGAAGTTTATCTCTAAAGTAGTTATATATATTTTTAAAATAGTTTTGATTAATTAAAAATTTTCATGTAAACAAATGTCACATGATGTGACTTATGATTTCTTGAGCATATGGTACATGATTGTATAGATATACCAATCATTAATTTATATAGATATAATAGTTTTCAAAGTTTTTTAATATATGAAAACCAAATTTATAAAATTGTTTTTTTCAATATTATATAGAAAAACATTAAAATATTTGAAGTATATGATTTATTTTTTGCTTTTAATTGTTTTATGTATATTTTTTGTTATTATTATTCTTTTTAAATGTTATTTCTCAACTCTATTCCAAACATTCAAAAAATAAAAAATAATACATATGCACAAAAAAAACTCCAACTTGAGCTCAATCCCTAGTGTCAACTAGTGCAATTACTCTCTGTGTACTTCAAACATCTTGTGAAAGAATTTCCCTCTCACATTCTCAAAACTACTCATGGGATTATTCCTTTGAAATCCTATCTTTGTATTCCCAATAGTCGTGTCACGTGGCACTCTATACTTCTTCAACACTAGCATTAAATAGCTCCTTTCTAAGAGTTTAGATTAACTCTATCTTGATACCATTTCAGGATAAATAATGTGAGGAAGATAAATATATATGCAATGTTATGAACAATATGTCATTGTTCATCAATACTATGTGACCAAAAACCACATACTATAAATCTAACAACTTTGAGTGGATGATCTAGTCAAGTTTACCTGACACATTAAGACATTATTCATGAAATTATTAAATAGAAAATCTATTTTATAGTAATCAATGATAATTAGTGAGAATATTGTTGAATATATATATGACTTACCATTTGTTAAAAATGAGACATTATAAATAATTTGCAAAAACTAAAAATATATTGAGTTTTCTAATACTGTAATAGTAATGCACAAAGAGGGGGCGAGGGTCATTTTAAGATAAATGCATTATCTTATTACATAATAATTTATAAAACTAGTACAACCACATTAAAAATATAAATGTGGTTGATAAGACTTCATAAATATAACTAAAAAAAATTACTGCAATACTAATAATGCGTTACTAATGCACACATTTACCTCATTAACCATGTATAAAAAGTTTATGGGTTAACTTGAAAAAAAAGAAATTACACATCTTATTATAAAATGGACCATTTTTCTAAATAAGATTTTCTTATATATAAATTAATGTTATAAATAATAATGAAGAACTTATCATGGAGGAACTTATTAGAATTGGAATAATCTCAAATCTCTAGGAAATTGGTGGAAAGAATCTAATTTTTTTAATTTATTAAAAGTAATGGACCATTTTGCTAAATAAAATGTTCTTATATATAAATGAATGCTATAAAAATAATTATGAAATTATCATGGAAGAACTTATTAGAATTGGAATAATCTCAAATCCTTAGGAAACTGGGGGCAGGGAGATGCCACATGAATCTAATTTTTAAAATTTATTAAAATTCAATGCAACCTAACAAGCTCTTTAACACACTACAGTCGTTGATAAACATTTAGACCAAGTATATGCTGAGCATATTCTGTCGTTGATAAACATTTAGACTAAGCATATGCTGAGCATATTCCCTTGAGAATCAATCTAGGCCCTCAATTAAAAATTTAAAATAAAAAGGTCAACAGATCCTCATCTACCTTAAGTTGGAATAAGAAGCCTTCGAAAAAAATATCATAATTGTATATTTATTTAAGAGTTAAATAAATTGGACAAAATGTCTTATAATGAACTAGATGTAATACTTTTCTAAAACATATAAGAGGGTTATTTATGTAAAAATAAACTCTACATATTAATTATTTTTATAATAATAATCACAATCCAATAGTATAAATGTAGGTATCACATATTGATTATATGGAGCTTGGGCTTGTAGGCAGATTAGTAAAGCCACCCTCATCGAGTTTAAGTCCAAGTGTTGGTAGATGGTCTTCTTACACCACTAGGGTTTTTCAACAAGGTGGTTGGATCCTAGTGCAGTAAGAGAACCTTAGATTCTTTGAAAGGTACAACCTTCTAGTGGTAGAAAATGGGTCATTACTAATTGTTCAAAGGACTTGTACAAAAGAAATTATGGACGTTGAACCTCTAAATGGAAACAACAAAATTGTTGACTTGATCCATACAATGGTATCAAAACGAGAGCTTCAACCCTAAAAACCCATAATTTAGGGCTAAAAATACCAAAATCAACTCTTGAGTTAATAAGTGATATTGTGAGAATCACCCTATTTTTTCAAGATCAAGATTTCAACATTCTTCAACATAACCTTAAATCCCTATAAAGTTTGAATCCAAAGGTGGTGCTCCTAACATCACTCTTTCTATTTTTGAGGTTGAAGTTACAAATTATTTGAAATTATGGCTTTTAAAATGGATACCATTTCAAACAAGAAAATTAAAATCAACCCTCATAACGAATATTGGTGCTAGCAATAATACTTTATTTTTAGGGAGTAACATCTTTAACCCTTGGAAAATGGGTTGGTGGGAGGGAGGGGGTTAGGGGTAATTCTAGGAACCACAAATGGGCCACAATACTTAGCATTTTATTGCTTGTATTTTTATAAAGTCATTAAAAAAATTTATTTGTTATTTTTTTTTTTTCACTTTTCCTAATTTATTGTTCATACATCACTCAAGTATAGATCACGTTGTGACATTTAAGATAATTGTGTCACGATAATAAAAAAAATCCTTTATGTTGATTCATTAACTTAAAAAAAAATATGACATAATGTCCAAGACAAACCTTTGGAATATGTTAGAAGAGTAAAATTCCTTTCGAGTTGAGAAATATTCTAGGAAGGTTGTACAAAAATGTTATTTCCAGGTTTATAAACATTAAGGAGTCATAGCATGGACCCGGTTTACACTGTTTGGAAAGGGAGTGCATGTTTAGGTGAAAAATGTTGAGAATTTGGAAGGGCATAATCTCATTCAATTCTCTACTGGATAATTACTTGTGAACTTATTTCTCTTACTTAGATATTCTCTTTATTAGCTTATTATGTATTTCATAAAGTCAATTATCAAAACAAAAGAGACACGAGTTTTAGGCTCTTCAAGCCAGGGCCAAAACCTCTCACTCTTGGAGAGGAAAACCCACAAGTAATTCTTCTTATAGACTTTTAGTTGATAAGTACCATTACCATGACACAAACCCTTGACCCTTCTATGCCTCCAAGACCTTGTCACTGCTATTTTCTTGGCTACTTATGTTGATCTACTTTTCTACACCATTCTGCACCAATACTAGAGAACACAGTCTCTAACTCATGTTCTTATTTTGATAGACTGAACTCGGCCTTCCAATCACTATGCAATACTTCACTAAAATGCCTCCTCTCCTCACACTAAGTTACATTATTTTACTTCCTGCAATTACTCTCAGCCTTCCTGAAGTGACTTTGATGTCTTTTGACCCAAAAACAGAGAGCCCTTTATCACTATTATATTCATTCTTGCCTTTGTTGTATAACCTTTTACGAAATAGGAAGTATCATCAATTTAGAGGCTAGTACTACCTCTCCTCTGAATTGATGACAATCTTCTCTCCTCAGTGCAGTTCGGATTCATATTACAGACTTAGACTCAAATGTAGATTCCTAATCCTTTGTTATCGTCTTTTCTTCGCTGGGGTATCTCTTCTTTTATGCACCAATACGCCTTCTCTCCATTGCATATATATCTCCTGCAATACCATAGATCTGCCCTATTTTCTGTCTGAAATATTCAGATATATCTAAACTCTATTGTTGTGATTTATGTGAAGTTTACTTTTTTATTTATAGTTGTTCGTCCCTGTAATTAGTCGACCTATGAGTGAACTAGTGTGACATATTTTTGAGCCGACCTTTCGAGCATCTTTAAGCCGAATTTACAAGGAGTATCTCCAGCATCTTCGAGCTGCCTTCAAGGGGTACTTTTGGCCAGGTGTTGGAGCATACAAATTGTCTTTACCAATGTAACAAAAATTCATATACATGGCTCTAAATAACAAGATGATAAGTCCATAAAATACATCAAGAAGAAGTCTTTGACCCCTAATAAAAATTTTGTGCTCATGAAACCCATGAGGCAAGCATTGCAAAAATACGTTTTATTATATTTGTCCCCTTCATTACATAAATTCATAATTAAATATTCATTATGAAGACCAAACCTAGTTACACTTTCTAACACTAAAAAAAAAAATTAGTTGAATCTGATTCCGGATGAGGGAGATATCACAAATTTAAAATCAACAGTGTCACATAAAGTTTTCTGACGACAATTCATGGACGACGACTCTCCTATCATTTTTTTGCAATTTTTAGTGAAAAATTTCAGATAAATGATTATAGATGTGAGATCCCTTGAAAAATTACCTTATTTCAAAATAAAAAATTGGTGTGAATCAAATTCCGAACGAGGGAGTTATCGCTGATTTAAAAACAACTACTTTTCAGAAATTTTGTGATGGCAGGACAGTTGCAGCGCGAATGTGACTTTCTAGATTCTCTAGATAACGATTTCAAACACATGGGAAGATGCATAATGATCAATATATTTCAAAAAATGGGTTATAATAAATATTCTAAGTTTTATTGATCGAGTTATGCCCATTTTAAATACGAAGTATCATTCAAAGTAGGTTCCCTTTGGAGACGTGCCTTCCCACCCCACTTTAATAGGTACTTGCTTCACATTCATGAGTTTCAACATAACAACGTTCGGGTTGGATTATTTGGAGACCTACACTCCCACCCCAGGCTAGTTAGGCACCTACTACTTCATCAACAATCAACATAACAGTTATGGGTTAACCACAAAAAATTCTTCTGATCGAAGTCCATTACCTAGGCCACACATTGTTAGTATCACAATTGGTCACACGCATTACATGGTATCTCTATCCTCGAATCTTCATTTTTCATGGTTCTGGGTTATCAACAAACCCACACTTCATCGAAGTCTATTTTCTAGGTCACACACTGTTAGCATCATAGTTGGTCACAAGCATTATAGGCTATCTCTATCCTCAGATCTTCGTTTGTCATGGTTATGGGACATCCACAAACCCACACTTCATCGAAGTCCATTTGATAGGCCGCACACTATCAATACCATAGTTGGTCGCAAACATTATAGGGTATCTCTATCCTTGGAAATTTTTTCATCACGGTTATGGGTTAACCACACAAAACCCTTCTCTTCAATGACTCTTCATATTCAACAAAGGCTTCTCAGGAGGAAAATTCACGCAATGGGGACCAATGCTTCTTAAGGATGGAGGAATGATCTGAATGCAAAATGGCCTACACCCATGGTATTCATCCACCCATGGTATTTATCCGCCCATGGAATTGTAAGTGACATCTATCCATGGTATTCATCCATAGATGGAATTTACCCATAATATTGTAAATGGAATCCACCCATGGTATTTATTAACCCATGGTATTGTAAGTGACATATGTCTATGGTATTTATTCACCCATAGTATTCATTCACCCATGGTATTTACCCACACATGGAATTTACCTGTGGTATTGTAACTAAAATATTTTATAAGTAACAAGTTGCATCTTATAAAAGGACAGATTTTCCACCACAATGTATCTTCTAATGTTATTATCTGTTTTAAATAAAAATTACTTTGTGGCTTTATTTACTATGTGTTCTATCTTTTTGCTGGCATTTCAATTTTTTATATCTTGGGGGCCTCCGCCCCAAGATCCATTTCATTTTTTTCGATATTGGGGGTCATCCCCCAAGATTCAGATCAAGTATTCATACTGGTACATGGTTACTTTCAATATGAAGAATCTCATAAGAAGAATAAGATTGGTAATCACATATTTATACCACCATATCAACCAACATTTTCATAGTGCAAGCCCCTAAATAACAAATCCATATCTTAACGATACAATGAGCTACAATGATGGCGAGACCAATGAATTATAAACACCATCATCATTATCTCTACAAGGTACATACTCCACCCGGGTGTTCACAAAGTATGACATTATTGGAATATTCTTATCTTGGGTAGCTAATCCTCAAAGAATATCGGTCCACAACTACTCTTATCTTGAATGTTCTATCACATTATCAAAGATTATCAAATTCCATATGATTACCCAATCCTCCATTCTATCTTCCCAGGTGAATATTAGAATGATGTTTCTATCTCTCCCTCTCAAATAGGGAGGAAATATTCCACAAAGGAATGTACCCATTTCTATACAAGGAATGTACTTAAACTCATTCTTAGGAATTACCAAGTTTCTTCCAAGTAAGAAAATTACCATGAGGCTCCCTCTTAACCACAGACCTGCAGAAGCAATGGGGAGACACCAAACTGCTCATGACGAATTCCTCCCTTTGATGTCATGAATTTCTTCGATATTGAGGAGTCTTCAACTTTGGGATAGCTTCATAGGGCACAGATCATCCATCACTTTCATCCATGATTCATGTCATCTATCTTAAAATGATTCACCAGTATTTCTCATCTGGTCCATCTTCATGCCATGTTTCTTTCCTTCGAACCATATTTCTTCCAAGGATCCTTCATTCTTCCATATGGTTGGCAGCCCTGCATAAAATTATCCATATATACATATACATCTAAACATTTAAACAAAATCTACCTCAGTGATGATCTTACATCATGACATCTTCTTGTAGGCATCGACATCCTTCATACAGATTAACACATCTCCTAAATATATGTATTATCAAGGGTCTTCATATTTACCGGACTTCTATCAGAGTCTACATATCTTCCTAGTAGATCTCTCAGTCAAGTATTCATGGCTTTCAGATGATAACTGCCTCTTATCATGTTTTCACTTTACAATCTCTTCCACATAGTTTTACTTCATTCCCAAGAACTTCTAGTATGCAGTTCCTTGCTTGTAGACAACCACCTCATATTTTGTATGATGAATTATTATGTTGATTTCATATGTTATTGGAAACCTCTGTATCAGAAGAGATTATCATTTCTTTTATCATACTTCTAAATATATAAGTTCATTACCTACAACCATATGGCATGAATTCATATCATCTAGTGTCAGCATATAAATATGCGTACCTCATCCTTTTCCTTTTGTGTCATCTTGCAACAGTTTTCCCTAGAATGAAGAATTTCATTCCCTTGACGTGCTTCATCAATATGTCATCATATCCTAATCTCATAATTCTGCAAGATAGAATTTTTGATGAAACCTTTTTCTTTCTTTCTAACCAGTGAATCCAAAGAGAACTCCATTAGAAAATCCAGCACTTCTGTCCATAATGATTACTGAATGATGACCCTTGCTCTACATAACTGACTTTTATAAATGTTATTATCATTGAGGTTCCCAGGAGCCACTTCTTTCATAGCATAGTTGTATTGTGGACATCCTCCTATGATAAGTGATCCTTCTATGCTTCTATCATGATGCCATTTCTAGAGTGATGCATTAATGTACAATGCTTCCTAACATACTATTTTACAACTGACAGAAGCCTCTTAAAGAGTAAGATGATCTCAATCATAGAAGAGATCTTTCACTTCTCCTTTCTTAGATTTATTTGCATCAGGTTCTCCCCTTTATTCTGTGACATGGGCTTCTTCCTTTTTCCTCTTTTCCTTTATAGATTTAGGACAATCCCTTTTATATGCCCAAGTTCATTACATCCAAAGCATCATACTTTGTCCATATTTCTCCTTTTATTCTGAGGACCAGATTTAACAAATTTTCCTTTCTTCCTAGACATGGGTGCAAAGGCTTGATTTTCTTCACTTGGTCTTGTATCAATTTTAGCTTTCAATCATGTTTCCTCTATTTTACATATAGACCACAGATATTGGAATGGTGTTGCCTCTTTCTTCCCATATATTCTTGAAGTGAAGTTTCCCCATTCTTCTGGTAGAGCATTCAACACCACTATATTCATTTCACTATCAGACATTACTTCTCCCAATTCCTACAGCTGGTCTAGTATTTCAGAAATCCCGATAAAATATGAAGTGATTCCTTCCTCTCTTGAAAATTTCAACATGTATAAGATATTACTTCTCTATCAATACCTACGGAGAACAACTCCACCAATTTTTCATATATTTCTTTAAAGTAGTTTCTAGTTTTGATATGTAGGGAATGAATGAGTCCTTAATGGATTCTATGAGAATCCTCTAGGATCTTATTTATCCCTTCATGCACTTGGCACAAGTTGGAGAATCTTATTTTGAAGGTTGAGCTGCAGTTCCTTTGAAGTAGATCATGACTTCATGTTTTCTATTGATGACCTAGCCAATTTGTTGCTTTCTTTGTAGAAAGTCATTTTAACAAATTCAAATGAGGTCATAGAAATACTTACACAATTGTGTATATTGATTTCTTCCTTTTATCAGCTTCCTTGATGATGATGATGAATATGATGGCAGGAACTCCCTCTTATATTAATTCCTTCAAAGGAGGTATGTGATCTTGAATCCTTGATGATCAAGGATGACTTGATGATTACTTCAGAATGATGATGTCTTCAATAGTGTTGGATGGTGTCTTTAGCAAAAATTATGGCTATATGACATGTCTTCCAACAATGTTGATTAGGCTTCAATATCAAGAATCTTTGATGGCAAAGATTACCTCCTTTAGGTGTAGGTCCTTTGAATAAGTTTGAAGGTCTTCTTGAGATGGATTGAAGGTTTCCTTGAAAACTTCTTTGAATCTTAAATTCAGACTTTGACTTTTGCTTTGATGCTTTCTAGAAAAATGATTCTTGATTTTTTATCCTTGAGTGTCTTCTTTTCAAATAGCCCTTTGTCTTCAACACCTTAGCTTTGATACCATCTTGAGGATTTGGAAGGGCATAGTTTAATTCAATTCTCTACTTGATAACTAATTGTGAACTTATTTCTCTTACTTATCTCTTCTCTTTAGTAGATTATTATGTTTTTCATCAAGTAAATTATCAAAACACAAAGAGACACCAATTTTAGGCTCTTTAAGCTAGAGCCAAAACCTTTCCCTCTTGGAAAGGAAAACCCACAAGTAATTATTATTATAGACTTTCATTTAACAAGTACCATGACCATGACACAAACCCTTAACCCTTTTATGCCTCCAAGACCTTGTCACTGCTCTTTCCTTGGCTCCTCATGTTGATCTCATTTTTTGCATCGTTCTGCACAAATACTAGAGAACTCGGTCTCTAAATGATGTTATTATTTTGATGGACTGAACTCGACCTTCCAATCATTGTGAAATACATCACCGAGTTGCCTCCTCTCCTCACACTAAGTTATAGTACTGTAATTCCTGCAATTACTCTTGAACTTCCTGAAGTGACTATGATGTCTTTTAACCCATAAACAAAGATATCTTTATCACCATTCTATTCTTTCTTTCCTTTGTTGTATACCGTTTTACGAAATAGTAAGTATCATTAATTCAAAGGCTAGCACTACCTCTCCTATGAATTGATGACAATATTCTCTCCTCACTTCAATTTGGATTCATATTACAGACTTAGACTCAAATACAAAATCCTAATCCTTTGTTGTACATCTTATTTTCTTCGTTGGGGTATATTTTCTTTTATGCACCAATACACCTTGTCTCCATCACTTATGTCTCCTGCAATACCACATATCTGTCCTATTTTCTGTTTGAAATCTTCAGATATGTTTGAACTCTATTGTTGTGATTTATGTGAAGTTTACTTGGATATTTATTCGTCCCTGTAATTATCTGACCTATCAGTGAACTGTTGTGACATATTTTTGGGCCGACCTTTCCAACATCTTCAAGCCGAATTTACAAGGAGTATCTCCAGCATATTTGAGTTGCATTCAAGGAGTAATTTTGACCAAGTCTTGGAGCATACAAATTGTTTTTACAAGTGTAACAACACTTCATATACATGACTCTAAATAACAAGATTACAAATCCCTAAAATACATTAAGAAGAAGTTTTTGACCTATAATAAAAATTCCTTGATCACGAAACCAATGAGGAAAACATTACAAAAATACACTTTATTATATTTGTCCTCTTCATTACATAAATTCATAGTTACATAGTCATTATGAAGAATGAACCTAGTTACACTTTACAAGAAAAAAAAGACGACTTGATCGAGCATTGTAAGCGCTCAATTGTTGGAATCACTATTGCAGTTAGACCAAAACCCACAGGCATTAGTCTCTGCTACAATCGCCAGAGTTCGGATCCAAGAGAGGCGGTTAGTCCATGTTGTGAAACACATGGGGAGCATTGAACCCAATGTCCAACAATCTCCCCCCCAACGCGAGCCAGGTGATTTTCGAACTTGAGACCTATCGCTCTGATTCCACTTGTTGGAATCATGATTTCCATTAGACCAAAACCCGCAGGTGTTAGTCTCTGCTACAATCGCCAGAGTTAGGATCCATGAGAGGCGGTTATTCCATGTCAATTGAGCTCCTGTGTAACCCCAGGTTAAGGCTTGAAATGTACACAAAAAATAAAGTATACACAACGCTTTTTTTTTTTAAATACCACTATCTTTGTTTACAAGTCATCTTCAAAAGGGTACTCTTGGTTTTTCAATTTATTTAAATAGTTGAAAAAAACTTATGTGAATGCATGTTTCTGCAAAATGAAATTGAAATATTACTTCACCAACTTTGAAAAAAAAAAAATTGCATAAAAATATAAAATTTTAATATGAAAAACTTAGCTCTCTCCATGTAGATCATGCTTTCACACACACACACACACACATTTTAGACTAATTTATGCTATGTGAACACATGCATACCTCTTAAGATGTGTGAACATTTGCAAGGAAAAACATTTCATTTAATGGAAAATTGACATATTATACGACACTAAATATTTTTGCAAAAAATATCATTAGGAAAAAAATATAATTCTCCACAATTTGTCTTTTTACTCTAAATCAAAATTCAGAGTGCTAATATGAAATTTAAGGGCTTCAATTCAATAAAGGAAGAAAAAAATGAAATTTCATCACCACATTTCACCCAAAAGTATAACCCATATTCATGCATTCACCCTAAGGTGATGGCTAGGATAAATAAATTGCAATATAAGAGTTAAGCAAGGTTGTCCCTGCCCCCAACCCTTTTTAGCATATACATTGACATGTTAAAATATTGTTTGGAAGAAGAAGGATGTGTCATTCCAAATCTCATTGTTATATCCATCATCCTTCTTCTTTACTCTACTGGTATTGTTCATATAACAATGATTCCCTATGGTCTTAACAAACATTGACTAAAAAACCACAAGGATTTCTAATCTAGTATGGGTATGGTTGTTAATACTAAAAAAAAGGGATTGTTATGATAATTAAATCCAAAGAGATATTTTATGTTAAAATTACCTCAAAGTCCATTTAAAACCACCTATGGCTCAACAAGGGTGGCATCAATATGCCAAGTCTTGGATAAATCATTGAGGAATAAATGAAGAAGGCACTTTGCATAATAACTATAATATTAAAAGTAGTTTTCCATCTAAATTTAAGGATTGATTGTGGTGCAATATAATAATTAGAGAATAAAAGAAAATTAAGATATTGTAAGGAGGTCATCAACCTTTTTCTAGAAGATCAAAAGTATCTCTATGTTTTGACTGGTGTAAAAAGGAAAACTAGTACCGCCAAAATAAGTACAAACTCTCATGGGCTCCATAATGAAACAAGTGATTAGGAAATTTCAAAATATTGGGTTAAGAGAATTTATAATCTTTGTGACACTAACAGGGTTGAAGATGAAAAATGATTTCTCTTAAGATGTCTTGCGTACACCTACATCATATTGCAATTCCAAAGTATTTATTACAATACCGACCTTTCTGATATTTTAACTTGGAATAACTATGGTGATGTAGGAACACTTCTCTTAAAGATTTTTGAGCGCAAAAATAAAATTCTAAAGAAAACCAAGTAATCCGTAGCCACCTTTCTTAAGATTCGATAAACCAAAGTTGGTGTTAGTGGACATTTACCATCATCATCATCATCATCATCATATCCAAGCTAGACACAAAATTTTTGTATAAGACTCCTTTATTTGTGGGATAAGGGACTCATTTCTATGTAGTGATTTGATTGCTAAAGTATATGGAGGTGTACATACTCTACCCCTATTTGGAATTGAAAATTTTGTTTTAGGGTTTTTATCCATATATGTTTTCCCTTCTAATTATTTTTTATTTATTTTTTATGATTTTGTTTGCAATGGTGTTAGATGTTTTAGGATATGGTTTCAAATGCATTACAATTTTAAGCATGAAACAAAAGGAAAATGTGCTCCTTATCACACTATATTTTACTTTGGAAGGTGATTTTGAAGTTTCATTTCATAATGATATGAGTTGTTAAGGCCATTTTTTCAAAAAATTTATATAGTTACCCACCCAACCACCCCCAGCAAAAAAGAAGAAGGGAGTATTATGACTAGCACATTTTTTCATTTCGAGGGTCAATTTTAAGGCTTTTTTTTGAAATGGTACTATTTTTCGAAGCTACAATTTCAACAAGTTTTAATTTTAATCCTAAAAGAAGGTGATGCTATGAGTACCATTTTTTGATTTGAAAGTCAAACCAGTTATAACTTTAACCTTAAAAAAAGGTCATGCTAGGAGCACCACTTTTTAATTTGGAGGCCAATTTTAAGTTTTTTAACAACCTTATAAATCATTAATCATTGTTGCAAAATTTTGTAATCTTAATACCAAATGAAGAGAATGATATTGGTGGCACCACCTTTTGAAATAGGAATAAAAATTACCACTAAATGTGACCTCTACAACAAAAAAAAAAAAAATAGAAAATTTTCATAAAATTAGTAATTATGTTAAATATAAGTAAATATCGAAAATAAAAATAAAATAAATAAAACAATATCACATATTAATTCATACCGCATATAGAATTTAATGATTCTAAAATAGTATAGCATAAGTAAAAGTTAATAATTCTAACATAGTTCAGCTTTAAATTTTAATAAAAGAACAAGAAAATATATCACATACATGGGAAACTATCAACCTTACATAAATTCATTAATCATTGGCTTGATTAATGTTTCTAGTCATGAATAGTCAACACAAAAAAAAAACTTTAAAATTAATGTGCTTTAAATTTTTCTACATATAAATTTTGAGAGTTGCAAAGTTACTACTGAACATTTCCTTCATATTACGAGTGTTTTCTTTTATAAAACCACTAACATAGGGGCCATTCACCTTCTCTAAGCATATTTCTTTAACTCTCGATATGAAGAAAATAAATAGAACGTTACTCATACACATACTCGTGTGCATACGTAGCAAATGTCTATAAATTAGTACTTCAACATCATATTCTAAGTGGTTATGGTTTTATCCTCATAAGATAATTTTTATTTAATATTTTATAAATATACATTATTTTGATAAATTTAATATTATATTTTAATTTATTTAATAAATACCTTTTAATATTGCTGATTTCATGTTATATATTATTTTTCCAAATTTCCACACAGAGGAAATATATGATGTAAAGTATGTATTATTTATAAGTGAAAAATTTGAAAAAAAATAGTTCAAGGTTTGAATAGAAGGCAAAAACCTTTCAAATATTTTTTTACATTTTTTTTTAATTAATGGCCTAAAGTAAAATTTGGTTTATTGCACATCAAAAGAGGTAAGAAGGAAATTGCTTGGTTTTTTTTATAATTTTATTTTTATATTTGAAAAGTTTTAATAAAAACATTTATAAATTATTATATTTTTAATAAAAATATTTCAAAATTATCAAGTTTTAAAACTATGATAATTTATAAATGTTTTTATTTTATCTTTATATTTGAAAAGTTTTAATAAAAACATTTATAAATTATCAAAGTTTTAGTAAAAACATTCCTAAATTATCAAGTTTTAATGGGTTATATTGTTAAGAAGATCACTTTTATAACAAATATTTTGAATTTATTGATATCTAAATATCAATAAATTTGTAGTGAGTGTCTTTTGAATTTTTGTGTCCGCTTGAGATAATTTTTTCATACTGAACTTCATGAACAGTTTTCCATTTTATTTTGCTTTATTAAACATGCACTAATATGTGTAATATATGCCATTAATATATTTTACATATTTTATATATTTTACATATCTTATATTTTTATATAATAAGTTTTGAAACAAAAATATTTTACAATTAAGTGTTATTATGCTTATGGAAGTGTCATGATTCACTATCTCTACATTATTATAATTTTTTTTATTTTTATTTTTAATTTTATTTTACATCTCATATTTTTAATTTTTGTGATAAAAATGTTTTGGTGAAAATCACATGATAATAGATTTGGTCGATGCGTTTGGAACTAGCCAGTGTGGTTCATCATTAGGACAAGATCATGAACCATACTGGCTGGTTCGAAACGCATCGACCAAATCTATTATGATGTGATTTTCACCAAAAGATTTTTATCACATTTTATGGATCACAGAAGCAAAATTCCTAAAATCTTTAATTTTATTTTGCATCTCATATATTTTCAAATAATATAAATATTTAATAATTATCCACAACATTATCCAGTTTAAATCAACAATTAAAGAAAAATACAAATACAATATTTAAAATATTTATTATAACATAAAATAAAATAGTATACTAATGTTGAAATATCATAATTAAAATATCACAATTCTAAAATAATTCTAATGATAATCATCAGAATTATAATGAGACACTATTTTGATTTTATAACATTATTCATATTCCTTTCCATAATAAAATAAAATTTGTACCTTTTTATGAACTTTGGTTTGGACCATTCTCAATTATCAATTTATTGAATCACTACTTATTATGCATAAAATATTATTATAAATATTTATTTTAAATAATTTAAAATTGAAAGTAATTTTTCTAGCAACTTCGCATTAATAATATTAAAAAAATCATTAAATTTAAATCAATTTTTTCAATTATAAATATTTATTATAATAATATTATAAAATATTATCATATTTTAGATATTTATTTTAGAAGTGTTATAAAAAAATATTTTAAAATTGTTTTTCATAGTAAAACAGATTGTTGAACAGTTCTTCAATGGTAGCAGCCTGAGCTACCAAACCCACATTCTCTATTATCTATGCATGTAAAAATGCATTCTTCATTTTCAAGTAAATTGAAATTCCCAAATTGGCAAAATTTCAAATGCGTAAGCTTATCTTCATTTCCCAACCTGTGGTTAAAGTCATAACCAAAACCATATAACAACTCATCTCATGAATATCGAATCTATATTCGAACTTCTCATTAAACCCAAGGTATAAAATTCATTTAATATTTGAAGCCAAATCAAGATAATCTTAAAGTTCTCGGCCATAGCTCTATTAACATACTTATTTGAATTCCAACTAAACCCAAATATAAGCTTCGGCTCTCACACCTTATGGATCTTTCATTGCATACATCCAACTTTTGTTCATCGCACTATGCTTGGACCATATTCATATTTAACATTAATTTAAACCCAAACATCAATACAATAATTGGGTTCGGTCCCACCATTTCACAACTCATTTAATATCAAAGCATGACTTTGGTTTAAAACTCTATTGTGTGTATGCTTTGATTATACAAAATTCTCTCGGCCTGATCTTTAAATCAATGGCTCTTTCTACAATTGCTCGTAGGTTTACAAACGACAAACCTTGTTTGCCCTCAACTGAATTGTTCACACTTCTCTCTCTTTAGCCTTGAGGCTCATTATTTTTATACAGAATAATCTGAACTAATTTAGTTTCAGATTCTCAATAATTTCCCTAAAATCCTCAAGTCCTAAAATCTATCTAATATTCCTAAAAATCCTTTCACACTCATAAAATCATGGAACTGATTTTAGGAATTACAATCAAATCTCTTATTCTACTCCCTCATGTTCTCCAATTATTCAGAAATGTAATATTCTTCAGTAAAGAAATGACACCCTTTTGTAATGATGCTTGATAAAATGGAAAACTAGAGTAACATACTTCTTAATATATGGAAAGAATGCCATAAAATAATATGAGCATAAACTTGATTATAATACCCATATCCATAAAATCCATAAAGGTGCATGAATAAAATATCCATAAACTCCATAAACATAAAGGTGCATACGATGTATTATGAAGTTCCATTTAAATACACATAAATGGACTTCAAAAGAACGCTTTATTACTATTAAGCCCAAGGCACAATCTGTATCTTCGATCTAGCAGATAAATGATGCACAATTCTCTCTTTACTGAAGAAATAAAATAAACTAGACCAGCTAGGGTGATCAGAGAAACCACCGAAGTTGGGTTTGCTTACTAGAGTGAGATCGAATCCCACCGAAGAAAGCCTGAGGATCTCACCTGAAATCCTCTCTTGAAAACTCGCCTGAGCCCTCAAAACTATCACAAAGAAAGATCCCAATTTGTTTTTCCATGAGTTGCTCTCATTCCTCCTCCTCTTTTTATAGACGGGCTACTTAGAAAAACCATGGGCAAATACCTGGGGTCAAAACAACCAAAAGGAAAAACCATGGGCAAATAACTAGGGTCAAAACAACCAAAAAGGGAAAACCATGGGTCAATACCAACAAGAAATACCATGGGTCAATACCATGGGAAAACACGACGGTAAGTACCATGGATTGATTCTATCCACTTTGATTGAATCAAGAAAGGGAACATTCCAAATCCTCCCGCCCAAAGATTGCTTGTCTTCAAGCAATCCACTTCTATCCACAACAGAAGCATTTGTACATTGATACCAAGATCCCATACAATCCGATCCTTCGATTCCTAGATCCCAAACTATCCTCTGAACAATCCTTCCCTCAATAGATTTACCTAGATCCCAAACAATCCTTTGGCCAGTCCTACCCCCAATGGATTTTCCTGGATCCCAATGCCACCTAAATCCTGGGACCTATGGGTTATGGTACCATTTTAGCCCTCCATCACTGCCCGCACCAAAGGGCCCAAGCTATAATATGCCCTCGGCTGTGAGTATTCTCCAAAGAATCAACCTATCGATAGAATACCAACTCATAATCTCTCGCTAATCCATACTTGGGGAGGGATGAATATCTGGAAATCTACTATGTTGATGTTGTTCGATGCTTAATTCATGCTTCTCTACTTGGTTACCCAACATGATGTATTTGGAGAACTCTGCCTTGTTCTTCTTAATGTATAAAGGTGGGTTGTTGGCGTTGCAAGCTTTATCTATGTATTCTTGTAGAGGGCTACTCTGGAACTCCCAATTGTACTCCTCTTGCTGCCTTATGAGGGATTTGAGTCGTTCCTCAACACTAGACAACTTGGTTTTTGATTCGGCACATACCTCTATGAGTTCCTCAATTTTTCTGTTCTCCTCTAAGACAATGTCTCGGATTGTCCAGACTCTTTGCTTCAACAACATAAGATCTATCTTGAAATGCATGATCCTCTCCTGAAATTATTTCACTGGAAATTCTAGTGCCCTGCTGAATGTCTCTGTATTTGACTACACTGGATGCCCCATGACCACATCTTCAACTTGAGCCTTTGACCAACTCTCTAGGAATGGTCCATTTTTCACATTATGTTTGTCATGTTGCTCCTTGTGATCACACTCATCATGCTGGTTCACTATAGCTAGATCTTCACTCAAATCTCCCAAGTATTCTTCATCTGTGGAGACAATTTGTTCATCCCTTTTAACTGCTGAACATAGATGCATTGGTGGAATTTTATGTATACTTGATTGTTCATGTTCTTCATGGATATTCCCCTGGGGATCTACAAACTCCATTGTATTGGAATCAACCTCATCAATGGCATTAGGTAGAATTTCCTCATGCACTTCCAAATGTTTGTCGTCTTGTAAGCCTCCCTGAATAATGTCACGATGTTGCTCACCATCTTGAAGATCAATAGACCCATCTACAAAATATTCCCCATGATTTGAAGTAATCTCCTCTTGTTCTATCTGTGTTTCCTTCTTCTTATCACCTGGACTAGAATTTTTAAGGGCCCAAGGTCCCTTGCAGATAAAGCATAGTCCTCTCTTCCTTAGTTTATTCTTGCTACAGATTTCATTATTTCTTTGATTATCATTTTGGTCTATAGAGATATGACTACTTAAATGACCATATAACCTCACTAGCAAATCAATAATTTTCTGGTTGTTTTTCAAAATTTCTTCAAGACGATCCATCTTCTAAAGATTTTCATTTAAAACACCCTTCTTCTTCTTTTTTTTTTTTTTGCTCCCAAATGCCTTCAAATATTTTCAAAAATTTAACCCACAGACTTATAAATGATTTTCCATTCACTTATGTCTCCCAATAAAAATAATTTACTAAAAAATAAAAATCCAACTAGGGTGATAAATATCACCGAAGTGAGAAATGTTGGCTAGGGTGAAAAATAAATTTCACCGAAGTTCCTTGCATAAAACTCTCAGGCTGGCAGGATGCATAGCTCTAATACCACTGAATATTCTTCAGTAAAGAAATGACACCCTTTTGTAATGATGCTTGATAAAATGGAAAACTAGAGTAACATACTTCTTAATATATGGAAAGAATGCCATAAAATAATATGAGCATAAACTTGATTATAATACCCATATCCATAAAATCCATAAAGGTGCATGATTAAAATATCCATAAACTCCATAAACATAAAAGTGCATACGATGTATTATGAAGTTCCATTTAAATACACATAAATGGACTTCAAAAGAACGCTTTATTACTATTAAGCCCAAGGCACAATCTGTATCTTCGATCTAGCAGATAAATGATGCACAATTCTCTCTTTACTGAAGAAATAAAATAAACTAGACCAGCTAGGGTGATAAGAGAAACCATCGAAGTTGGGTTTGCTCACTAGAGTGAGATCGAATCCCACCGAAGAAAGCCTGAGGATCTCACCTGAAATCCTCTCTTGAAAACTCACCTAAGCCCTAAAAAATATCACAAAGAAAGATCCCAATTTTCTTTTCCATGAGTTGCTCTCATTCCTCCCCCTCTTTTTATAGACGGGCTACTTAGAAAAACCATGGGCAAATACCTGGGGTCAAAACAACCAAAAGGAAAAACCATGGGCAAATAACTAGGGTCAAAACAACCAAAAAGGGAAAAACCATGGGTCAATACCAACAAGAATACCATGGGTCAATACCATGGGAAAATACCACGGTAAGTACCATGGATTGATTCTATCCACTTTGACTGGATAAGAAAGGGAACATTACAAGGAACATTTACAATTTCTCTCAATATTTAATTAATTCCTAAATGTCACTCAAAACATTAATAATTACATAAGAAATCAATATTCTTTTAAAACACAAGACCCTCCTATGTCTATTAAAATACAAAAAATTTTCTTGACCCTAATGCCCCTGCATCACTAAAACACCATGGATGGAAAGGATCTGCAGAATATGAACATCGAGGATGAAAATCATTTCCTCTTAGAGTGCCCCGCACACAAACACATTAGTTTTCAATTTCATAATCTTTGTTGCAATACTAACCTTCCTAGCCTTTTAAGATGTCAAAATTATAGTGAGATCCGGAGGCTTCTCTCTAAGCTTTTTGAGCATAGGAATAAAATCTTAAATCAAATTAAATAACTCTTTTCTTTAGGTCTGATAGGCCAAAGATTGGTCTCAGTAGACGTTAACCACCACCATCATCATCAACATTTAAATGAATTTTCAAACTATTTTATATGTTTTTTAATTATTAAAATTTTCAGATGTAAAACTCGGATTATCCACAGGCATCATTTTTTAGTCTACGTTTCTAGTCTAAATCAAGACTCATCTTTAGGACAACCTACAAAGAAGAGAACAAATCATAGGTCAATAAATAGTGGAAAAAGGGAGATGAAAAGGGCTGACCAGTTTTTTAAACTTTTTCAATTATTATTATTATTATTATTATTTTAATTTATTACTATTACTATTTATGTTTTTGTCTAAAAGATATCTTACATAGTTTAGAAATAATGACATTATTTAAAAAAAACTTTTATTATAGAAATAAATAATTTTGAGATAATAAATGTATAATGTATTAATATAAAATATTTATAATTTTATTGTAATATTAATATAATATTCATTTTATTGTAATATTAATATAATATTCATTTTATTATAATAAAATGAATCCAAGGGTAAAATAAAGAAATTACCTTTTTAATAAAAATGAAATAACATCTTTTATTATCATTATTTTAATATTGAATAAGGGAAAATATTTTTCTTAAATTTTATAAATACTTTATTATTTAAATAATAAAATATTTTAATTTTAATTTTAAAATTTTTAATTAATTAAAAAAATATAATTTTCAGTAATTAAATTATCACTTAAAGAATTAATTTTTTTATTTTAAATTAATATATTAAATTAAAAATGTTTTTAAAAATAAGAAATATATATAATTTTCATTCCAAGGGTTACCTTAGTCGCTCGAGTTCCCTGCGTTAAAGCATTTTGTTAATGGGTTACAAGTGGCACCTTGTTAATAGGTCATAGGTCAAGGTCAATTACTGTGTCCTTATTCCTTGTGCTTAAGCTTCTTCATATTAAACAGGTTAGAATGTAGATTGAATACGTGAAATACATGGATTAGGTTCGATTCCTGATATGAATAGTGATACTAGTAACATGTAAGTTATATGGAACCAATTACCTGTGTAAACTGGACTACAATAGGGTATGATAGAGGCTAATGCAAAGGCACACAAATGGTAGATCGAGCATATGATGGAGTCTGTAAGGGAATCCCTATAAAGATAGGTGTGGCAACCTAGAATTGTTTAGTGGCTAGAAGCAAGTTGTGACTGCATAGGAGTAAGTGATAATGGTGGCATAAGTAGCTAGAATTGTTTGTGGTAGTTGGTAGGGTGATAATCTTTATAACCTAAGCTTTCTCATAAATCTAACTATCTATTCAAGAATCAGAGTTGGTTCTGGACTGAGGGGGATATACATGAGTGAATCCTATAAATAAATTCATTAGTTCTAGTTGTATGGGCCGTTCCTGATTCCAGTTCATTCAATCTAGCTTAAATAAAATAGGGAGTAGTCTCTGGGTTTACTTCTAGACTCCTCCATATTAATATCCCCCATTGCAACCTTACTCCCTAGTTTCAATCTTGTCTAATAAAATAGTTGGAATGTCCGGATGTCTTGCAGTTTTTCCACGAGTAGTGTGATCTTCTCATCTGAGCCTTGATGGAATATATATATATATATATATATATTAAAACCTATTGAAAATTAACACATACATTTTTAAAAACTAATAAAGTGAGGCCACAATTTCACCCATAAAACAATGGAAATTTACGTAGAATTTAGAAAAAAATGGCATAAATTTTCACAGTTGTCAAGCTTCAGGGTTTTGGGTGCACCAGGGAATAATTTTTTTTCTATATGTAAGACTTTTTGAAAAAATTTCTTGTTTATTTTTCGATTTAATTTGTTAAAATACGATAGGGTTTCATTGAAATCACAAATAAGACAAGTGAAATATTCACAATCGAAGTGCCTCAGAGTTTCTAAGGATGTTGAATCCATATATTAAGTCAAAAAACTAGTTTAAAAAACATAAATGTTTTCATCAGATTGAGCTAAGAAACTCCAAAAATTCTCACATATAGACAACTCCATTATTGATAGTGCTGAATTCATTTCCACCATAAAAAAAAACTGCTCAAACACTGCCAATATTTAATTTCTTGAAAAAATTTCACCCACTTCCAACAAACATTTCACCATCTAAACAAAATTGTAGTCTCCATAAAGAACGACCTAGTGTAAATCTCCATGACGTGTTGGGGCCTCAATAGACAACTCCTGAGTGTAAATCCCCATCAGGTGCTTTTCACTTGAAAAAGTTCTTCCCCATACATGTGCAATTCCCATGATTAGAAATTTATAATTCAATAAAAAATCAATTGCGAATTGTGGCATTTTCTAGAATCCACATGTTCAACTTACACTTCTTTGTTCTGCTCTTCGCGCATCTTTGAGAAATTCCAACTGCAAAGCAACAGTGGAGTGTTACGTTGTGAGGCAGGCCCAGGGGTTAAATTTGACGGGTCCCCCTACCCATCATAGATTTTTTTTTATCATGATCTTATTCTTAAACGACCCTTCATATCACTTTTAATATTTCCTTTTACCAGTTTCATCTAACTTAAAAGAAAAAAATACAATGTATACTTGCAAATATTGAAGCGATTGCAATCAAACTTTGAAGAGATTAGGGTGAAAAGCAATGCGCCATTGCTAAAAATAAATTTCGAAAGTTTCATTTTTAATTAGATTTATTTTTCAGAAAATCTAACATTTTAGTTTAAATTTCAATAAGATTTTGCTAAAATGATGTCTAACCTATGGATATTAGATATTCCTGCACGAATTCCATGGAGGAGGAAAAATATTCCATGAAATCGAACATCGTGAGTAAATTACAAGAATATTTAAAAAAAAAAATCTTTACACTCCAGATATCAGAATTTGCATGTATAAATTATTCAAATATATTAAAATCTACTCGAACTTACCCTAGTTTAGGTGAAGTCTCCGCTCGAGGAAAGTCTAGTACTTGTGTCCAAGTGATTTTTAATTTGAAGCATTGATCAAATATTTAAGAAAATAGTGATAACTGAAAAATACTAATCAAGAATTTATTGAATTACGCATGCTTATTCATTCACCAAATACATATTGATAGAATTGATGAAGAAATTTGAATATAAAGACTCTCACTAAGCAATAACTCACTCATATAAAGAAAAAAACTATTTCTAGAAACATCATATTGAAACTCATGCAATCCATCATGTCAATTTCCCTATTATCTTTAAATCTCTAGTTTGATGGGGAAATGAATTATCTAACACTCCTCAAAATATTTTAAATAAAATGTATAAGGTAAAAAACATACCCACTTATAAAGCCTCATATAGGAATGTATAACATAAAAAACATACCCACTTCTGAAGTATCATCAAGGCTTACAAAATGTGATCAGCGTAAATCCTTTTAACTTTGGATCCACGAAGCCTAAAAGGGTTCAAATTTCTTTTCACTGAGTGAAAAGAGCTGATCCGGATTTATGCAAGAACGTAATAAAATACAGAAATAGACATAAATACAAATATGCAATGGAAATAATACTGCATTTCATTAATATCAAATAATAGAAATATGCTTACAGACATAATGGAAATAAACCAGCTAGGGTGCTAGTAGCTTATCTCTGAGAAGAGATGTGGTGGCTACAGGCCTTTGAACTATTTTACAATGAGGCTCGAAGGCCTATTTATTTTTTAGAGACAATAGAAAACCCTAAACATCCAAAAACCTAACCCTAGGCGATGAAGCGTCAAAACTGTGGGCCCCATTTGGGCAAATTGGTACATCAATCTTCCCGGGGATGTAACTTTGGCATACGATATCTGTTTGACGTGTTAAATACCTCATTAGAATGATCTATCCAAGGAATAAAAATTTTGAGTGAGAAACATCAACCTATGTACCCATGTTGATCCATTTTTTCCCAAAAAATGTCGTTTAGGGCCTTAAAATGACTCCAACAAATCGGGACCCAAAAAACTACTAAAAATAGTAAGTTGTGCTGAAACTGAAAATATAAAAGAACCAATGGTGGGGTTTAAAATGGAATAGGTAGGTGTCCACCAATATCCACCTGGATCATTAGTGCCTCAAAACGGCTCGAAAAGTTCATGACCTGAAAAACTGCTAAAAATAGTGAGTTGTGCTGAAACTGAAAAATTGAAAGAATTGATGGTGCGGGTCCAAATGGAATAGGTGGGTGGCCACCAATATCCACCTGGATCTTTACTCCCTCCTTAGGAAGAAATTTCCCCCATTTCGTTAAGCTCTTCCATGAGATGCAAATTCAGCTGAACTTGGTATTGGATTTTTCCAGGATGTCATGGACCTGCTGGTGGACGTGCTAGAAGTGTTCAATAAATTTGTTTGACTTAGATAGTACATGTGTGGATTCTTTCTGTGTATTTGAATGAGGTATGACAACATCAAGCGGCAATGCGTCGGGGGTTAGATCAATGGAGTGCTTGTCCTGAAAGTGTAGAGGAACCTCTTTGGGTGAGGAGAAAATGTTCTCGTATTTCTCCATGACTTTTTCCATTTGTTGCAGGCGTGCAGAAGATCCCTATTTTGAGGTTGTGGCCACAATATTCTTCTTTCCCTGTGAGTGATTTGTAAGAAAAACAAATTTCGTGGTTTGGGAAACAATCTTACTACTTTGTTTTGCAATAATCAAGGGGATGGCATGAGGAGGTACTACCTCTGGAATCCTATACAATTTATTTCCCAAAGTAATAACAACAAAACGAGGCCTAGACTCATACACAACATGTCGCCTCCACAAGTATGGTTGGCCAAATAATAAATTAGCTACATTAAGAGGAGCAACATCACACAATACCTCATCCGTGAATGGCTTGATGTTTACGGAAGGCGACACTTCTGGTAGACACAGAGATCTCTCCTTGGGTGAAGCCACACGATGGTATACGACTGTGGGTGTGCTATGGTCGGCAGGCCTAGCCTCTTCAAAACCTCTGTTGAAATGAGGTTCTTTTGGCTTCTGCTATCGACGGGAAATTTTAGTGGAGAACCCTTCACCCACATCTGTGAATGGAAGAGGTGCTCCGCCTCCTCTAGATCTTTGGGATCCTCCCTTTGGAGCTTGGTGGTAGAAAAAATGGCACTGGGGTCCACATCAATGATCTACTTCCCTTTGTCATCTACCTTGTTTGGTTTTGTCTCGGGATCAAAAAATGCATTTGATTCGAGTGCCTTCCGTTCGACCACCAGCGACTGTTTGGCCTGACACTCGTTTGTGTTGTGAGTGGGGCTATTATGAAATTCACACCACTTCCCCGTGTCCTTCTTTGGATTTGTGGTGTTGTTTTGAGTTTCCTTGCTTTGTCTCTACCCCCTATTCTGCGGTTCGGGGGTGCCTTTCCCTAGCTTCAGATTCGCAGATCAAAAGTCTCGCTTCTTTTGCTTAAATTTTAGCTCAATCTTGGCGGCATAGAGATATGCCGCACCAAGTGAGATAATGTTGAGGAACTCAATTTCCTCCTGAATGATTCTATGTAGAAAGTTGTGGTACTTAGGCACCAAATGTATCTCTGAATATTTAATACCCAACTTTGTGTGCACGGTATGGAACAAATTCTTCAATTCGTGCACATCTTGATCCCTTTGCTGCCACAACGTGGTCCATTGGATATAATTTTCCTCATAGCTTCCCACGAGTTAATATTATTCCTTAATTCCATATTGGAATGAATTCCACGTGGGTGTGGCCAAGAATAGAGAGGGTTCCCTCTCGTCCTTTTGCTCACAATAGGTTTGCCACCAGTCTTTGACATGGGGGGTGGCTTTGAGTATTGAAAAAATAATCTTTTCTTGGTCAGAGAAATCATGGACCGAGAAGTACCTTTCTAGCAGATTCAACCATATATCTATGACATCTACATCTATCTAGCCTTCAAATACAGGAATGTCAAAGTTTACCTGCACCTTGAAGGGAGTGGCGCCTCTAGAGTGGTTGTTGGATGCCGATGCACCATAGGTGGCCAACCGTTGAAGGATCTGAGCAAAGTTATCCATCATCACATTCCTTTGTTTCTTGAGGTCCTCCTCGAGAAATATTTTGATAGGATCTATTGCTCCCTCGTATTTCTTTTCTTCTGCCATGGGAGGTCATCGGGGTTTGCGAGGTTGATCTTGTAGGGGTTCAACCAGATCGAGCCATAACTCCTTATACCCTAACCTCGTTGGGGACATGCAAATAGAAACAAAGAAAGAGTAGACTACTCTGATACCACTAATCTTGATTTATGCAGGAACACAATAAAATATAGAAATAGACATAAACATAGATATGCAACGGAAATAATACTTCATTTCATTAATATCAAATAACAAAAATATGCTTATAGACATAATGGAAATAAACTATCTAGGGCATTGGTAACTTATTTTGAGAAGATATGTGGCAGCTATAGGCCTCTAAACTGTGTTACAATGAGGCTTTAAGGCCTATTTATTGTTTAGAAACAATAGAAAACCATAAACATCCAAAAACCTAACCCTAGGAGATGAAGCGCAAAAACTGTGGGCTCCATTTGGGTAAATTGGTACATCAATCTTCCCCGGGATGTAACTTTGGCATACAATCTTTGTTTGATGCGCTCTATACCTCATTAGAAAGATATATATAATGAATACAACTTTTTGGTGAGAAAAATCAATCTATAGACACATGTTTCTCCCGATTTTCCAAAAAAAAAATCATTTAGGGCCTCAAAATGGCTTCGGAAGTTCAAGAGCCGAAAAAATGCTAAAAATAATAAATTGTGCTGAAACTGAAAAACTGCAAGAACCAATGGTGGGGGTTCAAATGGAATAGGTGGGTGGCCACCAATATCCACCTGGATCATTAGGACCTCAAAACGGCTTCGGAAGTTCATGACCCGAAAAAATGCTAAAAATAGTAAGTTCCGCTGAAATTGAAAAACTGAAAGAATTGATGGTGTGGGTCCAAATGGAATCGGTGGGTGGCCACCAATATCCACCTAGATCATTTGCATCACAAGATATTTGATCTCTTTGATCTCTATCTCTATGCTTGGTAGATCCTGAGTTAAGATGAATCTAGGCTGGTTTAGTTTTACCCTTTAGTGTTAGGTCCCCATATTACTAGTGTAGTCCCTTATCATTATTAGTGTAGCCCCATTATTGTTATTGTTGTACCCCTATAACCCCCATATTGTTATTATTGTTTACTTACATTATTATTGTTAGGTCGGCTAGGATTATATTGTGACCCCATGGATCCCTATATATAGAAGGGGGTTTTATCACTTGTATCATCCAAGAATTATCCATTTATCTAATGTGTTGGAGTTTTCCCCCTCGAATTGGCTGATTTCTAAGGCCTTGATCTCTCTTTTCTTCTATTTTTGGAGCTGGTTTCATAACATTTGGTATCAGAGCTTTGGATTCTTAGGTTTCACTGCTCCAAACATGTCATCGTGGAATTTTCGCTATAACTAGTTTTATACAAAGGTTCAGAAGTTGAAATTTTTATAGTGTGAAGCTGAAATCCCGAGGAACATCATGGAAAATTTTTAGATCTCGGTTCGCAATATTTTCAGAGATATGATCTGTGGAAGTCAGGGCTTTTTGTAGGCTCCTGAATTTAACCTAAACAAGTCATCGTGGAATTTTCGCTATAAAGTGTTTTCTACGAGGGGTCAAATGCTGAAATATTTATAGAGTGAAGCCAAAATCCTCAGGAACGTTGTGGAAATATTTCAGAGCTTGATTCACAATATTTTTTGAGATATGGTCTGTGGAAATTAGGGAGTTTTTACGCTCCTTAATTTCATCTCAAGGAGGTGACCGTGGGAAAATCATCATAACTCTCTCTCTGAGAATTGGATTGGAATTCTATAAAAAGTGGCCACAATTACACAGACTGTAGTTTCCTTTGTATCAATTTCAAAGCCGAAGAAGGAAACAGTGACACGTGGCACACAGTACAAGTTTTCTATACTAAACCATTCCATAATTAGGTCATTGTGGGAGATTGGGCGTAACTTTATCTTGAAGAATCCAATTCAGTTCAGAACTATGGAATTTGAAATAAGATTCAGAGGGCTACTACAGGGCTAAATTTTAGATATTTAAGATCTGAAATCACATAAATAATTCATTTTCAATATCGAGCTCCTCAAAATAAAGAAAAAGGTGTGTATTTTTTTTTCAAATTACATAAGTCTTGTTTGAAAAATTAGTTTTAAGTGATTCCAAAGGCCTGTTGAGCATAGATATCAGTATTGGGTTCTAAAATGCATCCTAAAAAGAATCAACACCCATTAAGCCCTCATAGTACTCTACTATGACTCATGAAGATGAAGAATTGAAACATGATCTATCAAAATTACAAGAGCAAGTGCACCAAATTTCGCTCTCGCAAAGAGCAACAAAAAATGAAATGGAAGTTTTGAATAAAGGCATGGAAGAGAAGATGGATGGTTTGAAGAAAGGTGTGGAAGCTAATATGGATGGCATGGAAGCTAGCATGGAAGCTAAGATGGATGACATGGAAGAAAAAATGAAAGACAACATGGAAAACATGAACAATGATCTAAAATAAGACATGGAAGGTTTGAAAAAGTTGATACTAGAAATGTTTCCTAATGGCAAAAAGATAGTAGAGGAAATTCATGATGAGAACAAAATAAATTTTAATCATTATTTCATAAAATCTAATCTTGGATGGAAGAACCCCCATATTCCAAATATGGATATGAGGAATTTTGATGGCAAGGATCCCGTAACATGGATACTATAGATGGATCAATATTTTGATCTCAATAATGTGAAAAACACACAAAAGGTACACACAACTTTCATATTTAGAACAAATACATTTATGGTATCGATGAAGCCCCGTGAAAAATTGTCACTTGTCAATTTTTACAGAGAAAATGATAGCACACTATGAGGATATACAAAGAACAACACCTTTCTTAGCTAATTGATAAATCTCAAACAAAAGCGTTCAGTGGGGGAGCACATTGAGGACTTCCAAAAATTGAATATAAGGGTAACTAATATTCCAGAGGAACACATGATTGATGTCTTCATAGGGACTTTAAAGGATAACATCCAACATGAAGTTCACGTTTGGGAACCTGATCCATTGGAGAAAGAATTAAAGTTGGCAAGAAAAATTGAATGTAAAATTATGGCGACAAGGAATCCTACCACTCACATCTATAAAGATGGAAGTGTTGCTACTCCTAGACTTCGACAACCTACAAGGTTGACACCACAAAAATTGGAAGAAAAAAGAGCAAAAGGGCTTTGCTACAGTTGTGATAGCAAATACTAAAGTTCATAAGTGTGCTGAGAAGAAATTATTTTACATAGATTGTGAAGAGGAGGAATAAAATGAACAAGAAACTTCAAAATAAGAGGATATACACCAGGAACTAACCCTAGAAGAAGAAGAAATGAGTTTGACCATATCGAGTAATGCATTGGCAGGAATTACCACTCCTCAAACTCTCAAGATAGAAGGGCATATCAAGAAGGAAAAGGTAATAATGTTGATTGATTTGGGTAGTACCCATAATTTTATTCATTTTAAGGTAGCCAAGGAATTGAATTGTTTCCTATACCCAACACCAGAATGTCAAGTGATGGTTGCAAATGGAGGAACTATAAATTGCTCTGGGAAATGCCATAATATCAGGCTAACCATGGGGGAATATGTATTGAATAGTCCAATGATTTCCATTCCAATGGGAGGTGTTGATGTTGTACTAGGAGTACAATGTTTACAATCTTTGGGGACGGTAGCTTTTAATTTTCAAGAACTTTTCTTGAAATTTTTTTCGGAAGGAAAGGAAATCGAATTACGAGGTATCGCAGGGAAGAAGGGAAAGATAATAAGCTCTAATGTCATGAAAAATATTTTGAATAAATAAGAACGAGGCGTAATTTCACAATTATGCTCACTAGAAGTTCCAACATCAAAATCATCTATTTCTCCAGATCTCCAAAAAATTCTTGGAAAATCATTCCAAGGTGTTTGAAACTCCTAAAGGACTCCCACCTATTCGTGATAATGATCATGCTATTCGTTGGATTCCAGGAAGTGTTCCTCCAAACATCAGGCCTTACAGATATCCTTATGTCCAAAAGAGAGAAATTGAACGTATGATTGCAGACATGTTAGAGGATGGTATAATTCAACCTAGTTAAAGTTCTCTCTCTGCTCCAGTAGTATTGGTGCACAAGAAGGATGGATCATGGCGCATGTGTCCGGATTATAGGGAGCTCAATAAGTTCACTATTAAAGATAAATTTCCCATTCTTGTGATTGATGAATTATTGGATGAATTCCATGGCGCAATTTATTTTACCATGTTGGATCTTCGTTAAGGATATCATCAAATTAGAATGAATACTAGAGATATTCTGAAAACAACATTTCGAACTCATGAGGGTCATTATGAATTTTTGGTCATGCCTTTTGGCCTTACCAATGCACCCTCTACATTTCAAGGGTTGATGAATTCCATTTTCAAACCCTTCCTTAGAAAATTTGTGCTAGTATTTTTTGATGACATACTAATCTACAACAGGTCTTGGAAGGATCATGTTCAACATGTTGACAAGGTGCTCAAACTATTGGATGAGAAAAAATTATATGCAAAAAAATCAAAATGTTTCTTTGGAGAATGAGAGGTGGAATATCTGGGTCATATTGTATCTCACGAGGGTGTTAAGGAAGACCCTAACAAAATTAAAGCGATTAAGGAAAGGAAAGTCCCCACAACCATAAAGCAGTTATGAGGATTTCTCGGGTTAAGAGGGTATTTTCGCAAGTTTGTTAATAATTATGGAAAAATATTAGCACCTCTAACAACATTATTGAAGAACGATGCATTTTCATGGACTCTTGAAGCAACTAAGGCCTTTGAACATCTTAAAGAGGAAATGTGCCTAGCACCGGTATTAGCTACGCCAGACTTCAAAAAAACCTTTATTGTGGAATGTAATGCCTCAGGAAATGGAATTGGTGTTGTTTTAATGCAAGAAGGAAGACCCATTTCTTTTGAAATTCATCCAATCAAAGGAAAGTATTTACAGAAAGATATACATGAGAAGGAAATGTTGGAAATACTAGACACACTAAAGAAATGACGACCTTACCTAATGGGAAGGCACTTCAAGGTAAAAACTTATCATGATAGTCTTAAACACTTTTTGGAGCAAAGACTATCTTCAAAAGAGCAACAAAAATGCGTCACAAAGATGTTGGGTTATGACTTTGAAATCATCTACAAAAAAGGGAAGCTAAATGTTTTTGCATGTGCACTCTCAAGAAAGGATGAAGAGGTAGAAGCATTATTGTGTTCAATTTCTATTATCCAACCAGATTGGATACCCGAAGCAAGGGATGAATGGAGGAAGGACGAAGAAGTGTGGACACTCATTCAAAATTTGAAGCAAGATCCTCGTACATATGATACATTTAGTTGGAAAAATGATTCCTCATGGAATAAATATCACTTATATATTTGTAAGAATTCCCAACTAAAACAATAGATTATTTTGGAATTGCACACTTCTCCTTTAGGAGGATACTCAAGATTTTTAAAACCTTACCACAGGGTGAAGAAAGAATTTTTTTGGGATGGCCTTAAATTTGATATTCAAAATTTTGTGGCAGAATGTTTTGTTTTCCAGCAAAATAAAGTTGAGACAATTAAGACCCCGGGTCTTCTACAACCTTTATCCATTCCAAGTCAACGTTGGGAGGAGATTTCAATGGATTTTATCACAGGTTTACCTAAGTATGAAGGAAAGAGTGTCATCATGGTGGTATTTGATAGAATTTCCAAGTATGCAAACTTTTGTGCATTATCTCATCCATTTAAAGAAAGTACAGTTGCTACTACATTTATGGAAACAATTCAAAAACTACACGGAAACACAAAAATTATGGTAAGTAACAGAGATCCCATTTTACTAGAAATTTTTGGATGGAATTATTTTCTTGTTTGGGTACTCAACTATCTCATAGCTCATCTTATCATCCTCAATCTAATGGTGAAACTGAGATAGTGAACAAATTTTTGGAAGGATATCTTCGTTGTTTGTATCTAATAAACAAACACAATGGTTCAAGTGGTTACCTCTGACTGAACAGTGGTTTAACACTTCCTTCCATAGTGCAGCAAAAAATGACCCCATTTATGGCGCTTTATGGATATCATCCATCGTCCATCACGTCATCTTTAAGAGAAAATTATAAGGTGAAAGCAGTGGAAGATCACATCGAGCATCAACAACAAGTTCTCCGACTCTTAAAGGATAGCCTAAATTTGGCACAAAATCGAATGAAACAACAAGCAGATCAACATCGTAGCAAGATAAGTTTGATAGAGATTAAGCTATTTTCACTGATACAACTATAAACCAATGTCCCTAAAGAGCTGGCGACATAAGCTAAATTATCGCTAAAATACTATGGTCTCCAAGAAGGTGTTGGGAAAGATTGGTACTATGGTATACAAATTGAGCTTTCCGTTTCTTCACGAGTATCTTTAGTTTTCCTGCAATTTTCATGCTTAAATACAGGTATAGGTGATCTCCACTTCAAAAATATTTTCAAAAATCGCCGAGGAAAATCATATTGAACTCAAAGAAGGAAGTAAACAAGAACTTGTCAACTATGTACCCATCAATTTCTGAGTGATTCTAATGGAGTGAAGAATTACCAGCCAAGATTCTACATGGGAGGATGAGAATTTTATACAGAAGCATCCAGAGCTACTCAAGCATTGAGGAAAACACTTTTTTTGAAGGAGAGGGTCATGTTAGGTCCCCATATTACTAGTGTAGTCCCTTATTGTTATTAGTGTAGACCCCCTTATTGTTATTGTTGTACCCCTGTAACCCCCATATTGTTATTATTGTTTACTTACATTATTTTTGTTAGGTCGGCTAGGATTATATTGCGACCCCATGGACCCCTATATAGAAGGAGGTTTTTTCATTTATATCATCCAAGAATTGTTCATTTATGTAATGTATTGGAGGTTTCCCCCTCAAAGTGGTTGATTTATAAGGCGTTGATCTCTTTTTTCTTCTATTTTTGGAGCTGGTTTCATTACAATGTGTCAATACCGTTATACAGAATTGTGATCTATGGGTAAACCAAATTACTTAAGTGTGGTGTTTATCACTTAGAACAACAAAATAAATAATAAATATTATTTTCTCTAAAAAAAATAGATATACAGAATGAGAAAGGAGCCTACTTGAGATTATTTCGCTTCTCCTTCTCCTTCTGTCATTGTTGCCATTGCTCTCAATCCAACTCAAGTCATTATCGATTCCTGAAAACAAAAACAGAGAAGAAAAAACAACATACAATATACAATTATCTACGTATCATACTCAAATAAAACCGATTATATCTAAAATACATACATCATTCAAGAATACATTGCACAATAAATAGAGACATGTCTATCGGAAAATGAACAACAATATTTATTAAATAGTAGAAGGGGAAGATTACAACCAATGGATTGATTTGTTGTCAACCTGCTCTGGCTTCATTCCAACCTCATCACATCCAGCATTATCCCAGCAGCATATCTGTACTTTCAATTTCTTATCAAATGAGAATCCAACAACATAACTTTACCAACATTCTTCCTTCCCTAGCATTAGGATGAGTGATAAACTTATAGGGAAACTGATGGTAATTTCTCAATGAATGAATTTCTAACCATAGGAAAGACATGTTTCCAAGTTTAGAAGTGTTAGATGGAAATTTGGATTCAAAGGTTTCCACATATGGACTCTTCTAGAAGGCACTAGCCATGTGGAGATTCCTGTAACAATGAGAATTCTGTTCCCAAGTGACCAACGCACCCTTGAGTGTCGAGAAGTGCACTGCAGTGCACCCTTGCATGGAGGATTTGGCATTGCAACATAGTTAGTCCCTTGCAGATAAGGTTTGGTTAGTCAGTAGGTCATATAAAATATACTTCAAATCTTGGAAATCTCACAATAGAAGCCCTGAATGAAATTTTCTTCACTTAGGGCATACAACAACTTAAATATAAGGGGATGATAGACCCTATTTAATTGGTCCTGGGGATGATGTCCAGTTTGACCAGGTCCTGGGGGATGATGCCCAAATTGACCTATAACAGCTTCCATCTAAAGCATGAAGTCAAAATAATAGTAGTATTTGGATTATATTCTTTACGATGTGATGAGACGAAACTAAAGTGGAAGGTGACCTGCATCAATCTTACAATACATTACACCATGATATTTTCATCTTGATCACGAATTGATGAGGGAGGCATTCCCATTCTCAACAGATAAACTATCTAATAACATGTAAATAATTCAGAAATTCATCTACATTGGAATGTTGCCCAATATAGACATGCCTACAGATATAGTCCCATGTTTGGATGATGATCTTTATGTAAAGTCATCGTACATATGATGTTTACAACAATCCTGAAATCACAGCCTGGATGGATGGAACTAGATCCAGGGTATTCTTATGTCATTCACTCGATCTTTCAGGTACAAGTCTAACCATACGAATATTTTATTTTAAGTTGAACATGGGAAGACATTGCCTGATTACTAGCCAATGATGTGAGATGTTAATAGACGCGAGAAAACCATCATTGATGTTAATGATTCTCAAGGTACTACAGTACAATTTGCAAGGTGTGAATAGATGATTTGATGTCGAATGAAAAAAAAAATCTTTTGGTCAAAGGTCCAGAAGCGAGAAACTTTTCGATGATGTAACAAGCCTCAGGGTACTAGAAGATGTTTCTAAGTAAACTTCTTGGATGATGAGTTGATGTCGAAAGGAAGAAAATTTATCGTGAAACGAGATTTACTGATTTTGGAGAGAAAATGTGACTTGATATGGCAATGTTCAGGGATGACTGTCATGAAAATGAAGGTTTATGAGTATTGTAGAAAGACGAGGTTTCATTGGATGACTTATCTTAAACATATCGACGACACTGAGATGAGTTGGCGGAATTGACCCAAAACCGATGTGAAGGTATGATGAACCATAGGTATGAATGAATCTTCAAGAAGATTGCCCAACCCAAAAGTCACGATGATGGAGTGAAAGTTTCATGTTCAAGAGTGACCTGCTACCATAAAGTGTTTTGTTTTTTTTCCCAAATTTTCCCTGGTCATTTGTCGACCAGTACCTCTTTATTTTTTAACAAGCTTGAGGAGGGTAACATATGCTTGATCTATAATTCAACCCTTCGGGCGAATACATCGCTATTTAATAATTTAACAATTCTAGCGATAAATGAAACTTGATTATTTCCATGATCGAAAATCCCGTCACTATTTTATGTTTTAATGAGCCTAACGACAATGACAACCCGATCCTTCTCATGTTTAGAGAGTTTTAAAAAGAGGACAAAAGAAAACTCCATGAGTCCTTTTTCGTAAATTTGTCGCTTAGGTATAAAAAAGTGTAAAAGGATACTTGAGAAAACCTCTTTGCCATGTTTGACTAAGGTTTTCCTTTTTCATAAATAATCCATCTCAGTCTGGAAAATGGTTAAACTTATACTGAGTAGATTTCGTTTTATTTACTTTTACGAGCTCGAAAATACAATTGCTCGACAATATTTTCATATTATCGGAGTCTAAAAAGAGCTAAAAGAAGACTCCAAGGATTCCTTTTTCACCATTATCGAAGCTCGAAAAAGAGATAAGAGTGTGCTTCAACTCCTTTTTCATTTTTATCAAAGCTCGAAAAGCAAGGATAAAAGTATGGTTTGTGGTCAAATCATTCTTGAATAAGTGTGCACGACTAATTTTCTGTATCAGCTATAAAACCTGTTCAGAACACCATCAAACAGATTAAAAATACTTTTTTCATAGTAAAAATGAATAAAAACCATAGTTGCAACATTAAATAAGATTTGAAATAATAAAATTGACTAATTAAAAGAGTTTTTACCATTCCAAAGTTACCATTTCAAAAATAGGAGCTTTGAACTAGTTTTTTTCCCTTGAACTTCAGCAGTTGATTGTGATAGATTCTGTGGACGATTTTCCTTGTCATTCGATCCAAGTTGGAGTTATAAACCTTCTCTTTCTTTTAGTATCATTTTCATTCCATTTCATGATATATTTTTATGGTTTTGAGCCCCTTAGGGTAAATCTACTACACTAAGAGGGAAACACACCCTTGAATGTCAAAAGGTGCATTACAGTGCACTAAAATTGAAGGCCAGATGCACTGCAACGCTCTGTCCCTTGAATTGGGGTGCGTTGGGTGCAATTTACATTTTAGTTTCTTGCTGTGTACCCAAATTTTCCCTAGTTTTTTGTATGAAATGGATCCTAATGAGTCTTATGATTGTGTTTAAGGTATTCATCAGATCAAAATGACGATTACATGGAGGGAAAGAGAACATGACTTCCCTAAACGATCCGGGTACAGTAAGATCCCTCAGAGATTGCGGGTTGCTAAATTACTTCAGACTATCGGGTATGAGGCAGCACAAGGAACTATTGGAGTTCTTTGTTTGTTCATGGGATCTAGAGATAAAATATTTTCACATTGGGGACAAAGTGGTCCCAATATTAGTGGAGGACATTTATTTTCTCACAGGATTATCGAGGCGAGGTTCGCCGATTTCTCTTTTAGGATCTGCTCTTGGAGGGGAGACAGTGGGAGATTACATACTGCAGCAATGCCATCTTGGGACTGAACCAAGTAAGTATGGGAAAATATGCATCCACGATGTACATGATTGTCCTTTGAGGACCATATTATTCACTATCACAAAACTTTCTGGTTATGTTACACTACATGTGGCAAACAGATCATACATGCAGCATGCACTGGAGTGTTTGGAACCAACAATATTTAACTGGGCTGAAGTTGTTCTCTTTCAGATGAAAGAACATTTGACCAAGGCAAAGGGAGGAAGGAAGAATAATTTCAACTATGGCTTGATCCTGATTTCTTTTTCCTTAGAGTGGATTTCATTGATGCAACCCAATCATGTTACACTGGGTATATCTGGCCCTAGAGATCCAAGGATGTAGAGATGGGTAGAATTGATGGCTATACATACTGGTCAATTGACCATCGTATTATCGACTGAATTCTTCATCTGATTTAGACAAAAAATTATTGCCATCGATGATTATGAATATGTAGGCGTAGACTTCCGAGGAGATCCAGACTTGATTCTACCAGACAACGCTCAATGGGGTGCAATTGGTAAGAATGTTTTAACCATGTTTTTTTATTTTTATAAGGTTTATACATGTTTTTGTATTTTGATGTTTCCCAAGACTAAAATTAATTTTTAATGTATGCAGACGTAGGCCAAGTTCGACCAGTGGGTCAGCCAGAGTCAAGAGCAGAGGAGCCAGTAGAGAGGGTTGTCGGGAAATAAGTCCTTCGGGATTTAGATATGACTGAGACTCTTGCTGAGTGACAACATCACATAGAGGGACTGACTCTCAGGATTCCAGATTGCTGGATCAAAGAGTTACCCATGAGACTGCAATGCCATACTATTGGCATTCCTAACTATTGGATAAGGTTATTATCCAGGATATCTAGATCAATAGCTTGTTATCACGAGAATCACTAGTTTATTTTGACATTTTGAATACATTTTGAGTTCAAATGACCAATGTGTTTTGGGCACAAATTTTGTAAAAAAATATAACTATATATCTATTTGTTTTCAGTGTTTTCCTATTTTTATTGCGCGGTCCTATTTGATTATGTGATGTGAATTGAAAATATGTCTTTACATGTGTTGCAAATGTATGTTTAAAACATAATTCACTAAGGAATTAGTTAATGTGTTCAAATTTCTGGAAAGTTTTTTATATTGAATGAAATCAAAATGTCTTTCAAAAAGTCAAACTCTTAATAACATATGATGCAATGTTGGATTTTGAATAGTATAAACGCTAGTAAGTTGCAGTACAACAAGTTGTGAGTCTAACCTAATGATGATGAAATTAATATCAAATGAAATGGCATCAGAGAGAAGTTCGATCAACGCGCTATACTTAGCGATATTGTTTGTATATTGACTGATACAAATCCCTTGAAAACTCACTAACTTTCTGTTTGGAGCGAAAATGGCCCACGTTGCAGAGGATAGATTCTGCATACTATGACTAGCACCATCAACATTCCTAACGAATGGTTCCAAAGATTTAGAAATCTGCGATGAAATGTAAACCAGATTTCTATCTTCAAGAAAACTCTAAAAAAACAAACTAAGACACTAAATGAAAATCAGAAGCATATGTACAATATAATACAACAGTTTACTACACTCATGTTTAAGCATACTAACGTTTGAGATACAACCCATTTCGGGGTTGCGCCAATGGAATTCCATCATAATCTACCAACTTATAGGTGGCCTTAACAAGAAATATTTTGACAATATAGGGGCCATGCCATAACGACTCAAATTTCCCTGTCCCTATTACATCAGTTTCTTGATCATAAAGTAAGACCAGGTCACCCTTTGAGAAGATGCGAGGCTGGACATGTTGGTCATATTGTGCCTTTGTATGTATCTTATGTGCTTCTTTGGCCAATGCGTCTTCATGATGTGTTTCATCAATATGGATGAGGTTAAAAAGACATGCTTCTTTAGAAAAGGTGTCAGGTAACAAGTCAATGACAAGTTTTATTGAATATATTTCACATTGGATAGGCAAGATTGCTTCCAGATTGTACACCAATTGAAAGGGGGTGAATCTGGTTATGTTTCTCACTAAGGTTTGGTATGCCCACAAAGCCGAGCATAGGATCAAATGCCAATTTCTTTTATGAACTCCTATAATTCATTGAAGCATTTTCTTAAGAATATTATTAATAGCCTCAACTTGTCCATTGGATTTTGGATAATAAGGAGTAGAACTATCATGCAACAGTCCTAATTTGGTAGTCAACTCATTCATCATGTGATTGTAGAAATGCTTACCATGATCTGTGACTATAACATGTGGAACACCAAACTGTGAGATGACATGATTGAAAAGGAATAATGCAATTGTTTTTCTTGTGTTATTGAATCTAGGCATCACTTTGGCCCACTTGGTAAAGTAGTCTACTGTGACAATAATATAACCATGCCTCGTGGATGAACAAAGGTTGCAGGTCATAAATTCAATGCCCCATTTTGAAAATGGTCCCACAATGATAACAGGATGCATCGACGCTGGTGGTTTGCGAATTTATGATAAAAAATTTGTCACGCATGACAACTTCTGACCATAAGGATGCAGTCGCGAAATATGGTATGCCAAAAGTAACCGACACGAAGTATATTCTGCGCGGTAGCGTATCCAGGAAAGTTTCCACCACAAGCACCAGTATGAAAATCATTTAAAACCTTCCTAGCCTCCTCATGAGTGAGGCACCTCCTTAAAATTGTATCGAAACCACGACGATAAAGTGTATCACTGACGATAAGATAATCTTTGCCTTGGTATCGAATATGCTGTTGTTCAGAGCGAGAGGTATCGGGCTGAAAAGTCTGGGTTTGGAGATAAATGATAAAATATCCATACCAAGGACCAGATGATCCGATCAGAAATAGAGACTCATCAGGAATTGATGGTTCTTATGTAGTGGCAGTACTATCAGAGGGAAGGTCGCAGAGAAACTCAGCCAAAACTAAAGACTTCTTTGACTTGGATTTGATGAATTACAAATCAAATTCCTGTATAATGACGATCCATTTTGAATATTCCCCCCCCACCAATTGATGCGATAACGTAAGTCATGGGGTTGCAATCCGAAATGAAAATGGTCTTTTGGAACAAGATATAATGGGGAAATATTTGGAAAGATTGAATGACTGCCAAGATGATATTTTCGACGTATGAATACTTCACTTCCATATCATTGAGATTATGACTCAAATAGTATATTGGATGTTATATCCCATCTTCTTCTTGGACCGATACCACATCAATGGTTGTATCAGCCGCGACGACATATAATAAATAATCACTCTGATAATTTGGGGGATACATTAATGACGCTCAGACAAGTGTATCCTTGACATCATCAAAAGAATATTGTGCAACCTTTTCCCAATGGAAGGGAATTCCATTTTTCAAGGGACAAGTAAATCCTTTAGCCATTTCTGCATAGTTTGGTATGAACTTCCTTAGGAATTTAGCCTTTTCTTGAATTTTCTGTAACTAAAGTAAATTTGACGGTGCATGAAAATCAAGAATGGCCTGGAATTTTAGTGGGTCTATTCGAATTCCTTCTTTTGAGACGACAAATCCTAGAAAACGACTAGAACCAACACAAAACACACATTTTTGTGGATTGAGGTGTATTTTGTAGTGTAGCTGGCATAGAAATATAGCTCTCAAATACGTTGGGTGATCAGTCCGGTTTCATGAATGCATGGGTAATCGTCTAGATAAGGTTGAAAAATGTGCTTTATGTCATTGAAAGCATAATCCATTTCTCTCTGAAATGTTTCCCCTGTGTTCTTTCAACCAAATGGGAGTTTCCGATAAGCGAATGTGCCCCAGGGACAGGTGAATGTTGTCTTACATTGGTCCTTTGGGTGGATATTGATTTGATTGTAACTCGAAAATCCATCCATGAATGAAAATATTTCACATCCAGCACAATCATCAATAATATGGTCGATAAAGGGATTAAGATAGTTGTCTTTTGGATAAGCAAGATTGAAATCCCGATAATTGACGGACACTCTGATTGTCCCTTGTTTCTTCATGATAGGAACAATATTGGAAACCCAATCAGTAAGTGAAACAGGGTAAATGAAACTAGCACGCAAAAAAATTTCAACTTTTGTTTTAATGGCAGTGGCCTTCTTAAGATGAATAGGACGAAGGCGTTGACATACCTGTCTGACATCAGGGTAAATTTTAATGGTGTGTTCAACGATATTAGTATCTATGCCTGGAATTTTCTCGTAAGACCAAGAAAATATGTCACGGAATTCATGAAATAGAGAGCGATATGTTTCGAGTTCTGATGAAGAACAAGACACATCGACATGAATTTTTTCTACAACACCGGGTTTGGTTGAAATATCTATAGAAATTGTTTCTTTAATATTTGATAATTTTCGCTCAGATTCGATTGCATTAATGGGAAAAAAATTCGAAAAGAAATTTTTGATCGATGGTTGATATAATTCAATAATATTATCTTATTTGTAATCCAAAATATGGGAAGGATGATGATGATCTTCCCATGGTTCTCCTTATGGCATCATGGATTTCAAAATTCTCTCACTAGTCAAGAGTGTGGATGAAAAAGGGTTAGATGGAGTACCAAAATCTAGTGAACGATCGACCCAAACAATCAGCGATGATGATTTCAGATTCGTCACTCAAACCATGAATATTTATTGCTATGCCATCTCAATTGGGTTGGGAGGCATAAATTCATCCAACCTAACAACTTCATAATCACCTATAATATTCCTTAAGCCAGATGGAGTGGAAGATATCATGTAGCAGTTCTCTATACTTGAAATTTATGCTGACGTTGTAGGCGACGGTAATGCAAAGGTTCTCATTAGGGAAGAATCCTTTAAGAGTCCTACACCAATGTTTTGAAGTGATAGCTAGGGTGCGTGAACTAATGCAACGCTTCCAGTTACCTAGGAAATAGAGGCAAAGAAGGAGAGTTGATTGATGACTGTGATAACACCTTTATGTGGAAAGGCGATCATTATAAAATATGTAGAGACGATCACAGTCATAGTATAAACCCATGGCCTTCCGAGTAAAATGTTGTAATTAAGGGGTCTGTCAACGACCTCAACTTCAACATTCACTATTTTTCCCCTAGTTCGACATGCGAGTTATTGATGATACCACAAGGCTTATATGTACGACCATCAAAAGCTTTCAACGTTGTAGGCGATTGAGATAGGCGCAACGAGCCAAGTGAATTTTAGTATTTTAGAGACATAATGTAGGTAGATTCTCCCTCATCAATAATAGTACAATGAACGAGGTGATTGATAACATTTAATTGGATGGATAACGCCAATTCTATTGGTAATTGCGACACATAGCATGTATGATTAAAGACTACAAGATTGGAATCTGTCAGATCGATTCCACCAATTCTTGAAAACAAAGCCTGCTTCTAGGAGGGACAATTTTGAAGTACCTAAAGCATCAAAATAGCTAAATGGGATTGAGAAAAATATTCAACTATATTATAATTTTATTAGCTCAGGCTCAAGGAATAAATGTCGATTTATGAATGACTCCCTTCAGTGGTTTTACTGTTAACTCAGGAATAACAGTTGGTGGAATAGATTCCGTAGACAGATTTGTGCTCGAGGTAGTAGGTTGATTAGTAACCTGAATACTGTAATATTTATTTTGCGTTAACGCCAAAAAATCAGTTTTTGGCTTCATGATAGATAGCATAAGAACTTGGGAACTAGAATATGGATCCATAGAAACCATATTTGTGTCTGGATTCAGAAATGGATCTGTCAACACAGTAGGTGCAGGCGAGGCCTTAATTAATTTTGAGACTTCGACGCGGTGAGGAAAATCTCGAAAAAAGTGCTCCTCATTACATATTATGCAAGGGTAATGAGGTTTCCGATTGTTTCTATTTTTTTGATTAGATGATAGTTCCTGCGGGGTTGAATTTTTCCTTCTCTTTGCTTTCCCCTTTTTCTTACTTCTTGGTTGCTTGTCACTTTTTCCTTGTTAGATGAAATGACATGAATTTCAGAAGAAGGTGCAGGATCTGATGCAGTAAAGTGATGTGTGCTTGCAGTACCGATCATACCGTCATTGGCATGAGAGTCCTTAGATGGAGGAGGAACGATAAAATTAGATCACGACGCATTGGGAATTTTCTCGTAGAGCATGCCAGACTAAGTATAAATCAAATCTAAGTACTCGGAACGAGAAATGACCTTCTCTACAGTGACGACACCACCCTTAGCCACATAATCAGTGATAGATGGCAGCAAGGACTTAATGAACCACTCAGCAAGAAGCAGACCAAGAACAAATTTCTTGACCATTCTACGATGATGACACCACTCATGAATATGATCAGAAATTTGAGTAGCATTAGTCTATTCAAAATTGGTCAAGAGTTCCATTCCAGTTGCATATCGTATGGGTAAATAGAATTGGGCTTGAAAGGTAATAGCTAAGGCAATGAAATTATCAAATGAAGCTCGTGGTAACTCAATGTACCACTTCACGGCTAGACTAGTGAGCGTACACTGGAAAAGACATAGTCGAACGGGTCATCATTTAAGGAGTTAGATGAACACCACAAATGATAAGTCATAACATGCGTCGACGAGTCTTCCCCAGGGTTTCCATTGAACTTAGGAATATCCGAGGGTAATTTATGTGGTATCATTGGCCACCAAGGAGCATAGCTAATTGGATTGTTAGTAAGCCGGTTTAAATCAAGTAATTCTAAAATTGCAACAAAGGGAAACTGTCGATTTAAGTCAGGCTGAGCATAGCCAGGGTATGATGGAATTTCTTGGGAAACAGTCCTTTGAGCACTAGCATAAGGAATATGTTTTTGGTAACCCAGATAGGGGTTTTTTTGATAAGAAAACACTTGAGGATTTTGTTGACCAAAACCTGGGTAAGCTACTTGTTGTTGGAATGGTTTTTATGTTATTTGTGGTTGTGGCTGCCAAGGTGTCTGTCCACCAAGATTATAGCCCAAACTATAATAGCTTGGACCCGGTTGTGAATAGGTAAAACCCGGTTGTTCCTGTGACATCCCATAATAGGGTAATCGAGCTTGTGAATAAATTATTACGGGTACAGGTGGCTTTTGTAAACCAATCGAAGCAGTTGGAGTCTAATGGTCCAATACTTGAGGGTATTGGGTTGAATGACCCACCTGAGACACTTGAGGTACAACACTCTAAGCTTGTAACAGGGGTAATGATGTATTAACAAGTGGAGTAGATGTGGGTGTGACAGGTTGAACTGGTTGATATGAGTGCATAACCATTTGTGGTTGAATGAGCAGGATGGGCTACCACTAAAAAAAAATCATTCCAACATTAGGATGACCATATAACGACAGAGTACTATCAAAATGGGTGACCATAGGTTTCCCCCCAACATGAGGAGTATAATAATATGGAATATATTTTTATCCAAATACCGAAATTCCAGTTGAGATTGTACTGGATGGAATATACCCAGATGGACCAGCTTGATATTGCCCTGATGATGTATATAAAGGATCAAGCTATTCGGTACTCATCAGAGATGTACGAGATAGAATACCAGACGATGACATGGGTGAATTCCATGGGTTTGAGGATGCACCAGAGAAGGTTCCACATAAATATTAGTAACCAGGTGGGACAGAAGGTCCACCATATAAATGTGACTCTGGTGATGTGGTGAAAATTGATGGGGTAGTAACAGTAGATGCCATTGCAACTGTAACAAATGGTAAAACTGAAGATGTTGACTCAGCCATGGTCATAAGCCCTTATAGGATTTACGAGAACTCGGATTGACACATGATCAAAGAAAGAAGTGTGGAGTGATTGAGGAAAATAATCATAAAGATAAAGATCCTCCCGAAAATGCGTTGGAGTTGAAGATATTTCGTCTTGTGGTATTTTACTAAATTGAAATCAAACCAGGTGGAAGAAATTTTTCATCAAGCCCAAGATATATTTCAGGTGGTTGACTGCACGATATGGGAGACTCAATGGTTACAATCGACTGTGAAGTGACTGATACAGGAACAACTTTTGGTTGTTCGACTTCAGGATCTAGATGTTCTTGTAAAAAAATGACAAGATCCGGATCAACCTCTAGTTGAAAAACGTTGGGTTTGGGAGATATGGTCTCACTGATTGGATGTATCGTGACCATATGTAGCTGTGAGAACTTTGTCTCGACAACATTAGATGAACCAGGATTTCTAGAAACAACTTGAGATGAATCTGGTATATGTGAGGATGATGTCGGACCAGAGGTATTGATAATACTGGGTTCGATAGAATGATGTCGCCTTTGTCGACCAGAAATGGCTTCTAGTGGTAAATGTGGTTTTAGTGTTATTCTACGTAAATGACGGGGAAATGGATGTTATTCTTCCACGATGATAGATTGATTTTATGACAAAAAAAAATAAAAAAACAAAAGGGTAATTATAGGTAAAAGGTTTACCAATTAATTGTGAACTGTAGAATACCTCCTAGCAAACCAAGAAGTACGAGCAAGTAATCTCCTCGAATGTTGTGTTTAGTGTATCATAATTTACAAGGCAGCCAACTCGGTTACCTCTGGATGGATAACAACCTAAATTTGTCCTCCAAAATATACTTGAAGGTACGTGGAGGCCCAAGTCCGTATTAGCCTTTTCTAATGCGAAACTGCACAGTGAGAGCACCCCCTTATACTTTTCGAACTATAACACCGCCCGATATACCCGAAGGTATGTGAAAGAGCTTTGATATACTTACATACACGGAGTGAGGTATCACTGTCGAAATGTATCACAGACAAGTTAACGATAGCTTCTATGTTTAACGATGTCGGAACACGTCTCTAGCCTAGACCTTCTAAATGTTATCGTTAATGTTCTAATTCTTTCTTAGGTAAATTCAGATAAATTTTATGTTGATCTTGTTTAAAAGTTTTTATTTGAGGTTCACTGCGTGATGTGATGGAAATTCCTAAAAATGAAAACCAAATGATAAGAAAAATTTTCAATTTAGCTTTTTCAATGAAAATCCTAGCTATTGAGGGAAAGAGCAACCAGTTTTTGAGAAAACAACAAAGAACACAAAATAAATGTAGATTTTCTAACTTGTTCCTATGCAACACACACAATTCACTATATGCACATGCATGTTTTTCTTTCCATCTCCCTTTAATGTGAATGAAAGAAATTAAACTATATGCATAAATCAATCAAACAAGTGTTTTCTTATGAGAAACAACGAATAAAACAACAATTTCTCTTAGGAAAATGAAGAATGGAATTTCAATTTTCCTACAGGAAAAAGGAATGAAACAACAATTTACTTTTTGAAAATAGAATTAATCTAATGCAGAAATGAAATACTTTGAATTTGATTTGCCAATGATAAATAAAAACACTAATGAAACATTGAACAAATTTACTTTTCAAATTAGGAAGAACAGGAAATTTTACTATTCCCTAACAGGTATTAGACATCTAAGAATACAACACACAAGTGGATGAAATTGAAAGCAATGAAAAATTTTGATGGAATTTGGTTGGCTGATGGGGCAACACAGTCACTAAGGGGAGACAGTGCGTTGCAGGGCACCCCTGACTGGGAGACAGTGCACTACAGTGCACTGTGTTTTGAACAAAATTGCGTTGGGCGCAACTAAGACTGAAAATCAAGCAACTAGACACACTTCTAATGCAATTTTTTCATTCAAATGACTAATAACAGAAAGTATATGCTACTGATGAGGACAGAAGGAGGCAAAAACACTAGGAATGATATGATACTCCCTAGTGGAGTCACCAATTTGTTATACGGAATTGTGATCAATGGATAAAGTAAATTCCCTAAGTGTGATGTTTATCACTTAGAACAACAAAGGAAAGAATAACTATTATTTTCTCTAAAACAAGCAGATATAAAGAATGAGAAAGGAGCCTACTTGTGATTCTTTTCATTCTCCTTCTCCTTCTATCATTGTTGTCGTCGCTCTCAATCCAACTCAAGTCAGTAGATCGGTTCCTGCAAACACAAACAGAGAACAATAAACAACATACAATATACAAGTATCTACTTATCTTACTCAAATCAAACCGATTAGATTTGAAATACATACATCATTCAAGAATACATTGCACAAGAAATATAGACATATGTATGGGAAAATGAACAACAATCTTTATTAAAGAGTATAAGGGGAATATTACAACCAATGGATCTATTTGTTGTCAACCTACTCCAGCTTTATTCCGGCCTCATCACATCCAGCATTATCCCAGTAGCATATCAGTACTTTCACTCTCTTATCAAATGAGAATCCAACAACATAACTTTACCAAAATTATTCCTTCCCTAGCACTAGGATGAGTGCTCAATTTATAGGGAAACTGATGGTAGTTTCTTAATGAATGACTTTCTAATAATAGGCAAGCCATGTTTCCAAGTTCAGAGCTATTAGATGGACACTTGGATTCAAAGTTTGACACATATGGACTCCTCTAGAAGGCATTGACCATGTGGAGATTCCCGGAACAATGAGAATTCCGCTCCCAGGTGACCAACACACCTTAAGTGTCAGGAAGTGCACCCTTGCATGGAGGATTTGGCAGGGAAACACAATTAGTCCCTTACAGATGAGCGTTAGTGAGTCAATAGGTCATATAACATATACTTCAAACCTTGGAAATCTCACAATAGAAGCCATGAATGAAATGTTATTCACTTCGGGCATATAGCAACTAAAATATAAGGGGATGATAGACCCTATTTCATTGGTCGTGGGGATGTTGTCCAATTTGACCAGGTCTTGGGGGATGATGCCTAAATTGACCTATAAAAATACCATGGGCAAATACCATGAAATTATTTTTAATTTAATGTTATTTTTAATTATTTTTATTTTATTTTGATTAAGTAAAAAGGTTTTCACATAGTGTGATTTTTATTTTTAGGGATAAACAACACACTACATTACAACCAACCTAGATTCATCTTCGACCCATCTTAAATTGGGAGCTATCAAGGGCCCAGAGGGAAACAACACATTACATTACAACCAACCTAGACTCATCTTAGATCCGTCTTAAATCGGGAGCTATCAAGGGCCCAGAGGGATCGAATCTCTTGAGCTGCAAACCTCTTTAGATTGAAAGGAAATTTGATCCCGTAGACTCAGAGTTAAGATGGACCTAAGTTGTTTTAATTCCCCCATTTAAATATGCTATATTCCACATGAACATCATGGGTTGTCATACCATGGGTCAATACCATGAAGTTATTTTTATTTTAACGTATTTTTTTTATTAATTTAATTTACATTGACCAAATAAAAATATTTTACATAGAGTTATTTTTAATTTCATTTTATTTTCACTCAATTCAAAAATAAATAATTTTATAAAAAAAATTAAAAATTATTACATTAAATAATATTTTATTATTTTTAAAATTAAAAATATTGCATTTTAAAATATTGTATTCAAAATTTAGAATACAAAAACTATCTATGGTAAACTGACTATTTTTCTTTAATCTTATTTTAGTTTATAATTTTATTTAGTTTTAATCTTAATTTTTATTTTTATTTTTATGTAATTTGACTAAATCACTTTATTAAGTTAAAAGTTATTTGGAACATACCAAAATACATGGCATTTGGTGTTGTTGACAGTAAGAATGAACTGCCCACAAAACTAGGTAGCGTGAAATAGGGGTTACACCAATGATTGATATATATATATATATATATATATATATATATATATTTGAAACTTCTAGTTTTTTTATATACCCATCACTTTGACATTTTTCAAAATTATTTGCAAGTTAACCCCAACGTAGTTGTTTTCGAATAAATTGTATTTTACTAATAAAAAATAGAAAAACAAGTAAATGAATGCCAAATTTAACCCCTAGGCAAAGCCCCATATGTAAGCAATTTTAGCACATTCCCTCACATGTTTACATCGAAAAATGCATCGGAAACATCATATATATTAATGGTGGTAATCTATTGGTTATATGATTTTGGGTGAATTTTTTGATTTTATAGGTTTATAAAGTGAAAATTCTAGTTTAAACCATAAAATCAAAATTTGATAAAATGTTATTTAACTAATCAAAACTCTAAAAATATATAATAGTTTGAAAATATTGGTAATTTAAAATATTACTATACATAAATTTTATATAATAATTATTTAAAAAGTGTTATTAAATATATAAATAAATTTAGCATTTAGACAAAATTTTAAAATATTTAAATTTTATATATTATACAATTTAATTATAAGATTAAAAAAAATATTAAATTTGAAGTAAAATCAATTTAAAAAGATGTGAGAGAAACGTCAAAATATTTATTAATTATACTATGCTACATAATATTGTTAAACAAAATATCCACTTTTCATGATTGCCAAGGTAATTAATAAATCTTGGTGGAAACCAAAAAAATAGTTTGGATTATTCATTTTAAATTTATTTATTTATAAATATTTAATAAATATACAGATATAAAAGCTTAAAATTTTAATAATTGTATTGATTGCACTAAGTTTACTATGAGGTAGATGTTATAATAAAGTCTTCAATGAAATATTTTATTGAAATATAAAATTAACAAATAGTAATTGTATAAACTAACCGTTATTGTACAACGATTATTTGGAGCTTCTTTATCTATTTAAGCTGAGTCCTTGATCAGATTTCGTATCTTGTCCTGATGATGAACCACACATGCTGGTTCGAAACGCGTCGACACAAATTTCTCCATTGTGATTTTCACCGAAAGATTTGATACATAAATAGTAATCTTAATACAAAATAAAAGGTAAATAATTTTCTTTATAAGATTGTGAATAGACTTTTTTTTGAGTTTAAATATATGTCATATGAACCCTAGATTTTCGCTCAATTTGGTTTATCTGTTGCATCCACAGTAGCTTTGAAGGGTTCCTCAACGTAGGCAGGGAACATACCCTTGGAGTTGAGTGTCATAGAGAGTAAGGTCATTTGTCAATGTTTACCAAGAAGGGGTTGGTAGCTGATGGCGGTCGATCGAGTTGTTGAATGTGTCTCAATGAAAATCGTATATTGGTTTGGATTTACAGGTGAGAGGGATGGTTACACTGCGACTCTTGTTTATGTTGACCAATGCCATTGCGAGGAACACATTGTTGTACAACTTGGAAGTGGGAATGGACTTGTTGATGAAAATTTTCCCTAGAGTGTAGAAGAGACAACCACTGCTGCTCAGGAATGATCTAGTTTCGTGACACTTCCAACTCATGTGAAGTTGGGCTTAGATGATTTTGATCGAAGTGTTAAAAACCCTTTGTTCGGCTGGAGGCAACATCAACTCGCAAGGCCTCCCATTTTTTAGGGCTCTTCTTACTTCCAGGGAGAGGTTATTAACTCAGATCTTAAAAATTTCACTGTCTTTGTGATACAAATATCAGGAGGTTCCCTTTGTTTGCAATTCAAAGCCATAGATCTCGTCTCCACCCTTGTAGCCAAGATTGAGGATTGGGTGAGAAACTTATATGGAAGTTTTCAACTCATTTATTAAGGTCGAAAACTTCAGGATTAGAAAATCCTCAGTGACTATGGAATAGCTAAGGACACTATGATCTATTTGGTTTCAAGAGTAAGGGGTGGAGCCAAAGGTTAGGGTGTGTCCTCCTCATCCTAATCCAAATCCTTCAAGGATGTTCTTAAAATTGGAACTGCATCACGAAACCCTAAAGATCTGTGAGGATTGACATTTGCGGTAGATCAGGTAACATAAACCTAATCTCTCAAGGTAGATAACATGATATGTAGCTTCCTAGTTGTAGAGTATGAACGTCAAGTGCTTATTTTTCAATTTAATGGATTTTGGCCCTCAACCTATTCCCTTTACGAGTGGGTAAAACATAATTGGTCTTAAAATATTGTGTTGCATTATTACTTTAAATAATTTGTTGTTATAATATTCTAAAATTTAGTGAACCAACAAAAGTTTTCTATTAAGTACCCTGGTTTAGGGGTCGCTTTGACCTCTTTTTTAAACCATGGTTCCCTGATTTTAATCCTATTTCCATGACAACACTTACAACTCATGTCTGGGTAAGGCTCCCTAATCTTCCCATACATTTATCTCATCCTAATGTTTTTGAAAAGGTGGAGAAATTAATAGGTCGATGTGTCAAAACTGACGATGATAGGGTGGCTAAAGGAATTCTCACATATATGCACATACATGTGGAAGTGGATCTCACTAAAGGATTTCTGAATAAAATCCTCCTCAAATGGAAGGGTAGGGTTAATTCACAAGCAGGTGATTATGATAATATTGTGTATTTATGCAAGAATTGTCAACAACCTCCAAGTCATCTCTAGAATACTTGCCCCTTTTCGCAAGGGTCCAATACCCAATGGGATCCTAAGAGAAATGAATTGTGACTAGAAATATATGAAGGGGTCAAAAGGACTCAAGATTACTAGGAATTACAAGTAGGATACCTCTCAACAATATAATACAGCTATGGCCAAATAAACTCTTTCAATCTCAACTCAACATCATGTAGATCCATTGCATCCCTCTGCAGAGGAAGTTCGCTCTACGACCCAACCCAAAAAATACACTGCCATAATTTTAGCTACAAAAATGAGTGGGTAAAAACATGTACCCATGAGTGAGACCACTCAGATAGTGACAAGTAAACTGAAAATGGGCCAAAATATTCGAAAATAGAAGTATCTCAATGGAAGGATATCATTGTATCATCTTCTCATGAAAACCACTCAGATTTGATAGATGTTGTTGTCAAGATAAATCCCCTCCGTGGACAGAGGCGATCTCTCTAGCCCTAGAGTGGGTCTAGCAACATGAGTTTATTTCTAACATAAGCTTTCTTAACTAATGTTTACAATGAAAAGAGGAAATGGACATAAATACCTTTTTCCAATTGTTATCCTTGGATTCGCCGATGGTGACCTCGATCCACGATCCTTGTAGGCCTGCTTCCTACTATTAATGGCACGTGAATACCTATGGATGATCAAGAGACAGCAAAAAACGTGATACAATACATATTAAACGTAAACATTAGCTATATAGCAGATCAAGGAGTACCAGAATATTTGCATATACCTGTAAAGATATATAGAAATCAAACATCAGATGTTATTATTGATAAATTATAGAAGGAGAGCTTACAACCAGGCCTTGATGTTGGAGGCATCCTTAAGTGAAAATATGAGTCCTTAAACTAGCTCAAAAGCATTCCTTCTCCGGTGCATTTAGGCTTAATGACAATGCTATCATACAAAGGGATGAGAGTTCAGACGAGTCTAACAATGATCAACCAAGATCTAAACTTGGGGGAATGAGGGATGTGAATTTATAGCAAGGGAGAGGAGGTTGGGAGCCCATGAAAGGAGGAGGAAGGCCCATTTTCTAACGTATGACCCCCCATGGATGAGAACAAGGCTCCAAAATGAGAGAGCTCAACCTTATCATCTCTGTTCAACAGCCAACTCGCCGCCCTTGAGCTTCTAGAGGTCGAAGCTTCTCCTCCATTTGAGGAAGCACTGCTATAAAGGGGATCAATGCAGTTTTCCAAGAAATTAGGGTGCTGACAGTGTTGGGCCAGAACTGTGAAAATGACATCAGTTCGATAATGGCACTAGGAAGAGCACTGACCCAAGAAAATATGAATTTGACGAAGTTTCTTGAGTAATATTTAAAGGAAGTCTTCTTTGGATCTTCAAGGTGATATGTTAGCATATTTCTTGATGATGGAAACATTGCACAGGGTCTTTCATGGGGAATTTCAAGATCAGGGATGGGAAAATGAGCATGGTGAAAAATTATTGTGTAACAGACGTCCCTTAAAGCATGAAGGCAAAACAGGGAGTGATGGTTGAAATGCTTTAAGAACCAAGGCAAGGAATGCAAACGACCTTCAGAAAACCTGCCAAATAAAACATTTTACAATATATGAGATATCTAGTATAAATATTCCTAACCACATGATGTTTCACTAGGCATCAAATGACACATGAAATCATAGTATGGTCGCAGCCATTTGTCTAAAGAGATCATAGAAATGGATCTGTGGTATGGACACAACCATTTGTATAGATATGATCATGTATACAATCATGAATACTCAATAAATCCTCGCAACCCGGTTCAAAAAATCAGATGTGACCTAGGGTCTTCACCGCGATCTCAATCAACCCAATGTATGAATCTAGCCATGCGAATAAATGTGTTGGTGTCGAACATGGTAGAAACCACATGATTACCAGCCAATGATGAAAACTGTTAATAGGCACGAGAGAGACCTCAAGGTAGAACAACAAAATCTATAAGTTTCAATAAATGTGTTGAAGTATATCATTTGTAGAATCATGTGATTGAAGGCCAATGATGTGAACCAGTTGTCAAACACGAAGAAATTTCCACTGAGGCATGCAAGCTCCAAGGTATTGAACAGAAGTTTCTAAATCACCTTCTCGGATAATGAGCTGAAGTTGAAAGGAAGTGATTCATATAAGGAGGGCCATGATGATTCCCACATCATCAACATGAAACAACAGGTACATTAAGATGATAAGAGTGATTCAGGATTGTAATAGAGGAGGTCAGATAAGCAGAGGATGTTTGACAAAAATACTTCTCTTGAACCTAGGGTCTTCACTGCGATCTCAATCAACCCATTGTACGAATCTAGCCATGCGAATAAATATGTTGGTGTCAAACATGGTAGAAACCACATGATTACCGGTCAATGATGAAAACTGTTAATAGGCACGAGAGAGACCTCAAGGTAGAACAAAAAAATCTATAAGTGTCAATAAATGCATTGAAGTATATCATTTGTAGAATCATATGATCGAAGGCCAATGATGTGAACCTGTTGTCGAACACGAAGAACTTTCCATTGAGACATGAAAGCTCCAAGGTACTAAACAGAAGTTTCTAAATCACCTTCTCGGATAATGAGCTGAAGTCGAAAGGAAGTGATTAATCGAAGGCGGGCCATGATGATTCCCACATCATTGACACGAAACAACAGGTACATTAAGATGATAGGAGTGATTTAGGATTGTAATAGAGGAGGTCAAATAAGTAGAGGATGTTTGACAAAAATACTTCTTTTGAACATATAGGTGACATGACTCCGTAGTGTGGCAGCATTTGACTCAAATAGGATCAGAGGTCATGTTGAAAAAATTGGTAATTAGATGAGAGGAAAACAGATTTCCCAAACCCATGGAGGAAAAGTGACAAATTTAGAATGTCCCAAACCTAACACGAATTGCAAATGAGTGTCATGTTCAAGAGCGACAAGCTGCCCAAAATACACATACGATGTTCACTTTTAATTTTCCTTCGTTATTGCTAATGAGTAACTCTTTATTTTTTATAGCCAGCGTGAATAGGATAGCATATGATGAGAATTTAATTTCATTCTTCGAATGAATCAATCCTAGTAAGTTTAACGAGATCTAGGAAGGAGGAACTCGGTCTCGTCATGGTGACAATTATTTCGTCATTTAATATTTAACGAGTCCAACGAAAGGGAAAATCGGTAACTTTTCATGTTTAAGGAGTCTGAAAAGAAACAAAAAGAAAACTCCATCATGTCCCTTTTCATAAATCGTCTCTCGAATCCAAAAAGGTAGAAAAATATGTTCGAGATAACATCTTGACCATGTTTGATCAAAGCATTCCTTCATTGCAAATAGTAAATCTCAACCCGAAAAATGGGTAAACATATACTGAGATCACGTCAGTTCATTCACTTTAACGAGTTCAAAATGACAAGTACTCGACAAAATTTTCATTTTTCTAGAGTCAGAAAGGAGCCAAAAGTTTACTTCACGGGGGTTCCTTTTTCGTAAACTTTTAACGGGCCCAAAAAAGAGATAAAATTCAACTCATTTGCATCAGAAACAATCATCAGTAGTGTGAAATTCATGTTCTACACATAAAAAAAAAATCACGGATATTGAGGAAAAATAATAAAATATTGGCGATTTTTTTTTTCAAAAACCTATAAATAAACCAAAAAATAAAATCATTTTCACCTTTCTATTTTGAGAAGAGAAATTTGTTCATTTTCCCTCCAAATTTCAAATCAGCGGTGCGGTCGATCTAGGACACCATTCGTTGATTCGTCAGCGTCATGTAAGAGCTCTAAACCTCCTTTTCAATTTAATTCTATTCATTTGGAATTTGGTTTTAGAATTAGGGAGTTTAAGGGCAGGATTTTTGAAAAATTTAAAATCACATGTAATCAATGCAGTTTCAAGCTATCGGGGTTGTTTTGGTCACATCTAGCCCGTTAGGGTAGTGCGCCACCAATGTCGAATTATTTCGGACAAATGCGCTAGCCATGGGAAAGATTTTAAAATGAGAAAATCACTGAAATCCACTGTTATTTTCTAAAAGTATGTCAATGAAAGCTCCTAAAAATCCAATTGGACATGTTTTGCAGGTTCTTTCGTTAAATATGTTAGTCGAATGGAAATAATGAGGCCATGAGGTGGAAGACCACCAAGCCTTGTAGGACTGAGATTGCGTTAATGCTTTGATAAATTGCGGATTATTGAAATTCTTCCAAACATCTAGTCTAAGAGCTCAACTGGAGCTTATCCAATACATAATCAGTATCTGTGATGTGAACTGACAGTTTTTTGTCATTGGGGACCAAGAGTTAGTGCTAGATTTGATGGACATCTATTTCATCATTGGACTGTCTAGCAGAGGGTAGAGGATCCAACTCTCTGGAGCTCACACAGGGGGTGAGAGTAAAAGCATGCTCATCTAGAGATATTGTCCTGGGGCATGGAAAATATAGAGTGGGAGGGAAATGAAATCTCAGTTCCAATACTCGGTGGACTGCTTGGCCCCAACGACGTTCAACTAGTGTGAGGAGTTGTTGGCTAACATGAATAGCCAACTAACCAAATGCAAGACATGGAAACTAAAATAGTTCGGGTATGGGTCAATTCTGGTGACCTTTTTTCTGGAGAGAGTACCCTTGTTCCAATATCAGTGGTTAGAGATCCATGATTCAGCCCTGAAGGAATCGAGGCTGATGATATGGTGCAACATAGTCAGACCCTTAAATTTGGTATCAGAGCCCTGTTTCTGTTCTTGAGCTATGGCAAAATTACTTCGCTCATTCTCTAGTGTTGATCGTCGTGTTATAAATGAAGTAACCTCTAGATCTCAAGAAATCGAACATGAAGAAATAGAAAATCCTTCTGAATGGAATCCACCCTCTCTCTCTGCGACTGATATATATAAGCTTCCCATTACTATGGCTTTTAAAAGAAAATCTTTTCTCAAGGAAGTTGAAGTGACTATCCGAATCTCTGGTCCGTCTGTACAAATTGTTGCTTTGAACTTATTTTCAAAAGATGAGATAAAGAAGTTCAAAAAATATGTAGAAGACAAAAAGTATTTCTATCTACATTTTGGAGGAATAAGAATTGGATTAGCACCATTATTTAGGCATGGTATAAACACTCCCTGCATTGCTGAAGTTTTCGATACTAGACATCAAGTCTATATGCCCCGACGGGGAGGGGTGAAACAGATGCATTTCCCCACAACATTTTTTAGTTGGTTGCGGCGTCAAATTATCTTATTAGAGGACTACGCATATGTTGGATATATATATATATATATATATATATATATATATATATATATATATATATGTATGTATATGTATATATATATATATATATATATATATATATATATATATATATATATATATATATATATATATATATATATATATATATGTATGTATATGTATATGTATGTATATTTCTATACATACATATATATACACACACACACACACATATGCATGTTTCTATGACTACTTTTGTATCATAATGATGTCTTGATTTACATATTGTGCAAATGTATATCTAATACATGGTTTTTTAATGTATCTGTTAATGTATTTAAACGTCTTCAAATATGTTGATATGTGATAAAATAAAAATGTCTTTCTGATAATATAACATGCAAACACATACGAAAAATTTGAGGATTGCACACAGAATAATGCCCATTCAATTCTAACACAACAAGTTGTGAGATTAACCTAAAAACCAAATCTCTAATCCCAAGATCAATGGCATCCAATAATAGTTCAATCACCACACTATACTTAGCAATAATTTTAGTTGTTTGACCCAAAAAAATACCTTGTAAATTAATCAAATCGCCATTGGGAGAAAAGAGTGCCCATGTTGCAAAAGACAGGTCCCGTGTGCTACGACAAGTGCCATCAGCAAAACCAACATAATGATTCAAAGACATCTACAAAATAAGTGGAATACAAGGTGAGAAGAGGAAACATTTATGCAAGGCAAACAATCACACCAAAAATCAACTCAATGCACACTAATGTACACATTATCACACTTATGGCTAAGCATAATATTTTTTCAGATTGAGCCTGTTTCGGGGCTCAGCCAAATGATTTCCTTCATAATCAGCTAGCTCATAGGCTCCACGCTCCAAAACATGTTGAATGATATAGGGCCCATGCCACATTAGCTCGAGCTTCCCTACTCCCAACTTATCATGGGCTTGGTCATAAAGCAGGACCAAGCCACCTTCAGAAAAAACCCTGGGGGGCAGGGGGTGATGGATTTATTATATTGAACCTTAAATCGTTGTTTATGCGCTTCAAGAACTAAAGTAGCAAGCTTTCAGTTCTCGTCAAGACACTCGAGGTAAAATAGATGTTCCTCTTCTGGCGAAGTACCAGGAATTATTTCGATAGCTAGCTTTAGGGAAGAAATCTCACACTCGATCGGGAGTGTGGCATATAGAATGTACACCAGTTGGAATGGTTTGAATTGAGTGGAATTCTTAATAGAGGTTCGGTACGCCCATAGAGAGGATAAAAGAATCAGGTGCCAGTCTCGCTTGTGCTTCCCAATGGTGCATTGAATCATAGCCACCAAGACTTTGTTGACAGCCTCAACCTAGTCATTTTCCTGTGGATAGTAAGGGGTGGAGTGATCATGACATAACCCCAACTGAGTAGAGAGATCTGTCATCATATGATCATGAAAATGAGTGCCATGATTAGTGACAATCTCTTTTGGGACACCAAACTAAGCTATGACATGACTGAATAATAATTGCACCTCAATTAGACCTTCATTATCGTATGTAGGCATCACTTCTGCCCATTTAGTGAAATAGAAAACGAGAATGATGATATAACCATGCCCCCTAGTCAAGCGAGGGTTACTGGTCATAAAATCAATGCCCCATTTCACAAAAGGTCTGACGATAAAAACTGGGTGCAAGGGTGAGGGTGGGGCGCACTCTTTTCAAGAGTAAATATGGAAATCATGGCATTTTCGTATTGCAGTGATGTAGTTTTCAAAAATAGACGGCCAAAAATAACCTGCACGAAGGATCTTTTGAGCGATTGTGTAACCAGACATGTGACCACCACAAGCTCTAGAGTGGCATTCATTGAGACCTTTCTCAACTTCCTCGAGAGTCAAACAACGATGGAGGAAAAAGTCAATACCAGTGCAATAGAGGGTGTCTCCAACGATGTGATGAGGTTGAGACTGGTAGCGAATCCATATTCGCACAGAGCACGATATCTATGATTGAAAAGTCTCGGTCTAGAGATATACAGTTATTTCTCCATACCATGGATCAAGAGTACTAGTGAGAAAGAGAGTCTCATCAGGGATGGATTCATTAAGAGGAGTGGGATCATCCGTGGTTGGAAGATCACAGATCAAATCAGCAAATACCAGGGATTTCTTTGACTTAGTAGGATTGAATTCTAAGTCAAACTCGTGAAGGATAACAATCCATTTCGAGTACTTTCGCCCAAGTAACTAACGTGTGAGAATGTAATTCATGGGGTTGCAATCAGAAATCAACAAGGTTTTGCGTAGGAGAATGTAGTTACAGAAACGTTGAACAACATGGACAACAACCAATGCTAGCTTCTCTAAATGAGCATAATATGTCTTAGTATCAAAGAGATTATGGCTCAAGTAGTACACTACATGTTCTTGACCATCATCATCTTCTTGAATCAACACCATGCCAATAGTGTTGTCGGTGTCGGCCAAATATAGGCAGTAGTCGTGGTGATAATTGGGAGGATGCAGTAGCATAGCTATGATGAGGGCTTGTTTCAATGCATCGAAAGAGCTTTGGGAAATTGCATCCCATAATAATGGGATACCATTTTTCAATAAACGCATAAAGAATTTTGAAATCTCAACGTAATTTAGTACGAAACGATGGACGAAATTAGCTTTCCCCTGCAAAATTTTTAGTTGATGAACAGGAGGAGGAGGCAAATTGACGATTTCCTCAAATTTTATAGGATCAATTCAGATGCCTTCTTTAGACACCACGAAACCCAGGCGTCGTCTGCGTTTGACGTTGAAGAAACACTTATGAGGATTCAACCTGATATTATAGTGTCGACAACATAGTGTCGACAACATAGGAAAATAGCTCTAAGTTGTTCCAGGTGATATCGACATTTTGTAGAATGAGTAGGAAGGTCGTCGAGATATGGCTAAACTATGTGCTTGATGTCATGAAATGCATAAGAATAGCTCAGTGGAAGGTTGCTCCGGCATTTTTCAGGGAGCTTCTTATAAGTGAAAGTCCCCCATGGATAGATAAAAGTGGTTTTATGTTGATCAGCAGGAGCAACGTTAATCTGGTTATAGCCAGAGAAACTGTCCATAAAGGAAAAAATCTCACTCCCGGCACATTCATCAATGATCTGATCGATAAATGGAGTGGGGTAATTTTCCTTAAGACAAGCTCGATTGATGTCACGGTAATCAACGTAAACTCAAATGGTCCATTGCTTCTTATTGACAGGAATAATATTTGAGACCCAATTTATTAATGGCATGGGGTAAATAAAACCAGATTTAAGAAGCTTTTCAACTTCACCCTTTATAGTGGTAGCCTTTCTTGGGTGCACAATATGGAGCCGTTGGCGAACGAGCTTTGAATCCGAATATGTGGAAATTTTGTGCACCACAATACTTGGATCAATGCCGAGAATTTCTTCATATGATAACCTGAAGACATCACAGAATTACTGAAAAATTTCCTTATAGGTCTTGATATCATTAGGAAAACAGGACACACCGATATGCACATTCTCGACAATCCTTGGTTTGACAGAGATGTTGATCGGAATGGTTGGAGTGATATTTCCCATGTTCCCTTCGGACAAAACTTCAGGAATCACAGCCGAATTATGAAGTGGTTCAGTCGGTACTTGAGAAGCATGGGATCCTAAACAGGCGTATGTGTCACATGGGATTGGGAGAAACGAGGAACCATGATGTCCATCATCCCATGGATTCAAGAGACATTACCTCCACGATACTCTCATCGATGGGGAAATTCGCATTCAAGGGATCATCAGAGTCCTAATAACCAAACCAGGGAGATTGCACATAAGTTTCTAGAGAGGAAATCAAATGAGTATTGGTTTGAAATGCAACCTCAGAAGCTGTGAGAATAACTTGATACATTTTCTCTGCTGGGCTAAGAGGCATAACGTCACCAAAACTCTTGAGCTGGTCGGGATTGGGAACAATCCATGGATCATGGCTAGATGAAATCATATTGATGGAGGTGACATTCAGAGGCAGAAGTGGAAAAAATCCACAAGAGACGAGTCTTTGAACATACCTGGCCCAATGGTCTCGTAAGGACTACTGGTCTTCTCAACATATAGAGTGTTACATGTTGAAGAATCATAGAGGAAGAAATCAAACTGATCGACATTCACTATCTTCCCTTGATGAGGGAAACAGAGGATGTGAAAGAGGGTGGAGACGACACAAACCATAGCGTTTGTCCAACTACATCCAAGAAGGAGATTATAGTTCAAGTTGGCGTCTACACATTCAACTCTATGGTTACCATTTTCCCCTCCAATAGGATGGGCAATGCCTTAAGAATACCATACGACTGAGAACCTCTACCACCGAAAGCTTCTAAGGTATTTGGGGACTGAAACAATGGGGGAGATTTGATGGCTTTCCAGCATGCGACAAACATGATGCAGGTCAAGAACCTTCATCAACGACAGTCCGATGAATATTATTTCCCATAATGGTAACTTGGTTCTGAAAATCTACCTAATATGGGAGGCAGCGAATGAAATTCTCGAGATAGAAAGTAATCAGACTAGAATATGAAGGATCAATCCCTCCAATAACAGAGAGTAACACCTTCCGTTTTAATGGGCAGGACTGAAGGACCTCCAAAGCTAACATCACCGAAGGCACTTGAGCTAGATCTTCTACAAATTGGAGTTTTGTGCTGCTCTTGCATTTTCATTGTAAGAATATTTCTGAAGAACACATTTTGGGGGTGGTCATATGATTGATTCACTACTCAGTCTCTCAATCTCGTGGGAGGCATGGAAGATGAAGGGTGTTCTGTAACTTTTGGTTCCACATGAGCCTTGGATGGATTGGAATAATCTTTTGTTCTCATGGTGATAGCAACAAATTGTGTTCCAACCATGAACACTTGAGAGCTTCCAGACAATTGAGCTTGATATACCATTTGTGTCTACTGAGAAGGAAACAGTTCTTTCAAAACAGTTGGATTCCTGGGTGCACCCTTTAGAAGACGGGAAACTTCGACACGCCGAGGACAATCCTTGGTGTAATGATCGTCATCACATATCAGACAAGGATATTTCGGCTTATGTGTTGAAGCATCACCAGCAGATGAATTATTTGAATTCTATTTAGGGTTTTCGGATTTAAATATGAATTTACCCTTTTTCTTACACTTCAAGGATTTATCTATTGCGGTAGACTGAACACCATTTACCTCTGAGGTTTTACCAGGGTTCTTCTGGTTATGGGAAGGAGTAGGTGGCACATCGACAATAGTTGATTTAGACTTTGAATAAGTCTTAGGCACACTACTATCAGTATAAGCCACTATCCCAATAACACCATCCACTGGAGGCGTAATAGGATATTGATATGATGCAGGATTGGTCGAAGGATACGACGCATAAAGTAATAACTCATATAGAGTCCCATAGTCGGAATAAACCAAATCGAGGTATTGAGCTCTAGAAATGACCTCCTCTTCTGTGCCACACCCACCCATTGCAAGATCTTTTGCAATAGTGGGAACAAATGATTTTATAAACCATTCGGTCAACAATTGATCCAGGATCTCAAATTTGATAAGGCGATGACGACGCCTCCATTCATGAATGTGATCCCAGATATGTGTAATTTTTGACTACTTCAGCGAAGTGAGAATATGGGTGTCAGTTTCATACCGAAGAGGCAGTTGAAAATGAGTGACGAAGGCCATGGAAAAGGAATTGAAATCGAAGAAAATTCCTCTAGGGAGCTCAATGTACCATTTTTCGGTAGCACCGGTCAAAGTGCGCTAGAAAAGATGAAGACGAATATAATTTTCAACCCAATAATTAGAGGAACACCACAAGTGGTATGTCATAACATGGGTTTGGGGGTCTTCCCAAGATTTTACTTTGAACTTGGGACAATCTCCTGGAATCTTGATTGGAATTGGCGGCTAATGTAGCTAATGTTGGATGGTGTCATTTGTGAGATTTGACACATTAGAAAATTCCAACATAGCTAGGAATGACAAAGGAAGATGATGAGGAGGATAAATTTTGGGGGTTACAACCTCATTGATAAGGATTCTACCCAGAAGAGGGTGGATTCTGACTCGGATATGCATATTTCCCCCATGGATGGTAAGGACCTTGCTACAAATATTGCTGATAGGGACCTTATTGGGGTTGTTGATATGACCCCTGTGGGAACTGAGGCTACAGACCTTGTTAGACATGGCATCCAGGATAAGGTCCTTGTTGAACACGAGGTCCATTTTGTGGTCCTTGCTAAAGATAGGGTCTAACCTGCGGTCCCTGCTGAACATAGGGTCCAGCTTGAGGACCCTATTGAACATAGTGTCCAGCCTGTGGTCCTTGCTAAACATAGGGTCCAGCCTGAGGTCATGGTTGAGCCTACTGGTACTGAGGAATTTACCAATATGAAGCACCGGGTTGAGGCCCAGACTGGGGTTGCTGGTAGTGACCTTGAGGAAATGGTTGGTACTGAGTACCAGAATCATGAGGGAAAGGACCAAATTTATCCACACGGAGATTCATACTAGCTTGGGTGTAAGAACCAGACTGAGGATTAGTCGCAACAACACTGACCGAAGGCTAGGGTTGTTGGCCATACAACTGAGATATGTTTGGCTGAGGAACATACTGGTATTTTACGTTCAGTCTTTGAAGAATGTTAAGTCGTTGAAGGGGATGTTGAATTTGAGAATATTAAAAATGAGGCTATGATGCCCCACAAATAGACCTAGAACTCGACTACCCCCAACCCCATAGGGAAGGTACATAGATAGGGTTATACTTACCCCCAGACACGTATGAAACTTTGAATTTTTCACTCAGTGGTGGGACTAGAGTAATCGTACATGGTAAATAGGGGAGAGAGGATCTGAATAACACAATCATTTGACTAGTGGTGATTTTAAGTCGAACAACAGGTTAATACACTGTGGCCAAGTTAGAAAGGAATGGGTTAAAAGGTAGAGGAATTCCTGTTAACCAAACAGGATCCAGAAACATGGGTGTACCACCAGAAGCTCTAGGAAATGAGGTTTCCCACAAAGGTAAAACCATGCGAGATTGTAGACGCAACATAACTAGATGGTATTTTAGTTCCACCACCTGAATCATGAGGTGTGGATTCGAACAACTCTTCCTCGGAAGGAAATACCGATGAAGAGGCTTCCCAAATATAAGAGCCAGAGGTTTCTCGAAGATTTATTTGAGGAGCTCTCACGAATGGAACATCGATAGCATTAGATTTCATTCCATTAGGAAACAACCGATAGAAAGTAGAGCGAGACGCTACTAGAGAAGCATGAAAATGGATTCTGGGTTAATCAAAAGCACTATATGGTTGTTGAGGCGAGACTACAACCGGATCAAAGAGTGTATTTTGAGAAAAGGCCCAGGATTGTGTAGATGGTTCAGGGCTTTCTGGCTCAGATTCTTTCGATGTTGTCCAAGGATAATCTTCAGGCAGTGCGCAAGATGATATGGGTTAAACAGTGATGAAAATTACAAGGTCTTCACCTTGCGTTTCGAGGGGTCCAACCAGAAAACGAGCGACCTTAAGAAGAGGTTCTTAAGATCCATCAGAGGAGGGAGTGGGCGAATTTGACGATTTAGCCACGATGACCTTTCAAAATAAGATAAAAAAAGGAAGGAGGTGAATAAAATCACAATTTACCAGGAAATAAAAGCCTGGAGAACTGCATGGGTGAGATTTTTTCGTGGGCAGTTACTTTTAGAATTAACAAAAAATTAAAAAAAGGGTGTGCTAGGCATAAAGGTTTAACAAGTATCAATGAACTGCAATATACACCTTGGTGATCAAATGAAAGATAAATGACCAAGGACTTATTGTACTTCAGCCAATCTCCCTAAATGTTGTGTTCGGTGTATCACGTCTACAAGGCGGCCGACTCGGTTACCTATGGTAGGCTTGCAATCTAGTGGTGTCTCCCCAAATATAAGCGAAAGTACGTGAGAGTCCAGTCCATTGTAGGGATTTTTAAAGTGTAACCGTTCGATGAGAGTACCCCAAATATACTTATCATACATCAATATACTTCGAAAGGCAGGAAGGGATATCACCCCTATATTGTAACACAGACCATTAGCGACAACTCCTACGTTTAATGATGTTGGAACACGTCTATAGCCTAGAACACTAAATAGGTCTAAATATTCTCGTTAATTCCAATGCTCCTTAAGGTAAATTGGGTTCATTTTAAGTTGATCTTGATTAATGTTTCAATTTCAAGGCTCAAAACGAATGTCACCTGAATCCTTATGGTGTAGACTAAATGCAAGAAAGAAGCTTTAAATTTCGATGAATCCTAAACTATTGAGGGAAGAGAGACATGCAAGAATGCACTCAATGCAACAACAATAATTCCCCCCCAAACTAGTTCAAAGTTATGAAATGCAATGCTTTTCAATTGAATTAACTTTCCCAACAAATGCAAATTACTGAAAAATGAAAATGTCTTTCCTTTCACTAAGATGCACGATCTTTTTTTTTCACTTTGAAATGTAATAAAAAGAAAAACAAATGAACGAAAGAAGAAATGAAAAACCCCTTTACTTTTCTTTCAATCGAACCATACAAAAATAATTTTAAAAAATACATGAATGAAATGATTTTCACTCTTTTTAAATCGACAAAGATAACTAAATCAAAACAAAAATGAAAATCACTTCCAATTCCTTTTTAATTTAGACAAAACACACTCTTCTAAACTTGTGCACCAAACAATTTGTAATCTTGTTCTTGTCACTAAACTAAAGGGAAAAAATTTAGAGATGCAGAGATGACCAAAGAATACACCAATTCACTTCAAAACAAGACAAGAACAATGCGACAAAGGGTGTTTGAAATGGCGAAAATTTCCCAAACTTACAAACAAATCAAAAAGACAAAACAGACTCACTCAAAGAAGATAGGTAAGTCAAACACACAACAAGGAGATCACTAAGATCTCACAGACTCCTTCAAGGGCCAGGACACACTGGATAATCAGAAGGGAAACTAAAAATTTCCTAAGACTGAGATCAGTGCTTTTGTGCTAAGCAGAAGGGTGTTGAAAGGCCAATCATCGCAGTTGTACTATATAGAATAGCGCCGCCAGCACTACTGTGTAGACAGAAAATGTGTTGGTCGCTAAAAATGAAAAAAAAATAAAAAGAGTCTCACACAAACACTAGATCTAACACAGTGAAGTGACTAACAATCCTTACAAAAGCTGATAGAGGCCTAAGCAGATTTAAATTTCAAAAATCGGTGAAACTAATCCAAGATCAGTTCGGGAAGGAGGACTTCAAATCTCAAGGCTCCCTAGCGGAGTCGTTAGTTCTATTATCAAGATAAATCCCCTCTACAGATAGAGGCGATCTCTCTAGCCCTAGAGTGGGTATAGTAATATGAGATTATTTCTAACATAAGCTTTCTTAACTAATGTTTACAATGCAAAGAGGAAAGATACATAAATACCTTTTTCCAATCGCTATCCTTGGATTCATTGGTGGTGACCTCGATCCACGATCCTTGTAGGTCCGCTTCCTGCTACTAATGACACGCAAATAATTGCATATGATCAAGAGACAACAAAAAATGTGATACAATACATAATAAACGTAAACACTAGCTATTTAGCATATCAAGGAGTACCATAATATTTTCATAATCATGTAGAGAAATATAGAAAGCAAACATCATATGTTATTATTGATAAATTAAAAAAGGAGAGCTTACAACCACGCCTTGATGTTGGAGGCGTCCTTAGGTGAAAATATGAGTCCTTCACCTAGCTCTAAAGCATTCCTTCTCCCGTGCACTTAGGCTTAATCACGATGCTAACACGCAAAGGGATGAGAGTTCACGCGAGTCTAACAATGACCAACCAAGCTCTAAAGTTGGGGGAATGAGGGATGTGAATTTATAGCAAGGGAGAGGAGGTTGGGAGCCCATGAAAGGAGGAGAAAGACCATTTTCTAAGGGATGACCCCCCCATGAATGATATCAAGACTCTAAAATGAGAGAGCTCGACCTTATCATCTATGTTCAACAACCAACTCGTCGCCCTTGAGCTTCTAGATTTCAAAGCTTCTCCTCCATTTGAGAAAGCACTTCTAGAAAGGGGATCAATGTGGTTTTCCAAGAAATTAGGGCACTGAAACCGTTGGGCCAGAACTTTGAAAATGACATCAACATGGTCATTGCACCAGGAAGAGCATTGAACGAGGAAACTAGGAATTTGACCAAGTTTCTTTAGTATTTTTGGATCTTCAAGGAGATATGTTAGCATATTTATTGATGATGGAAACATTGCACATGATCTATTACGAGGCATTTCAGGATCAGGGACGGGAAAATGAGCATGGTGACAAATTACTGTGTAATAGATGTACGTAAGAGAAAATGAAAGAAGGATAAGCCCATGCTCAATATCCAGATCTAAGCCAAGAAAGGTTGTAAATATATTGTTGTGTTTTGTGTTTAAGGAAGGAATAATGTAATTCGCCATTTTGTAGGTAATACAAATTGATTTAAAAAAAAAAAAACATTAAAAAGTAATAATAAAAATAATAAATTATATTATACTTTTGTTTCGATTAATAAAATTAATAAAATTACAAATAATGTTTTTTTGAAAATTTTTATGATATGTATATTACATTAAAAGAAATTTAAATAATAAAGATTTATATTTATAACTATAATATTTCATGATTATATACATATTTAAATGTCAAATGTATATGTATATAATTATATGTATTATGAGGTTTTTAATAAAAATAATAAAAATATTTCTATATAGATATGTGTAACTTTTATATAATGTAAATAATATTGTTAACAAACAACATAGAACCATTTTAATTTTGGGCCTATCAAGCATGAAAGGAATCAAATTTCTTAAAGTACGAACCTTTCAATAAGTTTTGCACTAAAAAAAATGTTTGCATGTAAAGAGATTTGATTTATTTAGATGAATTAAAGATGAATCTATGTTGATTTTTAATATCAATAAATTTAATTGAAATATCATTTAATTTACTTAGATTATATAATCTAGATATAATAATAAAAATGTAATGCTAATGAAATTTGTTTTTTTAAATGTGAAATGCATAGAGTTTTGTTAATTTCTTTTCTACATGGTTGATATTTTATCTTTCTAAAGTGCAAGTGTGAAGATGAAGTTTTACATTGTTTTTCCTTTATTTATATTTTCATATAGAATGCAAAATACTTCAAAATATATATATTTCTTTTTTCCCATGGAAGAGTCATCTTCCCACATTGAGTCATTTTTCTGCATTTTTATGTCTAATTCAAGGTATGAAGGTGAACTTTCATTTTCATATAGAATGCAACAGGCTAAAATTTTTATTGTTCTTTCTTCCCGTGGAAAATTACTTTCATCATGCACAATTACATGTGGTAGGGAGAAAAAATTATAATTTCACTTTTGTTTTATTTGCATTTCATCATTATACATGTAAAGTATGTAAGTATGTAATGGAAAGAGTCTTGTTATGGTCCCTGTCTTAGGCACGTCGGGGACTATAGTAATCGAAATGGGCGATATTATTATTATTTTAACCTTCTTAAGCTAGTTATTAGTCCATGCTGTCGTTAAATGAGCATAGTTTACAACTTATATTCTTATTGGCCTCTTCCTTAGTCATACCTTATATTATGTGCATTTTTCCAGTGGTATATATTCATCGTGTAGACTAATGTTAACATTAATTTACAATATTAAATGCTATATTATTTTTCATCGCTTATTTTCCATAGTTTAGTCTGGGGTAATCGCTTTACTTGTTAATATATATGCACGGAACGACTATCTGCATGTACTGTTGTGGCATGATAGGAATTTCCGCATGTAGTGGTGTGTTGTAATCAACTGGTCGACTTCAAACTCGGGTCACCAATTCCTCATGCTTGTATGTACTTATTCCTCATGTATTCCTTAGGCCACCAACAATGAAGATATCGACTTCCCTGCCCTAGAATAGGTTATGAAAATCACAAATATGCTATGCGCAATTGACTTGCTTGCTCTGGAATAGGCTCTGCAAGTGGGCTCTAGAATAGTCTTTGCAAGTGGGAAATGAATGTTGCACCAAAGTATTTTCCCTGTTATTCATTTTCCTTACTATTTAGATTTTAGATTTTCCCTGCTATTCAGATTTTATATATGTTGTGCAGGTACAAGAGAGGGTTTTAACAAAATTAATCTTGGCTCACTCATGATCCTTTTTCCTTCCATTTTGGAGCAACAGAAACAAAGAACATGTGAACAACAGGTAAACAACAAACATAAAAAATTTAAGTTCTTCAAATGCACTTATATACCTTTCTATAAGTTCAAAGTTCTTCAAATGAAATTATATTTCATGGTATATAAATTGATTACATATATCAACATACATACAACTACAAATAGGTATAGAGCCTCGTTTTTGTTCAACTAAATATGCCTCCTTAGCTCGGTCTGCATCTTAGCTCTATTTGTAAACTTACTATTATTATCCTAACTCTATCTATAAACATACTATTATTATCCTAGCTCTATCTGTAAACTTACTATTATTATCCTAGATCTATCTGTAAACTCACTATTAATTTTTTAATGCATCACCATATAGGAAACATCAAGTATTCTCATAGTGGCTAGCTCATTAAGAATTCAGGTAGATTTGTCAATAATAAAAATTCGTAATAGAATTCAGGTTTTCTAAGTGTAGGGTTGAAAAAATTGTAGTGTATATTGAAAATATGAAACAATTTGTTGTGAAACCTGAAATGTATATTGAGAATAGGCAACGGAATTAACAAAATATATTTAGTTCTTTAAACAATTACCCTTTTCAATCTAGTGCAGAAAATGATTTTATGTTTTTTTTCAACACCTCATTTACCAGCAAACAATGTCATCTAAAAAAATTAGAGTACATCATTTAGCAAGGTATTGTATGATGGAGACTACCTTTGCAATATTATTTTCACATAACTGGCTAATATTTGCAGCATACTTGTCTAAAATTTGTGCTTCTCCAATCAAGCTAGAAATTAGATGCGAGAAAAGATTCATTTTTCCTGAGAACAGATATATGCAAACCCTTCAGGGAAGTACTTGCCCAATAACTTGTTAATTCATTCCAAGCACTGATCATCTACAATCTGGCACAATACCACACTCGTCAATTACGTCGAATTTGATCAACTAGGGGAATTTTATTTAATGCATTGTAATCCTTTATAAAATTTCCAAGTCTGAACACATTTTTGCTAACTCCAAGACTCGCATCGAATTTTTTAAGATTTTTGGCCAGAAGGGCATCCTTAGAGATGAAAAATGAAGCCAAATTTATTTTGGCAAAGCACTCGGAAATCTCCAAAACCTTGTCAACACCATCCCTTCTTGCTAAATAAATAAGGTGGCCACTTACTAATTAATTCAAGATCAGTAAACCATCCAAGGGTAGAAAGCCAGAAAGAAGCCAACCAGTTCCTATTCCAGCCCCAAGAAGCCAACAAGAAGTTCCTTCCAAATTGGAGCATGACTTGGGACAAGCTTCCTTTAAATTTTCTTCCTAACTCGACCATCCATCCATTAGTTTAGCCGAACTTGCTTGAAGTGTTGTAGGTCTCCAGCCTTAGGCGCACTTGAGTTAAGGTCTAACTTAATGTCATTGTATCTGTTATCCATCCATAAAAAAATTTCAGATAAAATGATGGTTAAAACAGGTCTATAAGTCTTCAAGAAACAAATTTGGAGCAAATCTGTTAGTTCTTGAAACCTTGTTGTATCTATTATCCAAAAGAACCCATTTCACTATTATTTCTTCACTTAAATCCTTCAAAGAAGCCCTGCTGTTCATAAAGGACTGTTTCAAAGTCATAATTCTCATCATTTCTCCATTTCAAAATATTCCCTTCATGTCACCCATTTTCCTCATTTTACCCTTTATTTCTTTCAAAATCCCGTTAAAAACTTATAAATCCTCTTTATTTTTTTCTTAACCCCTCCTTCTAACTTATCGGAACCCCTTTTTAGGCCTTAAAAACCATCAGTTTGGCCTTTTCCATCCATTTTAACACAAGTCTTTAAGCGCATTTGGCTTAAGCCCCTGGCCCCTTTTCGTCGTGTTGTTCCTTAAGAAACAATTCCTTGCTGTGTAAAGGAATCCGTGCTCAAGACATTAAAGATTATGTCACAAACAAGCGTATATATGTCTCTGTTTATTAAACCTTCAAATATTAATAATATATTCTCCAAATATCAAATATTTACAAGTTCTGCAATGCCATGTTCTCTTTATGTTGAAGTGAGCGAATGGAAGACAAAGAAAGAAAAAGATTTTAAATTGACATGCTGCTTAAAAACAGAATCTACCATTATAAAATCCTGAAGAAGTGAGTAACAATAAAGCTAAAATAGAGGAGCGCCCATTAAGGATGTTTAACTCTTAGATATACAAATATCAAGAGACCTGCAGCTCAAATCACTCTACTTTATTCACAGATATGGAAATGAAATGAAAACTAAGAAAGCTCTTCAACACAGATGGAATGATGGAAACTTCCAAAACTTTTCATTCATTCAATATTTTTCAGTACAAAATTAGCCTTCAAGGTCCAAAACTTGGAACCTTCTTTCATCTTCCCATTGTCTTTAAATACAATATGATCAAAATGGTTTCCAGTAATGAAACCGATTCTAACTAATTCTAACTGTCTAACTGCTCACTGTAGCGGAGGTACATGCCTCAGAAAAGTTCTATTACATTTACATAACTTTAATTAAAACATGATAAATTTCTAATCTAAGTGAGCTGATGCTCCTGAAATAGTGGCTATCTCAATGACTATTTGTGGCTGAATGGCTACTTGTGGCTGAGTGGCTGGCGTTGTATTTTCTGTGTCCATAGAAAATGTTTTGCATTCTTTCCAGAGCTTATCCTGAGTTGTCGAAGCGTTCTTATAATGATGATATTCCAGTGTAAACGAAACAACCTGACTATGAGTAAGATTACCTGTGAATAATTTCTTCACCATCCATAGCAGAAGAAAATGCCTTTGTAAGAAATTAAATACCGTTTCTCCCTTCAAAACCTGTGTCTTCTCATGCCTGCCATCTGCTCTGCTTTTTGCAAATATCAATTGATCTTCATAGAATTTTCAGGACATAATCTCCCCTTTCTCCTTCCAGCATGAGGGCAAACCTGTTCTCATCAACTTGTCAAATGATATATCAAATTTCTTAATTATCTCTTTAATTCCCTGTAACCGCTTCTCTGCGGCCTTTAGAAGGTCATTTTTTATTATCATTTTATTTACCTCTTCAGCATAGAAGTACCTATCCTGTATCCCCATATCTCCTAAATCTTCATCTGTCTTGGCATTAATAAAGTTTAAGAATTTTCTAGCCCAATTCGCTCTTTTAAGAGCGGCCTGGTTCTCAGATAATAACTCCTTTTCATGCTCCGAAACAATGCTTTTCTCTCTGGCAATTATATTCATGGAATCCCATTTTGATTGCATTTCTGAAATAATTTCATTCCAGATAATATCCTTAGCTTTAATAAGAGAAATATTTCCCTTTAATTTCTCCTTGAGCTCTTTGATTTCATCCTCAGCTTTCTGTAGCTTCTGCTTGTTCTCATGTGCTTTTTCTTCCCATACCTGCATCATCTTGGTAACTGTGGCCAATTCTGACTGGGCTTGTTTACAATCTCTTTCTGCCATCTTTAATTCTGTGTTTAGCTGAATAACCTGGGCTTGAGGATCAGCTTCACCTGTAGAAAAATCAAAAGTACAAGTATGGTTCTCGATTTGATTCTGTAAGGATACAACAATCTTCTTTACCTTAGTGAGTTCTTCGTCCTTCTTCATCAACTTCTGTCGCGATTCCTCTTTCTCCTTTTCAACCTCATCTACTTCGGCCGCCAATGAGTGTTCTGTAGCTAGTAATTTCAACTTTTTCCTTAATGAGGATATTTCCGCTTCTGCACTTTTCATAAGTTTTTGAATTGCGGCTTTATCATTTGTATCCACACCGATTTTCATAATGATCTTCTTCAGCTCTTCATTTTGAGTTTTTAATGCCCTTGCATTAGCTTTCTCCATTTTGCATTGTTTGATGACCTTTGCAAGCATGTTTTCAGTTTTGACTGTTGTAGCATTGGTCTTGCTCAAATCGTTTACAATCAGCTGACCGGTCTGCATGTGAAGATTCATTTTGTCCCACAAGGGGATCTTTTTAACATCCATGACTATGTTTAACTCCTTAAAGCTGCCCGAAGGTCCAAGGGACATTCCTATCGGATGTGACAGAGCCATCTTAAACTGATCTTTCTCCAGATCCATCACAGTCAATAATCTGGTTTGGTCAGCAGATATATGGTGCTCTGCTTGTGCTTCTATATTGGCTTTTATCCTCTGGTTCCTTTCCTCAATCTGTGTGAACACTTGCTTCATTGAAGGAGCCTTTTCCAAATGAAGTTCCTGTCTACTAGGAGATGAGGGGAAATCTTGTTCTTCATTGACCTGGAGAGTAAAACCAGGTGAATTGGAAGAATGGTCCTCTGCTAGTTTGGTCCTTTTTTCCTCTCGGGGCTCCTCATCATCGATTTCAATAACATCCTCTCTACCTCTTTTGCTCATTCGTTCAAAAATTGCAGGTGTTTGAATACTGGTCTTTGATGAACCTGACCCTTTTAGATTAGCCAGTTTCTCCAAATCAGGTTTACTTACATGATAAAATGCAACATACCCATTCTCAACCCTTTTCTGAGAAATTATTCCATGTGGATCATAGGGCCATTTCTCTCCCAACAACAACTGCGTCCCTTCCAATATTTTTGATACTTCTTCAAAAGCTTGTCTTGTGTTGACAACAAAAGGGCCTACACTCATAGGCAACTTGTACATCAATCCTTTCTTCATGGGCAGAAAATGAAGTGGATCTACATTAAGACTTTGCCTTATAAATTCCAGTGCAAAAAGTCTTATGGGAACAAAGGTTGGGAGCCTATAGGGCTCAATACTAACTCCATACAACCTTATCTCAGAGTAATCTTCAAAAACAAACCAGTCTCCAAATTTACAATTGGGTCCTAACTGTAGGAACTCCTGGGCCTTTGGCAGAAAGCATGGAGGAAGAGTTCCATTTAGAATTTTATAAGCAGTAGACATGAAATGGTCAGCAAATTCAAACAGCCCGGCTTCATTCTCCTCTTTTATAACCATATCGGTCTATAACAAAACTGACTGCTTATTTTTATTACTATCAATTATATTTAAACCCACACTCATGAACTCTTCAACATTTTGATATAAAAATAAGTAAACTACCAAAGATGGAAATCTGAAAAAACCTGTTAGAGGGAAGGCGATCAATTGGGAATTTACTACTTCCTGCCAAAAAGACGGGATGTCTAGCACCACCCCTGGTTTCATCATCAGAGCGAACATCCCCAAGACTGCTTTATCAATTTCGTGATCATCGTCTCTTCCAAAAATTTCCGTAATGCAGCTAAGAACTGGCCTATACTGAACATTGAACGCCTCCAAACTGAACTTTCCTGCTTCAAATTGAGCTTTCTCTGGACTTGGTATCAAAAGCGACATGCAACGATTAAACTCTTCATTTGAAAGATCCTCGAAATACTGAACCAGCGAATCTTCGGAGAACTGCAATGGAGACTCATCTTCTGGAAAACATAATGCTTGACGCATTAATTGTGTTGAAACCTGCAGGATATTTTCCCCCTGAGAATTCATAACGAAACACTTGCCAGGGTACATAGACGAAACTAACCAAGAAATGAACTCGGGGAAGAAGTGAGTTTTCGGAATACAAGCGGACAACACACCTGAACTTTTCATAGCAGAGAACACAGGGGACTTGTCAATGTTCAGGGTTACTTGGTAATGCAATAGGGGGTGGTTGACGGATGACGCAGTATCATGAAAATCTTTCTCGCTATCCAGGAGGGGATTGAGACTTGATGAACCAGACAATGATGTTCGCTTGGCCATGGCTGACAGGAATTCGAAAGCAATTCGCGGGGCAACGGATAATGCAAAGGTGGCAGGATGTGGTTAAAAAGGGAAAACAATCACATATAAACCAAAACAGGACGGAAGAACCCATTTATAGGCTACGGGAATCCATAATAAATGCAGGAATGACGTGGAAAAACAGTTGAAAGTGGATGATAGCTGTTTTCCATCTCGGCTGATGACATCATTGCGGGGGGTCTGTGAGTACGGCGGAAGAGTTTGATCCATACCCCCAGTAATAAATCCCAGCCGTTGATCACGGCATTTCCAAGATCTGACCGGTCAACTGCGGGGGGTCGGGATTTGATAACCGACGGGCTAATTGACCCCTCGCAATAGCTTATCCGTAAGCTTCTTTTCTCTGATCATCACTTCCGTTCGAGAAGCTGCTTGAGACTTAACCTTCAAATCATACATATAGAAATAAAGAAATACATTGCATTTTTTTTATACTAAAGTTTAAATAAATTCATACTGTAGCATATTTTCGCATTTATATTATTTTTTTTATCTTTTTCTCTTTTAAATTGCGAAAAATAAAATATAAAAGGATATGCAGATAATGATCTACAACACGCCGTAAGACCAAGGCTTGCGACTGTCGGCTATAGGCCTTAAGCCCCCATTGGCCATCGCACTTCGGCGATTCGCATTTCCTCGTTCCCAAACCCTTTCCTCCGCCAATATTCATTTCCCCGATTCAGTCTCAAATGTTGATCCTCGTCATCCAACGATCATCGTTCCTCTTCACCTTTTAACCTCGCCCGTTTGAAAGTCCGCTACAAGACAAGTTTGCTGACGTCAGCTGTTGGTCCCACCTCCCCATCGGCCATCGCTCGTCACAACTTTTTGTTTCCACTTCCGAATTCCTTTCTCATTTCAAAACCGCCGATATAATCCTGACCGTTGATCTCCTTGATATAACAGTACTCGCTCCATTGCTTCGCTATCCTTCCTCCCACGCATCTCTTTGACCGTCGCACCAACTCACAACCGTCGATTTGCAGCCCGCAGATCTGACGATCCTCATTCAGTTTCGCATCTGATCTTCCAAACTCCTCCCAATTGACTATTTTTCACGTGAAATGAGTGGTTTTGGAGATGATAAATGTCACCCTCCTGCGTGTATTGCGTCCGCCCAGCCCCAAACCACTTACCACTCTTTCTCCGTGTGAATACCACTGGTGGTTTCTCCCAAAACTGCTTTTTGCTAACTTCGCGCCAAATCATTTTGAACCCTGGTTTTTGCCATTTCTGCCATAAGACCATCCATAACGCATTATCCCTCTTCCGCAATTCTCTTTCACCTCTGCTAGAACCCTTTGAAGCAATTATATCCACTAAATGCAGGTTTTTTATAAACAGTTTGGTGTTTGGTTGCAGGTTTTCATGGCGGATAAATGTTAAAGCTGTCCCACAGCAAAAATGGTTGCAGAGGTCGAAAGTGATGATCTTCGGGCTATTATTAATTGCAGAAAGAGACAAAAGGGGTTTATCTCCAAAGTCGGGTCAATGTGTCATGAGCATCGATCATTTATTCAAACCCTCCAGCACAACAAAAGACCTGCACACGCAGCGAATAAGAAAGATCAGAACAACAGAAAATGAAGACAAAGGTTAAGCATAAAGGTTCGAAGATTAAAAGGCTTAATATACAATTTAAAAGATCAAAACACAGTTAAAAGCATACAAATAATTTTTAAGAAAAAAAAAAGGTATTAAAGGCAGCATGATGAATTATGAAGGAAAAAGCATAATCGGGCCACTAAACACAGTTTAAATAATTTTTTTTAAGGAAACTTGGGTTAAAAAGGCCTCGAATGAATCAAAGCAGCAATTATTCACTCAGAATATCTAAAAAAGCCACTTGTAGCATACTTTCTACCTGCAAAGATAAATTGGCAGTTATTACATAGATAGAAGATATTTTAAGCTATCAGGCAGTTATTGTAAAAGATAGAGATAGGCTGCAAAGTCAAACTTTTCACCTATCTTTCCTTAGAATTTAAGACAAAGTTATTAAAACAGAGAGGTATCTACAGATGTTCCTACCTTATGCCTTGCATGGTTATCAAGGTTAGGAATGCATTTACTTTGTAATTAATAACAATTGAACCCTAGAATAGTTCCACTTCCTCATTTGCAGCATAAATACTGCATCTGAACTCATTGTAGTGTTGGCATTTGTTGACTCTTTGAAGTAATACATAATTCTGCTGAAGTTGAAAGAAAATTGATGTTCTGGAACTTGTGGATGTTCTAACCTATTTGTTGATGGAGAAAGTTCTATCATTGGATCCCTGAGCTTGGCTGTTGGTGAAGTATTCTTAATCTGTCATTGTTATTTCCCGTTCCATTATGTTTCACCATTCTCTGTTGTAGTAGAGTAAAAAGTTTAGGCTAATAAATGTCTTTTGAAAGCACCTTAATTATATTTACTCTTCACTATCTTTATGTTTTCTTTTGCTAAGATATTCTAGAGAATTCTTAATTTCTCTCTAGAACCCTTATGCTTGTTTACTTCTTAAATAGTTCAATACAGTTGGCCTCAAGAATGATTTATGGTTTTCCCTACTTACTTGCTGCCACTTAAAAACTGTTTTTGAAGTCTCCCTTCAAAGTACCATTGTCCAAAGTTTGCAAAAGAGGTTTTGTTCCGATCATACCCTTTGTACTTGCTCAAATAATTGTTTTGAAGGTATTTATAGCTGTAATCAAAGATGTCTAGGAGTTCCCTCTTTTATGAATGTAGTTATTTGTGAATCTTGAATGTCTTCTTATCCTTGAAGGTGAAATCACTAGAATTTAAATGAGTTTCTCACCTTCTATATTTCATTGGAGAAGTTTGTCTTGGAATTATTATTTGCTGAAGTGTGGTTTCTAGAATTTATGGTTAGCCCTGTCTATGGAATGCCTCTTCATGTTCAGATAATGTTTTAAGTCCCTTTTTTGATAAGTACATATAATTAAGGATTCTTAATTGCCCTTAGTTCTAATTTTCATTCTAAACCTTTGAGGTCCATTTCGTTTCACCTAAAAGACTTTGTAGATCCACTGGCCAAGTTAGATTTTCCCTTTGATACCCCTGATCCCTTTACAAACTTGTCACAACTTCCACTTGACTCCATTGCCCAATGAATTAGAGATTTACCTTTTCTATCTATGTTGTCTAGATCATCATGTCCAACCAAACAATCAAACAAATCCATGCTTCATAACTAGCCTAAAATCAACCCTTAAAATCAAACAAGCTCATATCTTTGCAAACAATTGAGAGATCCCTCTCTGAGACTAGGAAGGCTCGGTCCTAGAGCTCTAAATATTGGTTTTGATGTTGCCTTGTCACTTGGTATGCTAATCTGCCAAATCACAGGACCACAACAGTATCTATAGGCTTTATGTAATATTACCTTGGCTTAGGATTTCGGTGACTCTGGATCTGCTATTGGTGCCCAAAGCCAATCCCGTCACATCCTGGTGATTAATTCTCTGCAATCCGTAGTAAATCGATAAACCCCTCAACTTCTGCACCCCACGAACTGTTGACACAAACACCTGCAAATTATGGGCAATCTTCCTATAGATTTTGTGCAAGCTCCTCCTGTAGCAACATCAAATCCCAAGTAGTATTATGATAATTTCTAAGAGAATTAAATCACGTACTTAGTAATGGTGGCAATATAGCTTACCCTGGACAGAACACAGTCCCTAATAGTACGACAAGCACCTGGCAAAGATGACATGACGAGCCTACACAACAGTGTGATGGTCTCCTTCTCTTTCTTTAGCAAGTGTATGGGGCAGGTGTTAACGAACATGCATCAAGGATGTCATTTTTCAGGTGTAACAACACCTCAAATGACTTGACTAACGTGCATGGGCGGCGTTCTGTCAGTTTAGGCATGTGGCCAACAAACAAAGTCACTCGATGCATGTTATAAAGTAATTTTACAACTACGAATAGCATATTTATTTTTTCCTTTTTGCGTAACCTGTAATTCTTTGTGAAGTTTTGGGAAACAACCTTTCAAATTCTTGACTCTCCAATCATTTATAGTTATCATATTTAGAATGAGCCAATCCATAACCGGTTTCATTTCCAGTGCTTTCCGAGAATACTCATAAATATTAGTGCCACTCATAGTCAGGTCTCATTGATGAGACTGAGTTGCCACGAGGGAAATACTTGTCACAAGGGCAAACAATTGATAGAAAATGGTCACAACTAGGAAGGCACTTAAAACAACTAGTGAGTTCATTAATTGGAACGTCGTCTCTATTTTTCAAAGCTTTACATAGTAAGATTATTATTTGAGTTCGTGCTTGACTTAGGCTTAATATTAATTTTTATTTAGTGGTGTATACAACTCTAAATTATACAATATTGTTATCGACATTTATTCTAATTTTGTGTCGTTATGGTTGTTTGCAGGGATACACACCACGAAAAATTATAGACCGAATCTAAATGGGAGACAGAGAGTTGTGTGCCGAGGTTTTTAATAATTTCATTTTTTACACTATCGAAAGGAGTCCAATTACTAAAGAAGAAAATTTCATTTTGTAAAATGCGAATAATATATATTTAATTTTGTACTCACATTCTTTGTAAAATGCCTAACTTTGTGATGATACTATTTTTAAAATAAATATAATATTGAAAGTGGATGCACTAAGACAACGCTAACGCTAGAGCTTATAGTATTCATTTTCATTTTTAATTACTACTCTCCACCAAAACTAAGAGAATATTGTAATGAGTTTTTTGGTTAAATTTACATTAATTCTATTTGAATCTCAATCAGTACTAAAACTAAGTGAATGTCATTCAAATGATCTTTCAATTATAATTACAATGGATTTCATAAAACAGATTCAATGTCATTCATTTTTTCTTTGTGTCAATGGCCTTCGCAAAAACACTAAGATATTTGAGAGGCACACTAGGATATTTGAGAGGCACTCCCATGAATGTGTCAATATGCTACCTTACTCAAGGCAGGGGCTTACTGCCCCACAGCCTTCTTGATTTTTTTAATATTCATCTTTGTGAATTATTTTATTTACATTCCCCATTACCTATGCAGAACAAGCATTTCACATTAGTTTTGTTGTTTTTTAAATCTAGATGGTCAAGTTCATGCATTCTCACATTATCGCATTTTATATAAAGAAAACATTTTTAGTTCTTTTTCACTTATATGTATTTTCAAATTTCCTTCTTAATAGTCATATTTATGCATTCTCACATTGTCACGTTTGATATAAATTTTCACATTTCCACATTCCCTATACAAAATATCACTATTGCTTTTATTTATAATTGAATCCTCGTATTGTCACATCATTATATCCATCCAATGCATGGCATTACATCATTACATCCATCCAATGCCAGTGGAATGCCATATTTCCAAATGGTCCTACTTGGACTTCGTAGGTATGTCTTGTAACAACATTTTCGTAGGAAATTCAAACATCTTTTTATTAAACCAATTTACATTCATTTTATCTCTGGATCTACCAAATGTGGAGAAGGATCTAATTTCCAAATGTGCAAATCTCTTTTAAAATGTAAGGATATTTGATCACTCTCAACTCTTGATAGATTCATAGTTAAGATGGATATAGGTTGGTTTAATTATTAGCCTTTGGATAGGCTACATTAAAGAATAATACCATGGGAAAAAAACATGGGTTGAAAATACAATGAGAAAAAGAATTTTAATTTAAATTAATTTAATTTTTATTTTCTTTTATCTAGTTAAAATATTAAATTTTATAACAACTTTATCAAAGTGGATTTTGGTGGCCACCCACCTATTCCACCTAAACCTCAAGTCAGTTTCATTAGTTTCCTTGTTTTTCGGGTCCTAAACTTCCGGAGCAGTTTTGACCCCCTAAAAGACATTTTTTTGAGGTCCGCAGTAGGCCCATTACCATAAGAGTGGGTCTATGGAAAATCCTATAGTACTTGGAGAGATATTTTTGACGATATATCGTATGCTCCAAACGGAGATCATATGACCAAGTTACGACCCCGGGAAGTTGGTTGGCCAACTAACCCCTACAGGGCCCACAAACTCTTGGTGTTCCATATTTTGTGGTTAGGGTTTTGGTTGTTTAGGGTTTTCCCATGTTGTTCAACAATAAAAAGGCCCTTGAGCCTCATTGTAACATAGTTTTGAGGCATGTAGCCATCACATCTCTTCTCAGAGATAAGCAACCATCACACGAGCTAGTTTATTTATATTCTACATGTAAGCTTATTTCAATTATTTCATATTAATGAAATGAAGTATATGTTTTACTGCTTCTCTGTGTTTATGTTGATTTCAATATTTTATTGTGTTCCTACATAAATCCATATCAGTGTTGCATAAAGGTCTCCTCTTTCTTGATCTTTCTTTGCATGTCCCCAACGAGATCGAGGTATAAGGAGTTAGGGCTTGATATGGTTGAAACTTTTCAAGATCAGCCTCGTAAACCCCGATGAACTCCCATGGCAGAGGAAAATAAATATGAGGGAGCAGGAGATCCTATCAAAATATTGCTTAAGGACTCCCTCGAGAAACAGGGGAACTCGATGATGGATAACTTTTCCCAGATCTTTCGACGGCTACCCACTCACGATGCATATTCATTTGGAAGCCACTATGGAGGCACCGCTCCTTTTAAGCTACAATTAACTTTGAAATTTCCATATTTTAGGGAAAAATAGATGCATACGCCATAGATAGATGGTTGAATATATTACAAGTTTTTGTAGAGGTAAATCCCCTCTGCGGACAGAGGCGATCCCTACTAGCCCAGATCGGGTCTAGCAACAATCGTATCACGCTAAGGTGCAAGTTCCTAATTGCAATAGACCAACTTGCAATGAAGGCCTACCTCAAGTCCAACGCTGTCGTTTGTAGAAAATATGGCGCTCCCATTTCCTTGCTCCAGCAGATCACAATCCTCTCACTCGCTGCGATCGAACACCTGCACACACAAGAAACACGACAAACACAAGCATAAAACCCGATATATGCAATTATGTATCAGTCAGAGAAGACACAACTCATGATCATAATGAACAATGCGAATGGAACCATAACCAATAGCTGCTTATCATTAATTCATACAAAGGAAAATACAACCTGGCTTTGACGCTGAATCTTCCTTCGGTGGGTCGTCAGCGGAATACTTCTCGGTAAATATTGCCGGGAATAGGGACAAGCCTCTCTCTTCGATTTTCAATCTCCTTGCTATTGATTTGGCACTATGAGGACTATAGCAGCATTCTTTAGGCTATGAAGGCTCTTGGAGACTAGTTTGCAAAGGGAAATGGCAAGCTTATATAGATGGTGGAAGGGGAGTTGGGATCCCTACAATTATGGGATTGGCCCTATCCTCAAGGAAGATTCCATGAGAGGTGGAAAAATACTTCCTCTACATGGAAAACCGGAGCCAAACGTCCCAACTCAATTTAGAGTCCAGTTCAAGAGTTTGTTGGAGTCAATCTTCCGCCATTTATTTTTAAAAAATAATCCTTATTAAGCCTGGCGCAGGTACAACACTGAGAAAGTGCGCCAGTTGGCGTGCCCTCTTTGGAGGATTTCCCCCATTGGTGCGGGTATGACACTGAGCAGTCGTGCCAAGGATAAAAAGGCTATTTTTAGGGTTTTTCACAAGGAGTTGTCTTCAGAGGAATGAAAGTCCATGTTCAGGGGAATGCCATGAAAGTGTTTTCAGATCATGTCACTGCTCACAGGTCACGGAATAAGCCCTCCAATGTGCGGGATGGGGAATTGCAGGGATGGTGACAAATTGCTGTGTAACAGATGCCAACACAAGCATGAGGCCCGAAAGAGAGAGAGGGGTGAAATGCTTTACGAGAACGTGTCCAACTGAAAACACTGTCGTCGGAAAACCTGCGTAGAGAAGTACAACTGATATCTCAAATACATGATATATATGTGGTATGGGCGTAGCCATCCATAACAGAGTATACAAGAATCCAGATCCAAGGCATGGATGTAGCCATCCAGTAAGGACCGATAAATAGACTCAGGTATGGTCACAGCCATCCAATCAGTGAGTCATGTAACCAATCAGAATAATCCACAAAATCGCAGCCTGGATTCTAAACAGACGAAATCCAGGGTCTTGCACTCCATCTCGACCCAAACAAAGTAAAAGTTCAAGCATGCGAATAAGTGAGTTGAAGTCGAACATGCAAGAACATCGCCTGATTACCAGCCAATGATGAAAGCTATTAATAGACGTGAGAGGTACCACCAATAATGACAATGGTCCTCAAGGTATGATAGGTACAATCTACGGCATGTGAATCAGTGAGCTGGCATCGAACACCCATAGAATCACTCGATCGGAGGCCAATGATGAAAATCTCACGTCGAATGTGAAGAACCTGCCATTGAGGCATGCAAGCTCCAAGGTACCAGAAGGGAGTCTCTAGATCAGCTTCCTGGATAATGAACTGAAGTCGACAGGAAGTGACCTTGATCGAAGGTGGGCCACAAATTTTCCCACATCATCGACGCGAGATAGAGGAACATAATGTCTTCGTGAATCAATATCAGATGAGAATTAGAGGAAGGTTGAAATTTTGCAGAGGTCAACTTCTCTTGAACATATCGGCGACATGACAGTGGATTTGGCAGTATTTGACATCAAAAGATCAAAGGTCATGATGACAAGGCAAAGATATGATGAGAGGTCAAAAGGGATCACCCAAACCCACAGAGGCAAGTGGAAAACGAGATGAGATGTCCCCAACCCGACATGAATGCAGACAAGTGCCATGTTCAAGAGTGACATACTGCCAACACGACAATGATGTTGGTTCCATTTTTTCCCCACCATTTCTGGCGAGTACCCCAATTATTTTTGAAAACAAGCTTGAAGGGGATAGCATATTCTTGTCGTATAAGTCCGTCCTTCGGATGAATCCATCCTAGTACATTTAATGAGCCCTAGGAAGGAGAATCTCGAATATCATCATTATGACTGGATCCGATGTCATTAGGGTTTAATGAGCCTGACAAAGGAAGAAATCGATGTCTTTTCATGTTTAGAGAGTTTGAAAAGACAACGGAAAAGTAAACTCCAATGGTCCCTTTTCGTAGATAGTCCCTCAGATCCGAAAAGGTAGAAAACTATGTCTGAGGAAACCTCCTAGTCGCGATAGGTTAGGGTATTCATTTTTCGTAAGTAATCTATCCCAGCCCGAAAAAGGGGTAAACGTATACTGGGTATATGTCGTTTCATGTTCACTTTAACGAGATTGAAATGACAAGGGACTCGACAATCTTTTCATGTTTAGAGAGTCAGAAAAGAGCTAAAAGATGACTCCAAAATGACTTTTTCGTGTTTTTACCGAGTCCAAAAAAGTATAAAATACAACTCGTATCACCGTTCAAGTCGCGTAAAACCCTGTTGCTGCACATAAAGGCAAGTGTAAAAACCATTTTCGACAAAAATATATTAAAATATTGAGAAAAATGACATTTAAAACCTAATTTTTGACTTAAAAAGTTATAAATAGGCTTCAAATAGTAAAACAAATTTACTTTTACTTTTTACCTCACTTGGAGAGCAACAGTGATCTGTTTGTGTGCAAACTTGTAGCGATGATTGTGACTGATCCGGGACATCATTCAGATCCTCGTCTGTTCCAGGTAAAAGGTGCTCCCTTAAGCTCCATTTTAATCCATTTTTTATAAGTTTCCATTGTGCATTAGACCTCTGGGGGGAACCTTTTAAAATTTTAGGGCTCGCTCCATTGGCGCGGGTATCGGGCACGGACCCGTGCTAATAGACATTTGCTCACAAAGGGGTCACACAAATGGCGCAACGCGGTTTTCCGCTTTAGATTTTCAAAATGTGAGCTATCCATGTGGATTTTTGGATGCAACAGAGATCTAACAAGGCATTTTTATTCATGTTGATGCAGGTATTCGGGCACAATGGTTATCAAATGGAAGGAGAGACAACATGGGGAGGAAGATGAAATGGCTAAGGAAAACAAAGCCTGTATGAATGCACTCAAGAATTGTGGACTCAAAAAATTCTTCCTTACGCCATGCTTAAGAGCTCAACCTAAGCTACTGCAGTACTTGGTCAGCATATGGGACGAGAATGAGGAAGTATTCAAACTTCGGGACCAAGTATTAGCTCTTGAGGTCTTTGATGTTTACTTTATAACCGGATTTTCGCGCAGAGGTCCAGTGCCAATCATAACCGGCAGTAGACCTTCTGGAGAGAAAATGGAGATGGTAATGGCAAGAGTGTGCCCAGGGGCACGAACAGGATCGGGAAGCGGGAAGGTGGACATTCACACTGTCCACGACCTAGCACTCAGGGTAGTGCTTCATACCATTAAACGAGCTGCAGGATCGCAAGCTCCACATGAGGCAACCAAAGCCCAACTCATACTAGCCTCCAAGTGTATGAATCCTACACTGTTCGATTGGGCTACAACAGTGACAAGCAATATCAAGAGGCAGCTAACAAGATGCAAGCAAGCCAAACTAAAGCAGTTCAGCTACGGTTCCATTTTGGTGTCGTTCATCCTGGAACGACTACCCATTTTCCAAGGCCAAGGGGCAATATTTGCCAAGCCGATACCGAGGGAGTCAAGGATGGCTCGCTGGGTAGCACTTATGCCCAGGTCAGGAGGGGGTCAACAAATGTCTTGGAGACTCGAGTTCTTTGGGTGGTTATGGCGTCAATTGAACGTGGTTGAAGATTGGCCTTATGCTGGGACCGATTTCATCAGAGATCCCGATCTTCTGCTCCTGGAGGGGGAGGACTGGGATGAGGAGTTGGGTATGATTCTCTTTTTTATTTTTATGTATTTATGATTTTTTGGTAATACATGTCTGTTCTAATAACAGTTTTATGTGTATGCAGACGTTGGCCCAGAGAGGCCCACGGGCATGTCGCCCATTACGCGGAGGACCCATCTCGTACATGGCGCCCAAGCTGAGGGTGGTGAAGGGAGTGAGCTGATCCAGAACCTGGAGGGCATTGCCCAGGGGATTCCGGACTATGCACGGCTGGAAGACATCCAATTAGCTTACCAACGACACACTGTGGGGGTGCCTAGTCACCTTGACAGACTGCTGAGGCGATTGGTGCGTGCGGTGGCGTGCTACCACGAGCACCATGCTAATTAGCTTATTTAGGGCTTCCATATGCATATTTTTTGAGAGACATGTTGTCTCCGGCTGTTATCAGACAAACATGTATATTTTTTGACTTTATGTGATGTACTGCAAAATATTCGACACATATATCTATATATCTATTTTTGGATGGATATTTTTACATGTGATGATGTTTTTTTGTTTATAAATTGCACAAATGTCTATCTAAAACCATATTAGCTACTGCATCTGTTAATGTATTCATATGCCTGGGTATGTGTTGATATGTGATATGATCAAAATTTATTTCCAGTAAACGAATACGTAGATACAGACGTAAAATGGATGGGTTTCTTATTGAATAATGACCGTTAAGTTGTAATACTACAAGTTATGAGTCTAGATACACAAGTAATGCACGAATGCCGAGGTTAAAAATCTCGGTTAATAATTCTAAAACAGCACTGTACTCCGCGACATTATTTGTGGTAGGCCTAGACACACACCTTGCAAATTAACCAACTCACCTGCAGGATCATAGATTACCCAGGCTGCCGAGGAAAGATTCCTGGTACTGCAGGAAGCACCATCCTGAAACCCACAAATGGAGTAATATACATCTGCACAATCAGGAAGACCCGATCAACAGAAAGATGCTTACATGCACACCACACCAAACATGCACACAAATGAATATACACACCTATGTACACACACCACACCAAAAAATATAACTTCAAGCGTAGTATTTTTTAAGGTACAACCCATTTCTAGGCTGCGTCAACGGAACTCTTTCATAATCAATGAGCTCATAAGCCCCATTTTTCAATACTCATTTTACTATGTAAGGCCCATGCCACATGGGTTGTAACTTTCTTGCTCCAAGTTTGTCATGCGCTTGGTCATATAGGAGGACGAGGTCCCCTTCGACAAAGGAACGTGGAGATACAGATTGATAAAAGTGAGCTTTGACCCGCTTCTTCTGTTGTTCAATGACTAAAGCAGCCAAGCTGCGGGTTTCATCCAGCCGTTCCAAATACAAGAGACGCTCTTCTTCAGGAGAAGTGTTGGGCAAATGTTCCACAGCCAAATTTAAAGAAGGAATTTCGCACTCAGCCGAAAGGGTTGCTTCCAGACCATACACCAATTGGAAAGGTGTGAATCCGGTCGCACTCTTTGCTGACGTCCGGTAGGCCCATGGAGCTGAGAAAAATTGGAGGTGCCAATTTGACTTATGAATACCAATTGTCTGTTGAATCATTTTGACCAAAAATTTGTTCATAGCCTCAACCTGGCCATTTTCCTGGGGGTAATATGGCGTTGAGCTATCATGTCGTAAGCCCAATATTGATGTCAGCTCGGCCATCATGTAATCTCGAAAATGAGTACCATGATCGGTAACAATGGCCTGAGGGACCCCGAAACGTGCAATAATGTGGTTGAAAATAAACTGGGTAGTTGTCTTACCGTCGGCGGCTAGTGTAGACATCGCTTCGGCCCACTTAGTAAAGTAGTCGACAACGACGATTATATATGCATGCCCCCCGGCCGAATGAGGGTTACACGTCATGAAATCTATGCCCCATTTTTCAAAAGGGTCGACAGTAATGACAGGATGAAGAAGAAGAGGTGGCGTGCGCATCTTGCGCTGAAAAACCTGGCAAGCATGACATTTTCGGACTGAAACAATACAGTATTTAAATATCGACGGCCAGAAGTAGCCCGCACGCAGAATCTTCTGGGCGGTGGCATATCTGGACATGTGACCGCCACAGGTGCCACTGTGACAGTCATTCAAGACTCTTTCATCCTCTTCCAGGGTCAAGCACCGGCGGAGTACTGAATCTACTCCAACGTGGTATAAAGTATCTCCTATAATACGGTAAGGTTGAGACTGATGCCAAATCTGACGTCGAGCATCTTTGGTCAACTCAGACCGGAACGTTGATGTTTGAAGATACACAATAATATCGTCATACCATGGATCGAGAGTACTGATAAGGAAGAGGGTTTCATCCAGGATATGTTCCTCAGAGTGAGATGGAGTGGAGTCTGTCGGGAGGGAGCAAATGAGATCCGTAAAAACCAGTGATTTGGTCGACTTAGTAGTGGTAAACTCTAAGTCAAACTCCTGAAGGATAACGATCCATTTGGAGTATTTTCCCCCGAGTAATTGTCGAGATAGAATGTACGTCATGGGGTTGCAATCCGAAACCGCGGTTACTGTACGTAGCAGGATGTAGTGGCGAAAACGCTACACAGCTTGAACTGTGGCTAATGCAAATTTCGTGACATGAGCGTAACGTGTTTCTGTGTCGAGAAGATTCCATGATAGATAATAAACAACATTTTCATTTCCATCATCGTCATCCTACACCAGAACCATAGCTATGGTGCTAAACGCGGTGACCAAATATAGAGTGAAATCACGGTGATAGTTTGGAGGGCGAAGCAATGGAGCATTAACAAGTAACGTCTTAATATTCTCAAAGGATCGCTGAGCAATCTCTTCCTAGCGAAAGGGAATGTGTTGCTTTAAAAGACACGTGAATCCTTTGGCCACTTCCGCGTAGTTCGGGATGAAGCGTGGAAGGAAATTAGCTTTTCCCTGCAGACTCTGCAATTGGCGTAATGAGGAGGGTGATGGGAGATTAACAATAGCCTTGACCTTTAGAGGGTCGAGGCGAATCCCGTCCTTGGAGACTATAAACCCTAAAAGACGACTCGAATCCACACAAAATATGCATTTATGAGGGTTAAGCTGGATATTATAGCGTTGACAGTAAAAAAAAATATGGTGGAGGTGTTCGGGATGGTCCTCTCGCCGAGCTGAGTGAGCTGGAAGATCATCCAGATAAGGCTTAACAATATGGCGTATGTCATGGAATGCATAAGACATAGCACGCTGGAAAGTAGCTCCAGCGTTCTTCAAGCCGAACGGGAGCTTTTTATAAGCAAAGGTACCCCACAGATAGATGAATGCGGTCTTGTGTTGATCGGCAGGTAAAATATTTATCTGAGTATACCTCGAAAAGCCATCCATCAGGGAATAAATCTCATTCCCGGCACATTCGTCAATGATTTGATCTATGAAGGGAGTGGGGTAGTTGTCCTTGGGACAGGCCCGATTAATATCACGGTAATCAACACAGACTCTTATAGTACCCTGTTTCTTATCTATAGGGACAATATTTGAGACCCATTCTGTGAGGGGAATCGGGTGGATGAAGCCCGCGTTCAGAAGTTTTTCAACTTCTGCTTTAATGGCAGCGGCTTTGCGAGGATGCACTGGGCATAGGCATTGGCGCATGGGTTTTGCACCGGGATAGGTAGGAATCTCGTGCACTACTATGCTAGGATCAGTCCCAGGCATTTCCTCATAGGACCAAGTGAACACATCTCTGAATTCACAGAAAAGATCAGTATAAACTCGTATCTCATCGGAGAACAACTTAATCCCACATGTATGTTTTCAACTATCCCCGGTTTGACGGAGATGTCGATCGGAGTGGTTTGAGTAATGTTGCTCAGGTTTCCTTCCGAAAGGACCTCATGTACCAAAATAGGCATCTGGAGAGGGGGAGTAGGAACCTAAGATGCAAAATGCTCTAGACAATCTGACATTGCCCCCAGGCTAGGCATGAAAGAGGAACGATGATGTCCATCGCTCCAAGGCAATTCCTCAAGAGACATTGTTTCAATAATGGCTTCATCATAAGGGAAAATCTCTTTAAGAGGATCAACCGAGTCAGCCTCGCCGAGCTAGGGGGATTGATAATAGATATCTAAAGCCATGCTCGTGGGAGCATGTTGAGAGGGAGGAGGATTGGATGCGGCGATGATTTCAAAGTAATTAATCTCTACCGGAGTTAAGGGTATCGATTCTCCAAAATCAGTCACCTGTTCAGGCGAAGGGATGATCCATGGGTCATCAGACCTAGAGATCATATTAACTTGAACGGTGTGCGGTGGTGGCGCGGGAAAAATACCCATGAGGACGGGGTCTTTGAAAAGACTGGGTCTTACACTGTTAGGGGGATTTGGGATCTGATCCACGTAAGAAACGTTTTTCTTAGAGGTGGAGGTGAAGAAAGACAACTGATCCACAGTCACGATTTTTCCCTCATGAGGAAACTTAAGAAGTCGAAAGAGGGTGGATGGCACGCATAACATGGCGTGAGTCCAACTGCGGCCGAGAAGTAGATTGTAGTTAAGCTTGGCGTCAACCACTTCTACTTCTACATTGATTTTCTTCCCCTGTAACGTAATCGGAAAACTCTCGAGAACACCCAGCGGTTTCAATTCCCGACCATCGAATGCCTCTAAGGCATTTGGAGATGATGAAAGCGCTGAAGAGCCAATGGCCTTCCAGCAGGCAGATGACATGACACAGGTAGAAGCACCTTCATCCACAACGACCCTATGGATGTTAATAACGTTGATCCTGAATTGTATCACAAGAGCAATTTGATGCGAAAGTCGTGGGGTAAAGTTTTCTAGGTCGAAGGTGAGAAGATTAGAATCATTGGGATCAATTGCACCGATCATAGACAACAGAGCTTTTCGTTGCGAAGGGAAAATTTTGAAGGACTTCCAATGCGGACATAGCAGAAGGCACCTGTGCCAAATCCTCAACAATACTGTAGTGTTGAGCGGCACGGGCATTTGGATTGTAAGAAGACCTTCGCAGAACACCTTTAGAAGGTGGCCTCACAACAGGTTGAGCAATATACTTCTCAATTTCCAAAGGACCGGAGACAGGAGGAGGAGGTGGGCCATCCACGACTTCCTTCCCAGTTGCCTGACGCGATCCAGCATAATCCTTCGAATGCGTAGCAATTGAGACAGTTGCAACACCATTCATCATAAAGACCTGGGATCCAAATGGCGCAGATGGTGAAGGCTATTCAACCATCTGGGTCTGCTGAGACGGGAACGGTTCTTTGAGAACTGCCGGAGTCCCTTTGGAGCCTTTAAGAAGTTGACTAATTTCAGATCGTCGGGGGAAATCCTTGGTATAATGATCTCCTTCACGAATAAGGCAGGGGTACTTTGGTTTACGTTGAGAACCGTCCTCAGTACAAGGTTTAGCAAACTCTGGTTTTGGGGCATCGGATTTGGATTTTACTTTTCCCTTCTTCTTTCCTTTGGAGGATTTTTCTGTAGGATTAGCCTGAACTGCGTTGACCTCTGCATTCTTACCAGAATCTAGAGGGGCGGGAAGAGAAAAATTATGGGAAGAATTGGACTTCTGCTTCCCATTCTAAGATTTTCGAGAATTTTGAGACACGGAACCAATAACACCATCCACCGTCGGGGTAGGTGGAGATTTAGAGGTTCCTGGGCATGGAGCATCAGTCAAAATATCATATAGCGTGCCTGATTGAGAGTACACCAGATCAAGATACTGGGCACGCGCAATGGCCTGTTCCTCAGTCACACATGCCCCCATAGAAATATCTTGAGTGATTTTTTTAACGAAGGATGTGGTAAACCAATGAGTTAGTAGTTGATCAGGTATATCAAACTTGATCAGCCTACGATGACGTCGCCACTCATGAATGTGATCGGATATGTGGGTGGCTTTATCCTGCTTCAAGGAAGTCAGGAGATGCGTCCCAGCTTCATAGCAAACCGGTAACTGAAAGTGGGTGAGAAAATCCATTGCTAAAGTATTGAAATATTGGAAGATTCCACGGGGTAATTCAATATACCACTTAGCGGCAGCACCGGTAAGAGTGCGCTGGAAGAGATGTAGACGAATTGAATCATTGACCGAAGAATTAGACGAACACCACAAATGGTAGGTCATTACATGAGCTTGGGGGTCTTCACCAGCATTACCTTCAACCTTAGGGAAGTCGCCGAGTACCTTGGTCGGAACCAGAGGCCAATAAGGATTATGAAGAATTGGATCATTGGTTAATTTAGAAACATTCGGTAACTCCAAGGTAGCCAAGAACGACAATTGCGGATTAAACGGCATGCCAGGCCCTTGATAAGGACCTGTACCTGTACTCCACGTTGTTTGAGTGTATCCTTGCCCCCATGGGTTCTGTCCTGAAGGATTCTGACCATAGGGGGTATAGGGCGTATAACCAGTCTGATTTAGTTGCTGGTAACTAGTATACGGGGGTTGATAACCAAAATATGGACCCTAATTATATGTCGGTCCCGTTTGAGCAGTTTGTGGATTTGGCTGCTGAGTATAGGTGTAGCCGGGTTGTTGAGTGTAATAATGGGAACCTTGGGGCGGATTATAAGTCGGTCGAGATTGACCGTGAGGGTAGTAACCACCTTGAGGTTGAGCGGGCTACTGATAGGTGGGACCCTACTGAGCGTGATAATTAGGATGCAATGGTTGATTTGGTTGCGGCATCGAGTAAATCGGCTGTTGAGCAGGGTTGACAGGATGTGTAGGTTGGCCTGGTTGGACAGGCTGACCTAGCTGAATGGGTTGACCTAGTTGAACAGGTTGCCCCAGGTGAATAGGTTGTGCCAGTTGTACAGGTTGACCTGGCTGTTGTGGAGCACCAGGTTGTACCGGATGGGCCAGTTGGCCTGGTGGTGGAATGGAGCCAAGTGGTGGCTGGTAACCGGTTTGACCTGCCGCAGGACCATAAGATGATCCTGGCTGATGTGCAACATTGGGAACACTAGGATACTGAGGTTACATAGGTTGGGAAGGTTGGACTTTCCCCCCAGGACCATATACCGGCCCTAGCTAGTACCCCGGTTGGCCTGTGAGTCCTTGAGGTTGCCCAGGTGGACTCCAAGAAGAGGCTGCATAGGTTGACCTGAAGGGTTGTAATATTGTCCTTGCGGACTGTATAATGGCCCTTTCTGGCCTGAAGGGTAGCCCTGTAAGGGTTGTCCTTGCGGTTCATAAGGATAGCTAGGCTGGCCAGAAGGTTGGCCTTGAAAAGGTTGTCCTTGCGGGTTATAAGGTTGCCCAACCTGGTTAGACGGAAAACCTTGAGCATGAAGGTGATCCTCTGGAGCGAGTAAACGTAAAGGATTCCCGTACTCATCATACTGATATGGAAAAACATACACAAGCATACCATCCTCTGCATAATGCGAAAAATACAGGCGGTTAGGATCTTGAGAGGATTGTTCGACCTCGGGGTTCGATTGTTGTAAAGACAATCGATACTCCTCAGGAGAGATGTTCTCCGTCATAGCAGATGCTATATAGATGTCTTCGGGAAGCGATGTGGTCCTTACGGACTGAGTGGTAACAACAGGTGTAGATGCAGCCACACAAACAGTGGGCCTAACAGGTACAGAAGTGACCTGAGGGGATGACGTGATGGGTGTCCTAGGAGACATCCCCAATGAAGGAATAACCATCCTTGTAGAAGGAGTTGATATCCCCATAGAGGCGACGACGGTCATAATCTGACTCAAAGATCTATACCCTGCTGGTAGTGAAGGACTGGGTGAAGACATGACAGAAAATTCGGGGTTGTCTTCTGGGAAAAACTGGTAATATTCACCAGACGTGGGGATTTCCTCACTAGGAGAATGGTTGGATGCACTCATATCTGAACCTGCCGCTAGATCTCATAATAGACAGAGAGGACTAGGAGGAATAACAGCAGCTAGAAAAGGCGAACCCGATATAAGAGGAGGGAAATGTCCCCCTACTCCAAATCCAAACCAAGGGTCGGATAAGGGCCAATTGAACTCAACTGGTCCTCCAAAGGGAAGCTCAGACAGAACCGGTCCTCCGTCGGGAAACTCGGAAACAATGGGTTGCTGATGTCCAGCAGAGAATTGCGATACCTCTGATGAATTGTCCATATATGGACTACCAGTAGACGAAACCGAGGGTTCCGCCACTGTGACAATAATGACCAAAGGAAAAGATCAAACACAACACACAGGCTGAAAAAACCAAGGCACACAATCAAATGGCCAACAAGCAAGATCTAACAGGGCATGTGATCATGGGTGATTTATTTTATGACATTGAAACTTAGAAACTTCACTGTTTCATGTTTTAAGAGTCAAGAAATGGATGAAAGATGACTCTATATCTTTCAGTTTTGAAGCGAGCGTGAAAGGACAAGCGCTTGGAGATATTTTCAAATTTAAGGAGTTAGATAAGATCAAAATGGCTGCTTAGGAATGCTAGGGAAAGGGTGTACCAAATAATCGTGAATTGCAATATACACCTTGGTTTCAAAATAAAAGAGAAATCAACCAAGGACTTAACGTACGTGCAGGAAATCTCCCCGAATGCTGTGTCCAGTGTATCACGGGTATAGGGCGACAGACTCGGCTTCCTATGGATAAAGGATAGAAACCTAGTGGGGTATCCCTTTATATACGCGACGGTACGGGGAGCACCAGTCCGTACTAGTGCTGTCTAAAGCCAAAGGGCGAACGACAGCTACTAAGTTTAAAGACGCCGGAACACGTCTCTAGCATAGACCTCTAAATATTTTGTTAATGTTTCAATGCTGCCTTAGTGTAAATTGAATAAATTTTAATGTTTATCTTCAATTATGTCTCAGTTTTCAGGTCCTAGCGAGTGTTATGTTCTCAAAATCTCCTAAATGCACACTACATGCCACAGTATATCATTTCATTCGATGAAAGCTAAATATGAGAGAGTTAAGAGCTTTTCACACAATAAAAAAAATGACCAGACAAAAAAAAAAAACATCTCTAATGCAGCTAATGGAAACTAAGAGATTTTATTTCAAAGTTACAAATCACTAACGACACAGAAAAAATTCGATTTTCATTAACTGATCAAAGCAAAAGAGATTTTTTTTTTATTTTCAATTTTTGAGAGAAAAATGCACTAAACAAAATGAAAACTAATAAGAAGCCATTTGAGAAGTGATAGCAAAAGAGAAAAACAATCAATTTTCACTCAATGCAAGCACATGATCAAACCTCAAATTGATAAAACAATCTCTCAAAACCAAAAGAATCGCAAAGACTCAAATGAACCATGTAATCTAGGCCCAAAACGAGACAAGGCGGAATTCGAATGAAGAAGAAGCCAATCACTCAAATAATGCAATAAAGCGATAGACAACCACCAAACGAATGCAGAGAAGCAATCACAAAGTTGACTGAACAGATAGAAACCACAAACTCCCAAGGGAGGCTCGACGCACAATAGCACCTAGATGCCCTAGGGCTAGAATACAAAATCGATAGAAACGGGCAAACAACCAAAGGATGAAGGTCACAGTCAGTCAAACAAGGCTCCAGAACACTCAGGCAGTCGAAGAAATGAAACCAAAATCACAGATCAAGCTCAGAAAGCTCAGATCAGAGCAAACCCTAGCACCTTTAGGATTGGTGCGACTGTTAGGCAGAAACTAGCACCATAACAGGATAGGCACGGGTAGTAAACTGGAAATTAGCGCCAATTGGCGCGACTGTCAGGATAAAAAGCGCGCCAGTCAAGTTTGCTATGGAAAAATAAAAGAAAGCAATCCAAGAAGCAGACCAGTGATGTTGAATCTCAAATCAAAAACCAAACTCACGAAAAGAGCCAGCCAAAAGAGATGATCAAGCAAGCAAAGTCAAGAATCGACCGAAAGACAAGACAATACCCCAAGTGTTTAGTTCATAAACTAGACCAGAGATTGACTGAAGCAGCATTGATCTACTTTCGCTAATGCAGAGCAAGAGCGTTTCGAAGGTTATCTGGCTAACTTCAGGCTTCGTCTATAGTTTATAAAACAAACAACAAGCTAACTCCCCACTGGAGTCGCCAATTTGTTGTATAGGTAAATCCCCTCTGTGGACAGAGGCGATCCCTTCTAGCCCAGATCGGGTCTAGCAACAATCGTATCACGCTAAGGTGCAAGTTCCTAATTGAAATAGACCAACTTGCGATGAAGGTCTACCTCAAGTCCAACGCTGTCATTTTTAGAAAAGATGGCGCTCCCGTTTCCTTGCTCCAGCAGATCACAATCCTCTCGCTCACTACGATCGAACACCTGCACACACAAGAAACACGACAAACACAAGCGTAAAACCTGATATATGCAATTATGTATCAGTCAGAGAAGACACAACTCATGATCATAATGAACAATGCGAGTGGAACCATAACCAATAGTCGCTTATCATTAATTCATACAAAGGAAAATACAACCTGGCTCTGACGCTGAATCTTCCTTCGGCGGGTTGTCAGCGGAATACGTCTCGGTAAAGCTTGTCGGGAATGGGGACAAGCCTCTCTCTTCGATCGTCAATCTCCTTGCTATTGATTTGGCACTATGAGGACTATGGTAGCATTGTTTAGGCTATGAAGGCTCTTGGAGACTAGTTTGCAAAGGGAAATGGCAAGCTTATATAGATGGTGGAAGGGGAGTTGGGATCCCTACAATTATGGGATTGGCCCTATCCTCAAGGAAGCTCCCATAAGAGGTGGAAAACTACTTCCTCTACATGGAAAACCAGAGACAAACGTCCCAAATCAATTTAGAGTCCAGTTCAGGAGTTGGTTGGAGTCAATCTTCCGCCATCTATTTTTAAAAAACAATCCTTATTAAGCTTGGCACGGGTACAACACTGAGATAGTGCGCCAGTTGGCGCGCCCTCTTTGGAGGATTTCCCCCATTGGCGCGAGTATGACACTGAGCAGTCGCGCCAAGGATAAAAAGGATATTTTTAGGGTTTTTCACAAGGAGTTGTCTTCAGAGGAATGAAAGTCCATGTTCAGGGGAATGCCATGAAAGTGTTTTCAGATCATGTCACTGCTCACAGGTCATGGAATAAGCCCTCCAATGTGCGGGACGGAGAATTGCAGGGACGGTGAAAAATTGCTGTGTAACACAAGTATATTTTTCAATTCATGAATTTTCCAATCGGGAAAATATTACTTTGCACTCCTCAAAGCCACCCCCCATGTCAAGGATTGGTGGGAAACCTACTGTGAACAAAAGGACGAGGGGAAATCCTCCCTATTCTCAGTCGTACCCACTTGGAATTATTTCTCAGACGCCATCAAGGAACAATACTACCCCATGGGTAGCTATGAGGACAAGTACATACAATGGAATATGCTGATGCAACAAAGAATTAGATGATGATGTCAACCATGGGGGATGATTCACCATTTTTTAAGTAAAATGGTAAAAAGATTAAAAAATAATAAATTAATAAAACTTCTTTTTCAACTCGTATTTTCAACTTATCTCCCAAATTTTTTACTCAAATTTTGAGCAGGAGTACTCTTTGGATGAAAAATTTAATTCCTCATCCAAGGAGTACCCATGTTGCATACTTTTGATGGACTCTGCTACACGAAAATGAGAAATACATAAAAAAATGTGATTACAATCACACTTTTCATGTATTTCTCATTTTTTCATGTAGCAGGACCCATCGAAAGTATGCAACATGGGTACTCCTTGGATGAGGAATTATAATTTTCATCCAAAAAGTACTCTCACTCGAAATTTGAGTAAAAAATTTGGGAGATAAGTCGAAAATATGAGTTGAAAAAGTAGTTTTTTTCTTTTTTCCCTCTAAAATTTGATGATGTAATCAAATCTTATTTTATGATTTCCACTATTATTTTATAATTTCATTAGGAGGCCCATTTTAGACCTTAAAATTCCCCTAATGGGGATCAAGATGTGCATGAGCTAATGAATTTGTTCCATACCCTATGCACAAAGTTGGGTATCAAATATCCAAGAAACATTTGGTGCTTAAGCACTGTATTTGTCTGCACAAATACATCCATGAGGAAATGGAGTTCCTCAATATCTCCTCACTTAGTGGAGCATACCAGTATGCTTCCAAGATTGAGAATAAATTCAAATAGAAGAAGCGAGACTTTGGATCTGTGAATTAGAAGTAAGGGAAAGGTGCCCCCAAACCATAGAACAAAGGACTAGCCCAAGGCGGGGAGGCCCAGGTAAACCCCTCGAAGCCGTAAGCAAATAACAACACCATGAAGCTAAAGAAGGACATGAGACAGTGATGTGAGTTCCATAAGAGTTCCAATCACAACATAAGTGAGTGCTAGTCCAACAAGTCATTGGTGGCCAAGTTGAAGGCTTCTGAATCCGATGCATGTTTCGACTCTGAGTCAAAACCCGACAAGGGGAATGACAAAAGGAAGCAGATTATCGATGCGGAGCCCAGTGTCATTGTTTCCACCACCAATATCTAGAAGGAAGAACCCAAAGATATAGAGGAGGAGGAGTGCCTCTTCCATTCCCATTTGTGGGTGAAGGGTTCCCCGCTGTAGTTCATTATTGAAAGCGAGAGCCAAAATAACCTCATTTCAGCGGAGGTCATGAAGAGGTTGGACATGTGATCACAACACACCTATAACATACACCATCGGTTGTCTTAACCAATGACTAGATATCCGCGTTAACCAACAATGTCGCCTTCCCTACAACATCAAGCCCTTCATGAATGAGGTATTATGTGATGTTTCTCCTCTTGAATTTTGTGATGTATTATTAGGCCAACCATACTTTTGGAAGTGACATGTTTTGATGAGTCTCAGCCTCGTGTTGTTATTTTTAATTTGGGAAATAAGTTGTACAAGATACCAAAGGTAGCACCTCCTACCATCATCCCTTTGATCACTGCGAAGCAATGCAATAAGCTCATTTCCAAAACAAAGAATTTTTTCCTTATGATCTGCCCTCAGGGCAAGAAGAAGACTATGGCCACAACCTCAGGACAAGGCTCCTTCACATGACAACAAAAAATGGACAAGGTCATGTAGGAGTACGGGAACTGCTCTACCTCACCTGTAAGGGTGCCTTTTCACCATCAGGTCAAGCACTCCATTGATCTAATCCCAGGCATTCCACTACCCAATGGACCAATCTATAGATCCTCTATTCTAGAGAAAAATGAAATCAAGAAGAAAATTTAGGAGCTGCTACAAAAAAGGTCACTTCCGATTGAGTTCATCGACCTTTGGGAGCCTAATCGTGTTGGTGAAAAAGAAGGATGGGACTTGGAGACTCTGTATTGACTATCAGCTGTTGAAAAATATCAATATATGGAATGGGTATCTGATCCCATGGATTGATGACCTTCTATACCAACTAAAGGGGGCCAAATATATCAGCAAGTTTGACTTGAATTTTGGGTATCACCTAGTACCAATCGAACCCTTCGATGTGTGGAAGACTGCCTTCAAATCCAAGAAGGGCCTTTTTGAATGGTTTTTCATGCCTTTCAGGTTGATGAATGCTCCTGCAACCTTCATGAGGTTGATGTATTGTTGGCTTGATGGGGCATAGATCTAGGTGAAAAGATGGATGTGCGAACCAACAAAACCCTCTATTATCGACCCTTTCATCAACGATCTACTGCACAGACCGAAGCCTCACCCATGGAAATATTAGGGGATGATAAAATAAGGATTTTGCATCCAGAAGGAATATGGAGTGTGGCCTTAGGGCTTATCATTACTTAAGACTTATTCATAGCTTCGTAGAACCAATATGCTCAATATACAGACGATGTTCGACAATTCTACTTAACTAGCTTGCACATTGCATGATTCTACTTTATCATGCATTAACCATCAAATTAAACCATATTCATAAATTTGCGATGAAAATATAGGTAAAAAACCTGATCTCTCACAAATAAAATTAAAACATATATAAAGAAAACATACAAGTAAAGAACACATATTTGTCTTTAAATTCTTCTATTATTAGTTCATATCTTCACAATACAATAATTTCCACCCTACGCACACAACTACAGTGGTATGTGCACTCAGCTGCAGAATTTCTAAGGCCTTCGTGCACATAGTTGCAGTAGCCTTCCCTTTTGCACAAAACAATAGAATACATACTCTTAGTTCAGATCTAGCATTACATCCATATCCATTCTATATCCATTGTTGATATCCTAGACTCCTTATATAGTCTTTCTTTTTACAATACCATGGTTCGAAAGCCATGGGAGAAGATCAATGTATACAAAATTTTCACCTCCCTTTAAAAAATAAGGGGATTTGACCTACCCCAAAGCCCCTAAGACTTTTAATAATCTACGCGTAATGCGCTCTGCTCCTCAAAATGCGGATTATTTACAAATAATTCGACCTAGGGATACCCTGTCCAACAGGCCCGCAACAAAAATATGTGACTTGTCCCGAGTCACTCACCTGGTGCACCCTAAGTCTCTGCTTTGATTCTTTTCAATGCATCCTTCAGTGGTTGGATTTTCTCGGCACACTGTTTCTTTACTTCATGCACTTCATTTGGCAACTTCTTTGTGGCTCGCCTTGTTTTCTTCTAGGAAACTTCCTTTTGCGTCTAGTGTAGCGATTTCAGCTGGGTATCCATTTTCTATGACAACTAGCTAGATTCTTCTTCCCTTGGTTGTGTCCTGGCTGTGATAATGTGTTCCTTTCTTCGCAGCTCATCAATCTTTCCTTGCAAAAATTTACCCTCATGGAGACGGGCATACCAATGTGCTCGTGCTAAGGTCCTCACTGTAACCGTGATGTGATCAAATTGTTCTAACTTGTCACAGATTTTTTCTTCGATATTATTAACATGAGGGTCCTCTTGCAATGAGGCCTAGACTTCCATAACATCTTCAAATACTTTGCTATAATCTTGAACTGTGGTTTCAATATTAGCAACAAAAACCTTAATATTTGTTTCGCTTTCCTCCGAAACCTATGGTGGAGTAGTAGGATGGAATCTCATCTACAACTCATCTCTTTGCATTTCAAGGTCAAGCATGACCTTGTCAACTTCAACCTTGGAGTCATTGACTGCTAGCGCATGCTTTTCAAACTTTTATTTCAAAGGTGTTGTGGCCTGAATATGCAGATCGAGAATTTCGGTGCAAACCTTGTTGATTACTTCCTCCAACTTCTGTATGTGTGCGACTTCCTCATTTCATTCCTACATGGCCTACTAATTTTCCTCCACCAGCCACTTCCTTTCCTGCTTGACGTCTTCGATAACCAACAAGGTGTGCTGCTTCTCAAAGAGGAAAGAGACAACCTTAATATTTGTTTTGTGTTCCTCCAAAACCTCTGGTGGAGTAGCAGGATGCAATCTCATCTGCAACTCAACTCTTTGCATTTGAAGGTCAAGCATGAACTTGTCAACTTTAGCCTTAGATTCCTTGGCTACCACCACGTGATTTTCAACCTTTTCTTTCAGAGGTGTTGTGGAATGAATATGCAGGTCATGCATTTTGCTGCAAACCTTTTTGATGACTTCCGCCAACTTCTGTATGTGTGCGACTTCCTCATTTTGTTCCTGCATGGCCTACTACATTTCCTCCACCATCCACTTCCTCTCCTACTTGACATCCTAGATAACCAACAGGGCGTGCTGCTCCTCGTACCATACTTCGACAAGGTCCTTCTTCGCTCAAATATGGACATGGTGAAAATTTGTCTTAAACTCAACAATCTAGTGATATTATTCAAACATACTTGGTGATATTATTGTCATACTAACTGATCACCGTGCACAGACTCATCTCAAAACCCACCCAAAATAATTGTTTCTCCATTGTGTGTGTTGGTTCCTTTGAATTCCAAAGCGAGGTATATCGCACAACCTCATAGATAACCTAGTCCAAAGTGGGGAACTATGAATCATTGAGCTCTTTCTATGCCATTAGCACAATCAGGAGCAATAACCACGCATATTGGAATTTCTTTCCTTCCTCCTGAGCTTCTCTACAATCATCCAAAAAAACTGGGCATAAATACCCACCCTAGTTGAACCAGACTCCTTTGCTGCAATGCATAGCCAAAGATACTATTATTGCTGATACCTCCTCTCCACAACACTTCCTCATGATCTTCCTTGCCAAAATATATGCAGTGAAGTGCATCGTCTTATCCGTAATGGAGTTAATAACATACCCCCAAGATCCCTTTGTTAGGCCAAAGTATTGTTTCATCTTGTCGGCCAGCTTCTTATCTTAATCCTTTCTAAAAAATGTGTCATTTACGTCTGATCCCGGACATGGAAGCACAATTATCCTCCAGATTAACATCTCATCAATGGGGAATCTTTCCCCCAGCCAAAGACAATCATCATGCATGAGGTACAACAATTGGCGCACACAGATTATGCTAATGTTACTATGCCCAAAGTGTGGAACATGGAGCATGTTCAACAATCTTCTGTGTTGAAGTCCTTCCACCCACCTAAGTGGCTCTACTCTTGTCACTCTTTGATCTTCATAATAAACTGAGTGTAGGTACTTTCTCGGCTCGAACTAAGGACATTTGATGCAATCATTGAAATCCCAATGTTCCATGTGAAACTATGGAACCATTGCCAACAGATCTCCCTCGACCGACACTTCTTTAGGAAGCAAGGGTGTAAATATCTCAAATTTGACTGTGTATGGGTCTTTTGCAGGCTTCATAGGGATCCACTTCCTTCGCAGTAGATACTGTGACAACCTGGAGATAGGTTCCACATCATCCACATCGACGTATTCAATCATTCAGGAAAAACTTCTTCTTATTTCGATTACTTAACCTTGACTAGCTTCTTCTGCCTATCCTACATCACCTTAGTTCATTGTTCTTTGGGAATTTTATTCCTGGGTGATGTTCGAACTACAGGCTTTTTCGGCTTCATAGGCTGCACTTCTCCTACAACGGCCTATTTCCTGAGAAACCTTAGCCCCCTTATATTTGCTGATAGAGTCGCAAACATTGTGTGTCCCAATCCTGCCTTGATAAATGCCTTTTTAAGTGCTTCATAAATATAATCTGACATGCAGCAGAATTCTCGCTCTCTCTGAGACATAAAACACAAGTCTAATTCTAAGAGCGCAAAGTGTCTAAATGTGGAGCAGGGTGCCAGATTTATAACAAATTTGAAATTAAAACTCCATGATCCCCTTCAGATTCACCTCATAAATGCGTATTTTGCGGAAATTTTTCCCAGATATGCTCATTAAATGCATCCCTCTAGCTCCTTTTAATGAGAAAGTCCTTGTCAAATCAATTGTTCTTGCTCCAATGGTCGTATGTTGTATGAAATTCATGAGACCCCATTTTATGTCATAGTTTGTTTACTTGCGGCCTAGTTCCCTCCAGTTGCGACATATTCCTGCATATCATGCAGCACTTTGTCTTCGAAAAAGTCTTTCCTCAGCAAAGTAGTTTATAGCCCTTTGATTTCCTTCAACTGCGTGTAGCACTAAGACTATTATCTGACCATATAGTCAATACGAAGCCCTAGGGTCAGAGTCTTCCTTATAGAGTTTTAGCATGTTTCCATTGACACAGCCAGGAAATAACTCACCAATCAGCTTCACGAGCTGAAGTGCACCACCATCCAAAATATTTCTGACGATGTATGGGCCTAACCAATGCATCTATAGCTTTCCGGGAAACTTCGTGAACTTACTATCATACAAAAGAAATAATTCTCCGTTCTTAAAAGTGTTATGCTTGATATGCTTATCGTTCCAGGCATTTTCCGTTTCCTTTTTCACCTATTGGTGAAATCTAGTGATGAACCGATCTACTTCCAGTGTAAGCAATTGTTCCAATATTTCCTGCATAATATTGTTGTTCGCCATTTTTTTAATTGTTGTGATTATGAGGCTAGGCACAATAAACTCCATTGAAATCATCGCTTCCTATCCATATACCAATCAGAACAGAGTTTGACCCGTCAACTTCTTACAGGTAGGCATGTATGCCCATAATACTAAAGGAATTCGCAAATCCCAGTCTTCCTTGTTGACGTCGCATACCTTAGTCAGAGAATTATCCAAAAAAAAATTAAAATCTTCGACCGTTATATTTTTTTGTGGGTTATATGTCGTACTCTTTTGGTGATGCATTCGAAAATCTTCCGTCAATGCTTCAATAGTGTTGTTCAATAAGTGTGATCCTATATTGCTCATCAACATATTCGGGCAACCAAAACTTGACAAACTATGCTCAAAAATAAACTTTGAAGCAATGTCCGCACTACAATTCTTCACCGGCTTTGCCTCAACCCATCAAGTTAGATAATATGTCATAGTGATGATGTATCATGCAACTATTTTCTTTCCTGGTGGACTAATCGAGCCTACAAAGTTAATCGTCCACTAATCAAATGCTTGTAAGGTGAATTGAGGATGCAGTACCATTTCATCCCTTTGCAATGGTTTTTTGGTCCTCTGACAGACATTGCAAGTGATGTAATATTTCCTTGAATATTTATCCACCGTTTTCCACCATGGTATAGCCCTCACAATATTCTATGCGGTGGCCTTCCTCGCATAGTGTCCTCCAGCAACTCCGTTATGTGTTTCTACCAAAATGTTGTGTCTTTCATACACAGGAACATACCTGTGCATATCTCATCAAGCACAATCTTATATAAATGTTCTGCAATCAAGGAAAAATATGTTGCCTTAACTACCGGCTCTTTCTTCTGATACATAGCATACTCTGTAGGGGCTACTCCAGTAGACAAAAAGTAGATAATTTTTGTGAAGTGGTAATTTGCAACCCTTATCGTGAAAATTTATGCATTAGGCAACCCTTCTTTAATGTTCGTTGGTTCTTCCCCATTCTTAATCCTGGATAGATGATATTGTCTTGTGTTCAAATGTCCTTGCTTGACTATTACTTCAAAATGATACTCCTAGAACAACAGTAGCCATCTGCAAATCTTCCCCCCCAACAGAGGATTGTTCACCAAGTATTTCAGCACAAAATGGTTCGTGAACATATTGAAGTGACCTCCTAAAAAGTAATTCCTAAATTTATGCAACACATATACCATATCCAATCCTTCATGCTCTGTCATGGAATAATTCCTTTCTACCTTAGAAAATTTTACACTCGCAAATGTTATGGGGTGATCAATATCCCCCTCTCCTGGTTGTGCTAAGACTGAAGTGATGCAAGAAGCATCCACATGCACATGGAACTCCTTATTCCAATTCAGAAAAATATAATTGGAAAAGTTACCATCTTCTCCTTCAGCACATCGAAGCTCTTTTGTCATTCATCATCCCAACAGTACGTAGCACCCTTCTTTTGTAATTTCTCCTTCGTCACAGTTATCTACACATAGGCCTTTAAAAAATTCCTATAATAGCCTGTATGTCTCAACATTGTGCACATTTTCTTTACAGGCTTAGGCACTTCCAAGTTCACAATCACATCAGTCTTCGTGGGGTCTACCATCAATCCCTGTTTACAAATAATATGCCCCAAAAGTGTTACACCAATTTTTGGTCATCTAACCTGTTACTATTAGATGGACCAAAGTACACCATGTAAGACCAATTTTTCCCTAATAAAAATTTCTTTCACTATGAAAAATAACATAGTAATCCTTATTCATTAAGTTGTTTATGGTCTAAACAAGAAACCCCATGAGGAAATATTAAATAAATCCATTTTTTTTTTCTCAAGGAAAAATAAGTTAAACAATAGTTTAATTAATATTCCTAGTCATATTTAACCCAAAATAGGAAAATTAATTACATAAATCATTATTTATCTTATTATTTTCTAGGAATAATTATTTAAACCTTATTTAAATAATATTCCTTGTTAAATTTGACTAAATCATTTCTAAATAATTGAATAAATCATTATTTATTTGATTATTACTCAACCACACCCTTAAAATAATAAATAAATCATTTATTTATTTATTATTTACAAATAAAGGGATTTGACCAAATTCAAATTCCCTTTCCCTCCAACAAATATAATAAAATATTCCATAAAAGTTGGATCTAGATTTGGTTAATAATATTTTAATTATGCACCAATATCTAGAATAACTTAATAATTTTTTTATAAATAGAAGGTTTTTTCCATTCATTCACTACCTGTGTTGCCTAAAGATCACTCTGGATCTATACTTTTGCTCTAACTTTGATCCACCATCATTGTCATATTCTACTACCATTTTCCTTATGAGCTCCCTTTGAGTTCCATTTTTGTTTGGGTTTTCTACACCATCAAGAGAGAGAGATTTTAGATCTGAAGTGCTGAGGACTTACAAGAACCCATCCCATTTAGGGGGACTGGTAACATCTTTATATGTTCCCTTCATAGGTGTCAAAAAATACAAAAATTCTTTAAAAAATTCTTGTCTTTTCTATTGGATGCATGGAGAAACTCTTGCTTTTATTTATTGCTTAATGTCTTTTAATGCATAGATCTAGATTTTGCAGCATTTATCTTGATCAACTAATTGCAGATCTAAAGAAATTGGCAGCCATCTTTGTTGTTAGGGCTGTTTGTTATGCACGGCTAAAGTGAGCCATTTTCGTATGCTTGCGATTAAGATTCATACTAGAAAAAAGTATACCGAAGGGTACACAAATGATGCATTCTTCAAGTTCAATGATATATGATATTGTCTGCATGTTTCCACCATTAGCATTAAGTTTGCAATGTTTTTCTTCAGCATCCCAAGGACTTTCCAGTCATCAAAATACACCTCCAAGAACTTGTGTATATTCTCCTTAAAAGAAGCAACTACTACTCTGGAAATATTGTTGGAGCATTCTTCAATCCAAAAGGCATGAATGTATATTGAAAAGATCCCCATTCTATGGCTAGTATTCCTAACCCCGTCTTTAGGGGAAATTCAAATCTGATGATACCCAAAAAAACCCATCTATAAAAGAGTAAGCTTCCCGACCTCCAACATTATCCAAAAATTCATCTGTAAACAGTGTAGGTGACAACAACCTTACTCCATCAATTTCTATGAAAATTCCCTGTAAGTGGCCCATAGGAATATTTTTCTGTTGATTGGTCATTCTTAGGTGAATTTGTGACTATTGTAGCTTTTTTCATCTCATTCATTCCCATGTCTGCTTTGGAAACCTATTTTGATCTGATCCTAAATCAAGAATTACTTGATCCATATCGTACTCTCCTATCTGCGCAGTTAACCAAGTTTACCTACCAGTTCTCTTCTTATGTCTATATACTTTGTTTACTACGCATTGTTCACGTTGTATTTGCTCTTTTCTAGTGTAGTTTTCAATCAATTATTGCAACCCTTTTGCAACTTTCTGATCCCTTAAAAACTTCACATACGTTTGTAGAAATAATTTTAGAATGGTCGGATAAAATTCCTTCATCACAATAACCTTCTTGGGTTTATTATTTTGAGCAATTATTTGCATCTGCGTTGTCAATGTAGAAGCTCCAGGGATCATAAACTCTTCTTCGCTTCCATGAAGTTTTCCTTTTCACACTACACATAGAAGCCATGATTCTTTCTACAGCCTTACAGACCTATGTATCCTCCATATGATTTTTTACTTCTACTTTTTCTTCGCCTATAGCTGTGTTTCTCCTTGTTACTATGTTTACATGTCTATGTTCTTCACGCGGCTCAACTATCATCGTCTGCAGGTTCTTTGCAGCTGCTGATTTTTCTTTTTCTGCATTTTAGCAAATCAAACAGGACAATATTCTATGTCATGATCAAATTCTCTAAAATACTTACAAGATATGGAAGCTGGATTCTAGCAATCACTAGTACAAAATGGCTAATTAGTTACTAAAAAAATGACTAAAATTTTCATATAAACGACTATTTTCTAGCTGGTGGCCAATAGTATCTAATTTACAGTATCTTATAACGCGACCAATTTTTGGTTGTTTTTAGCTTATTCATTAATTGGTTATCTCAATTTGGTTGTCTAGTTGTATATTTGGTCATTAATTTAGTCACTGATTTAGTCAGTAATTTAGTCACTGATTTAGTCATTAATTTAGTCATTGATTTGATCACTAATTTAGTCATTTATTTGGTCATTGATTTGGTCATTAATTTAATCTTTTATTTGGTCATTAATTGTCACAATTAATGACCAAATATACAATGAAATATATTACTATATGATCACATGAGAAAACCAATTAATGACCAAAGAAATATGACCAAAACGTTGGTCGTGTTATAAGATACTGTAAATAAGCTACTAATAGTCATATATATACAAATTTTAGTCATCTTTTGAAACCAATTAATGACCGAAGAAATATGACTAAATTTTAGGCGTGTTATAAGATACTGTAAATTAGCTACTAATATTCATATATATGCAAAATTTAGTCATCATTTGTAGTCACAAATTTATCATTTGCAGTAGTCATTTATTCATTATATAAATGACTAATCTAGTAGTTTATATTCATTTCATTTACTTTCATTAATAATAATTATAAATGAATAATTTAGTCGTATATTCATTTTTATTTGTGTTCATCATCAATCAATATAAACTACTAATTTAGTAGTTTTAAATTGATTTTGTGTTCATTATTAATCAACATAAATTATTTTGTATGATTTAAAAAATGCCATACAATGTGCATGTTCATCTAATAGGAAAACACAAAGTCGCATATTTTAATTACAATACTAAACAATATCGAGTGCAACTATAAAAAATTTCAACCACATAAATTATATTATATGAAATGTTAAATTATTACAATATTATTTTCTGACTTAATATTGGTTGGACTACAATTTACACATCAAATGGTGTTTTATCACTTCAAAACATTATCGTTGTGTTTTGAAGGCATTGCAGGTGAATTCACCAACTCTGAAGACTTGACCATCAGTCTTTATATGTGTGTCTTATGCAGGATATTAGCTCTAAGAGTATCACCAGACTAGTTCTCCTCTCTCTCTTTTTTTCATTTTTCACTCCAATGTTATTGGTCCCCTCTTTTTTCAGTTCATGCTTCTTACCATCAATACTGAGTTCATTTTCTGAAAACAAAAGAAGATACAATGCAGAGTGTAAAACATGAAATAAAATGAACACTAGAATATAAACTAAATTAGACTATAAATAGTTTATACGACATGTACCTCAACATCAACAATGTCAAAGCCATTTTCCCCATACAAGTAAGAAACTTGAACAAATTTTCTTCATTGGGGTGATAATTGTCACTATAATGTGGCCAGATAACTTGTATAAACAAAGCAAACAAAATATCACCATATATATAAAAGAACACCTTAGTAACTTAGTATTCAACTTTCAAGGAAATCTTAAGAACAATCATGTCAACTAAGTTATATGCTAAAAAGCTCAAGCTATAGATAACTTGTGAAAACAAATAATCTAAGGTGTGATGTTTAATCCTTGTCATTTTATTCACAATAACATTTCATTTTCTAACGCATGAAATTAGTCAAGTATATAAACAACATGTGCTCAAATAACAACATGAAAGTAACTTTTTCTGATAGTCATGAAAATATTTTAACACAAAATATCTATAAGGACTCCAATCAATATAGTGTAATACTAGTTTCGTCTTCAAGCTTTGGTTGTTGTTTAAATGGACATGGTACTAACTATTTTCAATTTCATAGTTAAAAGAAAAAACAAAATCAAAAGAAATGTCCAAAATAAAATCAAACAATAAAGAGAGGTATCATGGAATGGAAACTTCAATTATAAAAAAATTGTTTACCTGCCCATTGATGTCATATCTGGCATTCGTAATACATTTTCTTGCCCAAAATAGCCATGAGATGAAATAATCACAACATTAAAAACCATAGGAATTCCCACTAGAAACATTTCTAAAGTTGATGACTTAGGTGTCTAAGCGATCTCTAATAGTGAATGAACCATATCCAGGACGTGATATGCATCGTCTCCTCATACTTTTCCAATCACATTTTCTGTAACTTGCTCACAACAGAGTCAAGTAACAATCAAACAAAGACATTTAAATTTGTTTTTATCTTTTATATCTATAAAATTCGAATCTGATTTGTTTCATGAACATATTAATTCATATTTAAAGCCATCCTAACATATGATAAAGTATCAAACAAATAGGACATCAGAAAAATCAACCTCAATGACGTCCTCAAACAATTTCTACAATATCAATATTTTTGTTGTTGTGTTATCTTGGGTAGAAAAAAGAACATATCTATAAAATAAAAATACATATATTACTTATGATCAAACTTTGTACATGGTGTATTCTTAAGCAATTTTTTAAGATGTTCCTCCGCCTTTACCAAAGTGAATTGTAGTTTGGTTAAACTATGTATCCTTTCATTCAGCATCAATATATGCAAGAGAAATGTCACAAATTATGCTTTCTTATTTCTCAACATGCTACATATGATAAATTGGAAGTCGCGTAAAACCAAGAGCAACCCCTTTTCTAACCAAAACAAACAAACAAAAAGTGTCTCTAATAAAACTTCATTATAAGATTAGAAAATGAAAAGAGAGTGGAACATTTTTTTTGTTTGACTTTGCATATTTTTGTTATGAAATTGCTCGAGCTTTAAGAACCAACAAATGTGAGGGAAGTCGTAAATGTGAAAAAAAATATGTTGACCTAATTTGTAGACTTCTTCAAAATGATGTGAATGATGCCATTTTCGGATGTGGTAAATCTCATAATAAGAAATGGCATGCATTCTAATAAATTACATTGCAATAACTACCATGGGCCTCCATGGGTTATAGGTCCTCAGTATGTTAACCTTGATGATGAAAGAGAGATGGAAATGATAAGTATGTGTGATCCTAGTTTGTATGGTGGATATCTTCAAACCAAGGTTGCCATCTCAATGAACCTAGGTTCTGACATGGTAACCTGGATCTGGTCTTCACCCAATTTCATTCCATCATACTTTGTGAAGACTCAAGAGTACATAATGGTCCTTCATCTTATAATAGGGTTGCTTTTGAGGTTATAAATAAATCTTATCCAAATCAGATGAATTTTTGGGCTCCAAGAGATATGGATAATTTAAATGAAACAATTATATGTTTTTTTCCCAAGATTAAAATGTATAGATACATTTTGTGGATTTTACTAATAAATAGAACGAGATAAATAATCCATGAGGAGAATCTACTGGTCATTGTGATTAGGGAAATACTCGGAGATAATAAGGCTATTTAGGTTCAAATCAAAGATGGTGTTGATTCTTGTAGCTCCTCAGTTGTTGATAGTTTCTAAGGTAGGAATTTTAGTTCTTCAATGGTGGGGTCCTTGAGCATAATTGCATTTACCTTGGTCATATCAACCAAAAGAAAAACATAATAAAAAAAGAGTAAATATGTCAAGTTTAGGGAAAATGGCTTATTTGTATAGTTGTCAAGCTTATAGTTCTCTTTGACTCTGTTATAACTCTGTTGAGACCACCTACTCTACAGTGAAAAATGGTAGAGGAGCCATTATTCATACCCACCCATGGTCTCTTGTAGACATGATAAAAGAATAGGCTGAGCCATTAACTTGAATTGCACATATATTGAGGAAAGACAATTCATTATCTAGTTAAACAATTGCACATTGAACCATATATGGATGAGTAGTCTAAATAAAGCCAATTTTCTCTATCATATGCCTTCGAAAGACAAACTAACATTACTTGTAATTTTTTGGTTTAATGTTATAAATTCCTTCTTGGGAAACTCCTATTTCATAATGGATTTTTTTCCCAGGAAGGATGCAAAATTTTTCTAATGACATGGAATCAGCTTAGTGGATTTTGACCCTACATGACAAAGGAACTCAGGAGCCTTGGGCGCATCGACAGTAGCATCCTCCAATGAAAATAGTACAATCCCCAACCTAGAAACATCAAAATTATATATATTTATAATTCATAATCGCAAATGACCATATACTGTAGCAGTCCTTAAATAAATTCAAACTTGAATAAGAAAAAACACAAAATTTCACATTACCCTTTGATAAGTTGTCCTTGATTTAGCAAGAAAGGCTCAAAATTGCATAAATGTGTAAGTAGATTCCCCAGAAGATAAATTTCAACATCTTTTCTGAAAAAAGAATCTAATATCCAAAGTGAAACAATAGTTGAATGGAACAATGGTTCTTTAAGGTCATCTACACAAAAAGTTGCCTCCTTCAATTTCTCACACTGGGTGGTATGTCATGCAAAATTAAGAAAAAGTCAGGGAAACTTGTCGACTTCTCTAAAATACATAATGAAAATGCATGGAAGATTTGTAAAGGAATGCACCTGTAATATTCTTTTATTTCCATTTCATTCATTTTCCTAAGTTGAACCTCAATGAGTTAGGAACTCAAAGTTCTTTGAGAAGAATGTTCTTACAGTTGAAATTCAACATTTTCAGTCTTCCCAAATCTTTCACTAGATGAGTATGAATTCTTAAACTCTCTTATGTCATTATCCAAAATATTTCTTTCCTAGACAGATGATTTTTCAAATAAAGGCTTTTCTGCAACATAAGTCCTTGTCAAAATTTCATCTCTCATAATAACTGGCATTCGGTCAGAATTGTAACCTGAAATATGACCTACACATGTTCGTATATTACGCAGGATGTGAATGGTGGAATATCTGTTAGAGCACTCTTAGCATATGGTAGAGGCCGATACCTCCCTCTTATTCCCTTGCCAATACCTCCCTTAGGACCTATTATTGCCCAAATCCACCTCAGGCTGAAGGAAGGCGAGATTCAGGGTAACATCATACCACGCTCAGTCTGGTAGCTAGCCCTACCAGAACAGGAGAGGGCTCTCTCTGGGTCAATCTCAGGAAAAATGTATCGATAGGCTTTGAGATGACTGAAATGAGTGCTAATTTTAGGCTAGGTATATTAATCAAGGAGTTTGAAATGATTTTTTAAGGGTTTCTGTTGGAAAAAGAGAAAGGCAATTTTGGGCTTGGGGATGAGGCCAAATTCTTGCAGAGTTCAAGTTGGGGCAGGGAAGGCAATGACTTTGATGTCTTAGATTTAATGAACGGATAGAAAATACTGCTGAGGAGCTAAAGAGGGCAAGAAGGTGAGGGGATCCTATTCAAACTGACGAAAACATATAAAACTAAACAAAAGTTTAAGGCAGAGCACCAGCAAACTAATGAATTCTACCTTAGTTACTCATTTGTTTAATTCAGAAGCAAAGAGAAGGGAAATGGCATACATATAAAATTAATGAAACTTATAGATACATGGAGAAAAACATCATCAAAACTTAGAGCCACAAGGATCCCAACAAGTGCTGCAAAACCCTGGTCTTTCCTTTGCCAAAAATGCAAAAGTGTATGTACAATGAAGTGCCAAACTATTCCCAAGAGTCCACCCATGAAAATATCTCAGAAAATACAATATATGGACCATCCTAACCCCTTCCCATGCCTCTAGGGGTCGAGCTCATCCTTCTAGGAGATGTTTCAACCCATTCTAAACATGGAACTGAAATCTAGGCAGCCAAACAACTTGCCTCTATATGCTAGGAAACTAATCCATTCACTTAATTTTCACCCTTTAGTGAATGAATCCTCTAGAACAAGTAAAAATGAGCCAAATTTAAATCATAGCCATAAAATTACATCAATATGGATCAATAATTACATCAAGAAGTGAAACTAGTCAAACTGGCTGAATTTCTGAGCTGAAAAGTAAAAATTGGACCAAAATCCTCAATGCGCCGCGCCACTTTGAGCCTATTTTTGGGGCACTTAATGAAGTCCAAATTGAGCTCATGATAGCTCGTTGGAAAGCCCTATATGTCTTCTATCCAACTGAAGTGGAATTTTTCAATTTGGAGTTCATTTGCCCCTCCAAAACTGCAATATCCCAAGACTGGTTCCTGCTGGTGCAAAAGGTGGCATAAAGGTCATTTTTGGTGTGTTTTTGACCCTTAAGACCATCCAGAACTTGATGAAATCTCTCAGCCATTCCTGAGAATGCATAATTTATCATAAAAAATCCAAAAATGTAAATTTTTCCTCCAGAATATCTCTCAAACGTAAGCGCGCGTCGAGTGGTGCGACGCGTCGAGCGGAAAAACCTGTTTTGAGACCAAAAAATTAAAATTGACAAAATTTTCTCCAAATTTGCTGAAATTTGGAGTGAAGGTCCCCCATCAAGTATCATGCTCAGCCAAAGAAGCTTCGGCCAAGATTCGAAGTCTATCCTCCCTTTTCCGACGTTTCAGTGCCCTCCTGGTGCATGCAGTTTCAATGGTTGAATCACTGTCTTGGTCATATGACGTGTCTGTCTCTGTCATGATGCTACAAGCTAGGTGTCAAGTGTATGCTTGGTTTGTTGAAAATTATAAATTGGTGTTTGTTTTCAATGCCAAATATGCCAAAGGAATGAGGGACAGTGAGGAATAGGGAACAGTGGGAAAAGTGGGGTTTATCAAGTGAAATTAATGTGTGCTAATAGTCACTTGACTGTATGGGGATTTAGGAATTAGGAATATTTTCAAATGATAGGGAAATAGTATTTAAATGGTATGAGTGTCTTGGGGAATAGAGGATTGGGAATGATGATAAAACTATAGTGATGGGAAAGGATAAGATTCAATCAAGTGAAGTTTACAATGTGGACAATCACTTGACTGCTTGGGGAATTTGAGATTTTGGGAATTTTATAAGTGATATAGGGAAGGGAAAGTAATAAGGAATAGTAGGGTTTAGGGATAAGTAAAATGGGAACAAGGGATATAAGTGATTTTGGGACAGAGGGGAATAGGGGAGGGGTGTTGATGATATTGTGACAGTGAGGAGGAAAAGATCCACAGGTGGGGAAATGTGCTTTTGGCACCAAAATCAAACTTCAACAATCAAACTCAAACTCTAAGGGAGCAATTTCTAACAAGTGAATATGGTTTATAACTTGACATTCAAATTCTCATATTCCCTTTCCAAATGATCCCAAACACTGGCTAATAGCATTTCAAAAACTCACAAACTTACTTGAAACATAGAAGATTGAGTCAATTTTGAGTTTTTATGGAGCAGAGGAAAAAATTAGGTGTTCCGGCCCTGTGCGCCACGCACCAGCCCAATGCGCCGCGCGTGCCATGTGCGCTGCGCCAGTGTATTTTAACACTGCAGAAAATTGCCCAATGCGCCGCGCACCAACCCAACACATTGTGCATTTTCAGGAGGCTTTTGGAGGCCTTTCTGGTGTCCAAATTAGGCGTGTGATAGCTCGTTGGAAATATATTTGAGTCTAATTTCGAACCCAAGTGGAATTTTTCCATTTGGAGTTCATTTGCCCTGTCAAAAATCAAATCTCCTAAGACTGGTCAAAATGTGCAAAATGAGGCTGCCTCAAGGCAGAGTGCTGTTGTAGTCAACTTTTGAAAGTCCTCCTCAACTAAAAATTGAGCTCAAGATAGCTCATGGGAAAGATATTTGTGTCTAGTTATCATTTGAGTCATCAAGAAAGTCATTTGGCCAACCAAGCTAGGAGAAATCTTGATTTTCCCAAGGTCACTTCAGAGGTGCATTCAATTCTCTTGAGGCAACGATAGTTTTGACATTTATCTAAAACCATGACACCTATGTAAAAATTGAAGGATTTTTTTCTTCCTTGGCCTATTTTGGAAAAAAACCTCTCTCAGTTTTCCAAAATTCATCTTTTATTGCTCAGAAACATCATTTGAGTGAAATCTATCCCGATGTGTGGAACAAGGGATTTGTTGAAATGAAGCGAAATGAAGGGGATAAGGGGCTTCTAAATTCTTGAGAAAATTTTTGGAAGTAGGGAGGGATGTTAGGAAGTAGGGGAAAGTGGAATTTCAGATATTGAGTGAGGGGAAGGGGTCCAAAAGGGCAAAACACAGGCCTAGCCTAGAAAATTGCCAAGTTGTAGCAAGAAACTAGGGTTTTTGCAAAAATGAGGAATTTGGGGGATCTTAGTGATGGGAAGTGTTTAATAAGGTACATTAAGGATAGGGGAAGGTGTATGAACATTAGGATACAAGTTTTGATGGACCATCCAAGAGAAATTACCTTCAAAACCCTAGGAGAGGGAAATGAACCTTACCAAGGCACAACTGAAGCATGAACAAGGTGTAAAATGACCCTTTGGAACTTGGCATGATGATGAAAACCCTCTGAATGATGGTACACTCAGCTGAATGGTGACATGGAACGACATTTGGACAACTTTGACAGGAGTAAAAGCAAACCCTAGACCTAATGCCTAGTGACCAAATTTTGCTTGAAGACTCATTGAAATGACAAAATTTGACCTTGACACCTTAACATCACTTTGTAAGAGCATGTTTGATCACTGGAGGAAGGCGGAAAAGGCTGAAACTAACAGGAACAAGAGTCAAGTGACCATCATCAGAAGCTCTGTGTGTTGAAGGGCTTGGCATAGACTGAAATTCAAATTGATCCCTATCTACAGTCTGAGCATCTTGACTAGTGAATCCATGGTCATGTGGTCCCATATGGGGTTGTGGCCCTTTAATCCCAACCATATGTGGAAGTGAACCCATCTATGCACCTGCCATGTAAGGTGGCATCGTAGGTCCTCTCACACCATGATCAAGTGGTGTCACAAGTCTCCGACTTGAATGTCCCATATTGTTACCTCGAGAGAAGCCTCCCCATCCATGTAGTTATTGTAGAACATCCCAATGCACTTCCTCTATTTTTTTCCTCTATTTTTTTGGGGCCCTAGACTTTCTTCTTTTTTTTCCATCCATTCCTCCTCAGATCAGTCAGATCCTTCAACATGAACCTCAACCTAGAGGGAATCCCTTGGTTATTGGAATTTTTTTTCATCATATCAAAGTGAGCATAAATATGTTCCTTGGCCTTTTAATGGTCAATCATATGACCAATAGTGCTCATTATTTTGCACAAAGCTTCAAAATTTTCCTCCTCTAGATGCTGAAATTCACCAATTAATTTATTGATGAATGCATGCATAATTCTTTCGGTCAACATACTTTCTTTATAAATCTCACCATTAAACCTTATATTTCCTAGCATTCTTTGTCATGTTGCAACCTTATTCTCCGGGCTTTCTTCTGCTAAAAGGATTTTTTCACCATGCTCTTCTGCTTTCTCAGCCTCAACCTCTTCTCTTTCATCTTTTTCAAATTCTTCCTAGCATTTTTTCAAAATAACTCACTTGAAAACAACCTTCTAATTATCTTCATAAAATTCTGGTATTCCTACAACAAGCTGAAAACTAAATTTTGCATACATTTCACAAAAATTTAGCTCCATCAAGGCTTTGCCAAATATTTTAGATACTATACCATGAAGACATGATCCAGAGTCAATGTTCACTTCTTTGACCTATTCAAAAAGTTTCTCAAATTTTTGGGGCGTTAATTTATTAAGGATGGATTTAATTTGTCTTTTTTTCAACTGATCCTCATCAAAACCCTTGCCCACTTCGTATCGGTTCTCCAATATATGAATTGTGGGTAGAGAAGGCTATGGAGGAGGAATAAAAACCTTCTATGAACCAGAAGCACGTTGCCACCTATCAGCATCAAAATTATTTCTCACTATTCCAACTTGTGGAAGTGGTGCTTGCACATAAGGCCCTCTAGGAAGGATGACATTCATACTCATTTGTGTTGCACAGGTATTTCTTGCAAAGCCAGTATTATAACCTTGGCCAGTTTGAAACACAACAGAGGAACCACTAAGATCCACATCCATCTGCATATCATGGCCATCAGCAAAAGAATCCAGTGGCTTGGCCCAACTATCATCATCCAAACTGACCATATTTCTCCCACGACGTTCAAGTAGATAATTCCCACTCATCTGCCTGTCAAGTCCTTTTGCAGTGCTTTCTAATGCATCAACCTATCCTACATTACTTGCAAGTTCTTGGGAATTTCCAAGTAATTCAATAATGTATGGAAAAAATTTAAAATGATTTGGTAGGTCTTTGCATTGATCCTTGATTGTCAACAAAAAATCTCTGGAGTAATTTTTTTTTCTCCTGAAAATTCAGTAACTAAAATAGCTACTTGATTCATAGGATTTGAAAGCTTGACTGCAGCTTCCCAGTCATCCACTTCTTTTAGGACTTGCTTCTTAGGCTCTTTTGAAGAAGTCTTACTCTTGACAACATCAGTTACTATTTTGGACGGTTCTGGAAGGTTCACATCTTCCTCCTCCTCTTGAACCTTATAAGCATTATATAAATCATAGTGGGAGCTACAACATTTTCCTTACTGGAAAAATCCTTCTTTTTATTCTTCTTGTTGACAACTACTACCTTGGTAGCATCACCAATATTTGCAACATTATTCTTCGTAGAAACATTGGAAGAAATTTTATTCTCCTTTTCTGTCAATATAGCTACTAAATCCTGCTTGCCTTCACTTTCAATAGGAAAATATGACACCTAAAGTTGAGTAGAAATTTCACAAATATCATTATTAGTGGTGGATACTTGACCCTTATCTTGTGTGTAAATTTCCTTCACATTGGCAGTTGAGCCTTCCCCAAGTACTTTAGCACTATCATGGTTAACCCTACCTTTTGTTTCTATATCCGGAATATTTTTTTCAGTCAACAACTTTGTTACCAGACATGAAACCTATTTTTTCCTCCAAAATAGCCATATTAGCTTTAGGGAGGATTTTCGTAGCTTCTGATTGTAATTCCCATTCAGACACCTTGCCTGTATTTGCTGTTGACTGCTCATATAAAACTAAAACTTCACACTTTTTATCTTTGAGCATATTTTGATCAAAAACCACTGTGCAATTTTCATGTGTAGCCAGTTGAGATGCCAACCGAATCTCATGCATTCCATTGATTTTTCTCTCCCCATCAAGCAAACTAGCTTTTTCTTTTCCAATGACAGAATTGGAAAAATAAGTTAGCTCTTTGTTTATGTCAACATCAGGTGAACTTGAAAACTCAAATGGGGAATCAGAAATCACAATAGTCTCATGCTTAGGATGGAGAATATTTCCAAGATCTTTCTTCTCTCCAATTACAGAATTAACAAAATTATTGTTGCAGCTCTGTCTACCATTATCACTTGTTGATTCAGATTTTTTATTCTTCACATTTCTAATTTTTGAATGGCTAGACCATGGTCACCTCCAAAAATACCCTTTAGGGGTTTTAGAAACTAAAGATAAGGGAAAGGATTGTGTCAAAACTCTTTTAGCATCCAAGTAAAATGAATTCATAATGGTAGCAAAGACAGTGATCTAACCATCGATTGAAGAAACATTTGCGTCATTTTCATAGAAACTATCCTCTCCTAGTGAACCCAACCACACCCAGACTTCAGTTTGGATGGAGAATGTCGAGAAATTAAGCCTAGTCATAATCACAGCCTAGAAGAAAGAGGTAATTGATTTTACTATCATAGCAAGATACTAGACCTTATGGTGTATGAAGGTAACCACTACCCTGTTGAGAAAAGACACGAACGTTTGATCAAGGTATCTAAGAAGACAAAAATTTAGGCCTATAATTCTTGAAGAGGAAAATGCATCCTAAGTCATTGTGTTCACTAAATTTGAAATTTAAAACTTGAATTTAGACATACCTTAAAGTTGCAAGAAAAATGTGTCAACCGTTTATACAAACTCATCATGTCTTAAAGGGATCAACAATGGTCGCTACTTAATGCATGGCAATAAATGATCATATAAGTCTAACATTACAGTTAAATTCAAAGACAAACATGAACCAAGTGACTCAGATTCTATCTACACAAAAATATTGTAAGAAACTGAGTAATGAAATAAGTGCTCCTTTGTCTCTACATCACATAAGAAGCATCACTTGCAAATCCATTTTTCCCTTTAAATATGGAAATTCACCTCCATCCTCTACTAGTGCAAACATACTCACTATTGGCAATAAGAGAAGTGTAAATCTTGTGCATCAAAGGGTCAAACTTGTGTAAGCATAACCAGTGCTATCCAAGAGAAACATTGTGCTTTTGCATACAAAGAAAGTTGAAGGTAGCCAAGCTAAATAATGAATACCTTAGAGATCTAGAGAACATAACATAGCATAGGAGAAGTCCATGACATTAAACTCAATACTTGAGCCCAATTTTTTGTGGATTTTTGTCCTTACCAAAATGCAACGAAAACACATTCAACACAGTACCCATATTATTGGTATATATGCCACCCATAGAGCTATATGAAAAAGTTAGTCATGAATAGGCATTGTGGTGGGAATTGAACTCAAGGAAAACTACTTATGGATATGCGACCTTAACCACAATGTCAAACCAAGGCCTTCAACAAGAGACCGACATCATATGTAATATACTCAAAAACAAAAAAAAATTAATAATGTCATTGCTAGAACATGAGACTGGGTTTAAATTAAGAACACTTGTCTTAAAAAAATTTCCTACAACCACATTTCAATGCTACTGTACTTAATTTAAACCCTGATGGGAGGAAAATTTATATGCACCACTAAAATTGGGAGGGGTAAACTGCATTCAATCACATAGGCTGCTGGAAACAGTGACAACAATAAAAGCATTATTATATTTTCATCAACATTCCAACTTATAAATCTAGATGTGGATACTCAACCTCGAAAACAAGGCTCCTGCACCACTTTTATGTGGGGAAACCATCAGGTCAATGCTCTTGGTCTACAGCTTGACAAGACCCTCTAAGGCTTAAAGTGACTCCACCATGAATATTTGGATGCATTCCATTTGTTGTTTGTGGTCCAATTTGCACAGATTTCCCATGTAAAAGTGTTGTTGGACCTTCAGCCCCTACTACTACATTTCCAAAACTTATGCCTGGAAAAGAAGGCATGGTTAAAAAATGCACATTTTCTCTATGAGTAATTACAGGATGATAAATGAGTAATTACAGGATGATAATCCACAAGAGAGGCAGTTTGAGGAACACTTGAAGGTAATGGTTTCCAAACCCAGTGTCCAAGACCCGTGATAATGGATGGAAAATTACCATTTGAGGAGGGGGTTTTGGGAAATTTATGCATTACACCACCAATCCTTAGGTGAGGAGGCTCATGAGGGCGTGGATTATTATCACTATTCATCCTTACACTCCCTAAATTATTGTAGATAGAGGCACCAGGATTTTCTCTTGCACTGAAATGAATATCATGTGTTGGTCTTTGTAAATCTACCGATGGACCTCTATCAGTATTTATAACTATATTTGGAGCCACAATTACACCAGCGTGATTTTCCTCCCTGATTTATCTTGTAGAAGAAACAGAGAAAATTTTGGCAATGGAAGTTGGATGAAGTAATGCACCAATGTGCATAGTGGGTATACAAAAACTATTCCAGGAACAGGGCATATACAAGATTTTGGCATACAGTAAAATTATTTATTACCCTGAGATGTATGGGATTCCTTCCATTATTTGGATGATCATTTGACATAAAACAAACCAAATTTCTGTGAGTTAAAAACTACTTTGATTTCCCTGAAGTCAACAAAGTTGATATTTGGTCTCTGGAAAGATGTTGAAGTAAATGCAAAGGACCTGATGACTCAGGTATAATAAAAATATATAACATTATTGACTCAGCTATAATAATAGTATATAAAATTATATAACAGTATTGTCCAAGGAAGGAAATTACAGAATTAGAAACCTTAGTGAAAATTTCCCTAGGATATTACATGAGATATCGATAATCAAAAACTCCATTGATAGTACCACAGACTTCAGCCCCTGCCTACTTGTAAATTGATGAAAGCAGCAATACTTGTATGAAAATTATTTTCATATACATAAAGAAAACCTACAAGGAATTTTATTGAATGGGAATTGAATAAAGAAGATTTTACTTACCATCTTAGGGACCGAAACCATTCCTGCAACTACAATTCTTTGTGGTAGTTTGTCAAATAGATTTTAAGATTTTTGCCTTCATTTTTGAACAGTTTTTGAAGTGATATATTGGGAAATATTTTTTGGGGCATGTTCAATTGGAGAAATATCCACAGTAGTCGGAGTTTGTGAGACAATGTAAAATGAAATGAATAAAGAGAAGCAACCAAATAAGGGAAGTTACTTTGTTTTAATTCAATTTTTGTTGATATTGTAAGGTTCAGTTTTGAACAGTTCTTGAAGTGAGATCTTGGGAAATATTTTTTGGGGCTTGTTCAATTGGAGAAGTGTCCATGGGAGTCAGAATTTTTGAGACAACGTCAAATGAAATGAATAAATAGGAGAAACCAAAGAAGGGGAGTTACTTTGTTTTAATTCATTTTCTGTTGATATTGGAAGGTGATCTCATCTCAAGGAACCAACTAGGTCAATATAAAGTTAGTTACTACCATGACAGGAGATAAGAGCAGGTTGGAAATAACAATGAAAGGAAAATGCACAATAAGAAAATTCTCAAGGGATGATGCATGCACAAGCTCTAGACAATTTTATACAATTTCAGATGAAATTTGCAGAAATGATCCAACAACTTACTATAAAGTAGGTGCCTCAACTTGGAAAAAGCACATTGAATGTATCTGTAAAATATTAATATCCTAAGTCCAACTATGAACTAGAAACATTGATTAGGGAAAACACTGTCAGTTGGTGCAAGTAGAGGCTTGAAGTTTTCCCATTGTACTCCATTTGCAACAGTAGAAGATAATGTTAGGATTATAAGTAAACCAGTTCCATTTAAAATATGGAATATTAAAGCCTCATGAATACCCTTTCAACATCAATCAGGTCATCATGATGTCCAAATGATTTTTGGAACTAGACATAGCAGAGGAATGGGGGTATCCGAAAAAAGACATCCCAGAATCACAAGAAGATCAACTCTTAGCTTCTAACCCCAACATTACTATAAATAGTGAGAAATACAACACTACAATAGGATGGATCTCTATCAATGACGAGGCATCTATGTCATATTTTAGAGAAAATTCAAGTAAGAAATGATTTCCATAAATTCCACTGCACAAATTTAGAAGCACTTGATGATGAAGGCCCTAGTTTCCATTTTTTCACTAGTGTATAGACCACCTGCAATGCTCAGACTGATGATATAGATGTGTAAATTTTTTTTCACTTTTGACTAGAAGAACAACTAGGCAGCAGATATGATGAAGCCCTAAACATATCCAATCATAATCTATTTTGAGATCCATTGAAACCTGAACATGCTTCTCAGGTTAGAGAAGTGTATTTTGATTAGAAGAAAGTGAGATAATATAAGGTAAGTTAATTTTATATATCCAATGAATGACAATAAATAGGTCAATGGGACTGAAAGATATATTTAGTACGAGTACAATGTCAGAGTGCAAAATCAGATCCTAGAAAATGCCAAAGCTAAATCTAGGGTAAAATGAAGCAAAGAAGAATATTATAATAGGATCATATCCTCATAAACATGTATATAAACCGATCATGTAGAAGTCTAAGTGAGGGTAATAAAGCTATGGGCATTCATGGAAACACATTTGGAAGCTCAAAATTGCATTCTGAGTTTGAGCAAAACAGAAATATAACACCTACACTACATTTTGATGTCGATGATGAGTGTGGTAGAGATAAAGAGAGGTATGTTCCTCTAACAGATTGTGATGTGCAAATAGTGGGATGATTCAGTCTAGCCATTACTCATTTTCAGGCAGTGTTAATGACCACCCTATTAAAGAAGACAAAGAAAAGTTTTCGACAGGTTTTTCAGCCTGCTTAGCTAGCTTGCTACACTTGGACAGGGATATGCTACACTTATCTTCATTTGATTCCCCCTTGAAAACAATCCATATTTCCAAATGATTGATAGTGTGAGAAAAGTTCCTGAATGCAGAGGAGGAATATCGGCAGGAGGGTAGGAAATAACTTTCTACCACTCTTGCATTCACCCTAGAAGACTTAGCACGTGATGAAATGGGTATCATGCCATGCCTTTTTTCTACACTGGAAAATGGAAATTCAACCAACATATGACAAAATCCTGAGCACAGATGGAGATAATGGACCAGACTATAGTTCTAGTTTTCCTAAGAATGAGAGTATTAAGACACTCATTAATGAAGGGGAAATCCTAAAGATCCCTTAAGGTTCAAGAGCCCAATATTCCTATCTGTGATTTTGAATATGGTAGAAAATTTGGCACCCATAATTATGTGCATCTCCAATCAGCATTTCCTATTAAATTTGAACAGAACAGTGCAATATTTGATATATTTTCCTTTGATAGTCATCTTACATATGAAATGGACTCTGATGAGGAATAAAAGAAGGCTGATCATATCATCAATCCATTTTGTGAACCATATGAGACAAATGCAAAAATGTCCATTCCACTTTTTTAAGGCATCCTTATTGAAGATTAATAGCCTTGTCATATTGACAGAACAAACCAATATCTAGGAAAATAAGAGGACTTATGCAAAGCCATAATTGATTAACTACGCAGCGATTTAAATCATTTCCAGGTTTTTCTCTTATTGTTCATAGGTATAATAATTGATCTTCAAAGGATTTTCTTCTCCTAACTATAAATTATATTCAGGTAGCTTTAATTTCTGATATAAAACAGCCCCCTGTCTGCAACACTTATGTTCATGGCCAGCATAAAATTGTTCCTATGTTTGATCCAGAAACGTTGGAACTTACGAACTTGAGGATAATGATGGATCTGTGTCTTGAAGAAGTCAAGTATTAGCTCCCCTCATATTTCCTTGAATAATGTCTACCACAATATGATGCTATATTTATCAATACCCTACGTGTACAATAGTATTCTCATCTTGAATATGGGATCCTAAAGCTCGCTAAAAATATCCCAACAAAATGCCCTGATCTAAGCCTAATTTATCTAAATGTTTCATTCATGAAGATGGGGTCACAACAAAATTTCTAAGAGAAAGGTCTGCAAAAAATTTATGGATGATTTATCAGCATGCACAGGGTTGAGCTATGGAAGGTCCTTATTCATAAAAAATCACCCAAATCCATACTAGAGTGATGAAGTTGATAATTTAGTGAAGATAAGAATGTCTCAAAGCTTAAGCATACCACAAATTATAGCACTCCAAGGACAAACGAATGAAGCCATCAAACTATTTCTTGCAATGGTTCAAACTTCAAGGTAATATCCTTTGGCTCCAAGACACAGAGTGCATAGACTAAAATGGTTACCAAAAATTAGTATCCCTGGGAAAAGAATATGGTAGGAACTCCAAAGGGTTATAAATTAGCTCAATTAAAAATAAGCTTCACAAATAGGAATCCATTTTTGTTTCAATTTACCTTACACGCTCCAGAAGGGATCTTATAGGTATAATGGGGATAAGGCAATAGATTCACCCAAATTGAATGAGTTTTCCTGTCATACTAGTATGTCTCTCAACCTATTTGATTTTTATTTCCAGATAAATAAGATCAAAGGATCTCCTCACACCTTAGGATGTTATAATTATTACTTTCGAGCAAAATGAAGATAGCTCTAACTCATTTCCTAAAAAACATGAATGAGAAGGTAGAAGGAAATACCAAGCCTTAAAAAATGACCCTGCCCAAAGTGATGAGTTTCCCTAGAAACACCTTATTTTTTACCTGACTAAGTCTGGGTCAGTCGAGTCCAATGTTGGAAACTCACAGGTAGTTCCAACATTCCAAGTCAATAATGTCAAGCACTATTGCCAACCCTTGGTCAACTCGTGCAATTAGTTTCCCAAACACTGCCATTATAACTTAGTCAAGTCAAATTGTTCCCAGTTCATATACATCGAGCCCATCAACCAATATAGATAGAGAATATGTGCTTCGACAAAAACACATGAATGTAGCAGGTGGAATACACATAGTAAATGCAACACAGAAATAAAATCAACTTACAGCTCAAGAATAGGCAGAACTTAGAAAGTTTAAGTCTTCCATTCGCAATATTGATGCTAATTGACTTCTAGACAAGTCCCTCAATCCTGTCACACTAATTTCTATTATTTTGGACTCTTTAATCAATAATGGTAGTTGTCTCTTAAGAGGATTTTCCAGAATCAATAAATGTAAATAATCGAACAAGAGAATGTAGATCTCAGTCATTTTGCTTCATTCTTCCAACAACAAATAATAATTGCAGAGAATGTTGCCACTATTGTAATACTCAGCAAGGGAATTTTCATACAGACATTAAGGAACTAAAATTGAAAAATGTCTATTAAGGATACTTTGATTAATTTTCAACAAAGATAAATGGTCATAGGGCATTGCTTCAAGTTTCAATAGACCTTGGATATTCCTCACATGGAACTTTAAGACTATATTATTGAGAAGGAGTGGATATTTGGAGGCCATGTCTTGCTTGGTCAATTGAATACCCTAACGGACTCTTGAAAGAAAATGAATTTTTACTTTTGAAGACTAACCACACTATTACTCGGTTCTTGTAATCACCCAATTCTTCTTATAAAGATACAAGGTGTTATTACTCAGTAATTTCTCCAGGTTCATAAGAGAACTCACCGAGGTAACCACAAACCTACTTCAAACTCTAGGATCTAGCCTTCCTAGGGTTCAAAGAGGGCTCTTTCTGAACCCTAGGAAGGCTAGATCCTAGAGTTTGAAGTAGGTTTGTGGTTACCTCGGTGATTTCTCTCATGAACCTTGAGAAATTACTGAGTGATAACATAATGGTGACTCCACTGGGGATGGAATCTCCTCGTGAGATGTTAAGAACAGTGTTTACTAGTCACCTGATCCTTTGAGCCAATCCCAAACATGCATTTCATTTGTTATAAAATCTCTGTGGCTGAAAATCTTGGACTGAATTTACACCCTTTTCTGGAAACTGAAATCAAATCTGAGACTAAAAAGTGTTGCAACCTTCCAACCAAAATACTAAATCATCAATATCTTAGGGCCTTTTCCTTGGCTTTCAAATCTTAATGAATTATTCCGAACTAGCTAAAAACTGAAAACTGAAATAAGCTGAAATCCTACCTACTTACTCTAATCAGTTGTCCAACTTCAGGTTAGGTAAAATGAAACAACCAATGCAACCATTTAAGCATTATGTACTTTGATAGATTTTGTTGCATTTGCTTGTTGATTATCAAAACTGTAATTCTGCAATCTATTAGAGACTTGTCAACAAATGAGAGAATAAGGAAATGCTTGATATCCTTTGTTGACTCTAGAAACTTTTAAAAATGATCTTCTAGGATATATACACCAATGTTTAACTGATATCAACAATTGTACATCTGTTCTGGATGGCCTCCATGCCATGAAACTGAAATGTTATTTTCATCTTTATCTCCCTGCAAACTTTCAGATAAACTTTGTGATGATATTCCTACTGATTGTAATGTTTGATTGCTGAAACCTTTATCATCTTGATATTGAAGCTTATAGTTAGTTAATGGAGAAAGATTTTGATTGCATTTATCATTCATCACATCAACTATTTAATCATGAAAAACTTTGAAAGATTGTTGCAATTTATATATGGGTTTTAATGGAACTTCATATATTTCTAGGGGTTGTTCATCCTTTAAAAACTAAAATGCTTTAGAGCATAATGGTATAGAACTTTATTTCAAAATTTCTGAACTTTCTTCTTCACTCCCATATTTGATGTGTATTGTCTAATCACTGCATTTGAGTTGTTGAGACTGAACTTCCTCATCCAAAAAACTAGCTAGTGATTGCTCTGTAAAGCTAGCTTGAATTTGGAGAACATAATTATCATCATACTGATCATACTCATTCAAATCTTCAAAATAAGGAATTTCATCAATCATACACATTAGATCAACGGATTTCTTTTCCAATAATCCTGATATATCTTGATTAGATTGATTGCATTCTATTTGAAGGTCATCATTTTGTTCAAAAGGAGTATTATAAGGCAATGGGCCTTTTTGGGAGGGTAGAACAACATGAGCATCAACTTGTTCTTATGTCTCTTTATGGATAAAAACTTTAGTACATACATCAACATTAGAATAAGTAGAAAAAATTTCTTCATTATGTAATATTTTGAGGATGGTTGCATGTTTACAAGAAAATTGATTTCTTCTTCGATGAGGGGGGGTGGGAATCTTTGAATTTTTAGATTTGAATAACAATTGTTTTTTTTCTTATGTAAAAACTGATCATCAGGTTGAATATTTTCTTTAACTTCATTCAAAACATTATATGAAACATCATTTGTTACTACAGGGGGGCTTTTTGGATCTTGATTCATCTCATGATCTATTTCATATTTGATTAACTCCTCTTGATTATCATGACACTTAACTTGAGAATGAAAGTTATGGATTGATTCTAATAAATATTCAGGATGAAAACTTCCTAAATCTTCATTAATATTTTTAAGGTAATGTATGAGATCTTTAGCTTGATCACAACAATTTTCAGCTAATGATAAAGATGGAAAATCTGCTTTGTAATGCTCATAAAATACCTAGTGAAAATCCTTTAAAGAAAATAAACTGGCAGGTTTGAGAGCTTCATATCATTCCCTTGCTTGTCCTTCTAAGGTTTCCATGAATAGCTTCATGAGGCAATCATCATGTCAATCACCCTTCAGTCTCCATGAGTGTATATGAAATTTAATGAGATGTAACGAAGGATCATCAATATTCTCATCTTGAAACATATGAGTATTTTTAACCCAATTTACCTTTGGTAGTTTGTGTGGAAATCCAGGCATGTGATCTCTGCTCATGGGAGCATACCTGCGTTGTATTCTTGCGTCATCTTGGGAATTATTCATAAATAAGGGCCACTGTATCTATACAAGCAAGCTAGATCCTTCTATAAAATACAATATACATTGAAAAACTTTCTTAATGAGAAATAACATAATGTCTTGGATTAAGATCCAAGTTGAAAGCCTGATCTTTCCATATTTTTCTTTCAGGTTCATTCCTCCAGTGGAGTCTTGATTGTGAAATTTATTTGGAGTTGCCATTATGTTATCACTCAGTAATTTATCCAAGTTCATGAGAGAACTCGGTGAGGTAACCACAAAACTACTTCAAACTCTAGGATCTAACCTTCCTAGGGCTCAGAGAGAGAGCCCCCTCTGAACCCTAGGAATCCTAGATCCTAGAGTTTGAAGTAGGCTTGTGGTTACCTCGGCGAGTTCTCTCATGAACCTGGAGAAATTACTGAGTGATAACATAATGGAGACTCCACTAGGGATGGCATCTCCTGGTGAGATGTCAAAAACATCGTTGACTAGTAGCCTGATCCTTTGAGCCAATCCCAAACATGCATTTGCTTTGTTATAAAATTTTTGTGACTGAAACTCTTAGACTAAATTTACACCCTTTTCTGGAAACTGAAATCTAATCTAAGACTAAAAATTGTTGTAACCTTCCAACCAAACTACTAAATCATCAATTTCTTAGGGCCTTTTCCTTGGCTTTCAAATCTTAATGAATTATTTCAAATTAGCTGAAAACTGAAAACTGAAATAAGCTGAAATCCTACCTACTTACTCTAATCAGCTGTCCAACTGATGGTTAGGTAAAATGAAATAGCCAATGAAACCATTCAAGCATTATGTACTTTGACATATTTTGTTGCATTTGCTTGTTGACTGTCAAAACTGTAATTCTGCAACCTATTAGAAACTTGTCAACAAATGAGAGAATAAGGAAATACTTGATATCCTTTGTTGACTCTAGAAACTTTTCAAAAGGACCTTCCAAGATATATACACCAATGTTTAACTGATCTAAACAACTGTACATCTGTCCTGGTTGGCCTCCATGCCATGAAACTGAAATGTTATTTTCATCTTTATCTCCCTGTAAACTTTTAGATAAACTTTGTGACGATATTCCTACTGATTGTAATGTTTGATTGTTGAAACCTTTATCATCTTGAAACTAAAGATTATAGTTACTTAATGGAGAAAGATTTTGATTTCATTTATCATTCATCACATGAGATATCTGATCATGAAAAACTTTGAAATATTGCTACAATTTATATATGGGTTTTAATGGAACTTCATACATTTCTAGGGGTTGTTCATCCTTTAAAAACTGAAATGCTTTAGAACATAATGGTATAGAACTTTCTTTCAAAATTTCTGAACTTTCTTCTTCACTCCCATATTTGATGTGTATTGTTTGATCAATGTATTTGAGCTGCTGAGACTGAACTTCCTCATCCCACAAACTAGCTAGTGATTTCTCTGTAAAGTTAGCTTGAATTTGGAGAAAATAATCATCATCATACTGATCATACTTAGGAAAATATTCAAAAGAATGAATTTCATCAATCATACACATTGGATCAACAGATTTATTTTTGAGTAATCCTGATATATCTTGATTAGATTGGTTGCATTCTATTTGAAGGTCAGAATTTTGTTCAATAGGAGTATTATGAGGCAATGGGCCTTTTTGGGATGGTAGAACAACATGAGCATCAACCTGTTCTTATGTCTCTTCATGGATAAAAACGTTAGTACATACATCAACATTAGAATAAGTAGAAACAATTTCTTCATTATGTAAATATTTTGAGGATGGTTGCATGTTTAGAAGAAATCTGATTTCTTCTTCGGTGGGGGGGGGGGGTGGGAACCTTTGAATTTTTAGATTTGAATAAAACTTTTTTTTCTCTTATGTAAAAACTAATCATGAGGTTGAATATTTTCTTTAACTTCATTCAAAACATGGTATGAAACATCATTTGTTACTACAGAGGGGCTTTGTGGATCTTGATTCATCTCCTGATCTATTTCATCTTTGATTAACTCCTCTTGATTATCATGACACTTAACTTGAGAATAAAATTTATGGACTGCTTCTAATAAATCTTCAGGATGCCAATTTCCTAAATCTTCATTAATATCTTTAAGGTAATATATGAGATCTTCAGCTTTATCACAACAATTTCAGCTAATGATAAATATGGAAAATCTTCTTTGTAATGCTCATAAAATACCTTGTGAAAATCCTTTAAAGAAAATAAACTAGCAGTTTTGAGAGCTTCATACCACTCCCTTGCTTGTCCTTCTAAGGTTGCCATGAATATCTTCATGAGGCAATCCTCATGCCAATCACCCTTTAATCTCCATGAGTGTATATGAAATTTAATGAGATGTAACAAATGATCATCAATATTCTCATCTTGAAACATAGGAATATTTTTATCCGAATTTACCTTTGGTAGTTTGTGTGGAAATCCAAGTATGTGATCTCTGCTCATGGGAGCATACCTGCGTTGTATTATTGGGTCATCTTGGAAATTATTCATAAAAAAGGGCCACTATATCTATACAACCAAGCTAGATCCTTCTATAAAATACAATATACATTGAAAAACTTTCTTAATGAGAAAGAACATAATGTCTTAGATTAAGATCCAAGTTGAAAGCCTGATCTTTCCATATTGTTCTTTCAGGTTCATTCCCCAGTGGAGTCGCCATTATGTTATCACTCAGTAATTTCTCCAGGTTCATGAGAGAACTCACCGAGGTAACCACAAACCTACTTCAAACTCTAGGATCTAGCCTTCTCTCTGAACCCTAGGACGGCTAGATCCTATAGTTTGAAGTAGGTTTGTGGTTACCTTGGTGAGTTCTCTCATGAACCTAGAGAAATTACTGAGTGATAACATAATGACGACTCCACTGGGGAAGACTAACATTTTCTTAAGAAATATTTTACAAGTTCAGATCTGATCTATGATAGTGGATAATGATCAGACACACAAAGGTTAAAATCATCCACCTAGTAACTCCAAATCAATTTCACAAGAAAGACTCCACTGGAGGAATAAACCTGAAAGAACAATATGGAAAGATCAGGCTTTCAACTTGGATTTTAATCCAAGACATTATGTTCTTTCTCATTAAGAAATTTTTTCAATGTATATTGTATTTTATAGAAGGATCTAGCTTGGTTGTATAGATACAGTGGCCCTTCTTTATGGATAATTTCCAAGATGACCCATGAATACAATGCAGGTATGATCCCATGAGAAGAGATCACATACCTGGATTTCCACACAACCTACCAAAGGTAAATTGTGATAAAAATCTTCCTATGTTTCAAGATGAGAATATTGATGATCCTTTGTTACATCTCATTAAATTTCATATACACTCATGGATATTGAAGGGTGATTGGCATGATGATTGCCTCATGAAGCTATTCATGGAAACCTTAGAACAAGAAGCAAGGGAATGGTATGAAGCTCTCAAACCTACTAGTTTATTTTCTTTAAAGGATTTTCATAAGGTAATTTATGAGCATTACAAAGAAGATTTTCCATCTTTATTATTAGCTGAAAATTTTTGCAATCAAGCTGAAGATCTCATACATTACCTTAAAAATATTAAAGAAGATTTAGGAAATTGGCATCCTGAATATTTATTAGAAGCATTCAATAACTTTCATTCTCAAGTTAAGTGTCATGATAATCAAGAGGAATTAATCAAAGATGAAATAGATCAGGAGATGAATCAAGATCCACAAATCCCCTCTGTAGTAACAAATGATGTTTCATATAATGTTTTGAATGAAGTTAAAGAAAATATTCAACCTCATGATTAGTTTTTACATAAGAGAAAAAACAATTGTTATTCAAATCTAAAAATTCAAAGATTCCCACCCCCCCTAACCGAAGAAGAAACCAATTTTCTTCTAAACATGCAACCATCCTCAAAATATTTACATAATGAAGAAATTGTTTGTACTTATTCTAATGTTGATGTATGTACTAAAGTTTTTATCCATGAAGAGACAGAAGAACAGGTTGATGCTCATGTTGTTCTACCCTCCCAAAACGGCCCATTGCCTGATAATACTCCTATTGAACAAAATGATGACCTTCAAATAGAATGAAACCAATCTAATAAAGATATATCAGGATTAATAGAAAAGAAATATGCTAATCTAATGTGTATGATTGATGACATTCCTTCTTTTGAAGATTTTCCAAAGTATGATCAGTATGATGATAATTATGTTCTCCAAATTCAAGCTAACTTTACAGAGAAATCACTAGCTAGTTTGTGGGATGAGGAAGTTCAGTCTCAGTAGCTCAAATATAGTAATTAGACAATACACATCAAATATGGGAGTGAAGAAGAAAGTTTATAAATTTTGAAAGAAAGTTCTATACCATTATTCTCTAAAGCATTTCAGTTTTTAAAGGATGAACAACCCCTAGAAATCTATGAAGTTCCATTAAAACCCATATATAAATTGCAGCAATCTTTCAAAGATTTTCATGATCAAATAGCTGATGTGATGAATGATAAATGGAATCAAAATATTTATCCATTAACTAACTATAAGCTTCAGTATCAAGATGATAAAGGTTTCAGCAATCAAACATTACAATCAGTAGGAATATCATCACAAAGTTTATCTGAAAGTTTGCAAGGATATAAATATGAAAATAACATTTCAGTTTCATGGCATGGAGGCCATCTAGAACAAATGTATAGTTTTTTAGATCAGTTAAACATTGGTTTATATATCTTGGAATATCCTTTTGAAAAGTTTTTAGATTCAACAAAGGATATCAAGTATTTCCTTATTCTCTCATTTGTTGACAAGTTTCTAATAGGTTGCAGAATTACAGTTTTGACAATCAACAAGCAAATGCAACAAAATATATCAAAGTACATAATGCTTGAATGGTTTCATTGGCTGTTTCATTTTACCTAACCAGCAGTTGGATAGTTGATTAGAGTAAGTAGGTAGGATTTCAGCTTATTTTAGTTTTCAGTTTTCAGCTAGTTTGAAATAATTCATTAAGATTTGAAAGCCAAGGAAAAGGCCCTAAGATATTGATGATTTACTAGTTTGGTTGGAAGGTTGCAACACTTTTTGGTCTCAGATTAGATTTTAGTTTCTAGAATACGGTGTAAATTTAGTCTAAGAGTTTCAATCATAGAGATTTTATAACAAAGCAAATGCAAAATTTATTGAATGATCAAGAAATGTTTGTACTAACAAACTTGGCAGGGATAACTACTCCAACCCTATGACCAGGAAGTTGGTTGAGTGTTGACATCCTTGGCTTGGAAGGTATTTATGCTAAATATTCTCAAGGCTATATTAGGAACCTGGCATGGAGTCCTATCAAACTAAAAATGGAGGATATCTATTAAGTATGGTCCAAAAACCCTTCTTCAGGTAAATTCATGACAAGTATTGGATAATGCTATGTATGAAGCAGTGGGAACAAAAGCAAATTTTTTTTGGGAGAGATTTTTGAAATTCAAAGATCCTATGAAGTCTAAAATTTTTATGTGATTAGCATTAGGAAATAAATCCTTGAAATGGGAGGTCTTCCAAGAACCCTTCTTCAGGTAAATTCATGACAAGCCTTGGATACTTCTATGTATGAATAAGAGGGATCATAAGAAAATTAGTGGTGGGGGATATTTTGGAAAGCCAAAGCACATATGAAGTCTAAATTTTTATGTGATTAGCATTCAGTAACAAATCCTTGAACTAGGAGGTCCTCCAAAGAAGGGCACAACAAGGTCCAAGGAGATGTGCACCTTGTTGGAGAGAGGTGGAGACAATATATAATTTTTCTTTACTAAGGAGGCCTTAATTCTATTGTTTTTTCTCACCACAAGAAGTAGGACATTGCATTCAAGAGGACACGTGCTTTATTCCTTAGTGGAGTTGACAGGCAATATTTATTTGTTTTTCCCAAAAAATATTAAGATTAGACACATAACAGGAAACAAGAGTGGCATGAGAATGATCTTTCCCTCAAGAATGTTCCATAAACATTGTTATCTTCCCAAGGAGAAAAACTCTCCCCAGAAACAATTACAATTTAGATATTTCCCATGTATCAATTTTCTCCAATTCTTTCTCAGGCGATTGTTAAGAAAAATCTGGCTCAAGAATTAAGATGATTTCTCTAGTAGAGGGAAATCTGACTCCAAATATTTCACTTGGTTAAATGATCTATTCTCTAGGAACCCAAATATCATGTTGGGCTTGGAATCAAAGATTCTAGCAATAGGTTCTAATCTCCTATGAAGGCTAGTGTCAAGGAAGTATGAATGGTGGAAAAAGGTTTTGCAGTTGCACACAAATTATTTCATACGAGAAAGAAAGTAGTCTCGAGATGATATTCTCCAAGCGAGAGGATGGCCATCCATTTGGAGACGTATGAAATCCGGCATTCCAATAATAATCGATCAATTTACCTGTATTTTAGGAAATAGTAAAATATCAATATTTGGAAGAATAACATTATGGGTCACCAATTTTTTGACTCTTAGGGATCTCACTCCTTTAAAGATATGATTGAACAGCAAGGAGAAAATTCCCTCTTTGACATTTCTTCATGGGGCAGAGCTTTAGGATTATTGAGAGGGTGGGATTTTGGGGCTCTAGCTTCACACTTGTTTCATTTGGTGGCCTCAATGGAATATAAATTGCATGGTTATGCCCTTAACCTAGAGGAATTAAATTGTAGTGGGTGGGGTTTAGCTAAGTATTTAGTTAAACAGAGCTATGCCCAACAACTTTCTCGTTGTTCACTTCCCCCCAAAGCCTCAATCTGGAGAAAAATATTGCATTCATATGCCTTGCCAAAGTTTAATATTTTCTATTGGAACCTATCTTATGATAACATATTAACCTCATAAAATACGAAAAGGAGAGGAATCCAGGGTCCCTTCCAGTGTGCTCTTTGCATTTTTAGTTTGGAATATTCTCATTGCCTGTTTTTGGATTTCCATTTCACTATGGCGGCTTGGTTAGTGGTGGTAAATGGCCTTTAGAGTTGGTTCAAGTAGTCAAATTCACTGAAGCAACTATTTTGGACGTGTTGTAGTCATTACATAAGGTCCTTTCATTACAAGCCTTTTTTGAAAGGGTCTAGTTTGCATTGTCTAAGTTTGTATGTTGGAAATCTAGCTGGAAAAAAATCGTGCCATATTCCAAATAGATGATGAGTGAAATGGAGATGGTGGAAATTAAAGATAAAGCACGGCTATCTAAGAATCTTAATTCAAAAGGGATTAAATTTATTCCAGATCAAGATCTAGACAAGTAAGAACTTCAATTGCTGGATTAATTTAATTTTAAATATTCTTGTTCTTCTTCCTGACCTAGGGGCCCAGGTAAGTATGTCCACAATCATGTTGGCAGCTTCATATAACTCCACAATAATTTCATCAGTGGAGTTAGACTAAAAAATCCTTCATATTTTTTTTTGATAGTGCCTTGAAACGAAACCCTGAACCGGCAGGAGTCGATGGGGTTCTCATTAGTCTAAGAGGGAAGATAGCATGTCCCTATGGTGTTACAAATATCAGCATTGGGATATATGAAACTTGGTCCTCCTCAAGACAGGAGAGTTCCATGTTTTATGTAATAGTTCTCACAATTAATATACAAATGAATTATATCAAAGCTAATCATCTCAATATACTTGATGGCCTACTTATGTGTCAGGGAAATATGATCCTAGTTGAACCTTCAATTCATTTACTAGTAATACACAATATTATTACACCAAATTCTACAACATGCCTTATCTAGAATATGGTAGAAAAAGGACACAAGAATGATGCATATAACCCTTGATTACAACATTGGTGTTTATATTGAGGCATTTCGGCTCAAAAATCTCCTTTTCCACCCTCAACTAAACTCTTTCCACCTGCAGATGTCGTTATTGGTAGCATGAGAGAAGGAAATTTCGACCAAACCAGATTACACAGTGTTCCAAGTAATTTCCCTACAATCAATACCGTCGAAATGTCATTAGAGAGCACATATACAGAGCAACAAAATGATATCCATGAACCATACAAATAAGGCATTAATTAATATATTTTAAGCACATGATGAGTGTCCTTCATAACATCTAAGCAAGAATTGTTGATTTATACAGTAAATATATACTGGATAACCAGAACATTGAATAAGAGTCCAAGAGAAATGAAAATTAATATTCATAACTAAAACAACAAGGCAATAACCCTAAAATAGAAAACCTTTGGAAGGTGTTACACAACATTCTACAAAAATCACTGAATTTCCTTCCTTAGGACTTGATACACATTGAGAAACAGTCCAAATCAATCAATACCATTAAAATACCACTAGAGAGAACATATACAAGACAACAAAACGACAACCATGGACCATATCAAGTATTTTTGATGTATAAAATCGGGCAGAAACATAATCTGGTGAAAGGAATAGGCCTGAAGCAATATGGATGACAAAGGAAATTAACTTCTTTAAAGCACGTGCTTAGATTCCTATGCAACTTCTAGGCAATCCTCACTGCACTCTACATCAATTATCTCCCAAATGACATGAACATGGAATAAGAGTCCCACAAGATTATGAAAAGTGATATCCATGACCAAACAAGAGTATACCCTTAAAAATCAAACCTTCAAGAAATCCACAACACTCTACAAACATTGTTGAATGTCCTATCTTGGTAATTAATATGGATTTATTAACAACCCAAATCAATGGATTGAAATGGATAAAATGACCAAACAAAGAAACAAGTCCTAAAAGGATAGGTCTTTAGAATATTCTTGTATGAAAACAATGTGGTACTTCCACACTAAAACACACATTTAGGGAAAGCCCAAAGAAACAACAAAAAATAGTGTGGGGAGATGAAATGAAAAAAATATTAATGGACTTGCAATTTCTCTACAAAATTTTCTAGATTTTGAAATTATATGGAATTTTTCTGCCTTCAGTGCTGAAGAAAAACGATAAATCATATTTCACGAATTCCAGATGAGTAAATTATTACAGTATTCAACTTGCATAATTAGCTAGACCGTCTACACAATGAGAAGCATATGAAATTGCCAAATTCCCGACAGAAACTTATCCATATTGAAAATGAAAAATTCAATCATCCCACCCATAATCTAACTGAACTAATGTTGTAAAGAGGAACAATTCTTCATTGTGCATCAAGAATTCACCAAAGTGGAAACTTATAGTATGAGTATCTCTGACCTATGACCAAACCCAGAGAAAATCAAATTAAATTTGACCCTGGATGGATTCATAGATTCACTAAATCCATGGTTGAAGGAATCATGCTAATGAATTCAACCTAAAAAATTATCTCAAAGTTCATGCACACATCTTTGGCATGTCCCAAAATCACAATCGAGAATTTTTTTATGGACGTGCTTAAACTCAAGCTTTTGAGCACTTCACAGTGCAACATGCTTGCACTATTCAGAATTCAGGTTGCATTTTAATTTGTTACAGTAATTCAGTATGGGCCTTTCATCTCAATCACACCGAGTTCAATTCAAAATGGGCAGACTGAAGTGGACGAGCAACTCATCTAATGGTTACACATGGAAACCCAAAAATAATTAACGGTCACCATCTTCTTCTTTGTCTCTTCATCAACACCTGTACAATAATGTTCTATTGGATATGAAAACAAGGGACATGAAATACTTCACCTTCCCTTTGGTTGTATTATTTATAACATAATTTCTAATAGTAAAAGGGTTAAGTTGGATTCATAGAGTTAGTAAGCTATGGGATAGTTATCATTGATGTAAAGCTTCATGTTGTTCATATAATGTTGTACAAGCTTATTCTTTAAATTAGAATTACTAGTTGAGCCACTGCTCGATTTATCATGTCATTTCATGAAATAATTTTATTTGTTTGTATTACTTAAGTAATTGTTGCACTGATTTTTAGGGACTATGTATATAACATTTATTCATTACAATTATTGTGGATGTGCAGCTCCTGGTAGCATGCAATTTGAATCGACTTGGTATGAAAGAATTGTTTTGCAAGAATTCGCTAAATATTATACATAATTTATGGAAAAGACTTATTCTCAAAGAATGAAGTAAATGGAGGAAGAAATGCAGTCCCATTGAACTACTCAAGAGTCAAAGCCAATGTTTCCCACTATGAATATGAAGATTGAGTCTATGGATTGAACGCTAACTAATATCGCCTATTTTCTGGAGAATTTAACATCATATGTTGAAACTTTATAGGCTTCTATCCACTGGAAACCCTTTAGAAGTAATTTCAAACTCAAAATCAAGTAGTATTGGAGGAGGCTCGCTAATTAATATGGGTTCTTCTCTCAAAGTGGGAATGAATGTGGATATTTCATCCCACGATAATCAGATGGACTTATTGCAATTGGACAATTGGATGTGTTAGTTGGATTCCTTTTATGAAGTACAATAATTCACGTGTGAAGCTTTAAAATTTCCTTTGCAAATTTATTCATGCAATGTGCACAAAGAAGCTTTGCTATGTGATAATTTACGTGATAACAGAGAGACCCTCAATGCCGCATAAACCATGACATGGAATAAATTCAAGATTACACTACCAAGAATAAATTAATCCTATTGATTACCATATGCACAACACCAATAAAGGCAATACAGGTCCAACCAAATAGTAAATTCCAACATCCAGAAGTCCAAACACTGTACAATTTAGAAAAATGTGATGGACCAGAAAGAAAAACTAGCAACCAAGGTCATTGGTGGATTAATTGCACCAATTTAGATAGAGTTTGAGATGCTCGACATTTTCACTCTTGCATATGCCTGTCAAAAATCTAGGTTAGCAGAGGCTACAAACAATTGGAGGAAGCTTAATAATGTTGTTGTCACTAATTCCCATTAAGGAAAGATGAACATTGTAAAATATGGTATGACCATCAAGCCATTCAAAAAAAAATTGTAGAGAAGACCAACACCATATTAAGGAAGACAAATTTTCCCTTTTATCACTATCGATAAGTGAAATGGACAATCCAAATATGGATGTTGGTCACTACATTATAGAGAAGCATCAAATGTTGATCATGATAGAGTAAGGAGTGAAATAGATATTGATATCTAACAGTGTGATGGATTGCATCTCTTTGATGGCAATTGTACATATTAGTTACACAAATATCTGGAAAATATTATCCATTAATATCCAACTTGGGAAGGATATTGTTACTTTAGTGTTTGACACTGGAAAACAATGAGACATCATCTCAAAAGCAGTGATAAAGAAGCATAATTTACGTCCAATCATGCATACTTAACCATACCCCTTGGTTTTTCCTAGCAAGAACAAGTACTTGTTGAATTTGCATGTAAAAGTGGATGAAGTTCCCCATCTCGATAGATAATGTAGATGAAGTGGAGTTTAATGTTGTTTCATTTGATTTTTGTGATATGATATTCAAATATTCATATCATTGGGATTGAGATAGTCTATTGTCAATGCCTAAACAAAGACTAGTCAAAAAAGGCCAAATATACTCAATGACCACACAGAAAATATCCAACTCCCTTGGTGTTAATTCAACCACTAAAGGCTAGAGGAAAATAAAAAGCTTCAATACAGTTTTCTTTAATAGCCTTGTGAGCATAATATAATGCCACTCTCTGGTGGTCAACCAACAACAATAGCCCAAGGCCTTGTTGCATGCATATCCAGCACATATGAGAAGTTAGAAGAACAAAAGAAGTTGGAAAAGTTATTGTAGCACTATTTCGAGTTGTTATGGGAACTACGCAGGATGCCTCCAAGCGATGCAGTCCAACACATAAATGAGTTGCAACAAGTTTTTGTACTATTGAATGAGTCATTATGCAAGGATTTTTTGTTGGAAAACTAGGAGATGAAGCAGTAGATACAAGACTTAATAAATAATGGACAAATATGAACCAAATCATTGCTTTGAGGATCTGTTATTTTTTGTTTCCAAAGAAGGATGAAACATGGAGAATGTGTTATTATCTGTTGAATAGAAACACCATCAAGAAACGGTATTCATTGTCATGCACCAAGAACCTAATCGATTACATTCACTAAGGTAATTATATTATTAAGCTTTACCTAAAGTTTGGGTACAACTAAATATGTATCAAGCTCCAAGATATATGAAAGAAAATTTTTGAGTCACGGAAAGGATATTTTCAATGGTTGGTGAAGTCGTTCGATATAATTTGTGCCCCTGTGACATTCAAAAGGATATTGAACAAAGTGCTCACATTGTAACTTAACTATTTTTTGATTGTGTACTTGAATAACATACTAGTTTTTAGTAAAACATGGGAGTACTATTTGAAACACTTGGATCAAATATTATCATTATTATGAATAGAAAATGAATTAATCAATACAAAGCAACATACATTCAAGCATACAAAACTAGTGCATATTAGATTTTTCAAGAATCAAGATTGATTCAACATTGCTCTAAAAAATATTTCAGCTATTGCCAACTGACCACAACTAAAGAACATTCACAACCTACAAAGCTTCATGGAAATGGAAAATTATCTAAAGATATTTCTTGTGTAGTTTTCCGATGTCACGCACCCTATTAATGCACTAAAATGACCAACTCAATTTTAGTTAGGGAAATTCACAACAAATATTGTTCAAAGAGATCAAGTGTCAAGTTGTGACTACTACTATACTTTCCTTACCTCACATTCAACAAGACCTCGATATCAACATGGATTCTTGGAAAAATACCATGTGTATGTCATTGATTCAACATGAAGACCAGTTGCACGCCACTCCAATACTTTTTTAAGCATTCTTAATTACACAATATATGACCAAGATATGTACACATTGTTTCAAACAACACATCATTGTATACATTGTTTGAGTGGAAAAATGATCGTCATTCATAGCAATCACAAGTCTCACCAATCCTTTGAACATTGATCAAGATCAATAATGCACACCACATTAAGTGGTCCAGTTATTTTCATTTCAATTAAGTGTTGAAAAGGAAGAACAAGTAAACTATCACATTACCTTCCATGACCACTAGCAATCAGATTGATAGTGTTGATAATAAATTCATAAGAAGTTGTTCCCTTTATAGAATTTCAAAGCCAAAAAAACAGAAATTTGGAAAGTATACTATACTTTTGATCCTAAGTAGACCATGAGAGTCACTTTCAATGTATTTCCTTTAGGTTTTTTGAAAACTTGTAGGGGCAATGACTATTTGATGCTAGTTTTGGATGGCTCAATAAAATGAGGCATCCTCCCATCTGTACTCCCATCTATAAAGGCACACAAAGGGTTTGAATCTTCAACCAAGATCCCAATCAAATCAAAGATCACACTCTGAATTTCAAGAAGGTAACATGTACTTGAACCATGAACCTTGTCAGCTCAAAATAAAAATAAAAATAAAAAATCCTCAGACTTCTATGTTGGAAAATATCAAAGTAATTATGACCATTTATAACTGAAAATAAAACTCCATTTAATTTAGTTTTTGTAAGAACGTCTTACCTATATCACATTATCAAAAAACCAAACTCAAAATATAGCATGGTATCTTTTACAGAGTTTTGTGAGAGCTCACATGTCTATGATGTAGACGAAGCTGACTACACCGAGCTTTGTATACTACTATAATAGAATTGGGTCACATGAAAACCAATTGACATTGGACCTATCCCTTGGTTGCTCAGATCTCCACAACCACTTCAAAATTGAACTTATTATTTCATCTCATGAAAATTCCAATATGAATCACATGTCGAAAAAATTCATACACCTGTAAAATCTCTTGTTTAATCGAATTGACCCGCAACAACATGTGGCAACTACATCAATTAGAACTAGTTTCCACTGTAGGCACCAGTGTATGACCATCAAGATCATGCATTGATGTTAACAATGAGAGTAGCAATAGCTCGTTCTCTAATCTTCTTACTAGGGCTTTTTAAGGAATAAAAACAATTAAGCGCAGAACAGAGTGCACATCTACTGGTTGTGGGGTGAGTCCCCATCATAGGATGCACATTTAGGGTAGGGAAGGTAGATAATTTTCCCTTTAATTCGATTGATTCTTCATACAAAATTCATAACTCTTTATATAGCCTACCATATCTGATATTTTGTAATGAAGAAAATTACACATGAAATCCTTCACTGGTGGTCTAGGTTCGAGAAGTACATACCTAAGTAACTTTGGCAGAGGTAACCCATATGAAAACCACAACGCTAATCAACATTGAACCTGCTCTGTATTTCTGGTATTTCCAATCCACTAGCCCTGCTCTATATTGCCATTATTTCCAATCCATTATTAAGAATGGCCCTTATAAATCTCCTACCAAACAACCAAATATCTAAAAACCGGTGCTCAAACAATTGTCCACCCTTTGTGTTTTATTATTTGCGCAGTTGTGATAGTAATACTCTGAACACACCAAATCATATATTCCTGCATATGGCCAAACCAAAATTTTGAAGTTAGTACAACTGGGCGCGAATGCCATATATAAAAATCTCTTTACATTACAAATGCATGAAACTATTATATATTATAAACTAATTATATATTAAAATTATTATATATTATAAAATAATCATATATTATAAACTATTATATATAGTGTAATAAACCAATGGTACAATGGTATGAGAAGAAGCATTAGTATAAAATTATAAACTATATATAATGTAATAAACCAATATTATAATGGTATGAGAAGAAGGATTAGTATAAAATTATTATATTATATAAATTATTATATAGTTTGAGGTGGTCTAATGGCTAAGAGTGCGTTTTTCCTTTTAAGAGGTCATCTTTTTAAAACCAGAGGGGGTAAAGTCTGTATGTCTTCGTAGACTTAGCAGTCAAATCATTGCCCGAAGGTGGATCCCTTGTTCCACAAACAAGGGGTCTCATACACCAATTTGGAGTCACTATTTATATCAGTTTACCATGTATAAATCAACATACTTTGAATTCAAATTAATGAAATCATTCTCTATGAATCTAGTGCAATAATCAACCATGGTATGTAACAATGCCACAAAAAACCTATAACAAATAGTGTGTCCACAAATAAAATTACTAACATAAATGACTAATTCATATACTTGTTGTACTTGTTATTTGGTCATATTTTTATTCTTTGACTATAATAGTCATTTACGTTAATCATTATTAATTTTGTCACTTACTATCTAGTCATATATTTTAATCCTAGAATAAATTAGTCATTTAAGTTAGTCGTTTTTAGTTTACTCACTTATTATCTAGTCATATATTTTATTCCTAGACTAAATTAGTCATTTAAGTTACTCATTTTTAGTTTAGTCACTTATTATCTAATCGTATATTTTATTCCTAGACTAAATTAGTCATTTAAGTTAGTCATTTTTAGTTCGATCACTTAAAATTGCTCAAATTTAGTAGTAATTCACTTGAAATAATTGCGGTGACTAACATTTTTAGTCACCTCGTCACTAATTTCATCATTTTATACTAGTGAATATCTCATAAAATGTCCAGACTGGCCACAATTATAACATATAAATTGTCCTCGACCTCACCCAATGCCTCCTCCTCGTCCTCTGCCTCTGCCTTGTAATTCTCTGCACATTGTGGGTGAATCATGATCTTTGGGACCTTAAAACTGAATTTTGTATGACCCAAGAGTCTGTTACATCATCAAATCATATCTTTGACAGTTCATGTTATCATGTCCCACCATTCTACAGAAATTACAAAATAATTGCTTTTGTGTCTCCACATTCCTCTGCTCCATATGGTATCATTTTGTGGGGTGATGGCTTGATACTTTACATAAGTCACAACATAGACTTGTGGCTAGGCTACACAGATTAGGTCCACCATTGTTGATGTAATCTCTAAATATAGGGCATTGATCTTTATAGTGACATTCTACTTTGAATTTGATACACCAAAATCGGATCTCATGTCAGTTTGCACTACTTTTCCCTTCTTCAAGTATGGTAGCTCCATATGTAATATTTACAACTAGGTTTGGATTTGCTGAACCCCTATATTATTATCTGCTACTAGTGAAGCTTCTAGTTCCATCGCAATCTCCAATGCTTCAGCTTGGGTTGCGATCTTTTGTTGTGATAATGGCGGTCAAAGATGTTGTAATATCATAGTTATAAACAACTATTTGTGTTTTTCGTTGGGGATATAAAAGTTTATTTGTATTAACAACATATTGAATCTTTGATCTACCTGCCACACAGATTCAGATACAAATTGCTTGATTTCTTTTGTCTTTGTAATACACTGGGACAACAATTTAGGACTTTTAAACTCAACATTCATCACTGCCTTAGTTTGATCCACTGTAGAATTTTGATGCATCATGGAGTACTTCATATACCATGACAATGCTCTTTCTTGCAACGCTATAATTAACTGAGCTTTCTTCATATCTTCATTAGTGACATGCTGTGATCTCCATACTGCTTCTACAACAAACCAAAATTGCTCGGGATCCTCTGATCTCTGACCCTTAAAAACACGCATCTTCACTATTTGAGCCACGTTAAATGGGGGAGGTGGAGGTGGAGGGAAAATATTGAGATGGGGATGAGGTGTGATCAGAGTGGTAGGCTGTGGAATCCCATAGGCACCTTGATGATCTCTAAAGTCTCCCTACGACATACTTCTACGGGTTGAAAGTTTTCTTTCTTCTTCTTCGTTCTCACATCCAAACAAGGGACTATACTCAGTTTCAATGTAGTTGCATTAGGGGAATTTTGAGGTCTAAAATGGGCCTCCTAAGGAAATTATAAAATAACAGTGGAAATAATAAAATAACATTAGATTACATCATCAAATTTTAGAGGGAAAAAACAAAAAATTACTTTTTCAACTCGTATTTTCAACTTATCTCCCAAGTTTTTTACTCAAATTTCGAGCGGGAGTACTCATTGGATGCAAAATTTAATTCCTCATCCAAGGACTACCCATGTTCCATACTTTCTATGGACCTTGCTACACGAAAAATGAGAAATACGTGAAAAAACATGATTGCAATCACGTTTTTTCATGTATTTCTCATTTTTCGTGTAGCAAGGTCCATCGAAAGTATGCAACATGGGTACTCCTTGGATTATGAATTAAATTTTTCATCCAATGAGTACTCCCACTTGAAATTTGCGTAAATAATTTGGGAGATAAATTGAAAATACGAGTTGAAAAAGTAGTTTTATTATTTTATTATTTTTTAATCTTTTTACCTTTTTATTTAAAAAATGGTGAATCATCCCCCATGTTTGAAATCATCATGTTGAATCCTATTGGTTCTTATAAAGTTTATCTTGGTTGTACATTTTTCTTAGGAGGCTCATTTTAGACCTCAAAATTCCCCTAACGATCACGATCTACCCTGAATATTTTACCACTTCGCGTAGCTCTGGATTTATGTTCCCCAAACATCATTCTGATTGCATACATAGAACACCCTTCTCACATAACAACATTTTAATCTACAACATTAAAGAGTTTAAGTACTTACCTCATGGACCCTTGAAAAAGTTGTGCTCAACTTTGTTGTAGGACACACATGTATCAATCGCGAACTTAGTAATAAAGCTTCCAAGAATACTATTGATACAATAATAAACAACCCTTGATATCTTTTTGTATGTATCCTTGATTCGCTTAATCAACTTCAGGTTCCAAGCAGTATGCTCGCAATGCTTAAAACATGTCTTAGTCTTAGCTAGTCTTGATAGTCACTCATGCAGCTCATTAGTGAACAATGAGAAAAATATCTCGTGATGATCTATGAAAATATATGTCTGAAACAACTTCTCAGTTGATAGGTGCAGATTTCGGTTTTCCTATATTGAAAAATATCTCTCTTTCAGAGATACCCAATATTGAATTTATTTTCTAGTCAGATGCCACATCCATATATCCCTCAGCCTTCAGATCCCAATCCTAGTAACGAAACCATTTGTTGGCTTGATGGGGCCTAGGTCCAGGTTCAAAGATGGTTACATGAACCAACAAAACCCTCTATTATCGTTCCTTTCGGCAATGATATATTGTGCAGACCAAAGTCTCACTGGATGCAATATTAGGGGATGCTAGAACCAGGTTTCTGCATGCATAGGGACTATGGAGTGTGGGCTTAGGGATTATCTTTACTTAAGACTTATTCAGAGCTTCACAGAACCAATATGCTCAATCTACAAACGATGTTCAACAATTCTACTTAACTAGCTTGTGCATTGCATGATTCTAGTTTATCATGCATTAACCATCAACTTAAAGCATATTCATGACCTCGCAATGCAAATATAGGTAAAAATACTAATGTATCACAGATAAAATTAAAACATAGATAAAGAAAATATACAAGTAAAGGACATATATATGCCTTCAAAGTCTTCTATTATTAGTTCACATCTTCACAATATAATACTTTCTTCCCTGTGCACACAGCTGCAGGGGTCTGTGCACTCAATTGTAGAATTTCTAAGGTCTTTGCGCACATAGCTACAGGAGCCTTCCCTTTCACACAAAAAAAAAATACAAAGACTCTCAGTTTAGATATAGCATTGCATCCATATGCATTCTATATCCATTTTTGATACCCTAGACTCCTTATATAATCCTTATTTTTATAATACCATGGTCCGAAAACCATGGGTGAAGCTAAACATATACAAAATATTCCCTTCCTTTTACAAAATAAGGGGATTTGACCTGCCCCAAAGCCCATAAGTATTTTAATCATCTGCGTGGAATGCGCTTCACTCCTCAAAATTCGTATTATTTACAAAAACTTCGACCTAGGGGTACCATGTCCAACATGGACGACATATTGCAACCATTTACTAACTAATTCATGGTGGTGTATTTGGATGACATCTAGATCTTCAGCCAGAGTTGGGAAGAGAACCTCCACCACATTAAACAAGTCCTCCACACACTACAACAACAAAAGTTGTGTGCCAATTTGGAGAAATGCACTTTTGGCATGACCCGGGTTCAATATTTGTGATACATTATTGATGAGTGGGGGGTGCATGTGGACCCAGCCAAGATCCAGTTCATTCAGGATTGGCTAGCCCCGACCACTCTAAAAGAGCACTGCAACTTTATAGGTCTTGCCAATCTCTACCACAAGTTCGTGTTGGGATTCTCTTGTATCACTTGGCCTTTGAGTCAAGTCACCAAGGGATGAGTGAAAGAAAAATTATTTTGGTATGAATCTAAACAAAAGGAGTTTTTAGAGTTGAAGCATCATCTCTACTCTACACCAGTGCTCACATTACTAGACTTGCAGCAACCATTTGAGATTGAGACAGATGTCTCTAACTATGTTATTGGGGTAGTACTTACTTAGTAGGGGAATCCAATGACATATCACGGTGAGACATTTTCAAACACAGTCAGAAAGTATCCCACCTATGACAAAGAGATGTATTCCATTGTGAAAGCCTGATGACAATGGAAACATTACATTTTGGTGAAGGAAATGGTCATCCACATAGATCACTGACCCTTGTAGTTCATACAGACACAAGGAAAGTTGCAAAATGATCGCCATTAGAAATGGTCCACATACCTGCAACAGTTCCATTTGGACATCGAGTATTAGAAGGGCGACACCAATAATGTGTCAGAATGCTAACCTTTGATCGTGGTGCTAACCATTGTGCTCGAATATTGTGGGCATGAGACTTCATGTTCACTGAATCTCTACAAAAGTGATCCCTAATTGACAACCCATACCAGACACTCCTAGAGGGTAACCAAGTTCTAGATTTTCACCTCCAAGATGCACTGTTGTGCCACTTGGGACACCTCTGTCTTCCATTAAGCGAGCATGGAAAGATGATTTGGGAAGCGCACTACAGTCAAGTTGTTGGAAATTTTGAGGTCAAGAAAATATTCGCAATACTACAGAAGTATTTCTATATGATGTCAGGAAGTACGTCATATCCTACACTTCTTGTGCCATTTCTAAACCAACCATCAGGAATAAAGGCCCATGCACTTCGTTTCCTAACCCTATTCGATCATGGGAATCCATCTCCATGGATTACATGTCGAGCCTTCCTTCCACCAATCATGGCAATGACTGTGTTTTTGTGGTCGTCGACAGATTCTCCAAGATGGCCATTATGGCGTTCTATAAGAAGAATATCACATCAGAAGCCACTACTAAAATATTCTTTAAGCGAGTGTCGGTACACTTTGGGATCCCACAGTCCATTATCTCAGATCGGGACAATAGGTTCCTTAGTACATTTTGGTCAAGTTTCTTGTCGATGCTAGACACCAAGCTCACTAAGTCCACAACTTTCCACCCCCAAACTAATGGCCAAACAGAGGTCGTCAACATGATGATCATATGCATTTTGTGCATGTAAAACTTGAAGCATCCATGCACATGGGATGAAATCTTCCCCTATTTCCAACACAGCCATAACTGGGTTCTTCATAGCTTAACGAGCCACAACCCCTTTTCAGTGGCCTTGGGATTTCAGCCACTATGTCCCATTGATGTGGCTATACCATTTGCAATTACTCAAGAAGACTTGACTCATGTCTAGTTTGAAGCCGACAAGGAAAAAAATTTCATTGAGCGCATTCAACACATATTCCAACAGGTCCATGAAATATTGAAAAGATCAAATGCTAAGTACAAGCAGCGACATGATCAGCATCCGGTGCCACACAAGTTCCAGGTGGGCGACACAGTTTGGTTACATTTTCATAAGGAGCACCTTATTGGGCTTGAATGCAAGCTTCGCCTACTCCAATACAGGCCATATACCATCACCAAGGCTTTAGGGGACAATTCCTTTGAGCTCCGTATTCCACCATTCCTTGGTCTTCACCCAATGTTCAATGTGGACCGCCTTCGACCCTACTTTCCACCATTGCTGCGCACATATAACATTGCAGAACAACTCACACCAATATATTTAAACCCAGGCTACATGTAATAGGCCACAACTAATCGAATCATGGACACATAGATCAAGAATACTGCCAGCAGAGGATCCAACTATATCTATTTTTCAAAGCAAGCCAACTCCTTCACCAAGTAAAGTGGTTCACCAGGGACTAGATTCAACAAAAAATTCCTCACCTCATGGAGGCTATGCATGAAATGGGGACCATCTATTACTAATGGGGAAGAATGATCTAGGTGTATATTTGTGTCCACCCGCATATTCCATCTATACCTCTAGTCGGTTTCATCAGTTTCCTTGTTTTAGACGGTTTCATCATTTTCCTTGTTTATAGCAACAATTTTTATTTTTAATATTTTTTTCGGGTCTTAAACTTTTGGAGTAGTTTTGACCCCCTAAACGATGATTTTTGAGGTCCTCATCAAGCCCATAGCCATAGGAAAGGTCCTGCATCAAATCCCATAGTACTTGTTATCACTCAGATTGAACCTCAGGCTGAAGAAGGCAATTCCGAGGTAACCACAAACCATGCTTAGCTAAGTAGATAGCCCTACTAGGCAAGGAGAGGGCTCTCTCCGTAAGGATCACATCTAAGATGGCTAAGTAAAGAAAATATTAGGCTAGTTATAGTAGCTCAAGTTTTTTATTTTTTTTATTCAGTTGTGCTGGATCAAAAGGAGAAAAATAGTTTGGAGCAAAGGAAATTAGGTCAAAATTTGCAGGGTGTTATATGGGGCAAGGTAGGCATAGTGATTTAGCACTTTAGGATTTCAATGCATGGGATGATTAAGATAGGTGAGGAGCTAGAAAGAGCATGGTGAAATCATGGGTTCTTTCTAAATCGAAGAAATTACAGACTTTTAATGTCTACCCAAAATAGAGCATACAAGAATGGATTTTTCTTATCTAAACTTGCATACATTCACTTAGAAGTCATGAAATGATGAAGAAACTTAAAAATAAATTTCAACAAATGAAAAAAAAAGGAGAAAATGAACTAAACACCATACCACAGGGATCCCATAAAAATAGCTGCAAATTTGATTAATATTCCTACTCAGAACTGATACAAAGTATGTCTCTTCAAAGGCCAAGCATCCAAATGAGTCCAACCCTTACTAATGAGAAATAAGAAGAAGATATAGACCTCAAAACAACTAAACCTAGCCTTAGGGATTCGAATCCATGAGATTAGTATTAGTTTCCACCAAATGCTAAACAAGAATCTGAAGACTAGGAAGACCCAACAGCTTGCCTCTAAAAGAGAGGAAACTGATTCATTTGACCTCTAGAGAACTCAAGCTAATGACTCTACCTATAGTAAAATAATCCTCATCATAATTACATTCATATTTATTAATTACATCAGTTAAAATCCCAACTAGTGAGGTAAAACTCAAAAAATACGTGAAAAATAGAGAAAACTCCAAAACAGGCAGAATTTGTCCTATAAGCAGTGCCAAGGAGGAAAAATAGCCCTTCTTGCAGGTCATTTTTTACTTACTTACCGGTGTCCCAATCGAGATCATGATAGCTCATTGGAAAGCTTGTCCTGTATAATTTCCATATCTTCTTTTATTTTTTGATTTGGATCTTTTTTGACCCCTCAAAAGTGAAATATCCCAAGACTACCTCGATGCGCAGCGCCACCCTGAAAAAGAGGCAGCAACATGATTTTTTGGGTGTTTTGGCCCTTTTGCCTAACCAATTTTGCTCCAAATTCTTAGAAAAATTACAGGGGGAATGTCCTCATTATTATGAACCCACTGATGTCTTCCATTTTTCCATTGGATTCCCCAAAAGAGTGCACAGCGCCAAGGCCTTGAGCTAGTTTTTCTGTGTTTTTTAAAATTTGACCAAAAACTCAAAATTTTCCAAAAATTTTCAAAATTGCTCAAAATTTGTGGGATAGGCCCAAAATCACATGTCAAGTTGAGCTAAGGAGGCATCATAAAGTATGTTGAGTTTTCCACCTCCCTTCTTACCCTTCCCGGTCTCCTTTAGTTTATCCTTCATCTTTTTGACGTTGATATTACAAATTTTGTTCCAGGTCTGATAGTGATGGGCCATGTGCCTGAGAATCTAATTGTCTCTATTGGCCTTCATTAGTAGCTTCTCCAAGTAAATGTTGACTCTCTCAAGCCACACTTCTCTATTATCTTCAATCTCCTTTTCCAATTGCTGGTCAAGATTCAGATTTTGGGCTTCTTGCTTTTCTTTCTCTAATGCTCTCATGAGGACTCTTGTATTTTGGCCTTTTCCTGGTGTTTTCAGCCTCCCTTATGTGGCCTTCGCTATTGTGAAATCTGATCTGGCCTTTCCCTGATGTTTTTAGACTCCCTTGTGTGGCCTTCTTTGCTATACAATCTCATCTTCCTCAAACTCATCATCACTATGTTCCTCCTCTCTGTAATATTTGTCCTCTCTCTCCATGCTTGTTTCTTTGGCACTTTGGGAACCCTAGGGAAGAGGGAAGAAAGGGAGAGTGAATAAGGGAGTGAAGGGAATGGGATCGGGAAAAGAAATGATGAAATGATGGTTTTAGGGGATAGGGATAGGGCCACAAAAATTAAGGGATATGGGGAAAAAGGTTATGAAACCTTGTGAGGTGATGGCAGGTAAAAAGATTAAGGGAGATGAAAATTAAATTTCAATTACAGGTCAAAGGTAGGGGAAAATCTAGGAAAAATAGTGATATTCCTATTAGGGCTTTTATGGAAAAGGGTCTAGGGACTTAGGGATGAGGATGTAGGGGTAGGTTTAGTGTCTTTAGAGGTATAGGATGGTGTAGTAGGGTTTAGGGACAATCAATTGGGACACGGAGTGTTTTGGAAATTTTTTGAGGGGGATGGGGATTTTGGGAGAGGAAAAGGAAAACTAGGCTTTCCTTATAATTTTTTCCAACATAAAACTCACACACAAGCATAAAATGGAGAAATAGGGAGTTATAAGGGCTCACTTACTTGTTTTAGAGATGAAGAAGAAACCTTGAGGTGTTTGGAGAAGTTTGGGAGGGTTTTGGCCCTGTGCGCAGCGCCTTACACAGTTGAGTAGCACCCTCTCTCTATGTGCAGTGTTGTGTAATTTTTCACTGGAAAAAATTCTCTATGCGCAGCGCCAGAGCTCTATGTGCAGTGCCAAACTCCTATGTGCAACGCCTCACCACTGTGTGCAACACCATCTTGAAGGCCACTTTTGAAGGCCTTCCCAGAGTCCAAATTGGGTGCATGATGGCTCGTTGGAAACATATTTCTCTTGGCTACACAATGGACCTATCAAGTACTGAAAATGATCAAGTATATCCCCTCAAAAATAATTTCTCCCAAAACTTGTCAAAAAGTGTAGAATGGGGGTGCAAAAATGAAGTGTGCTCTTGCAGGAAAATTTTGGAGGCCTTCCTCAACTCCAAATGGAGCTCATGATAACTCATTGGAAATCTATTCTAGTCTATCTATCATTTTACTTATCAAGAAATTCATTTGGACACTCTAGCTAGGAGAAAAATTGTTGTTCCCAAGGTCACTCCAGGAGTGAAGCAACTCTCCTATAGCAATTGTATTTTTGACATTTATCCCAAACCATGACACCTATGTAAACATTGAAGGAGGTTTTTCTTCTTGGACCTATGATGGGCAAAAAAATCTCTCACTTTTTTCAAATTTATCTCTATTTGGTTAGAAACATAGTTTGAAGTAAAACTGTCACTATGAGTGGCAAATGGCTTGACTCTTGGAATGATTTCCTGGAAAATGATGGAGACATGATGTTTAAGAGTTTTGAATGACCTCATACTTACTAAATATGACCTATCTTATGCCTCCTCTTCTCATCTGTCTCTTCCATAGCAAACCCTAGCTCAGTGGGAGAGGAAATTAGGGTTTAGTGCTTGTGGAAAATGATGACCTAGGCACCCTCGAAAAAATACAACTCCCTTTGACGTTTGTTCAATTGCTGAAGTAGACACTTTTTGTATTTGATACTTGATGTGTTGGCATGTGGAAATCTGAGTTGGAAGCCTTGGGAGATTGAGTACTCATTACATTTTAACTGACATAAAATTACATGAATAAAAATAAAATTACATCTTGGAATGAAACTCACACTTGAAATCAAATTACAACTTTGGAAAACATCTTGGAGATCATCTTTACATGGTAAAGAGACATTATTGGGATCTCTCTCACAAATTTTTTTGACCTTATGAGATGGAATGGTGCTTTTTTTTACTGTGAAAAATGAAACCTAATGACCTAATGGGACCTTGAATGACCTGACTCCATGTTTGACTTTGACTAAAAGTGGAATGAGAGTAGACTTGTTTTCAACATGATGAAGACATGGAAGAGGGTTAGCAGGCATATACTTGTGAAGGAAAATGGGACATTTGACAAGGACGACCACCATTGAAACAATTTTATATCATGACCTAATGAAATTATTGAAAATTCTTTAGAGTGGGACACCTAAGATGCACATGCAAAATGTTTTTTGATCCCTGGTGGAAGTATGAAAATACTGACACTAACATTGGCTCCAACGGGGGATGGTAGCTCCTTGGGAGGTGCCAAGAACACCATAGACCAAGTGCCTATTCATTGGGCAATAGAGTCAAAAGTTAAATACTGACTGAATACTGAAAACTTGACTCAATAAACTAACTCAAGACTGGCTGAAAAAGATCCTTAGAATTGAGCTTATTCAACAAAACCTAATTTAACTAATCCATTCATCACTTGATTAAGTGAAATGGAACAACCAATGCAACCATGTAAGCATTCTAGCTGTTGTTTGAATTCTCCGCAAGTGCTTGCTTCTGAGCAAGAAGAAAGAACTACTAAAAGGAAACTCCCATGAAAACTTGTCAACAGATTGAATCTTAATGAAATTGAAAAGCATGAGCCCATGGGCTGACCTCAAGAATGCTGCAAAAGGATCTTCATAGGAGTACATATTGATTTCCAACCCATCTAATACGTTACTGCTATGCTCTAGGTAGTCTTCATACCTTGGTTTTAAAATTTTCCTAACATCTGTGCTTTCTTTCTTTGATGACTGCAACAAGTTGACAAAAGGATCCTAAAACTCGTGAATGACTATTTTTTCTTGATGATCATCAAAAAAACAAGAATCTTCTTCATTACTCTCCTTATATGATTGCAAATCTTGGTATGAGCTTTGTAATGAAACACCTATTGAAAAAAACAATGAAGTCGGTTATCGGATCAAGTTTATATCAACACTCTTTTCAAGCTCACAGTTAGCTAATGGAGAAGGAATTTTACTACAGATATCATCTAACACATCAAATATTGGGTCATGAAAAACTTGAAAATACTTCTGAAATGTATCCATCGGTTTTAATGAGACTACATGACACTCTACAAGTTGCTCATCCTTTTCTTTAGAGATATTATGAAAATTTTACTTTAAAAATTGAAATGCTTCAAAACATAGTAGTACAAAATCATCTTGCATCATTTGATCATGTGTTTCAACTTCCAAGCCTTCATCTGCACCCTGACATTCAATGGCATTCGGTGGCTGCAAATCTGGAGCTAAGGAGGATTCTATGTAGCAAATTATTTTCTCAACCAATTTAGGAGAATGTTCGTCATTTATAGTGTTGACCACTCACTTATCTTCTTCCTTATAGTTTTCTCTTATTTTTCCAAATGAGGAGAAACACAAAGGTAAGGGGCTTTGATAAAAAATTCGATTATCCTCTTGATTGTCAAGATCAAAACTCAATGAGTGCCTATTTCTGATTGCATGAAAGTTATCTCTGATGAACTGAAATGAAGTAAAACAAAGAGGAAAAGATCCTACACTTACTTCCAAATTTTCTACACTTTCATCCTCACTGCCATAGCTGATCACTATATTCGAGCTGTTGAAACTGAACTTCCTCCTTCCACAAACCAACTGTAAATTTCTTTGCAATATTAGCTTATGTTTGGAGAACATAATTATCGTCATACTTATCAAACTTTGGAAAATAATCAATATAAGTAATCTCACCAATCATACACATTAGATTATCAGATTGTTTCTCCTCGAATTGATCTACAAATCCATTTTATGATCTATGGTGGCTGAGATTAGCAAGAAAATATTTAGGTCTTGCAATCTCTTCTTTTTTGGGACAAGTGGGTCATGATGATCTTGAACGGAAAATACATATCTCATGGTGATCCTTTTCATCATTTCCTCTATTATACTTACCAAAATGTCGAGTTTTACCTCTAAATATGTCAGGTGCTCTGCAATTTTCTTCTTATCTTCTTCCTTCAACTTTCCCCTTCTAATCAACAGATTAGCCTCTACATCTACTGCATTGTTCTGCATCTCTTCAAGTGTTGCAAGGTTTCTTTCTCTCATTTGAAACTCCATTTCTAGATCAAAGTTATCCGAGTAATGTAAAAGAGTTGAGCTAGGAAGGGGTCTTATATTAGTAGGTATCGAATCATAGACTTGATTGAATCTGGCATAAAATTGTTGTATTGTCTCCCCTAGCTGTCTTTTCAGCTAGTCATACTCTTCTAGAATTAGGAAAGGGTTTTGTTTGACCACCCACCTATTGAGGAAAACTTTGACGAACTGCGGGAAATCTGAGATGCTCGTGGCAGGCAAGTTTTTGAACCAACTCTTGACTTTTCCTTACAAAGAAAGAGAAAATGGCCTGATACTGACATCCTCTTTGTCAACTTCAAAAATTTCTAGGAAAGTCTCAAAATTCTGCATATTTCTCTCAGCAGTGATTTTGTCATATTCACCATCAAACCTCGGCAGATATAGGTAATGGTTTTCACAGAAAGCATGGAGTATAGGAGGTAAGATGATTGGTTTGTATCGATCTTGAATTTTACAAGGTGTAGGAGTATGTACAGAAGTTGTAGGATCAATCTTGATCTCTTTAGGCTCATCAATTTGGATATGGTCATCATAAGATTCAGAAAAAGGATGTGGACCAAGATCAAAGGAAAACTCGGTATTTACACTTTTCGAATAGGTAGAATCAAGATTTTGATCATCTTTATCATACAAAAAACTCCGGAAAACTTTCAGGATAGTTTCAAAAAAAGAAATGAAGTAATTTACAAGAAATCAGATTAGATCTTGAATACAATTCCACTTTTAATACCTGACCTTTGTGTAATATCTTTCCATTTTCCTACTGGCAAGGTCAATCCTCCAGTGGAGTCTTTACATAAATTTGGAGTCGCCAGGTGAAGAGTCCAGCCTTCATATGCATCTGATTGTTATCCACCATTAGAAATTCAATCTATAAAAAAAAATTCTATCCCAAGGAAGATATGATCTTTCATTTTCCCCAGTATGGTCGCCAATATGTTATCACTCGGATTCAACCTCAGGCTGAAGAAGGAAATTCTGGGGTAACCACAAACCACGCTTAGCCAAGTATCTATCCCCAATAGGCAAGGAGACGACTCTCTCTGTAAGGATCACAACCAAGATGGCTGAGTAAATAAAATATTAGGCTAGGTATAGTAGCTCAGGGTTTTGATTGTTTTGATTTGGTTGTACTGGATCAGAAGGAGCAAAACAATTTGGGGCAAAGGAAATTAAGTAAAAATTTGCAAGGTGTTATATGGGGCAAGGTAGGCACAGTGATTTAACACTTTACGATTTCAATGGGTAGAATTATAAAGATAGGTGAGGAGATAGAAAGAGAATGGTGAAATCATGGGTTATTTCTAAACCGAAGAAATTGCAGACTGTGAATGTCTACCCAAAACAGAGCATACGAGAATGGATTCTACGTATCTAAACTTTCATACATTCACTTACAAGTTATGAAATGGTGAAGAAACTTAAAAATACATTTCAAAAATTGAAAACAAAAGGATAAACTGAACTAAACACCATACCATAGGGATCCCATAAAAATAACTGAAAATTTAATTAATATTCCTACACAGAACTGATACAAAGTATGTATCTTCAAAGTTCGAGCATCCAACTAAGTCCAACCATTACTATTGAGAAAGAAGAAGAATATATAGACCTCAAAACAACCCATACTAGCCTCAGGGAGTCGAATCCATGAGATGAGGATCAGTTTCCACCAAATGCTGAACAAGAATATGAAGACTAGGAAGACCCAACAACTTGCCTCTAAAAAGGAGGAAATTGATTCATTTGACCTCTAGAGAACTCAAGCTATTGTATCTACCTATAGTAAACTGATCCTCATCGTAATTAAATTGATCCTTATCAATTACATAAGTGGAAATCCCAACTAGTGAGGTAAAACTCAAAATTTACGTGAAAAACAGAGAAAACTCCAAAACAGGCAGAATTTGTCCTATGCGCAGCACCAAGGAGGAAAAAATAGCCCTTCTTACAGGTCATTTTTCACTGGCTTCCCAGTGTCCAAATTGAGCTCGTGATAGCTAATTGGAAAGAGTTTCCTGTCTAATTTCCAGATTTTCTTGTATTTTCTGATTTGAAGCTATTTTTACCCCTCAAAAGTGAAATCTCCCAAGAATTCCTCTATGCACAGCGCCACCCTAAAAAAGAGGTAGAAACATGATTTTTTGGGGTGTTTTGGCCCTTTTTCTTGACCATTTTTGCTTCAAATGCTTAGAAAAAGTATAGGGGGCATGTCCTCATCATTATGACCCCACCGATGTATTACATTTGTCCATTGGATGCCCCAAAAGAGTGCGCAGCACCAAGGCGTTGCACATAAAGCTAGTTTTTTCTGTGTTTTTTAAAATTTTCCCAAAAACTCAAAAATTTCCAAATTTTTTCAAAATTGCTCAAAATTTGTGGGATAGGCCCACAATAACATGTTAAGTTGAGATAATGAGACATCAAAAAGTATCTTTAATTTGTCACCTCCCTTCTTACCCTTCTGAATCTCCTTCAATTTATCCTTCATCTGTTTGACCTTAATATTGAAAATTTTGTTCCGGGTATAATAGTGATGGGCCATGTGCCTAAGCATCTAATTGTATCTGTTGGCCTTTATTATCAGCTTCTCCAAGTGAATGTTGACTCTCTCAAGCCACACTTCTCTATTATCTTCAATCTCCTTTTCCAACTGCTAGTCAAAACTCAGATTTTGGGCTTCTTGCTTTTATTTCTCTTATGCTATTTTGAGGCCTCTTGCCTTTTTGGCTTTTCCTGATGTTTTCAACCTCCTTTGTGTGGCATTCTCTATTTTGAAATATGATCTGGCCTTTTCCTGATGTTTTCAACCTCCCTTGTGTGGCCTTCTTTGTTGTACAATCTCATCTTCCTCAAAATCATCATCACTGTGTTCCTCCTCTCTGTAATCTATGTCATCTCTCTCCATGCTTGTTTATTTGGCACTTTGGGAACCCTAGGGAATAGGGAAGAAAGGGAGAGTGAATAAGGGAGTGAAGGGAATGGGATCAGGGAAGGAAATGATGAAATGAGGGATTTAGGGGATAGGGATAGGGCCACAAAAATTAAGGGATATGGGGAAAAAGGTTATGAAACCTTGTGAGGTGATGGGAGGTGAAAAGATTAAGGGAGATGAATATGAAAATTCAATTACAAGTCAAAGGTAGGGGGAAATCTAGGAAAAATAGCGAGATTCCTAGAAATTAGAGATTTTATGGAAAAGGGTGTAGGGACTTAAGGATGAGGATGTAGTGGTAGGTTTAGTGGCTTTAGAGGTATAGGGTGATGTAGTAGGGTTTAGGGACAATCAATTGGGACAAGGAGGGTTTTGGGAAGTTTGTGAGGGGGATGGGGATTTTGGGAGAGGCAAAGGAAAACTAGGGTTTCCTTACAATTTTTTCCAACATAAAACTCACACACAAGCATAAAATGGAGAAAGAGGGAGTTACAAGGGCTCACTTACTTGTTTTGGAGATGAAGAAGCAACCTTGAGGTGTTTGGAGAAGTTTGGGAGGCTTTTGGCCCTGTGCACAGTGCCTTACCTAGGTGAGCAACGCCTTCTCTCTATGCGCAGCGCTGTGTAATTTTTCACTAGAAAAAATGCTTTATGCACAGCGCCAAATCTCTATGCGTAGTGCCTCACCACTATGTGAAGCTCCATATTGAAGGCCACCTTTGAAGGCCTTCCCAGAGTCCAAATTAGTCGCATGATTGCTTGTTGGAAATATATTTATCTTGGCTACACAATGGACCTATCAAGCACTAAAAATGATTAAGGATAGCCCCTTAAAAATAAATTCTCCCAAGACTAGTAAAAATGTGCAGAATGGGGGTGAAAAAATGAAGTGTGCTCTTGCAGGAAACTTTTGGAGGGTTTCATCAACTCCAAATGGATCTCATGATAGCTCATTGGAAAGATATTCTAGTATTGTTTTCATTTCACTTATCAAGAAAGTCATTTGGATGCTCCAACTAGGAGAAAAATTATTTTTCCCAAGCTCAGTCTAGGAGTGAAGCAACTCTCCTATGGCACCTGTAGTTTTGACATTTATCCCAAAAAATGACACCTATGTAAAAATTGAAGGAGGTTTTTCTTCTTGGACCTATGATGGAGACAAATCTCCCTCACTTTTGTCAAATTCATCTTTGTTTGGTCAAAAACATAGTTTGAAGTAAAACTGGCCCTATGAGTAGAAAATGGCTTGACTCTTGGAATGATTTCCTAGAAAATGATGGATACATGATGTTTATGAGTTTGGAATGACATCATACTTACTGATATGACCTACCTTATGCCTCCTCTACTCATATGTCTCTTCCATGGCAAACCCTAGCTCAGTGGAAGAGGAAATTAGGGTTTAGTGCTTGTGGAAAATGATGACTTAGGCACCCTTGGAAAAAGACAACTCCCTTTGACATTTGATCAATTGCTGAAGTAGAAACTTTTTTTATTTGACACTTGATGTGTTGGCATGTGAAACTCTGAGTTGGCAGCCTTGGGAGACTAAGTACTTATTACATTTGAACTGATATAAAATTACATGAATAAAAATAAAATTACATCTTGGAATGAAACTCACACTTGAAATCAAATTACAACTTTGGAAACCATCTTGGAGATCATCTTTACATGGTAAAGATACATTATTGGGATCACTCTCGCACCTTTTGCTGACCTTATGAGATGGAATGGTGCATTTTTGGACTTTGAACAATGAAACCTACTGACCTAATGGGACCTTGAATGACCTGACTCCATTGTTGACTTTGTCTAAAAGTGGAATGAGAGTAGACTTGTTTTTAGCATGATGAAGACATGGAAGAGGGTCAGCAGGCATATACTTGTGAAGAAAAATGGGACATTTGACAAGGACAACCACCATTGGAACAGTTTTATATCATGACCTAATGAAATGATTGAAAATAATTTAGAGTGGGACACCTAAGATGCACATGCAAAATGTGTTTTGATCCCTAGTGGAAGTATGCAAATACTGACACTAACAGTACTCGAAGATATATTTCCGACAATATATCATATGTGCTAAACAGAGATAATATGATCAAGTTTCGACCCTAGGAAGTTGGCCGCCCAACTAACCCCAACGAGGCCCGCAAACTCTTGGTGTTCCATCTCTTGGGGTTAGGGTTTTGGTTGTTTATGGTTTTTCCATGTTGCTAAATAATAAAAGGCCCTTGAGCCTCATTGTAACATAATTCATAGGCATTTAGTCGCCACATCGCTTCTCAGATATAAGCTACCATCACCCGAGCTAGTTTATTTCCAGTATGTCTATAAGCTTATATGAGTTATTTTATATTAATGAAATGAAGTGTTATCACTCAGAAAAAAGAGAAACATCATTTGACATAGTACTAGAGGTTCATGTATCAAAATTTATGGTCATAGAATTCATTTTTAATTACTTGGTTAAGGAAAATTTTAAAATTTTCTTATTATCTTATCCTAAGGTCCAAACTCACCCCCATTCAAGCCTTTTCATGGCACATCAGTCATTATTTCCTAAAATTTTTCATTTCCCAATCTTACGACTCCGAAAAGGTTATTTTAGCCAAGAATCCCTATTTTTGTAGCGAATTACATAGAAAAATCACACTTTTCGCTACGAAACTACTAATACTTTCATAGCGAAACTGCCTAGAAATACACTAAGAATGCTACGAAAGGAGGGATTCCTATTGATCTTGTCAAAACAGGTGCTAGGTGTTAGTAAATTATTGAAAGGGATAGGGTAGATGCCATTCGAGTCAATTAGGGTTAAATCAAGGTACAATGGTCATGGCTAAAGTCATTATTACCATTTTAAGCATGTATGAGATATCATTATGCCATGAGTTGTCATCGAACTTTAAAATCTTTCCAAATTGAGTCATTTGTCATTCTTCGCTCCTTCTTTAAATTTTATTGAGCTCTACAGAGCTATTCCATTGAGCCTAAGCTGTGGATGGTATTTTCAAAAGTTTGCAGGTATTACTGATCAAGCGAGGCAGAGAAGACATAAAAGTACCATGGTTGCAAAGAGAAATACCAAAAAATGTGGCCATTGTCTTAGATATGAGCCATCAGACATGAACCTAATAAATGAAGACCCAAAAACTTCAAAAGTTTTCAGAATAACAGGGTGTTTGCAGTTTTTCCAAAGATTTCAAGGATGCCATGTACAGGTTTCTAAAGAGTTTGCCCTAAATTTCAATGGGACAGATGCAAAATTGGGAATGCTAAACCTCACTATAACTCCAGAGACCATTGTAGCAGCAACAGGAATTCCAAGAGGAGAAGAACAATGGTTCAAAGGTTTCAAATTCAACATGCAGGAATGTAAAGAATTTATCAAGCCAGAACATAGTGAGGTTGACCTTACAAATATCATTCCAAGGAGCTACATGAAAGATAATTTCTCAAAGCTATTGCTTATCATTTAGAAATAATTCACTTGTGAAGGGAGGTATCATAAGGTTTATTCTTACCACTTCAATCTTCTGCTACATTTTGTTGGTAAGAAATCTCTTGATCTACCTTTTTATTTATATAGAAGTTTAGAAAAATGGCAAACAAACTTCAAGCTAAATCTGAAGGAAGTGAAACCTCACATTTTCATCATGGTTTAATAAATTTATTGGTTTTAAATGAGTTAAAAAGACTAGGAAGAGATGGGTCTTCTTTTCTGTTTGTCAGTGGTTTTGAAGTGGATGCCATCACTCCTAAAATAAATCCTAAACCTAGAGGTATAACATCACCTTCAGTGGTAGAAAAAATTGAACCAGTGGGGGCAGAGCAAAGTGAACCAATAATTATGGAAACAGAGTAATTGCAGAAACTTGATACACCTATTGTTTCACCTGCAAAACAAAAGTCAACTATGATAAAACCTGCAAAACAAGAGCCAACTGTGAGTAAACATGGCAGTAAAAGGATTACAAGAAGCCAAACAATGGCTAAGGGAAATTTAGAATACATTCTACATGCTTTTGATATTTAAGAGACTCCCATAGTCCAAGGTGAGGATATTGATGAGGGAGGAAAGAAGTTCAAGAAAGCCAAATCAACAAAGAAGTTAGATTTTGAAGGTGAGGATGCGGTTTTTATGTTTCAAGCTAGGAAACCCATGACAATACATGCTAGAAAGCTCTTGGAAAGTAGTTCAGAAGTTCAGAGGGTCACTGACATTGTCCAACCACCACCAAGTATCATTGACCTATCATCACCTGCAAAAGAAGATCTAGTCATCAAGAAAAAGAAAGGAAAGGAGAAAATTATTGAAAAAACAGAGTTTGAGGTCCTTGAGGAACATTTGAAGTTAGCAAATCATGAAATAGTAGTCTTGAAGAAAGAGGCAAGGAAACATAATGTCCAAAAAGTGCAGTTTGAGAAAATGAAATAGATTTGGGAAGAGCAGGTTGATAGTGTATCAAAGACCTTAGATGATACACATCAACTAATCAAATGGACTATGCCATTGAGGAAAGAGGTGAAGCATGTTAGAAGAATGAACCTGCATTTGAAATATAGCAACAAAAAACTGAAGGGCCAAGTTAAAGACCTCCAAGAGCAGTTAGAATTGATCCATGAGGAGATGGAGAAGAAGGGTTTAAAGATGATTGTAGTTGAGGAACCCATAGCTCAACTCATCATTAATGAAGAGGAAACACCTCAAGGGTCTTAATTTGAGTTTGTTTATATTTTGAGAGGTTAATGGCATGTTTAAAACCAATTTTATATAGCTGTAAGGTACCTTTGTGAAACAAGGACAAAATCTAGAAATTACACAGTTTTCCATAGTTTCATAGCGTTTCCTAGGCTTGAAGCCAGGAAAACGCTACGAAAATTTCTGTAGCTGTCTTTTTGCCTTTAAAACCACTTTTTGTAGTTTTCAAGAGGGGATAATGGTGATGATGAAGTGTAACGTCATGATGGATACCATGCAAGATCAAAGAAGTAGAAATTTTGAGTGAAGAAGTCATTTTTTTGGACGCTACGAAACTGCCCTGTTTTCATAGCGAGCTATCTTTGAAGGTTTATGAGAAATTTAAGATCAATTTTGGATAGGTGGGCACATCAAACAGGTCAAGGGACCTTGCCAGAAATCATCTATGACTTGAAGACCATGAAATGCATTATAGGAATTTTGAGGTCTAAAATGGACCTCCTAAGGAAATTACAAAATAATAGTGGAAATAATAAAATAACATTTGATGACATCATCAAATTTTAGAGGGAAAAAAAAACTACTTTTTCAACTCACATTTTCAACTTATATCCCAAAGAGTTTACTCAAATTTCAAGCAGGAGTACTTGCTGGATGCAAAATTTAATTGCTCATCCAAGGAGTACCCATGTCGCATACTTTTGACGGGTCCTGCTACACAAAAAATATGAAATACATGAAAAACATTATTGTAATCCCCTTTTTTTTATGTATTTCTCATTTTTCATGTACCAGGTTCCATAGAAAGTATGAAACATGGGTACTCCTTGGATGAGGAATAAAATTTTGCATCCAACGAGTACTCCCTCTAGAAATTTGAATAAAAAATCTGGGAGATAAGTTGAAAATACGAGTTGAAAAAGTAGTTTTATTATTTTATTATTTTTTAATATTTTTACCCTTTTACTTAAAAAATGGTATATCATCCCCCATGGTTGACATCATCATATTTAATCCTATTGGTTCTTACAAAGTTTATTTTTGTTATACATTTTTCTTAGGAGGCCCATTTTAGACCTCAAAATTCCCCTAATGGAGAAAACTCATCAGCTGAAGAATTCGTTGAAGATAGGGTACTGTTTTCCTGAAAAAAGGGTTTATTTCCATATTTTGAGGAGGATATTTAATATGTCAAGTATTGATGAGCTATGACATAGCCCATTCGAACATGTGAAGCATTAGTTGTCAAATATATAATTGTTTTAAGAGATAAGGTAGTTTGATGTAATAAATAGGAGTTTGAGTCCTATTAGGAAAATGCCTGTAGTAGCTATCAGTTTCTCATTAAAGCGCATGTTTTCCTGTTATGCAAGGTGTCATTGGAAGATTTCAATGAATCTATCCAAGAGGTAAATCATCTCTGATGTAATAAGGTCTATTAAAGGGAAGATTATCAAAATTGTAAAGGGTTGGAGATTTTTTGCACTACTGCAGCTTTATGTAATTTGACTTATATCAGTAATACAGAGGAATTTTTCTTGACAGACCTGAGATTATCATGGAGTTTTTAATTCTTTTCTAATCTTTATTTTAATGTGTACTACTTGCAGTGGATTTCATCTTTATTACTCATAATTCATATGTATATTCTCTGACTTCCTTTATTGATGAAATGGCTATGTTTCTCTATGTTCTATGTGTGATTTACCTTTGTTAAAAACTCTTACCTACCTCAGCTTCCATGTCAAGAGACCTTACCACTGAACCTACTAATTTTTTGACTCCATAAGCCCAATGCTTGCAGACCTTTACTCTTTTCACCCTACATACATCACAATAAAGTTATTTTTCAAATAGAGTTAGCCATCTAGTTTCATCATTATCTAATATCATAAACCTCTTTGAGAGAACCCTCTCAGACTGAAGAGGCTAAGCTTCAGTCACAAGATGGTTTGAAACAGTTACATATAGTTGTCTGATTAGCAGCCAATCAAGTGTAATTTTGTTATAACATGAAGTATATTTTTTTGTTTCATATCAGTGTTTATGTTTATTCAGTATTTTATTGCATTCATGCATAAATCTGGATCACATCTCTACTATACTAAATTTTAAAACCTCTCGATACAATCACATCATTTACATAATATATAAATTTCATGTTTTTTATTTAAAAAATAAAATAAAATTCCCCTACCTTTCTTGACAAAACATTTCTAAACTTTTGATTAGTAATCAAGGTCACTTGACTCTGTGATCATCAAATATATACCAATATCAATATGATATGAAACATGGCACTCTAATCATCAGATGCTTTATTTTTATTTATTTTTTTGGGTTTGAATTTGGCTATGAATTTTTTTTGAGATTATGGATTTGGAATGTTTAGCATGTGTTTTTGGAATGTATAAATATATTCAATGCTATTAAAAAATTTATAGATACTTAGATTGTATAGATTACAAAATTCAGATTTATTATTCCAAAAAATCCTTATTTGATTTTGGACAAAATCCATTAGAAAATATCACTTAACAAAAAAAATCAAAGACATGTAACATAAATTAGAATTTGAAATTGGAGACATTATATTTAGAAATACCCACAAAACTATATTATCTATTACACACTTCATTTAATTACATTACATATATATGGTTGAACTTAGATCCAACTACTTCTATCTTGAGAGATAGGAGTTGAGAAAATCTCTTAACTACCTCCTACAAATCTCAAACCAATTCCAAACTCAGCATGAAAGCCATGTATGCATTATATCCAAGTCCCTCCCTTAATGCTTACACAAAAAACATTGAAAACACATATTACAACAACAACAAGAATCTCTTTCTAATTGTTCTTCATCAATGCTTAAATCCACTCTGGAATCTCACAAACAACGTTATTTCTTCAACACTGCATCTTCGAGTTGTCACTTGACATCCATTTAAAACATAATTTCCTTTACCATCATTGATGAACTTGCAATATCAACAATATTTATAGACTCGGCATGTCGAGGCTTCTGCAATAAGAATTTTTGAGTAATGAACCACCCTATGGACTTACCACCTTCTTCTAGATATTTCGCTTTCGACTATTTGTCATTTGTGAGGAAGGATGACTAGATATATAGTGTGTTCAAACGTTGATCAAACAACTTTACATTACTAACACATAAGAATTGATGTCCCTGAAACCAGGGCCTCCAGTTTAATAACCACCAATCCTTTTTACATATAGAATTAAAATAAAATATAAAACTACTTAACAAAGATATCTCACAACAAAAAACTCAATAATCATGAAACTATCAACTATCATCTAAACATAGACGAGTCACCACGTCCCTTCTTAACACAAGTCAAGAGTTGTTCATTTAGTTCAATATATATCGTGGAGTTTTCCTTCTTCATGAGGCAAATGTTAGAGAGGTCAATTCTAACAAAATCTCACTCACATATTGAGTTGACCAGACTCAATATGTTGTTATAGAAACTCCAAAAAAAGAAACCCAAAAGCACAATTTCTTCAACAGTGAACTGCAATAGATAGAAATCAAAATATGTTCCACATAGGAAAATAAAATTACCAAACCATTGTGTATAAGCAACAACATCTCAGTTATCCCTCTCCGAGTTGAACCCTAGCCTATTTTTGAGGGTCAAAGATGACATGTTAAATTATTTTTTGTATGTCATTAAGGGATTAACTTTTCTTGGTGTTGGATGGTGCATTTCACTTGGTGTACATCATGGATCTAAACACAACCTTGCATGCTGTTGGAGGGTGCATTTCATTTGGCGGCCATGTTGCATCCAAACATAGGTCCGATGAATACTCTTTTTGTGTGCCTGATGCCTGAAGAAAAAGTCAACATCACATTTTAACAAGTCGATTGGAATGAATTTTCTCTTTGAAATACGTCGGCGTGGACTTTCTTGGCTTATTAATGACCTACAGGTGCCACAAACATGTTTGATTTTCTCCTTCCCATTATCAATTAGTCCTCCATAGTGACAGGTGCCAAAATCAAATGTGAATATTTCCCCCAAAGGAACCTCATTAATGATCAAGAAGAAGCCTTCATCTATAGTGAGATTTGAATCACATGGGACTATACATTCATCACTATCAGGGGATTTATTCTTTAGAATGAGTGTGGCGTGGTTGTTGAGGTGAAAGAAACACATATTTTTGGTGCCGACGTGGTGAATTATAGTAATACTAGCCGCACACATGTTTGGGAACACCAGATATATAAATTTTGAATGCCAACAAAATTGTCCTCGACGACTCTCCTTCACAACACACATATATCCGCATCAGTAGTAGAAGTCTCACACAACAATATTAACACAATGTCACACGTGTTTTTACACTGCATGCTAAATATACATCAACAAAAACAAATCACACCGAAAATATCCACACTCATGTACTAATCAAAGTACAAACAATCAAACTCAAAGCTCTCTCATTTTCCTGGCCTTCCCCTATGGGAATTGGGCCAGAAGAGGCTCTGATACCAAATTATAACTTGAAATTGGAGACATTGTATTCAAAAATACCCACAAAACTATATTACATATTACACACTTCATTTAATTATATTACATATATATAATTGAACTTAGATCCAACTACTTCTAACCTTAGAGATAGGAATTGATAAAATCTCTCAACTACCTCCTACAAATCTCAAATCAATTCCAAACTAAGCCATGGAAGCATTATCTCCAACCATATAGATCATAAAAATATAAAATGTGGTAAACATGACTTACGAAGTAAAAATAAATGCAATAAAACAAATAAAATTAAAATAAATAAATAAACAAAACAAATAGATTTAAGCTAGTTTTTTATAAAACTTGTGATGTAATTGTAAATGCAAATGAGGGTTATATAAGTAGATAAGTTTAATTTGGGACTTTTGTCAAAATTGAATTTTGGAAAAAAAAATAGTTTTAAATTAATTATGTCGATAGCCATGTCTTTTTAAAATAGTTTTAAATTAATTATGTCTATAGCCATGTCTATTTAAAATAGTTTTAAATTAATTATGTTGATAGGCATGTCTATTTTAGAACAGAGCTTCCAAAATTTTAATTTAATATTTTACAATATTTTCGATAATAGTCGTAGATCAAAGATTGAATTTTATCTGAAAAGTAGTTATGCCATTTCATCCCTTTTCATTAAATAGATTAATTAAAAAATATGTCATATGAACAAGTGTCATGAAATGAGTTATATTTTTTTGCACATGTGATAATGACAATCCCTATATTGTAAGAAACATATTTACAAGTTAAGAATTTTCATGGTAAATTGGAGGTGAATCTCCATGGTTCAGAATGTCATTACAAGTTCCTTTAAATGTATATATATTTAATTTATATATAGATTATTTTATGATTAATAACAACAACAACAATTTAATATAAAGGTATAATCTAGTTAATTATTATGATTTTTATAAAATCTAACAAATATGAGATGTATCATGAAGTAAGAGTTTTAATGTTTATCATAGAATAATGCCTATCTACTTTTACTAGTCATTTAATTGATATGGTTGTGCTAGTATTTAATATAATGTATTCTTTTGAATGGAAACATTTTTCAATGAAGTGTATTAATATTAGTTTGTATATGTTAAATATTGTATTCACACAATTAATCAATGAAATGAAATGCATAAACATAAAGAATTCATGAAAGGATGATTCATAGAGTTAATTTATGAGATATTTTAAAATATAATATCGAGTAACAAAGAGATTATTATATAATTAAATAATATAAATAAGATAATTTTATTTTAATAAGAAATATTAGGAAATAGAAATAATGCCAAGAAGCTTCCAAAAAAGCAAAGAAGAAGGGGAAAGGGAGGAAAAAAATACAACAACAACTACAACAATGAAGGTTAGACATGGGAGAAATGATGGAAATTACATCCAAAATTCAAGCCGAAGAAATAAAAGACGTGCGGGAAAGAGCAAAAATTCATAGCCACAAATTTGAGCAATCGAGTGAAAAGTAAATAAGATGTGGATGGGAATTTATATATACATCAATGTCAAAGGGGATGAAACTGAGTGCCCTTCAACAATAGGAAGATAAGGAGATGAACAAAATATTCGATATAAAGATAGAATCCAAGAAGATAAAAATTGATGTTATGTTCAACTCAGGATCATAGGAAAATATCATTGCAAGGGAGCTAGTCAACAAACTGGGATTCGAGAATCAAGAGCATTTAGCTTGTAACATATAGGATGGGTAAATAAGTATATGTAAATCAAGGTAAAAAAACAATGTAAAATAAAATTTGTTATCGATCTTGATTTTATTGATGAATTAGAATTGGATGTAGTTCCCCTTGATGTATGTAATATTTTGTTTGAGAACCCCTCTATGTATATGCAAGATGCAATATTCATGTCGAGAGAAAACCAGTACCATCTCATCAAGGATGGAAAATCCTTCATTATGAATGTGCATAAGAGAAAGTATAAAATTTCATTGATAAGTGTCAACCAAGCCAAGAAACTGATCAATTCTAACAAGAAGTATGTTTTACTATTTTTAAGAGAAAATCAATCAGTGTAGAAGAGTCTATGAGAGGAAAGGCATTCCAAGAGGTGTGCACTAATGAATAGAGATAAAGACTAGAATATTTTTTGCAAGGATACTGGGGAGAGTTCCAGGAGCTGAAGGGGCTACCACCTAAGGTGGAAGTGGAGCATAATATCCAACTATTCTCAGACTCTCAATTTACCAAACATTGGGTTGTATATGAATCCCATTATAGAATAAAATGTGGTGAAGAAGCCATTGCAACAACTAATGGTGCAAGGTGTTATTCGACCAAGTACCTCACCATGTGGGTCACCCATCACAATTGTGCCTAAGAAGGATGTGACTTGGAAATTGTTCATTGATTATAGGGTGTTAAGAAAAATTATGCTCAAGAAAAGGTACTCCCTGCCCAAGATTAATGACACGTTGGACAAGTTGTAGCAAGAAAATTACTTCACTAAGTTGGATTTAAAATAAAGGTATCACTAGATTCAACTCAAATAAGAAGATAATTGGAAGCTTGTGTTCAAAACCAAACAATATTTTTATGAGTAGTTAGTCATGAAATTTTTTCTATGCAATGCACTAGCCACATGCAATGCCCTCATATCTATATTCATTTTTAATTATTTCTTTTGATGATATTTTTGGGTATGTATAATATTTTTTGCATGATTTATATGCATCCCACACATAGGGGGTCATAGGGGATGCTTCCATCCCCACCCGTTTGGGGTATGTAGGGTGGCGTTAACCCCATGCAAATCGTTCGAGGAAATGACCCACAAAAAGGGTACCTTTTGCGTATGTTTTTGTGGTTTCTTCTTTTAGTTTTTTTTAGATGCATGTTATTTTTCCCATGGTTTTGTAGGTCCATTCAAAGGAATTATGGTTGTATTCTAATACAGTTTTAATGGATCAAGGGTTTATGAATGCTATGACATATACATATTGTATTATAACATTGTAAATATAATATTAAAAAAAATCTTGCTAGTTTTCTTGGTTTGGGTTTCCATCATAAAATATATGTGTTAATGTGTGTGTTTTCCAATGAATATTTTTTGTGTTATTGAGAATCTATTAGCAAGAATAAATTATGTTGAGTTAAAACCTACATTTTGTATTAGAGAATTTGTTACTTTAAGGGGATTCCTTTATGGCTAAAGGATTGACTTGGGCCTATGGTAAACCCTATTACAGTGGGAGATATACATAATTGAATCTCGTGGTGAAAAGGAAATGGTGAGAAGTTTAAAGATAGAGATAGATAAATTCAATGGACATATTTTCTAGTTGTGGAAGCTCAAAATAAAATATTTGTTGGTGGAAAAAGTTTAGTGGATTGTTGTGGATCCCAGTATCGCACCAACATGGATGTCAACAAAAAAATAGAAAAAATTGGATCAAAAGGAAAAGACCACGAGATGTTTATGTGTCTCAAATTAAAAATTACTAAATTTTACAGGGGAAGGTACAACAAAGGCTTTGCAAGAAAAATTAGGGGCTTTATGTCAGTCTAAGTCCCCGATGAAACAAATTTGTTTGCAAAATAAATTATATAATCTGAAGATGAAGGATGGATACTTAGTGACAAAGCATATTAATTCCTTCAATAATGTGGTAAGTTAGATATTATTTGTTGATATCAATACTTCATATGAAGATAATTGCATCAATTTGTTATGTTCTCTATCAAAATTGTGGGATGTTGTGGTTGTTTCCATAGGTAGTAATGCTACTACCTTAAATTTCAATGAAATAATCTCATTCTTGTTATAGAAGGAGATGAGACGGAAAAACATGGAAAGAAAGAACATATATGCCTTGATTGTAACAAGAAATTCTCAAAATATAAATATAAATAAGTCCTCAGGTGGGAGATCTCAATATAGAGGAAGATCTAAATCTCCAAGAAATTTTGTAAAGGTATGTTGGAGATGTGGAAAAGAAGGGAATTATAAGAAAGACTGTAGATCTAAAATTCTTAAGAAATGGAAGGGATCTGAAGGTGCTCCTTCTCCAAAAGCAAAACCCACCTCAGATGAAGGATTGGATGTGTACTTTTATTCTTCAAGTACATGTGTAGATCATGAGGCAAGGATTTTCAACTTAGGTTCATCCTTTCATATGGCTCCCCACAGGGAGTGGTTATATGATTATGAAAAAAAAAATATGGTGGTGATATTTTCTTGGGAGATGAATCTATATTTGAAATAATAGGACAAGGAAAATAGAAGTTGAAGCTCATGGGTGGAAGGATTATAACACTACATGGTGTTTTTCACATTCCAAGGTTAGCTAGAAATTTGATTTATGTAAGCAAGATGAGTGATGTGGGTATAAAAATAATTTTTGAAAGGGATACCTCCATGATGGTTTGAGGATAAATGGTATTTATAAGGGGATTTTGGATTGGAACTCTATATAATATGTTGGTAATTAATTTTAGTGTTGGTGCACTAGTTCCAATGTTCCTGAGAGTGGAGCAGAAGAAGGAAAAAACATTGTAGTATCTAGAGAAAATATTATGATGTGGAATCAAACAATGGGAAATATTGGAAAGAAGTTCCTTTAAGTATTACACGATATTGGTATAGTAGAAGGTATGTCAAATTTACTTCTGGATTTCGATTTTAATGAACATTTTTTATATGGGATGTAGAATCAGGTGAGATTTTCTTCTGGTGCTAAGAGGGAAGAGGGAATACTATAGCTAGTGAATAATGATATGTTTGGACCTGTGTTGGTTACATCATTGGGTAAATATGTATTTCCTTAGGAATATATCTGAACTCTTTGAAATGTTTAAGAATTTAAGGCTCCTGTGGATAATTATACGTAGAATAAAATAAAGGTGTTGAGGATGGATTATGGTGGAGAGTTATAACATGGATGAATACTACCCCATACACACCTCAACAGAATGGAGTTGTAGAAAGGATGCATAGGACGTTGATGCATAAAGACATGACCATGCTTAATGGTGTTAGGATAAGATAGAATTTCTGGGAAGAGGTAGTGGATATTACATGTTACTTGGTAAATAGATCACCCTAATTAGTGTTGGATGATATGAATCTACCTAAGGTATGGACTAGTAAGAAGCCATGTCTCAAACATCTCAGGGTATTTGGATGTGATTTCACATGTACATGTTCTAAAGGAAAGCATAAACAAGTTGAATAGAAAATATGAAAGGTGAACCTTTATTGGCTATAAATATGGTTTAAAAAGTTATAAGTTTTGGAACTCGAAAACAAAGAAGGTTGTGTACAATCAAGATGTGGTATTTAGAGAAGTGTAATAATTTATCAAACATGAAGTCTTTCTAGGGGAGAAAGAACCAGAGACGATAGATTTTGAACTAAAATATGATGAATAAGAAGAATAAGGGCCACATATTCTAGTTTTGAGGGGATCAGTTTGGGAAAGAAGGAAGCTGGAAAGGTATACTCCATTGAAAATTTATCCAGATTATCCACAATATCGAAAAACAATGGTCGACATTTCGAATCCCAATGGGGATCCATCTTCAGGACAAGATGAGAATGAAGAGTGAAAGAAGGATGCAATTTCATCTTTCACTATTTATAACCTTAACCTGTGCATCCTTCTTTCACTCTTCATTCTCATCTTATCCTGAAGATGGATCCCTGTTGGGATTTGAAACGTCGACCATTGTTTTTCGATGATGTGGATTATCCAGAGAATTTTGCAATTAATGATAACCACAGAAGCCTAAAAACCATAAGGTATACTCCACCTTATTTTTGTTCCAATTTCTCATTGTTTATTAATGATGATGATCCTATATCTATTAGGGATGAAATGGATTCAGAGGATGGAAAACTCTGGAAAAAGGCCATGGTTGGAGAAATGGTGGCCTTAGAGAAGAATGAGGCTTAGGATCTATTGGAGTTGTTGGATATAATAAAACCCATTGGTAGAAAATGGGTGTTCCAACAGAATTTGAATGTAGAAGGAAAAGTAGAAAAATACAAATCTCGATTAGTAGCAAAAGGTAATTCTTGGTGAGCGGAATTGACTTCGGTGATATTTTTTCTTCTATTACAAAGTTAGCTTCCATTAGATTTATTTTATCTAATGTTGTTTCTATTTATTCTGAGCTATAATAGATGGATGTGAAGGAAACATTCCTACATGGGGATTTTAAAGAATACATCTACATGAACTATCCAAAAGGCTTTGCAATGAAGGGTAAGAAAGAGTTGGTATGCAGGCTGAAAAAGTATTTCTATGGGTTGAAGCAATTGCGAAAGATTTGGCATACAAATTTTGATACATATAGACAAGGAGTTGGAACCATAAGGAGAAACTTGAATCGTTAGGTGTATTTTAAATTATTTGGTGATCATTTTATTTATTTGGTCTTATATGTAAATCATATGTTGTTGATTGGAAATGACATGGAAATCTTCCATAGTATGAAAAATTAGTTGTCTTCTAAATTTGACATGAAGGATGTAAGTGTTGCAAATTTCATTTTGGCCATGGAAATTAAAACAGAACGTGAAAATAGGAAACTTTGGTTAAATCAGAGGAAGTGTGTCAAGACCATATTACTAAGGTTTAATATGCAAGAAAGTAAATTGGTGAAGGTCCATATTCATGTAGGTGAAACGTTATATGTTGATCAGTGTCCCATGACATAGGAAGAGGAAGAGGTCATGTCCCTTGTTACATATGCTAGTTCAGTTGGAAGTTTGATGTATGAAATGATTTATATTAGACTAGAGATTGCACATGTAGTGGGAGACTTGAGTAGGTATATATCAAAACCAGGTGTTAGTATGAATCTTAATTGCAAGTGTACGAAAAAATACCACTTTAGTTGTGCATAAAAAGTAGCCCTAACAACAAAGATGGCTACCAATATCCTCAGATATGAAATTAGTTGATCAATATAAATGCAGCAAAAATCTAGATCTATGCATCACAAAACATTAAGCAATAAATAAAAATGAGATTTAATCTATGCATCCAATAGAAAAGACAAGAATATGCTGAATGAATTTTATATTAAGGGCACCTGGGAGGAAAACATAGAAGGATGTTACCAGTTCTCCTCAATGGGATGGGTTCTTGTAAGTCCTTAGCACTTCATATCTAAAATTCCTCTCCCTTGATGGTGTAGAAAACCCAGACAAAAATGGAACTGAAAAGGAGCTCACAAGCAAAAAGATAGAAAAATATGACAATGATGGTGGATCTAAGTCATACCAAAATTATAGATCCAAATTGATCTTTAGGCAACAAAAGGTGATGAATGAATGGAAAAACCCTTCTATTTATAGCAAAATATTGAGTTGGTCTAGATAGTGGTGCAAAATTAAAATATTATTAACCAAATCAAGAACCAAATTTTATGGAATATTTTATTATTTTTGTTGAGGGAAAAGGAATTTGACTTGGGTCAAATCCCTTTATTTGTAAATAATAAATAAATAAATGATTTATTTATCATTTTAAGGATGTGTTTGAATAATAATCAAATAAATAATGATTTATTTAATTTTTTAACAGTGATTTAGTCAAATTTAACAAGAATATTATTTAAATAAGTTTTAAATAATTATTCCTAGAAAATAATAAGATAAATAATGATTTATCTAATTAATTTCCCTGTTTTGGGTTAAATATGACAAGGAATATTAATTAAACTATTGTTTAACTAATTATTCCTTGAGGAAAATCAAACAAATGTAGATTTATTTAATATTTCCTCATGGGGTTTCCTGTTTAGACCATAACGAGCTTAATAAAGGTGGTTTACTAAGTTATTTTTCATAGTGAAAGCAATTTTACTTAGGGTAAAATTGGTCTTACGTGGTGTACTTAGGTCCATCTAATAGTAACAGGTTAGATGACCAAAAAATGGTGTAACAGATTGCCCCCCAACATGCAAGCATTAGGAGCTAATCGTATGACCGAAGTACATTGTAAGAACTCAATCACTAGACACCGAAGGGGAAGTCAAAGAGAGAGAAATAGAAGGTAGAACAAAGCGCTAAAGGACTAGACCCTAAGGAGATGAGACTTACAAGTGTGACAAGTCTCTTTTTATGAATGAGTACCTGTGCTATAGGTGGCGGGGGAGGCATACCTATGCTTGCCGAGACAAAGTACAAAGAATAATGTGTCTAGTAAATAAGGGACTGAACAATATAGTACATACTGGCATAAACATGAGCCAGGTAAAAACATGATAATGAATCCCACATACATATTGTGCCTGGAATAACAGCCGGGACTTATATAATAATATCTAAGTACATGAGATACAAATACAACCCAAATGCCCCTGTAAACAAGGAAGGGCTCTTAAAATCTGACTGATACATGCAAAAAAAAAGGTGCTGCAAGCAGCTAAGGCTGACATCATCAAATATATGGAGCTGCATCAAAGGTTGTAATGAAGAGGTAATCCGAGCATGTGGGGGGCTACCTGTAGGGCCACCCCCTCATGAGGGTTGAAAACATCTCACACACACCCAGGAATCACTAGTATCAACTGCTGCATCACTGAACCATCAAGCATACGGATCTCGATCATGCTAAAAGGAGCTAGAGTTGAGAAACAATCAAGTCAAAGGGAAATAAGGAGTCCTTTTTCCTGATCTGAGGCACCAAACAAGAGTGGAAGCTGGAACCAAGGTACACCGCCCTCTAGATCTGTCTTCTGGAATGAATGATCTGATGTCGACAGAAGGAGGTTCGCCATAGGTGAGGCAATAAGGGATCCTCAACTAAGGCACGAGATAAAATAGTAGAGTGACTGACAAACTGAAACTAGGGATGATGATGAAATGGGGGGTACTAAGTAGCGGACGAACAACTTCCTTTGTTAGAGCATAAAAGGCATGGATGACCTGGCAGTGACTGACACAATATCATGAGGGATAGGGGACAGTGGAATTGAAGGCCATAATGTGCAACATGAGAGAGGAACCAAGTAATGAAGGATGGAGGACTATAGCGGAATACAAAGGGACTCGGGATAGACGCCATGAATGCGATGATGACTCAACTCGGATGCTCTAAAAAAGGGCGACTTGATGATACTACCACATAGAAAAGGTCCAATGGGGACCATAAGAACATGAGTACATGATGGTTACTCATGACGAAAATTGACACGAGCATGGACAAAGTATGAAGGCAAAGTGGTGCCCCAAGTACAAGTGTTGCAGGTGAAGAAATTCGATTTTGAGGAGTGGTGAAGTGACCCTTCTTGGACGAAATGTGTCTTGGTGAAGTATAAAATCACAAAAAACTAACATATACCAATTTGAGGGCTCGGTGAGAGCTTTCCAATGGTATAAATGGTTTTTCAAACTGAGCTACGGTTTAGCCACAGCAGGCGAAAGAAAAATCAGGGGTTTCTCTTTTAATAAGGAAATTTCCCTCCAAATTCACTCATTTGCATGTAGAGCTGTGGTGAATTTAGAGAGGAGAGAAGGCCCTAAATCTTGCGGCGATCGTAGTGGACAAACCGACCATTGGAATCAATATCTGTTAGTTGTAGGTAAGAGGCCTAACCCTACTCTTTCATTTCAGTGGATTGAAAGTTCATTTTAGGTCCCTAGAGCTCAGTAATAGACCCCTACTCCTCTTCACAGCTAGATCACACTTTTTGGGGCAAAAAATACAACCTGGGTAGCAAGTGTTGGGCAAAAAACTGTGACCTGTCCCAAGATTGGGCCTGAAAAGTGTGACCTGACACAGAGGGGTTTTTCTGTGCTGTTTTTTGGCTAAGAACTGGGTTTTTATGTTTGGATACAGTATTTCCTATCTATACACTGAAAAATATAATGGTTTTGTGCAGATATGGAAAAATTACGGATCAACTAGAGAGAGAGAGACCTGGGCACATTACGGTCGAAGATCCAGGAGGATCAGGGTGTCTGCAGTGCATTAGCCAGGTTTGGGGTTCTGAAGTTTGTGGAGAACCCTTTGATGAGAACTGGAGAACCCTTATAGGCCTATATTGTCAGCTATTGGGACCTAGACCATGAGTTCTTTATAGTGAAGGGGCACAAGATCGAGTTGACGGTCCAGGATATATATTTCTTGACTAGTCTCCCACCACTTGGGATGGTTGGGAATACTCAGCCAGTGTTACCGCGAGGGTGGAACATCATGGAGTTTGTAGAGTGCCATTTTTTACCAGGTCTCGATGTCAAAGGGACACGGATATCCATCGGGGATCTAGAGAGGTTAGAGACTCGTGATGTTGCCACAGTGGTGCTACGGATCCTGGGCAACTAGGCACTTCACCACATCACTGGAGGAAAGATGATGCCTACTATGGGTGGACCCAAATTATGTTGTCGTCGTTGAAACAATAGTTGTCACTATGCAAGTGGAAAGTGAAACATGATTGTGCATATGGTACGGTGTTGTGCTTGATCTTCTTTGAGAATATCCCGACACTTCGACCTCATATACAGCTCCAAGATGGGGGTGTAAGAGAGCCCAAGATGCGCTAGTGGGGACAACTACTGTGCAGAGGAGGAGGTGGGGCAGTTGGACGAGTGTTCCGACCCGAGTTCTTTGCTCATTGGGATCATATGCCATTGTACATAGATGACTATCCCTATAGTGGGATGAGTTATGGTGGGGACCCGGATTTTCCACTATCTCCTGGTCGAGTATGGGGGCCCGATGGTAAGTGAAAAATTGCTAATATTTTATGTGCATTGTAAAGCTTTAGAATATTGTATATGTTACTGATTCTTCCACTTTTGGTATGCAGACACAGCACCGGAAAAATCGGTCGGGTATATGGGACGGCCTGTAGTATCAGGAACTACTGGACCTAGTGGATCGAGAGAGTCGCAAAATGAGGATGCGGCAGCCCTCCTGGAGGACATCCATCGCATATGTGAGAGGCTTCTGACCGATGTTTCAGAGCATGGCTGGAAGGACTTAGATGACCAGTACATAGAGCCATGTATTGGTCTACCCTCGGAATGGCGAGGGGTCATGCGGCACATGGCGATGGCCGGACAGGGGATGCGCGATCTACGAGCTGCAGGAGAAAATCCATTAGCTTGGGATCCTCCAAATAGTGATTAGTGTGTAGGGGCATGTGGTGCCCCTATTTTTGAGTTTTTGTAACATGTTATGGGCATGTCATATGTATCAGAGTTGATGGACTCTAAAACATTTTATGCGACACATATTATGGATATGCATCATTTTGATGGTTTTATGTTATTGTCTTGTGTTAAATGTGTGTGCTAAATGCCAATCTAGAATATGGTTTACAATGCTATCTACATAGTGATTTTTTGCTCTAGGTACATGACTGAATGTGATGAGTTGAAATTCACGCATCTAAATCTTCACTCATAAATATGTTCTAAAAAGGGTAGGATTATGCACACGATAGACACCATTCAATTGCATGACAAGAAGCAGGGAATCTAAAAGAACATGAAGGTGGAGGATGTGATGTGAAAGGGCATCAGCTAATAAACCTCGCACTGCATCATATTCGGCCTAATTATTGGTAGCAGTATTGATGCATACACCATTCGAAAGAAAAAGTGAGTGCAAGGGGGTAAATATGGCCCAACCTGCCGAGGCTAGATTCTGGGAGTAGCGACTTGCACCATTGGCATAACTGATATAAGGTGTGGACAAGAGGTCCATCTGAAAGGTGCCACAAGACAATAAATGGGAGGATGATGAACAATGCTGGCAACCTGAGCGCAAAGTAGAAATCAAACACACACCACAAGAGGGAGTGTTTTGGATAGGATGTCTACTACTCACACACTGACGATGAGGTGGAGTGTGGGAGCTATCGGAGGTGTAGCTTGTGCTCAGGCCATGAAAGTAACCATAGACATGGTGGTGCCATCCCTCTTATGGGAAGGAAAGATGAAGTCAGGGGTGGACAAGGCTTCCATGATGTCATCATCACAATAGAAGATGGAGTGACTAGAGGAAGGGAGACCACATGACGCGGCGAAGCTACCTAACTCATCATCATGAGAAGAAAGGTTCACATGTGCATCTTCACAGGGGATGATGGAAGAATAAGCAGATAAGGGATCTACTGATGTTGAGCCCAGGGTGATCGCATCAAGCGAAACAACAGGGGAATATGCGAAGGGAAATTCCACCGAGGGTCTCATAGATGATGATAGGTAGAGGATGGTGGCCACAGGCTCTATCATCTTGACTTCAAGAGGGGGAATGTCAATGGGAACGGGTAAATCCTCAGGCTGGCTCGTAGCATACTGTGCAAGCACGGGAGAGGTGGATTGGTTCTGTTCAACCTCGTACTCCTGAACTACCTCCAAAGAGGCACGGTAATGCATAAGGCGGGGACAATGGTGGGAATAATGGCCATGTAGATCACACAAAGCACAGGGTTGATTGGTGTGAATATTCTTAGGGTTCTTAGCTACGGTCGAGGAAGAAATAGAGGCTTCAGGGACCTTAGACTCAGGGAACACGAAATTAACCATGGGCTTGATACGGGGTAGTTCAGGACAGTTATGGATGGCATGGTTGACAACATCACACAAAGCACAAGGCTTTGGAGGCAGAGGAGGAGCAGGTTCAGTCGGGGCAGCCTTGTCTTTTAATGCCCTCTTTCGAGCTTTTCCTTTCTTACCCGAGGCAGTCGCAATAGGAGGTGGTTCCTGTTGAGGTGGCTGAGGCACTGGAGCAGCAGGAGAAGTCAAGGAGACTGGTTGAACCAGGGTCAAAGAAAGATAAGGTTTGGGTTGGCCAGGGAGGGTAGCGGCTAGAGGATCAAGGTACCAGATGGGAATCCCAAGGGTCAACTTAGGAAGAGAGAGGGTAGTCATGACAGGTACCGAATACACTCCAGGAGGGGGAGCTAGGAACGATATTTGACCGGAGGGGTAATGGCCAAGCGGAATGGCTCCAAGATGGTTAAGGCCTGGAGGAACCATTCTAGGAGGGTAAAGAGGCTCATGAACACCATCTGCAGGTAAAGGACCAGGAGGAGGAGGTCTAGAAGGCTGAATAGAAGGGCTAGGAGTAGGCTACAGAGGGTGAGGAGGTTGCTGACTAGCCGAAGTGGGCCACTTGAGGGTAGCCTGAGACGATTTCATCATGCAAACATTTGATGAGTTGGGATCAGAGACAAGAGGAGGAAGACCAAGGAATTTACCAAGCAATGAGGAGTCTTTGTAAACTCTAGGTGAGACACTGGTCAAAGGATTGATGGTTTCTTTATTTTCCACCGAAGAGATGATGGACTCAGGGGAGGTCTGAGACTTCGGTTCGTAATATGTCAACTAGTAAATGGTGACTATATTTCCATTGTGAGGGAAGGAAATCTTGCGGTGAACCACAGATGGGACAGCAGAAATCACATAGGTGTAGCTACGACCCAATAGAATTTTTTAATCTAAGGGGACATATATGACTTCTACGTCAAAGCAAACAGTCTTGCCCGCAAGAGTAATAGGACAATTGCAGAATAGTCCAATGGGTTGGGAGGCGTGGCCATCCCACGCTTGGAGAGTGATCATGGAAGGAGCCAACCCAGGTGATCCAAGTTGCTTCCAAACTGAAGCATACATCACACAGGTGGATTCTCCCTCATCAATGATGCACCAGAAAACGTTGGCATTCCGGATCTTGACTGGGATTCGGAAGGTGATGGAAGCAGGGAGAGGTGGATGTTCTGACTGGTCAACATAAAAGAAAATCAATCTATCATCGGAAGGATCTACAATGCCCATGGCAGATAGTAGAGCTTTTCATTGTGAAGGGCACGACTAGAGGAGTTCCAGCGTTTAAATGGCAGTAGGATATTGCGCCAAATCATCTACTATGCTATATGAATGGGAAGCTTTGCCAGAAGCAGCATTTCGGTGCAGTGGTCCCTTAGGGATCTTGGTATGAACCTCCGCCTTAGGCTGAGGGATCTATAAGGGACCATTAGGTGTTGAAAGAGGCTTTGTAGAGACCGAAGGAGGTGGCTCGGGGACAGACGTAGCGGGAGGCTTGTTGTATTGACGGGACCGAGTCTGGAGATTGACATCTACGGTTAGAGGTTGATCAGATTTCATCATGAGAATATAGTAATCGGAGGTACCAGATGGAAGAGGTTGAGTGGCCACCTGACCTTCAGGTGGTTGGGTAGCCACAAATCCTTGCTGAGGGAAAGGATTAGTAAACACAGCCGACTGACTAGGCCCAGCACTGGGAGGGACGGAAGGGGAGGCTTGTTGTCCTCGCAATGTTGCTTGAGACTCCCACATCTGCTTCATCTATGGTAAAAGAGTACAACCATGAATGTAATGACCATAAACACTACAACAAGAACAAGGAGTGCCCTATTGCTGGTTAGCAGTGTTAGGGGAATTATTTTGAGGATTAGGTCCAGGATTACCGGGAGCATATTGACTTTGAGTGCCTTTCCTCTTCTTTTTGGAAGGAGAAGGATTAGTCATGCCCTGTTGTGCACACACCTGCCCCTGAGGGGGCGGTGGTTGCTATTGCGGGGGTTGAGAAGGCAAGGGAGGTGGGGGTGCTAATGTTGGAGGAGCTGGAGCACCAGGCTGCAGATACAGATAATAAGGAGGTTGGGTAACAGTGTGGTAAATAGGAGGTTGGGCAAAAGGAGGAGGCATGTCGTATCCTGGATACATGCTACCGGGAGGGGGAAAAGTGCATGAGGTGTTGGCCCCCCCTAAGGAAAACCAAAGCCCATGGAAGGTGGATCGTATGGATGAGAGAGAGCTCCAACGATACCGTTAGCGGCATGAGATGCCCCCAGTGCATTGGCACCACCAAATCTAGGAATATCAAGTAGAACGGTATAAACATAACCTGACTGAGCGTAGATCAGGTCATATTTTAATGCAATTTCGAGAGTGGCTTCTTCAGTTTGAGGGAAATGCGATGCGACATCTTTGCCGATAAGGGGCAAGAGAGATCTAAGGAACCAGTCCATGTAGACACATTCTTCGAAGGTAGGGGCTCAACATAGGCTCTTTCTTCTCTGCCATTCCTGGACATGATCGGATAGGCGAGTCGCAGACGACTGACAAAAAGAATTCAAAATTTTGGTACTAGTGTCATAACGGAGGGGAAGCTAGAAATAAGACAGAAAATCTTGAGCAAGAGTCACAAAGGTGGTATGAGAGGATGAGGCCTAATCAACATACCACTTAGAAGCTTCGCTTGTAAGTGTACATTTTAACAACCAAAGATGGACAGAGTCATCAGTAATGGAGTTAGACGAACACCACATGTGGAAAGATCGAACATGATTTGTAGGATCTTCTCCAGCAAGGCCTTCAAACTTGGGGATTTCGAAAGGGAGCTTGGTTGGCATAGTAGGCCAACTAGCGTCATGGTGTATAGGGTCATTTATCAGCTAGTCAAAATCAAGAAGACTGAGGCCTGCCATATAGGGGAGCAAGGAAGCATCCAGGATAGTTTCTGTTGCGGTCCCACTAGTAGTATTCCCAGCATTAGGGCTGGGGTTACCACTAGTGTTAGGTCCAGAACTAGACATGTTGAAGGTGATAGGAGGAGAACCAGGAGCGGAACCAGAAGGAGAATACAATGAACCAGAAGAAGAGTCGTAGTGTGGACTCGATGGAGGACTAACTCGAATCCTACGCAGAGGAGTAATTCTTCCTACCAGAAACTGAGGATGAAGGCCAAGAAGTCTCTAGGATAAATGCCTTGGTGGCGCAATGATGACGACACAAACACGACACAAGGAGAAGAGAGACCAACAAGGGCGGAAAGGTGCAGGATCAACTGATTACAATGTTGAAACAAGGGCAAAGAGGTGTAGGATCAATTTATTTCAATTTTTTAAAGTATTTTCTTGGTGGTGTTAACCAAGCTCTTCTTCACTTAGGGTGTGAGTGTAAAAGTGTGTAAATTTTAATTTTTAAACCTAGATGTTTGTAGGGAAAAATAAAAAGTGTGTTGCATAACTGTAAATAAACCTACAAATAACAGTATATGAAAATGAAATAATAGCAAATAAACAGCTAATAATGCAATAATCTAAACCCAAGGAGGTGGGCCTCTCAACAAGTAGTTTGTAGGTGAGCAAAAAGCTAAGCAAAACACACCAGAATTTTCAATAGATCTAAGGTTGGGAGGGACAAGGATCTAAAGATCAGATCTTCAGGAAATTGGTTCAGAAAACAACAACAAATCAGAGGGAAGATTGTTGTAAATGAGGTGGCGAAAGGCTATCTCCTAGAGGGAAACAGAGTGGATCCTAGAGGAAAACCCAAACAAAACTAAATGAGGTGATCTGGATGGATAAATAGCCAATCTAAAGTGAATCTAAAGGTGAGGTATCAGATCTGAAAAAATGGTTGAATACTCTAAAAATTTTAGATGACCTGCAGCAGCTAAGTCTCTTCCACAAAGTGTGAAGGGTACTGAATCCCTAGGCATGGAAAATTTTAGGGGCTAATATTCGTAGGTGGGCTAATTTTCCATGATTTTTCAAAAAAAAATATTCGCCAATTTCCTTTTTTTTATAAAAATGATTCACCCAAATTTTACAATGTAAATTTATTTTATGTTAAAAATCACCAACATTATATAGAGAGTATATATAAAATCATTATAAATTTCAGTAATTTTACAAATACATCAATACACCTTTTATATTTTCCATATTAGGTAATATTGAAATTCGCCAATTTTTTAAACTTCAAAATAATTTTCCATCCTTAAAATTTTCCTTGGCCCTAGGGGGATAGTTTCCCATTTAGATGAGTAAAACAGAATAGGTACAGGTCCAAAATGGGTGGAGATGGAGTTCAGACAACCCTGAACAGAGGCCCAGAAAAACCCATAAAACTTTTAGAAAAACTCCCACAAAAAGTCCAGGTCGTAGTTTCTGACCTGTTTTCTGCAGAGGTCACAGTTTTTGGGCTTAAAAGTGTGCCCTGAAGCTCCAGGTCATAGGTTTGGAGCCAAAAAGTGTGACCTGCACTTCCAGCACTCTTGGAGGTAGATTTCAGCAGAATGTGTCATCTCAGTTGTGGCTAATGTTTGTCACCTGTGCAATAGGTCCAAAAACACACAGAATTTATAATTTTTAATGTTTTAGGGTTTTATAGGTTAAAAACAACATCAAGAAAAGAAAAACAAGAGGTTGAAGAGAAATCCTAGGGTTTGAAGTAGCTGGATATGCAGGGATCTAAAAAACAATAGCGGTCGTAATCGTAAACCCGTGTGGAGTCGCCAGTTGTTAGTATGAATCTTAATTGCAAGTGTATGAAAAAAAACCACTTTAGCTGTGCATAAAAAACAACCCTAATAGCAGAGATGGTTGCCAATATCCTCATATATGCATTTAATTGATCAAGATAAATGCTGCAAAAATCTAGATCTATGCATCAAAAGACATTAAGTAGTAAAAAAAAATGAGATTTACTCCATGCATCCAATAGACAAGACAAGAATATGTTGAATGAATTTTATATTAAGGGCACTTGGGAGGAAAACATAGAAGGATGCTACCAGTTCTCCTCAATGGGATGGGTTCTTGTAAGTCCTCAATATTTCAGATCTAAAATTCCTCTCTCTTGATGATGTAAAAAACCCAGACAAAAATGGAACTCAAAGGGAGCTCACAAGCAAAAAGATAGAAAAATATGACAATGGTGGTGGATCAAAGTCAGACCAAAATTATAGATCCAGAGTGATCTTTAGGTAACAAAAGGTGATGAATGAATGGAAAAACCCTTCTATTTATAACAAAATATTGAGTTGGTCTAGATATTGGTGCATAGTTAAAATATTATTAACCAAATCAAGATCCAACTTTTATGGAATATTTTATTATTTTTGTTGGAGGGAAAAGGAATTTGACTTGGGTCAAATCTCTTTATTTGTAAATAATAAATAAATAAATGATTTATTTATCATTTTAAGGATGTGTTTGAATAATAATCAAATAAATAATGATTTATTTAATTATTTAAGGGTGATTTAGTCAAATTTAACAAGGAATATTATTTAAATAAGGTTTAAATAATTATTCCTAGAAAATAATAAGATAAATTTAATGATTTATCTAATTAATTTCCCCGTTTTGGGTTAAATATGACCAGGAATATTAATTAAACTATTGTTTAACTAATTATTCCTTGAGGAAAATCAAACAAATGTGGATTTATTTAATATTTCCTCATAGGGTTTCCTGTTTAGACCATAAACAACTTAATAAAGGTGTTTTACTAAGTTATTTTTCATAGTGAAAGCAATTTTACTTAGGGTAAAATTGGTCTTACATGGTGTACTTAGGTCCATCTAATAGTAACATGTTAGATGACCAAAAAATGGTGTAACACTAGGGAATGGGCAACGGAAAATGGTAAAGAGGGTTTTGAGGTATCTGCATGGCACTATTGATTATGGATTATGCTACCAAGGAAGACTAGGATTGGATATAGTGTTTGACATACATGGCTTTGTTGGTGCATACTAGACTGGAGATTTGGATTGTAGATATCTACAAGTGGGTATGTGTTTAACATATTTGGAGGAGAAATCAGTTGGATGAGAATGAGATAGTTTGTAGTGGCATTTTCAACAAAAAATTTTAATACATGGAAACCACTGATGCAAAAAAATAAGAAATTTAGTTACAGATATTGTGTTCAATTATGGGTTTGGTAAACGAAGCTATATGGATATATTTTGATAGACAGAGTGCATTTTTCTTGGTGAATAAACTTTTTAATCATTTCAAGACAAAGAATATTAATGTCCAGTATCACTTTGTGAGGGATAGGATTGAAGACAAGAAGGTGTTTCTAGTAAACATGGACACTTTGAAGAATGTTACAGATGCATTAATAAAATATGTGAGCACTCAAAAGTTATCTTTGCGTAGAGAAACAATGGGCATAATTTCCTTGGATTATTTATTGTGTATTCAAGTGCCTCCCTGTATGTAAAGAAAATAACAATTAGGAGAATTTGGGTATATGTTATATTCCTTGCATAACTTATATTAACCATGCACATAGGCGGGTTAGAGGGGGGTCTACATAACCCCCCTATTCTAGGGGTTATCCATCCCTACACAGGGTTCAAGGAAACAACCCCTACCCCAAAAAAAATTATGGGTGGGGTTTGCGTCGATTTTTGGTAGTTTTCGAAATGTGCTTTTTCTTTTAGCGATTTTCAGGTGCATGGTGGTTTTTCCTATGTTTTTGTAGATTTGGTAAAAGGAAATATGGTTGCATTATAATCTAGGGTTGATGGATTGGGGGTTTACGAATGTGAAAAGATATACATGTTTTCTTGTAACATTGTAAAGATAATATATTAAAAAAAAATTGTTGTTGGTTTTTTTGGTTTGGGTTTTCAAGATAAATTATGTATGTCGATGCTTTTGTTTTCCGTTGAATATTTTTTGTTTTATTGAGAATCTATTTTCAAGAATCATATGTGAAGGTTTAAAACCTACAAATATACTAGTATATAGTGCTACCTAGGAGGAGCACATAACACATTTGATGCAGATGCTAAAGGTATTCCAAAAGCACTAGTTTCTAATGAATTCCAAGAAGTGTGAGTTTGCAAAAAAATGATTGGTATACTTAGACTATCTGATTGGTGGAGAGGAGTGTAAGATAGATCCTACCAAGATGTAAAATTGCACGGTTCCTACCAATTTTTTTTAGGTCAAGAGTTTTGTTGGGCTTTCACAATACCTTAGAAAATTCCAGTCTCATTTTCAACAGTACCCATACCCCTTCATGCCATAGCAACAAGCGACAAGAGTTTACAGTGGATGAAGGGTCGGCAGAAGGCATATACGAAGTTGAAGAAGAAAATCATTCAAGAATTGATTCTTGCATTATCGAACTTGCAACCCCTTCAAAAAGGATACAAATGAAATTGGGCATGATATGGGAGCAGTTTTGATGTAAGGAGGAAGGCTTGTACGCTACCATTTAGAAGTGTTTCATCGGGTGGTTCTTAATAAACCTATATACAATAAGGAGCTTTATGCCTTGGTACAGGCTGTTAAGAAGTGGAAACCATATTTGATGGGAAAGGACGCAATCATCCACACATATCATAGATATTGTACATAGTCATTCAAGAAGATGTAGCTCGGTTCATAATAGGATGTATGCTTTGTTATACTAGCAAGCCTAGTAATATGAAACAGAGCCTCTACCATGCCTTACATATGACACTGTGTTTTATCCAATTTGTAATTTTAAATTGTGACATAGTGTCCTAATAATTACAACACGAATAATTTGGTGATATTTTCATTTTTCTATACACAAATGTTTAATTATTTAAATTATTTCATTAAATAATAGAAATTTTTCAACCAACTGATTGAAAGGTGGAGTGTGGATATGAGCCATGTTACCACTAGCAAAAATAAATAAGGGGGTTGGGAAATCACTTCACATATTAAAATATAGCAATAACAAAGGAAAAACCACCATTTTGTAATAATTCCAAATTTTGAATTTGAAAATTCCTCCCTCCATTTCCCCAAAAAGAAGTTAATGAAAGGATTTGGTTAGTTGAAAAACCAACTACCCAAAGTTATGGGAGAATGGGGATGGAGTGGGCAACATAAAATGGTCAAATATGGGTACATCCAATACCCATCTCGAGTTATGAAAGTTAATCTATTAAATCTCTTGTCAGAGCTCATAGAAAATAGGTTTACCCCTGGCTGGGGAGTAGGGAAATATAGCTAGGGATTGAATGGACAAATTTACTAAGTTTTGGGAGGGTGTTTAAGCCTTGAGAACATGAGCTATTTCCACTAGTGGTATCATGGATTTTCTAGGGGAAGGTTAGTTGTAGGCATGAAAATCCTAGAAAATTCTATGGTTGGGTGGGAAGGAACACACCCTTATTCAGTTACAAGAAATTCATTTTAGATAATTCTATGCATTTGTGTTTAGCTTATTATTTTCATTTTTGTATGTAATTTTTTATTTTTTAACATGATTTTAATGGTGGTGCAAAATTTTTAATAATGATTTTATACCAAAATTGAATAATTTGAGACATGTGATATTCAATTGACATATTAGGTTCATAGTTGAATTCTAAGTATTATAGGGGAGTTAAATGGGTTATAGTCTTCTTAGAAAATTTCATGGGGTGTTGAAGCATATTGCTAATTCACTCAATATTCCTATAACCCTATTCTCGGGGTTACTCAAGGCTCCCAATCCTATGGGAGCATTGTAATGTTCCTCATGATCACCCGTGGATGGTCATAGTTTTTCCTCTGATAGTTTTGTACAACTATATTTAATTATGGACAGGGGAGTTACAACGTTGTATTCTGAGGGGATGGACTTGCATGAGAATGGTTGAAGGGAAATGAGTTAGGTCCCTATAATACTAGTGTTTCCCATTATTGTTATTGTTAGTGTAGTCCCCTTATTGTTAACATTGTGCCCCATAAAATATCACTATTGTTATTGTTGTTCCCTTACATTATTATTGTTATGTAGGCTCTGATTATATTGGGACCCCTTAGACTCCTACATATAGAAGGTAGGTTTTTACCATTTGAATTATCCAATAATTTTTCATTTATGTAATGTAAAGGAGTTTTCCCCCTCAAAGAGGTTGATTTCTAAGTCGTTGATCTATATTTTCTTCTATTTTGTGAGTTGGTTGCATAACCTTTGGTATCAAAGCTTGGGATTCTAGGGTTTCTCTTATTCAAACAACCATCTTGGAATTTTCACTATAAATTTTTTTCTACGAGGCTTGAGATGCTGAAATTTTGACCCCATGGAGCTAAAATCTTGATGAACTTCGTGTAAAAGTTTCAGACCTTTTTTCGCAATATTTTTGGAGATATGATCTGTGGAATTTAGGGTTTTTGCAGCCTCCAAAATTTCTTCTCAAACAGGTGACCGAGGGAAAATCATCATAACTTTTGTTTCCGACATCGGATTGGAATTCTATAAAAGTGGTTACAATTGCACAAACTTTACTTTCTTGTGTATCTATTTCAGGTTCAGAGGTCGAAAAAGTGACATGTGGCATGTCGTAAACCTTCACTCTACTGAACCAGTACATAATTAGGCCATTGTGGGAGATCGAGCATAACTTTGTCTTGAAGAATCCAAATTAGGTTTGACCTATGTCATTGAAAAGAATATGCATAGGCTTACCATAGGACCAAAATTCAAATCTTGGTGATCCAAAATCACATAGATACATCATTGTCAATATCGAGCTCCTCAAAAGCAAGAAAAATGTGTGTTTTTTTTAAGAATTGTATAACTTTTGTTGAAAAATTTAGTTTGAAGTGATTCTAAAGGTCATATTGAAGCATTGATATCAGTATTAGGTTCTATAATTCCTCCCAAAACTAATTCCATGCCCATTGAACCCTCATAAAGCTTTAATATGACACATGAAGACGAAGAAGTGCAACATCATATATCAAAATTATGAGACCAAATGCAACAAATTTGACTCTCACAAAAAGTAACCAAAAGGAAATGGAAGCTAAGATGGATGGTTTAAAGAAATTCATGGAATCTAAGATGGATGGTTTGAAGAAATTCATGGATGGAATGGAAGATAATATCGATGGTATAGAATAAAAACTGAAAGGCAACATGGAAGACATGAAGCATGGTATAAAAGCAGACATGGAATGTTTGAAGGAAGGTTTGAGAAAGTTGCTACAATAAATGACTCCTAATAGTGAAACGGTAGTAGATGAAACTCATGATGAGAAAAACAGAAATGTTAATCATGATTTCATAGACTCTAATATTGTATATAAGACTCACCATATTCCAAAGATCGATATGAGGAAGTTTAATGGAAAGGATCCAATAACATGGATACTACAAATGGAGCAATACTTTGAGCTCCATAATGTGAAACACGCACAAAAGGTATGCATTGAAACTTTATATTTAGAACAAAATTAGTTTGTATGGTATCAATGGCTTTGTTCTCTTAAACCACTTGTCACTTGGTCAATTTTAACGGAGGAAATGATAACACATTATAAGGATACAAAGAGCAACACCTTCTTTAGCCAATTGATAAATCTCAAACAAAAGGGTTCAATGATGGAGCACATTGAGGACTTCCAAAAATTGAATACAAGGGTAAATAATATTCCATAGGAACATAGGATTGATGTCTTCATAAGGAATTTAAAGGATAAAATCCAACATGAGGTTCTTTGGGAACCCGATTCATTGGAAAAGGAATTCAGGGTGGTAAGAAAATTCGAAAGAAAAATTATGGAAACAAGGAAGTCTACCAATCACAACTATAAAGTTGGAAATGTTGTTGCTCCTAGCCATCCACAACCTACAAGGTTCACACCACAACCATTGGAGTAAAAAATATCAAAAGAGATTTGTTATAGTCATTATATAAAATACACTAAAGGCCATAAGTGCATTGAGAAGAAATTATTTTACATAGATTGTGAAGAGGAGGAAGAAAAGGAACAAGAAACATCAAAAGAGAATTATATACTCCAAGAACCAACCCCGGAGAAGGAAAAAATGAATCCAACCATATCTTATAATGCATTGGAAGGAATTACCACTCCTCAAACTCTCAAGATGGAAGGATATATCAAGAAAAAAAATGGTAATAGTACTGATTGATTCGGGTAGTACAAAGAATTTTATAGGGTAGTAAATTTCCCATTCCTGTCATTGATGAATTATTGGATGAATTACATGGAGCAATTTACTTCACCAAGTTGGATCTTCGTTCAGGTTATCATCAAATTAGAATGAATATTGAAGACATTCTAAAAACAACATTTAGAACTCATGAGGGTCATTATGAAATTTTGTTCATGCCTTTTGGCCTTACCAATGCACCTTCTACATTTCAAGGGTCGATGAATTCCATTTTCAAACCCTTCCCTAGAAATTTTGTGCTAGTATTTTTTGATGATATACTAATCTACAACAAGTCTTGTAGGGATCATGTTCAACATGTTGATAAGGTGCTCAAACTATTGGAGGAGAAACAATTATATGAAAAAACCTCCAAATGTTTTTTTGGAGTATAGGAGTTGGAATATCTCGGTCATATTTTATCTCATGAGGTTGTTGAGCTAGACAATAACAAAATTAAAGCCATTAAGGAATGGAAAATCCCCACAACCCTAAAGCATCTATGAGGATTTCTCAAGTTAGCAGGGTATTATCGCAAGTTTGTTAAGAATTATGGGAGAATAACATCACCTCTAACAACATTATTGAAGACAGATGCATTTTCTTGGACTACAAAAGCAACTAAGGCTTCTGAACATCTTAAAGAGGCAATGTGCCAAGCACCGGTCTTGGTTATGCCAGACTTCACAAAAACCTTTATTGTGGAATGTGATGCCTCAGGAAATGGAATTGGTGTTGTTTTAATGCAAGAAGGAAGACCCCTTGCTTTTGAAAGTCATCAAATCAAAGGAAAGTATTTACATAAAGCTATTTATGAGGAGGAAATCTTGGAAATACTACATGCACTAAAAAATGGTGACCTTACCTAATGTGAAGAAACAGTAAGGTAAAAACAGATCATGATAGACTTAAATAATTTTTAGAACAAAGACTGTCTTCAGAAGAGAAACAAAAATGGAGCACAAAGATGTTGGGTTATGACTTTGCAATCATCTACAAAAATGGGAATCTAAATGTTGTTGCAGATGCACTCTCAAGAAAGGATGAGGATGTGGATGCATTTCTTTGTGCCATTTCTATTATCCAACCAGATTGGATAACCGAAGCAAGGGAGGAGTGGAAGTATGACGAAGAAGTGTGGACACTCATTCAAAAGTTGCAACAAGATACCTGTAGTTCTGATAAATTTAGATGGAAAAATTATTCATTATGGTAAAAATATCGCTTATATATTTGTAAGAATTCCCAACTAAAACAAATTATTCTTTTGGAATTGCACACTTCTCCCTTAGGAGGACACTCATGATTTTTAAAAACTTACCACAGGGTCAACAAATATTTTTTTTAGGATGACCTTAAATCTTATATTCAAAATTTTGTGGCGGAATGTTTGGTCTGCCAATAAAATAAAGTTGAGACAATTAAGACCCCGAGTGTACTACAGCCTTTATCCATTCCAACTCAATTTTGGGAGAAGGTTTCAATGGATTTTATCACAAGTTTACCCAAGTCTAAAGAAAAGAGTGCCATCATGGTGGTAGTTTATAGGCTTACCAAGTATGCACACTTTTGTACATTATCTCATCCATTTAAAGCCAATACAATTGCTATTGCATTTATGGAAATAATTCAATAGCTACATGGAAACCCCAAAGATTATTGCAAGCGATAGAGATCCCATTCTCACTGAAAGTTTTTGGACGAAATTATTTTCTTGTTTGGGTACTCAACTAGCTCATAGCTCATCTTATCATCCTCAATATTATGGTCAAATTGAGATAACAAAACTTGTGATGGGTTGCATCTCCAATAAATGTACAGGGTTACCAAAGACATGGGCACATATAGAGATCTCTTTATTACAAGGATGTATGCTAGTAACAACCACCTACTGCATGAGCCCTTGGGGAGCAGCTCAATTGGCGATGGTCGTGTAAATGAAGTATTATGTGCAAGGAGGTTTGTGGTTCAAATCTCCCCGATTTACTTGTGTGTGCAGAAGGGGAATACGTACGTGCCTAGAGGCTATAGTGGTAGCGGGCTTATATATAACATGAACACCATTTATTTTGTTCCACTTTGCGCATTTAAAATTACTTGAATAACTTTAGAGAAAAAATACATCTAAAATGGATGTGATATGGGGTTTCGTTACTTTATATTATTGCAATGACATAAGAGGTTTTATTGTGTCCTCAATTAGATTAAATTTATTCTAATATCATAAGACTATGAATAACTCTTAACCACTCCATATCAAACCCATGACATAAGGGTGAGATAGTCCATAGAGCTCAATTTCCTAAAATATGGTTATTGTCTTTTATTTTATATAGTTATTTTTTTAAGGTATTCAACTTACTTTTATATATATATAAAATAAATTTTAATATCTAAAATTTTAGACATTTCATATTTAAATTGCAATGGGTCTAAGTTTAGACATTTCTTAAAAAAAAAAAAAAAAAATGAGTAAAGCTTGGGCTTTTCCTTTCCATGGTTTGGTTCATATTTAACTTAGATACATCTTTGGAAGACTTTAGCTCATAGACAAGTTAGAAATTAAGTGGAACTTTCTTAAACGTACTTTGCAATTGGGCAAGCTTAGACATTTCCTTCGAAGAGATGAACTAAAGCATATACTTTTCCTTTCCATAGTTTGGCTCATATCTAAGTTAGATATTTCTTGTAAGACTAAACTCATGTCTATGTTAGACATTTCCTTTAAGTGGAACTTTCTTGAAAGAATGGACGAACAATATCAAGGCAGAGGACAAATTTTCAAACACATTGCTTGTTCCAAAACAATTCCCGACATTGGCAAGTGAGAGTGAAATTCAAGAGAAAGGTCTAACAACCTTAGTATAGTGTTTTACGCATTGAAAATTAGGAGTAAGTTGGGCATGAACTCAATTTAAACAGGGAAAAATCTTTTTTATTATAACAGTAGAAAATGATTTATTTTTAATATTTTAGATTAATAAAATTAATAAAATATTATTATATTTATTATTTTTTAAAAATATATATTTTTATATTAAATAATAAAAAATTGTAAGAGAATAGACTAAAGGAAAATTAGAATTAATAGGTAACTAATGTTTATATGTGTTTGTATTTGAAAAACAAATCTATATTTAAGATGGGTTGTGAAAACTATTTTTTTAATCATAATATCAATTAAAGTCTATTTTATATTTAAGATTGTTGGTATATTTTGGCGGGTTTTTGTTTTAAATTTATATAAAAAATTGGTTTTTGATATTTAATTTTTTTCAAAATATATATATTAATTAAGAAACATGATATATATTTAAATTTATTTAATTGATAATATTTTATATATATAAATATATAAACTTTTATTTTAGTTTTAAAGGCTTTGGATTCAAAAACTTTAAAAAGTATTTTGGAAATGTAGAATGAGATACATTTATGGATGAAGAATTTGTTTGTGGTGAAAAAATGGTTGTATCTAGTTCTTTTTTCAAATGGAAGAAAACTTGTTAGATGTAAATGTGTTTACAAGAAAAAGTCTAGGTATTAAATATAAGTGTTGATTAACACAAGGACCATTTAGTTGTCAAATATTTTTCATGGTTACAAAGTATTGACTACAACAAAACATTTATCGAGATTGCTAAAATGAATTCCTTTTTCCTTGTTCTTCTTCTTACAACTTCATATGAAAGGGAAGTCCATCAAATGGAGTCCTTGTATGAGAAAAACCTCCTACATTTGTTCAAAGTGATTCCAGCCTTGTATGTCACCTCAAGAAACCCCTCTATGACCTCATGGAATCTCCTCAGTCTTGGTATGGAAACATGGACCTTTTCCTTCTTCACTTTAAGTTTTCTATATGCCACTCTGACCCTAATATCTATACCATCCAAGTAGGTGACCATCACCTCATACTTGTACTATATGTTGATGAGTTTATATTCACTAGTAGTGGCCCCAAAAATCTAACACATGTGAAATCCAATGTTAAGAAGAACTTTGTAATGCAAAACTTAAAACAATTACATTATTTTATGGGCCTCTATATTTTCAAAGCTAAGAAAGTATATATATTTCCCATCCTTAATATGCATATGACCTTATTCATTGCTTTGACATGGGAAATTTTAAACCAAACCATCTCCTTTTTAGTCTATTAAACTTTATGTCGCTTGCATCTCACCTAAAGTGGATGTCACTTTGTGTTGATAGTTAGTTAGTAGCATTCTGTAACTAAATCACACTCCCTCTAATATCTTCTTTCAAGTTGGCCTTGTTGTTCAATACATGAAAGAACCCTGTAGAAGCCATTGGAAGGTAGTAAAGATGATATTTCTATATTATATTGGGTTACAATTTAGTTTGTATATAATTTAGTTCAAGGGAAGCTCTTCCAGTAGTTGGATTTATAGATTCTAACTCGCCTCACAACCTTGATGACCAGAATTCTATTTCTAGTTATGTATTCAACCTTGGTTCCACTTGCAAGAAAAAAAGTTTCATTTATCTTTCTTCAAAATTAGAGTAGTATTCAATAGTCTTTGTTCTAGTCAAGAAACTCTTTAGCTTAGATAGAGCCTTTTTGAGCCTAGGTTCCATCAACTACATCAAACTTCATTCTAGTGCAATAATTAGAGTATCATTTTCCATGCCAAGGAACCTATTCAACAACAACATAGAAAACACATTGAGTTACACATGCATTTCATTCGGAAGTTTTTTATGAGTGAACCTTTGAAGTGTTTTATTTCCATACACATGAGCAAGTTGCTAACATTTTCACAAAGCATTTCATGGAAGAAAGCTTCTTAAAGCTTCGATTTATGTTAGGAGTTCAAGATGGGTCTACTTCCATCTCCTTTTATCTCTTTGTGAAACCTTCAATCCTGTCCCAAGTGGTTCTTAAGTTACGATGTTAGGATATTTCAAAAATAAGAATTAGTGAACATCAACATGGTCTAATGTAATGTTAGCCTATTTAAAGTGCTTTTAGTGTGTTTCTTTATTATGCTTTTGTACTTTAGTAAGTTGACGATCATAATAATGTCCTACACATGCATGTTCCTATGGTTCAAACATCTCTTTGATATTAACGACACTTTATGTGTGGGTCAAAGTATAATTGGTCCATAATCTCTATTTAAAGAGCATGAAAGATCATTTTGTCGATGATAAAATTTGTCAAGAAATGTTGATTTAAAGTAGTATTTTTTCATTAATCAATTGCCTCAAAATAATTTATATTGGATAGAATTATGAAATGTTGAACCCTCTTTGATTTTTTTTTTTTTAACTGAGACAGATATGTTTTATTTATTTAGAAGGGTTTGGTTGGGCCAAGGCCAAAACAACCAAAGTTACAATGTGCCTAGCCGAATTTCTTGAGCAGTAAAATTGATTTTCACTTTCCCCTTTTCATGGGATACAAATTTGGAGAGGTCTTTCATCATTTATACTAAGTTCTCCTTTCTGAAGAAGGCATCCTTTGTTGGCCATGGAGTTTTCTTTGGTGTTTGAATTCTTGAGAATGTGGAAAAATTTGTAGGAGGTGAAATCAAGCAGTAATGTCTTCAATCTTTGTAGTGTCTTGTTGAGGATTGCGTTGTTAAACTGATCCTTCGAGTTGAGATTTTTTATGAGAATTTCTGAGTCTCCAAAAGCTTGTAATTATTTGACACCTCTGTCTCGTACTATGTGACATGCTTTTAGGAGGCCTAATATCTCTGCCTGATTATTGGTTCGCTGCCCAAGTCCCCAACAGAAACCATCCCTTCTTGTTTTATCCGGGGAGTAGATAATGCCACTTGCACCTGCTGCCCTGGGGTTTCCCTTGGATGCACCATCAAGAAGATCGTGGTTTTTTTTTTATTCCTCCACCACTCTTGAAAAATTTCATCAGGATCTCTTATTCGCCATTCTGGGTTTATGATCGAAGAGACCAATGATTGTTTCCTGGGTTAAGGAGCAAGGGATTTCATCCAGTTCTTTTCTTTAGGAAGGAGGGAGGTGTCTTCTTTGTAATATTGCTGCTGAACTGATTCAAGGAGAAAATATTTGGCTCTAGCTGCAACTTTTGAAGGGGGGCAAGAGATATCATTGAAAATTTTCTCATTTTGGGCAAGCCAAATTTTCCAAAAGACATATTTGGGAATGGAAAGCCATACTTTTTGCCAAATGGAGTTGTTGGGGATTCTATGAGGGTAATATTGGCACCATGATGAAAAGAGCTCCAGGACAGAGCTGTGACAAGGGAGAGGAACTTGGAGATCAATGAGGATGAAACTCCACACCTCCTTTGCGAATGTGCATCTAATGAAGAGGTGAGACGATGTTTCGTTGTTGTTTCTGCAAAGCACACACCAGTGAGGGCCAGCTATATTCCTTTTGACAAGATTATCTCTTGTCAGCGCTTTGTTATGCATAAGAGTCCAGGAAAAAAAAAAAAAAACCTTTAGGGAGGCCAATGGGTTCCCATACTTGCTTCCAAAAAATGGAAGTTTGAATTCTATCTTTTGGAGGTAGCAGCGATCTGTAACCTGAGGCAGTATTGTATATTCTGGTTTGGCCCCATCCCCAACTTCAGAAATTTCCTTGTGCACTGGAGTAGCATCGCTCAGCAGCTCTGAGAGGGTGTGTTGATGTGGACTAAGGTAATCTGGCACATCGTGGAGGTCCCAAACGAGCCAATTCCCATTCGTGTCCCAGCTGGAGAGATAGTGTAGGCTACTGATACCAGCGTGGAGCAACCAAGCTCACAGCTCTGTAATGTCATCATTCTTGTTGAGGGGATCGCAATCCATAATTATATCATCCCATAATAGCATTCGCCTTCCATTTCCCGGGATGCGGTATATTTTTTTTTTAAATAAATTGATGCTTTTTCTGTAGAGATTCCAGACTTGTGTTTCGCTTACTGTGTTTTTTTCTTGCTGAGTCCTGAGGGATGCTCCATGCATGTATTTTTCTCTGATAATTTTGCTGACAGGGTGACTAGGACCTGTGTACATTTTCCAAATAATTTTGCATCCCAGCGTGAGGTTTGAAAGGGTTGGGTCTCTAATCTATAATCCTCCTTCCTCAGTTGGTCATTTGAGGAGCTCCCAGTTTTCCAAATGGAACTTTCGTTGATTTCCTTTGCCTCCCTACCAAAGGAAATCGTGCAAGAGCTTTGATATCTGATCCATGATATTTTTTGGTGCCAAGAGGAAGGAGGCTTGATAAACAGGGAGAGCAGATAGGACATATTTGATGAGGATCAATTTTCCTCCTTTGGTGAGCCAGTGGCCGCCCTAGGAGGAAATTTTAGACTTGATTTTGCTAATGATTTCTATCCATGGGGATATTTTATTGACCTCAATATTATAGGCAGACCCAAATATTTTATTTTCTCCCAATGGGCATGTCCTTCAAACCCAAGGAGCTGCACAATTCGATTGAACTCATCTTGCTCTACGTTCCATCCATAGACTGCACTTTTACTTTCATTCACAAGAGCTTCGGTGACCCTATAGTAGCTTTTGAGGACATTTTCAAATGCCTTTGCAATTCTAGGAGAAGCTCCACCGAGGAGAAGAGAGTCATCAGCGAAGAAGGCATGGTTCGAGGGATCCAAACCGCTTGTTGTTCTTAAACCAGGCAGAGCCCCATCAATCCTTTCTGCAGTGAGCTTTCTGCTAAGGGTGTCCACCATCAGAATGTACAGGAATGGGGAAAGAGGACAACCTTGCCTTAGTCCTCTATGAGCTTGGAAATAAAATGTCAGGCGCCCGTTGACCAATGGAGCAATCCAAGGCTTTTCAGTGCATGATTTTATGAGGTTGACAAATTGGGGGGAGAATCCAAAGGAGAGGAGGACTTTGAGCAGGAAGGAGAGATTGACCCTGTCAAATGTGTTAGCCATATCTAGCTTGATCAGCATCCCTTTTTCTTTTTGCTGCTTGTTGGAGTGGATGGCTTCTTGCACTTGAATTGCGTTGTCTAGGATATGCCTACCTTCTACAAACCTCTGAAGATCTGCAAGTTTCTTCCTCTGGGAGGGCCACAATGGGGATGTTGTCCATTTTCTTGACGAATTTCTGTTGCAATACAGATGAGGGACGCTTGCTGCAGGAGGCCACCAGAGTCTTGAATGCACCCACCTCCAGGGGAAGAGGGAGGGGTTCGGGTCCCCCTCCAGCAGTGGCCATGGCGGAGCAGGAGAGAAGCTGTTGGGACGTGCGCAGGTTTGTTGTGCGTAGCTGCCTCAGGAACGCGCGCGGAATAAAATGATAGTGATTAATAAAATATTGCAATAACCCTCTTTGAAAATTTTAACCACGTGAATATTATTATATTATTTATTGATTTGTATATATAAATGTTTCTAAATATAACCTATTTAAAATAAGTGAATTAAATATAAATAGTATAAAAACTTGAATATGTTTTAGCTCAAGCTTAAAAACATTCCTTTAAAGAATTTAGCTTATATGTAAGTTCAACATTTCCACAATATATTTAAATTATATTTAAGTTAAACATTATTTTTCCATGGGGTTTTGGATAGACGATGATCGAATCCTTTGTTAATTGCACTCCTTGATATGAAGTCACCGGTTCAATTCCCTACCCCAATCGAGGTAATATATTGGACATGATAAAAATATAATCCCACCAAATTTAAAAAAAAAAATTAAATATTATTTAAGTGAAACTTTCCAAATCAATAAACAAACAAAACAATATCATATCAAAATAAAGAACATATTTTCAAAATTATTCTCGTTCTAAACAATAACCAAGGCTTCATAACAACCTCAAAAGTATTGAAAATAAGACCCCTAAGTGACATGATCCCAAATTTTATAAATTGATAAGATTCCAACCCATCATGGAAATCAACTTAACAAATGCTCATAGTATTTACAAACTCTTCAATAAAATGTACTTAGTCTAAATAAGGTACTTAGTCCAAGTTTTGAATTTCCATAAAGTATTTAGTAAAGATCTTCGATTGTCCAATAGAATTTTTAAAATTTTTAATAAAAAGTTATAAAGTTTTATTTCACATGTATATGTAATTGAAGAATTTTAAATCAAATTTATATTTGAATTTAATAAAATTTTAAAATTATTATAATAATAAAAAATAAATTTTAAAATAATTATTATTATTTTATATTTATTTGTATATTAAAAATAAATTTGTATTTAAAATATATTTCAATATATTAATTTTTTAAATCATGACACCAATAAAATTCCATGGGCCAAAATCATCACAATAATAAGGTTGCATAACTAACGTTTTAAATAGAAAGTAAAAGCTTTTATATTTATATTTTAAAATGCATACTTGGTTTAATTTTTTTTTTTAATTAAGAATAAATAAATAGATGAATTTAAGTGATTGGAGACTTTCACAATTATCCATATTTGTAATGTTTATCATAGTCATAGTATAAAAAAAAATTAACATTTACCATGTTACACCTTAGCTCTATGATATTATTGCAATCATATATTTGCAAAACTAACTTTCAAGCTCATAAAATTAAAATGACACAAACTTTATAAAGACTGACTAATACTCCATAACTTAAGATGGACACCTTGTCTCTACATGCACAACACTTGGAAACTTAATCGGAATATATGTGTGTTATTATTACTCATAACATACTCCTAACTCATATTATTAATGTTGGGAGGACGATGTGATTATGACAAATCTTTATATTTCTTGATTGAATTAATCCATGGTATATTAAGTCACGTCGGAGGTTGTGTCATAAATTCGAATTGTTTTATTATACCTACATCTGCAACTTCATATCTCATGAGGACATTTGTCTGGTTATACACTGTTGGATCTTGAAGAGTTGGATCTACAGTGGAGGCTAATGCGGTACTCGTTTAGGGTATTGACCTCCCAAACTCTAACTGATTCTTCCATTTTGTTGTCGAGTTTCGTCGTGTTTCTACTCTGCAACTTTGCCGCAACCTGAACCCTGCTGACTGGCATGCCTTTGCTCTAGTTCCGTCCGACTAATCATGGCGCAAAACATGAACAGGTATACTCGATACCTTCATCTAGTTTTGACTTAGATTTTTTCGTTAAGTTGGTGTTTATCGCTCTGTTACATATGCCCTTCATGTTATTGTTTTCGTAGGGCTGCCAGTGGCTCTACGCCATTGACCATATGCTCAGATTTTGCAAGAGTTTATGGTTTTTAAAACGTTTTTTTCGAATTTTCCTCCAGGTTGTGGAAACTTACATCATTACTAAGCATGCTCCAGCTCTCCTGTCGAGTTCCCTCTCACTGTAGCATGTAAGGCAAGGTTTTTGCCTAATTTTTATGCTAATACACTAGCTAATTTATAAACCCTTATCCGGTTGTGTGAACTTCTTCTTCCGTGGCTTTTCCATAGAGTTTCATTCAAGCCTACAGAAGATGTTTTACACAGGTAATGCGAGCTTACTCTGTCTTTTTGTTTAATGTTTTCCTTTGCTCTGCTAGCTTAGAAGGTAGGGTCTATTATTGATGTTTTCTTGTCTTGGTTTTTTGAGTAGGTAACCGGATTTTCTTGACTGTCAAAGATTTACCCATTGAGATTCTGCTTCGTTTAACAATTTCCTTATTCTTCTTTTTGCCCCAATAGGTACCAATTTTCACCTTAGGGTTTTTAAAAAAATTTCAAAGAGAATCTCAGTTCCAACTTCGAGGGTGCTCATGGCATCGTGAGCTCTAGATTTGGTTTTATGGCATCACGGCGTTGTGTTAATTTCGTTTAATCTAGAGGGCTTCTCCCTACTTGTGACTGTTGTTTGCATTTGGAACACTGTTATGAACTATATACTATTCCTGGCTATCATTGCATTCTCGATCCAGTCTTAAGAGGGGAAATCCCTTGAACTCAGTATTTTTGTATTATAATTTTATTTTTGTCGGAAGGGTAAGTTGCGTCTATGCTTATGAGTTATCGTTTGGGTTTTTCTGGATCCGCAAATGTTAGTTCATTCAGATCTATGATATAGTTTTTTCCCTTTGGATTTTTAGAAATGGCATAAACATTTCCAGTTTCTCTTGTATATGTATAATTTACGGTTTTGGTTTTCTTTATGAGAGCCTTTGCTTCTTTTTCGCTTTAGACTAGCTTTATCTCTTGTTTGAGCAGACTCAAAGTTCCTATTTTCTATCTTAGCTCAGCATAGAGATTACTTTCAATGTAATTTGTATTTACGAAAGCAGTTTCAGTTCTGGGTATATATTACACATGCTATCTCTGATATTTTCTTTATATATATATATATATATATATATATATATATATATATATATATATATATATATATATATATATATATATATATATATATACACACACATTGTTTTGCAGACATAGTTTTCATTTTTTTATCTAATAATAGAAACTGAACTATTTCTTTCAATTTAATGGAGACGTCCAAACCATCTAGATTTTATTTCCGTGTATATCATAGGTTTACAGTTAATGACTAGTTCGGGGTTCGGCGTTTCGACTCTGAACCTTGAATTGATGGTTTTCTGGTTTACACTCCTTGCAGAGGGTTTTCTAATTAACTTCACTTGTTTCTGTAAACACCATTTATTTTTTTGAAATATAATCCCAAAACTTGCATAAATGTAATTTCTCACACAATCTAAATAATTAATGGTATGCCTGTGTCTTTTGTTTACTCAAAGAAATACAGATAATCACTTATCTAGAACTTTCACTATGTATATATATTCATTTCATATTTTAAAGAACATTAACTATATCAAAAAAATATCTCTGTCTAGACAACATATCCTGTACTTAGTATTTATGTAGTTTGTTTACTTATCTAGTTTCAGATTTAACTGATGATGTCCACCCTACCATGAGACAGGAAATTACTTCATCATCTCCCCCCTTGCTCCACACCTGAGATGAGTAGTTTGACAGAAAGTCCTGAAGAGACCCCGGGACCCCAAGTCCAGTGCTCTTCTTTTCCAGGATTCAGGAATGATGAGTGTTTCCACTAGTCACCACCAGTTCAGGAATCATCAGTGATCACTCTCTTCCTACCTCTCCTTAGCCACAAAACAAAACCCCTTTTCCTCACTGGGATGTACTTTTATCCCCAGAGGAAAGGTAACTATCTTTAACTGTTTTCTGTTCAACCACTCTCAGTTCTTGGAATAATTTTATCATCGGTCTTTTAACTTTTTTGTTGAACCACTATTCCATAATTAAATTTTATTTCAACAAAACATAATTAATTTATGTTCATCATGTAATAATTTTCTCAAAAGAAATAAATGTTTAGTCTCTTCAAAATTAAATAACATAACAACTAGTTTGCACTTAAGCCAGTTGTCACAACTTCCCCCTCTGGAAGTAAACACCACCCTCGGTGTTTCATTCCAGCTCAGAAAACAATTCTAGATAAGCCTCACTAACAAATCCTTCATCTTCTCAGGTAGCCTCATCTGAGTTGAAGTGCTCCCATTGCACTTTAACCTGGGTGATGGCTTGCCTCTGGAGCATGATTTCTCTCCGATCGAGTATATGTCGAGGTTCGACCAGAAATTTTTCATCCAATTCGACCTGCATTCAGCAAAAATTTGAGTTAAAATTTCATAAAACTTGGTATTTTAAGATAGGATTCTTTAATCTTCCCTACTTGAATACTTTTCTAGTGGATTACATGCTTTGGGTCATGCATGTATCATTTTAATAAAGACACATGAAACATATTTTGCACTCGGATATGGCTAGATAAGACCAACCGATAAGCCATAGGTCCCACTCTTTCCAATATCTGAAAAGGTCCACAGAACCTGGGAGCCAACTTGGTACAAGAGGACCACCTTAGTGTGCTCTTTTTTGGTTTAATCCGTACATATACATGATCACCCACTTCAAATTTTGGATAAGTTCTCTTCTTATATTCATACACCTTCTGCTGATCTTGAGCCGCTTTCAGATTTTGTCTGATCTTCCTTACTTCTGATTCCATCTAAGCCAACATCTCTAGTTCAAGCATCAACTTGGTTTCGTGGCTGCTCCAATTGATGGGAGTATGACATTGTCGCCTATACAAAGCTTCAAAGGGGCTCATCTTAAGAGACTCTTGGTAACCATATTGTATGCAAATTCTACCAAGTGTAGATATTCTTCCCATTTAGTTGGTTGTTGCATCACGTACATGCGCAACATATCTTCCAAGATTTGGTTCACCCACTCAGTTTTTCCATCCGTCTATGGATAATTAGCGGTGTTGAAATTTATTTGGGTTCCCAAACCTGCAAATAGCGTCTTCCAAAAGGCTGAGGTAAACTTTACATCCCTATCTGATATAACAGTCTTTGGAATGCCATGCAGTCTAAAAATCTTTCTCATAAAGATATCTGATATTTGCACAGTTTTGTAAGTAGATTGTATGGGTATGAAATGTGTTTCCTTACTTAATCTATCAACCACCACCATAATGGAGTCATTGTGCCTTTTTTACCTTGATAAACCAATAATAAAATCTAGGGATATAGCTTACCATTTCCATTTAGGCACTGGTATTGGCTATAACAATCTGGCTGGGTGTTGATGCTCCACCTTAACATGTTGACACTCTAGACATTTGTTTAAGTATTATGCAATATTTCTTCGCATACCATGCCAGAAATAGACTTTTATCATTGTTGTTAACATTTTCTGGTATCCTGGGTGTCCTGAGTAATTACTGCGGTGATACTCATCCATAATCGGTTCTTTTAAACTCTTCCGATTTGGAATATATAACTTTCCTTTGAAGGTTAACATTTGATCCTTGTTAAATCCATAGTCAGAAGGTTTTTCCTGTCTTCTAGCTTCCTCCTCTTGCTGCCATAAAAATCAGTATTCAGGATCCTTCTTGGCTTCCTCTTTTATCTGATCTAAAAATTTACACTCGAATTGATTATAGAAAAGTTCGTAGACACAATGCAGTTTTCTGCTTAAGGCATCTGCCACATGATTTTCTTTGCCTTTTGACATGATGTATATCAAAATAAAATTCGCTTAAGAAGGCATTCCACCTTTCCTGGAGGGCATTTAAATCATCTTGCTTAAATTAGTTGGTTAAGCTGCTATGATCGGTTTTCAACACAAATATTTTTCCTAACAATTACTACCTCCATACTCGGAGTGCATGCACTACTGTTGTTAGTTCTAAGTCATAGGCTGAATATCGTTGTTCATGATCCTTTAGTTTTATTGATTCATAGGCAACCACTCTTCCTTCTTGCGATAAAATTTCCCCAACACCTTCCTTACAAGCATCGGTACAGACCTCGAATTACTTATTGGGATCAACTACCCTCAACACTGGGGCAGTGGTCAGCAAATGTTTCAACTTCTCAAAACTATTCTGACACTCACTAGTCCATTTAAATATTTTTCCCTTTCTGTGTAAGATGTAATTGGAAAATCAATCTTTGAGAATCCTTCAATGAACAATCAGTAGTATCCAGCTGACCCCATAAAGGAACGGATATTCACCACGTTTTGGGGTACTTGACATTCCATAATAGTCTTAATTTTCTTTGGATCGACCGTTATTCCTTCAGCGGAGATGACAAGACCTAGATACTATATTTGTTCTTTGAAAAATTCACAATTGCTGAACTTGGCATACAACTGATGTCTTCTTAACATCTCCAACACTATCCTTAAGTTCTCTTTGTGTTCTTTCATGCTTTTTGAATAAATTAAAATATCATGAATGAATATCATAATGAATCTGTCCAAAAAGGGGTGGAATATGCCATGCATCAGCCTCATAAATGTTGTTGGTGCATTAGTTAAACCAAATGGTAATACCAAAAACTCGTAATGCCCATATCGAGTACGGAAAGCAATCATGTGGATATCCTCATCTTTGATTCAGATATGGTGATATACAGATCTTAAGTCTATCTTTGAGAATACAGTTTCCCCTTTCACCTAATCAAACATGTCATCATCTGTGGCAATGGATACTTATTTTTTACTCTCAATTTATTGAGCTGTCTATATTCCATGCACATACACATAGTTCCATCCTTTTTCTTTACAAACAACACTGGTGCTCCCCAAGGAGACACACTCGGTTGAATGTATGATTTGTCCAACAACTCTTGAAATTGCATTTTCAATTCAGTTAGCTTCGGTACACTCATTAGATATGGTGCCCTTGAAATTGGTGATGCTCCTACCATCAATTCAATAATTAAATCGATGTCCCTTCTTGGAGGTAAACTTGGTACATCTTCTGGAAACACGTCCGTGAAATATTGTACTACTAGTATGCTTTCCAACATAGGGGTCTTCTCCTTAGAATTAGCAAAAGCCACCTGAATGGCATATATCTGACATCCTTTTCTAATACACTTACTCATTTGGGAGGTTGTAATAGGACGTAACTGTAAGGGTTTCTTGATTCCATGTATTTCTTGACGAGTTCCATCTTGCATTTGTAATATATAATCTTCTCTTTACAGTCCACCAGTGTCCAATGTATCTCCAACCAATTCATGCCCAATAATACATCATAGCATCCCAAAGGAAATACATTTAGATCCACATTTAATTGATGGTTTCCAATTTCCAATGTACAGTTTGGAATTTTGGCACAAACTTTTCTTTTTGCCCCAGTGGCTAGTTATACCAGCCAGGGATTTTGAATTTCTGACTTTGTAATTTACAGATTTATACTATTCTTGGGTTTAGATAACTTAAACTAGCACCCGAGTCAACCAAAATAGAAACAGGTTGCGAAAGTAGCTTACCTTCCAGCTCTATCATCGTTGGTTGATAATCTGCCTGTTGGTCCTCCAAAGCTGCATTAATTCTGGGTATGTTCCAGGCTACATCTCCCACTGTAGAGGCTTCTTGTAAATTGGCTATTGTATCATTTCTTCCCCGCTACGAGAAGTTCTTATAATAGTGAGCCTCACCACACCCCTAGCACTGTAGAGGTGGTTTCTAATTTTTTCCTTGCTCAGGTTTTTTGGAAGCCCCTGTGGGATTTTCTTATGTAGGCCAACGAATTTTTTGATGGTTTCTTCCGAACTGTTTGCTCATTGAATTCCTTGTAGAATTATTAAAGTTATTATTCCTAGTATTTTTTAAATTTGAACTATTTTTCTGCCTTTTTCTTGGCTACCAATGTTTGCCGAGTTCTCCTTTTTCCTTGGACTGCTGGCAACACATTCTTGCTTTTCAAATTGCTTCATCCATGGTCCTTGGATTCACGAACTCAATTCGTTCTTTCATGTGGGTCGGAAAACTACTTAAGAACTGCTGAACCTTAGCCTTTTCATCCCTTAAATAAGGAATGTTCCTTAATAGGGAAGTGAACTTGGTTATGTACTCATCCATTTTCATTTGACCCAACCTCAAATCGTGGAATTCTCTGGACTTTTCGTCACAAAAACGTTCTATTAGATACTTGTCCTTGAAGTATTGCTGAAATGTATCCCATGTCACGTCCTGATCTTCAATGTTGTGGACATTCTTGACTTCATCCTACCACAGGGTGGCCTTTTCTCTCAACTGATAGATGGCCAAACTGGCTTTAATATTGTTGTTGTACTCATAAACTTGAAATTATTTGTTCATATTAATCAACCAAGCTTCAACCACCTCCTCCGCTTCTCCATCAAACATAGGTGGTTTTATCTTTCGGAACTCACCTTGTAGTTCCACATTTTGTTTCTTAATTTCTTGTTGTTCTGACACATTACCAGACTCAGCCTCATTATATTTTCTATTTTTGTTACTCCGTTGTGAATGGCTTCTTTCCACTATGTCATTAGTTTTGTCCTTAGCTTGTCATTCATTTTATTCATGTTTTTCTCTGTCAGGACTGAGTTGTAACACTCCTTGATTCTGTTTATTAGAAAGGCTCTTGAGTATCCTTTCCTGCTCTTGCATTAGGCGCTCATTGTCACTCCTAACTCAGACCATTTCTTCCTGTAACTTCTACACAATGCTTAGCAATATACTGGTTTGTTGATGTTGTTCCTCCAGTAGTATACTAGTATGTTGGTGCTGATCTACACTCATCTGAATCCACATTTCAGGATTCATTTCTGGTTGGGATTGGGGTGTAGGTTCCCCTGCGTTCTGGGGTGTTTGCTGTGTCGATCCCCTCCTCATATCGTCTTCTACTATGTTATTTATTTTTTGTGCATCATTTACTCACACAATTTATCATGTTAGGTGACCCCTAGGGTCTCAGCATGTGAACTTTTCCCTGATACCACTTGTAACGTTTATCATAGTCATAATAATAAAAAAATAATAATAACATTTAGGTGACCTTGTCTTGAGGATGAACCACATTAGCTGGTTTGAAACGTCGACCTAATCCTAATGATGTGATTTTTCCGAAAGTACTTTTATCTACATTATGGATCACAAAAGTCTTAAATCTAACATTTACCATGTTACACCTTAGCTCTATGATATTATTGCAATCATACATTTGCAAAACTAACTTTCGAGCTCATAAAATTAAGATGACACAAACTTTATAAAGATTGGCTAACACTCCATAACCTAATATGGACACCTTGTCTCTACATGCGTGGCACTTGGTAACTTAATCGAAATATCTGTGTATTATTATTACTCATAACATACTCATAACTCATATTATTAATGTTGGGAGGATGATGTGATTATGGAAAATATTTATATTTCTTGATTGAATTAATCCATGGTATATTAAGTCACGTGAGAGGTTATGTGTCATAAAATCAAATTGTTGTACTGTACCTACATCTGCAACTTCATATCTCATGAGGACATATGTCTGGTTATACACCGTTGGATCTTGAAGAGTTGGATCTATGGTGGAGGCTACTGTGGTACCCGTTTAGGGTATCGACCTCCCAAACCCTAATTGATTCTTCCATTTTTTTGTCGAGTTCGACCACGTTGCTACTCTGCAACTCTGCCGCGGCCCAAACCCTGCCGACTGGCATGCCTTTGCTCCAATTCTGTTTGACTAATCATGGCGCAAAACATGAACAGGTATACTCGATACCTTCATCTAGTTTTGACAAGTAGCTTTTTTCATTAAGTTGGTGTTTGTCGTTCTGTTACATATGCCCTTCATGTTATTGTCTTTGCAGGGCTACCAGTGGCTCTGCGCCATTGACCATACGCTCAGATTTTGTAAGAGTTTATGGTTTTTAGAATTTTCCTCCAGGTTGTGGAAACTTACTTCATTACTAAGCGTGCTCCATCTCTCCTACCGAGTTCCCTCTCACTGTAGCAAGTAAGCCAAGGTTTTTGCTTAATTTTTATGCTAATACACTAACTAAATTATAAACCCTTATCCATTTGTGTGAACTTATTCTTTCGTGGTTTTTCCGTAGAGTTGCATTCAAGCCCGTAGAAGATGTTTTACATAGGTAATGCAAGCTTACTGTGTCTTTTTGTTTAATTTTTTTCCTTTGCTCCGCTAGCTTAAAAAGTAGGGTCTATTACTAATGTTTTCTTGTCTTGGTTTTTGAGAAGGTAACCGCATTTGCTTGACTGTCAAAGATTTACCCATTGAGATTCCGTTCTGTTTAACAATTCCTTGATTCTGCAGTTTGCCCCAACATGTACCAATTTTCACCTTAGGGTTTCTAAAACTTTGTCGAAGAGAATCTCAGTTCCAGCTTCGAGGGTGCTCACGACATTGTGAGCTCTAGATTTTGTTTTATGGCATCATGTCATTGTGTTAATTCCATTTAATCTTGAGGGCTTCACCCTACTTGTCATTGTTTCTTGCATTTGGAACACTGTTTTGAACTATATATTATTCCTGGCTATCACTGCATTCTCGGTCCTGTCTTAAGAGGGGAAATCCCTTAAACTCAGTATTTTTCTATTATAATTTGATTTTTTCCAGAAGGATAATTTGTGTCTATGCTTATGAGGTATCATTTGGGTTTTTATGCATCCGAAAATGTTAGTTCATTCAGCTCTGTGATACAGTTTGTTCCCTTTGGATTTTTAGAAATGGCAGAAACGATTCTGGTTTTTCTTGTATATGTATAATTTGCAGTTCCGGTTTTCTTTACTAGAGCCTTCACTTCTTTTTCGCTTTAGACTAGTTTTATCTCTTGTTGAACAGAGTCTAAGTTCCTATTTTCTATCTTAGGTTGGCACAAAGATTACTTTCAATGTAATTTGTATTTAAGAAGGCCTTTTCATTTCTGGGTATATATTACGCATGCTATCTCTGATATTTTCTTCATATATATATATATATATATATATATATATATATATATATATATATATATATTGTTTTGTAGACAGAGTATTCATTCTTTTATCTAGTAATAGAAACTGAACTATTTCTTTCAATTTAATGGAGATGTTCGAACCATCTATATTTTATGTCCGTGTATATCATAGGTTTACAGTTAACGACCAATTCGGGGTTCGACGTTTTGACTCTGAACCCTGAATTCACAGTTTTTTGGTTTACACTCCCTACAAAGAGTTTTCTAATTTACTTCACCTGTTTCTATAAACACCATTTATTTTCTTGAAATACAATCCCAAAACTTGCATAAATGTAATTTATCACACAATCTAAATAATTAATGGTATGTTTGTGTCTTCTGGTTACTCAAAGAAATACAAATAATCACTTATTTAGAACTTTCACTGTGTAGAGATATTCATTTCATATTTTAAAGAACAATAACAGCATCAAAGAAATATCTCTGTCTAGACAACATATCTTGTACTTAGTATTTCTATAGTTGTTTTACTCATTTGGTTTCAGATTTAGCTAATGATGTCCACCCTACCATGAGAGAGGCGATTACATTCTCATGTCCTCCCGTGCTCCACACCTGAGATGAGTAGGTTGATAGAAATTCCTGAAGAGACCTCGGGACCCCAAGTCCATTACACTTCTTTTCCAGGATTCAGGAACGCTGAGTGTTTCCATTGGCCACCACCAACTCAAGAATCATCACTCCCTTCCTACCTCTTCTTAGCCACATAATAGAACCCTTTTTCCTCACTGGGATGTCTTTAACTATTTTATGTTCAACCACTCTTAGTTCTTGGAATACTTTTATGATGAGTCTTTTAATTTTTTTATGGAACCACTATTCCATACTTAAATTTTATTTCAACAAAACATAATTAATTTATGTTCATCATGTAATCATTTTCTTAAAAGAAATACGTGTTTAGTCTCTTTAAAAATAAATAACATAACAACTAGTCTGCACTTAAGCTAGCTTTCACAATATTGTTGATAGAGATTTCTTGAGTAGAACTCTATAGTCTTTGTGATTTGTCCAATATTTATGGTAACTCCATCTATCATCACGAACCAAAAAGCATTAATGGAACCAAAAAGCATTAATGGATGGCTTTTTGGTTTGAGATAGCGTTTTGGACTAATCTCAAAAATTACATAAATGAATTAACTTTATATATTTAATAAATAGATAAATTGATTTTTGTGTTTATTATTAATAGATGAAGTAAAAACGTATTTTTTATATTTTTTAATATATTTTTTAATAAAAACGTATTAACTTAATAAAAATAGTTTTCAACACAATTTTATAAAAATTATTTATAGATACTCCCGCGAAAACAATCGTCACTCTATTGAGTTCTCTTGAAACAATCGTGACGGTCAAGATGCTTTCTACAAAGTTTCTACGAAATTTAAGGGAAATATCTATTCCCTTGTCAAAATTCTAGTACAAAGTTTCGATGAGACTTCCGTGGTCAAAAAATTTAGTGGAAAATATTATTAAAAACAAATTCCGCTTGTTGACTTCCTAGAGAAATATGTAAAAATATAATCCAAATTAATGGCAGTAAATTAACATCTTAATTATCCTTCAAAATTAAGTGTGTGGGTTTTATATTTTATCCCTCCCCCAACGACTTCATAAGATTATTACTCTTACGTGTGGGATTTGCATGAGCATTGCGGATCTAGTTTAAGTTTAAGTATGTAAATATTTTTTTTTTTCTAAGTAAAATTAGTCTATTAACAGAAGAAATATAGTACAACGGGCCTTGCCCAGGTCACTGCCCAGAGATTGAACATTTTAAACAAAAAAACCAGCTTTGCAGACTGCCCTGCAAGAGGGAAACCAGTCTGAAACAGAGTAAGAGAGTTTCCCACGCAGGAGTACCAAATTTTTAGAGTGTTGGTGACCAAAATTATCCAAAACAAGAAACATGTTCAGCAACAGTGTGGAAGACAAAACTTGCCCATGTATAGGGGCCGAAACAAAACAGAAAAACCAAGAAGAGGAGGATGAATTACTCATCCGGAGGTTCTTCATCAACTTTGCACCAGAGGGCCAGATCATACTTGTACATGTCATCAATGGAAGTTATCACATGCCTTGTGGGAGAGGGATGGACCGGCATTGCGCTTGCTTGCCCCATGTCGATTTGCATCTTTCCCATCTGCTCACAAGGCTGCCCTGAAACATCCTGTCTCGCCTGGTCCTGAGTGGCTTTGCCGTCCATCTCCTGCATGTCCATGCTTACCGTGTGCCTTATTCCACCATGCATCTCCGCAGTCTGAGCCTCCGAAATGTCATGATTAGCCTGATCAGAGCCGGACGTAGTTGCCTGAGGTTCTTCCTGAAAAACTACAGTAATGGAAGCCGTCACCCTGGGACGATTAAGAGAGTTGTTAAAGGAAAAAGAAGCAGTTTGAGTATGGGCAGGCGGAGGCAGAGGATTGGTGGAGTGGATGTGACGTCCAGCGCGGAGAATGCGGTCACTGTGAGGACTGTGATCGCTGTCAGAGTGGGAAGGAGGATCCGAAGAGGTGCTGGGCGTGGAAGATGGACGCCGAGACTGATTCCGAGAGGAACCTCTCCTACATCGCATCCTATGCCTGAAATGCGGCATACTCTCTGACGAAGCAGCAGACTGGGAGGGCGGAAGAAGGAGTAAGGGCAAGGGCGAATGAGGGCGCAGCTCGAAAGAGGCGAGCAAGCAAGAGCCTGTGAGGGATAAGTGCAGGTCTTCGCCGAAGTCCAAGCAGCAATAGAGGCTGCTCCTCTTGCCAGTCACTGTGCGGGCCGAAGGAAGACGAGCACTCTGGGCGCAGCACCTAGACACCGGAAGGGGAGTTCTGCTGGTATCAAAGCCTCTCTCCATATTATCATTCCAATTTACCATCCAACCAGGCGTCCTGTGCAAGGAACCGGCATTAAAATGAACCAAATACCAAATCGTGCTTCTGCGTTGGAAGTGATATCGGGAAACGGAGAGCATGTTGTGAATTGCACCGAGAATTAATCTCATTAACCACTGATTAATATCATTTATGAGCCGAGTGACAGCAGTAGGTCTGGTATCTGGTATGCAAGTGGCCTCCCATCCAGCTCCCCTCCTGTCCCATCTTCTTAACACATTTCATTGGCACCCGCATCCGGGATTAAGTATGTAAATATTAAGCAGCAAGTGAATAATAATTAATAATTGTCATATCATATAAATTTTATTCCTTTGGTAGTTTAGTAATTCTGAGTGTTTTAATGCGTTTTTTTATCATTTGTGTCGGATACGGACAGAGTACAAGATAGTCTTGAATCAGTTTTTGTAATGCAAATATGTTTCAATACAATTTTGGTTTTTGGAAAGTCTTTACTCAGAGATATAATAGCTTTGTAGTTATTATATATTGGTATTATAAATTTTTGAGCAGTGGGAATAGTTATTTTGATTTTTTTTCAATTTTAATATATAGTTATATTTTGAATATGAAATTTTATTTTATATATTAAGAAAATTTATTATAATTTAGATGTTAAATTAAAATTGATTGCTATATGTTAATGTAAATTAATTCTTTATTATTATTTAAGAAAAATCATAATTTATTTGTCAAACTAATTGTGAGGACAATCATCATGTGTTGTTATTTGTTAATTTAAGTTAATCATCACTTTTCATAACTACTTTTAGATATTAAGTCTTTTAACTTATTTCCTTAAACAAAATTTAGCCAAACAAAAATAATTTTAAAACATACTCCAACAAAATTTATATTTAAAAAAAATCATATTATTATTTTATACTAAACAATTTAAAACATACTCGGAAGCTCAAACACAAAATTTATGTTTAAAAAAAATATCAAAATATCACCTAATTTTTATAAAATAAAAAATCAATACACCTATCATCAATTTATGATATTTAATGGTGAAATGTAAGTCCCAGCAAATTGATGACGAACACAGCATTCCGAGTCAGAATTTACTTGAAGCCACAGGGCAGGCGAGAGTTGAAAATAGAAAATAGGAAGCTGACGCCATAATTTACTCTGAAAGGTCGTTTTTTTGGAATTTGTTATAAAGAATTTCAAAAAATCAGATTGCTAAAGTGTTTAATAGTTTTTTTAACCATGAATTCATGGATTCAGTACTATTAACAATGGACGCCCAAGTTTGACCAAATTTTCAAAAAAAATTACCAAATTTTATTATATTCTTGCCTAAATTTAAATTTTCAGGACTAATCTGGTTTTATTTTATTAAAATTCCCAAAAAATCCGTACCATCTTACAACAATTTCACAAATTCGCAGCAATCCGTAAAACCAATCATGAAATTTCGTGATTATTTCTAACGCTCCCATGAAGTCGGTGAGGCCAATGCGTGGAAGGAGACTCGCAGGCAACAGATGAGCGAAGAGAAGAAGTAACAACACTTCCACACTCCTTCACTCTCTATTTCCACGAACTTTCTGTTTTGCTTCCTCTATGCTTGCGATTCCTTTATCTGCAAGTTATCCACTCCAATTCCATCCCTCAAACCATTCGCATTCAGTTCAGAAGCCCTTTTTCCTACGCAATTAAACCGTCGCCCGCACGTTTGCTCTTCGATATTTAGTTGGAGTCCGTTCTTGAATAGTAATTGCTTCTGTGAATTGCTTGCACTATCACTCCACTGGTTTAATATTGAATTGTACTCAGGAAGGTTAGTATTGAAGTTGGAGTAGAGATTGCATTATCAGCCTACTGGTTTATTGATTTATTCTTTGTGGAAACAAAGGAAACTTAGCATTGAAGGTGGAGTAGAGATTACAGCATGACGGCAGTGGATATATTGTATCCCAGCTCCCAAGCCATGGTGCTGTTACAGAGTCAAGGAACAGAGCACCCAGTTGAGAGTTCGAGATACCTTTGCAAGATTTGCAGCAAGGGATTCATTTCGGGAAGAGCTCTTGGCGGTCACATGAGAGCCCACGTCCCCACCTGCATGCCTGCAGACAAATTCATTGAAACTGAATTTCGGAAGAGCAAGAGACCCAGAGTTTTGGATGACCAGTCAATGGAAGAGAAAGATGATGAAGAGGGATTGGAGGGTAATGGGCAAAATCTAATTTTTGCTCCGCCAAGGAATCCCAAGCGTACTTGGCAGTTTGCATATGGGGGTGATTCGTTTCTGCTGGGGCAGGGGCTCGAATCCGATTCCATCGATTCTTCTCTAAATTGCGATCTATGTGGGACGGAATTCAGTTCCTGGAAAGGCCTGTTTGCACACATGAACTGTTGCTGTGAAACACATCAAGATGGTGGTGATGCCCGTCTTGAAGAATCAGATAAACATGATACCCAAGACAAAGAAGAAAAAAGAGGAGACAGTAATTCTGAGATTGAGATGGAGATTGATCAGCCCAGTGGGAATTTAAGGAGGTTGGATAACTGGGTGAAGGAAAAGAGATTCAAAAGACCAAGGTATGTACTCCAATGTAATCCTCGTGAACAATTTGTTTCAGTTACCAATAATGAAGAAGAGGACATGGCCCTGTGCCTTGTAATGCTTTCCAGTGGAGTAAGCACTGCTCAGAACCCACAATTTCAAGTTGGGGTTGCAAATCCTGGATCAAGTTACCTCAAGCTTCCCAATAATGGTTCCCAGCTTCCAAAATCCATGAGCAAGAAGGTCAAATATAAGAAAATTAATGAAGATGCTGGTCTTTATGATGATGATGAGGCTAAGAAGGGAAGATACAAGTGCACCACCTGCAGCAAGGTTTTTCATTCCTATCAGGCTTTGGGAGGCCACAGCGCTAGCCACAGTAAGGTCAAGGGCTGTTTTACACAGATAAAGGATGAGGAGGAGAGCCTGGAAGAAGAGATAACTGATGAGCTCAATACTGGATCGGGCTCTCAGGTGCCTGTCAATTTCCACAAGCCTGACAGGACTAAGGATTCTGGTGCCAAAGCCAGAGATGGAACGAGGACAATTGAGTTTGCTGCTATTTTAGGTAAGAAGACTACAAGGATCCATGAATGCTCAATCTGTAAAAAGGGTTTTGTTTCAGGTCAGGCTTTGGGTGGTCACAAGAGATGCCATTGGGGTACCGGAGCTTCAGATACTCTCACTACTAGTTGTGGCAACAAGGAGACCCCTATGCTGCCTGATAGAGTGGAACTGTTGGACCTAAACTTGCCTGCCCCTTTTGATGATGATTGTGATGCTGGAGACCTCAATACTCTGGAATGTAATGCAGTGGATTCTCATGGAAGTTCCCATGCCCAAACCCACAACCCTCCTTCCTTGATCTCTTCGTTGATGAGCAACCACCCAAGACAAGGACTGTTCTTGTACAATAGTGATACTGATTTAAGTAAAGATGACGAAGCAGATAGTAAGGTAGGAAAGGGTATTAGATTTGGTAGAGGGAGCGATTCAGAATTCCCAGTGAGGGCACCATCATGGTTGCAATTGTAAGGCAGACAATTTTTTCTCTGCAATTGACTCATTTGTGTATAGGCACGCATTGAAATTTATTTTTGTACAAGACCAATGCTTAGTGGGTATCGAGTATTAAAACAACGATATCATGAAACATTGTAAATATTTAACAAATATAATCATAACCTTCGGATTCAAATGAGTGAGTGCACTATGCAAGATATCTCACACCATCTCAGCTATGTCTTAATTGGTTTGTACCAAACATTGTGAACATGATTTCACCAATTCCCAAAATAAGTGAGAAAATTCCATTGTTAATTAGTAGTTAATTTATGTTTTTGGATGAGTTGATTTTGTTGAACTTATTATATATTTTTATGTTATTGGATTAGTTAATTTTGTAGTTATTTTATGTTTTTGGACGAGTTAATTTCACTAAATTTTTTATATATTTTTAAGAATTAAATTTATGAAGATATTGTTAAAAAAATAATAATATATAAATGTTCAGGGTATAAGTTTTTCCATATATATAATATTAAAATATTTTTATTATATAATTTTTTTTTAATTTCTTTATGTGCACCTTCATACACATTATTTATTTATATTTTTTATAGAAACATTTTATTTAAAGCTATGCAATTTTTGTTTATTACTTTCATTAATTGCTACATGTTAACTTTATGTTAAGTATTGAACTTCAATTACACTCAAGATTGGAATATTTTATTTAATGTGAAAATAATTTGTTTATAATAAATATTGAAATCATTTTTTATTATATATATAATTGTTATATTTTTTCATCGATGAGTTTAATTGATGATCATCAAGATATGAAGTAATATTAAGTATTATGTAAACAATGAGATTATTGGAACATACTATGCTCACCAAAAGCATGTGCTTAAAAACCACATATTGTAGACCTAACCATCACTCTAGACTTTACTAGGGATACACATGTCAAACTAGGTCTTATAGTCACAAGCCCATTACATGTAATTTAAAGAATTTCCTCTCCAAAGTATTGGAGATGTCTAGCGAGATGACATTTTTCTTGGACAATAAATTTTTCACAGAATAAATGTTTTTTATTCTGCAAAATGTATTTCAATCTAGATTGAACACTCTCAAATGCCCCATGTGATACAGGAGCATCGACAAACTTTTATAAATATTATTAGACATTTTTTTTTTTTTTTAGGAAGTTGGATTCCTCATGCAATGATTTTAATTTTGTAATAATTAATCGGACTCTAGAAACATTATCATCGAATATTATAGATTAGGCTAGCTAAAAGTAGCCTTAGTTTTTATTTTTTCAAATTAGTTACTTAAGTAATGAAACTTATTCACTGAATATGGATTTTGATCCTATTTTAGATTTAGAATGATTTTTATAAATTAGTAAGTATGTGGAGAACTAGAGAAGATTGGAAGTATGAGTGTAAGAGGAGGAAACAACAAATTATTTCCATTATGAATCCTCTCTTAGTCATTGAGGAAAAAACTATATGAGTGTAAGAGGAGGAAACAACAAATTCTTTCCATTATGAATCATCTCTTAGTCATTGAGGAAAAAACTATCTTGTTGTAATATATTTTTCAAGATGTGATATTATTTTGGTTTTGGTGGAGTATTATAAATGAACGTACAAGGAATGTACTTACTCGACGATTTGATGCATATTCCAAGGCACCATGGTGCTAATGTTTCAACTATTCTTTCCAATGGAGTTATAACAAAATGAAAGGTTTTCGCATCCACAATTAAAATTTTTGCGTACTAGTCGATTGAACTAATATGATCCAACCTTTAATTGATTAGTTTGTAAAAATTGTGTGTGAGTGATAATATTGTTGTTAAGAATTAGTTATTAGAATAAAATTAATATTATTTAGGTATTAAAATAGATTAAATTGAATAAATCCAAATAAATAAAGTCAATATTTAATTAGAAATTACTGGTCTGAACCATTGAAATAATAAATAATTGATTAATTAATTAATTAATTAGTTAACTTATTTATAATTGATAATATTTTTAAATTAAATTAGATTGGATTAAATTAAAATGAATATTTAATCATAGAGTACGAATAAATACAATTTTATGTGTAATGATTATAAAATCATATTAATACTATAGAATCATTTTTTAGGAAAAAAAAAAGAGGAAGGGGGTGGGGGTGGGGGTGGGGGTGGGGGAATTAAGAAGAGGGTTCGAACCCAACTTCTACTTAATTATCCTTGTTGAGATTGATTGCATGTTTCTCAATATCAATGGCTTCTCTCAACTTCTTATGATGGAGGTTATCAACCCTTGCGATGACCGAGGAATCCTCAATTCAAATACAATGTTATTGTTGTCATGATCCATCAATAGAAGAAATTTAATAATTTCCAACATGATTAATTTATAATTGTTAATTCAGTACTACATCATGGAATATTAAATATTGTAAGATAGTATGGTGGATGATTCCAACTAGTTGTTAAGTCTTTGAAATAGCACTGTTTTTTTTTTTTCCTATCAGAAAGGAAACCGGTAACGAGAACCATATAATCATAGCTACCACCCAAGATCACATTGCGCTACTGTGAATGAAAACCCTCTTGGCCGTCATCATCCCTCGCTAACAATACATGACAATTTTCACAGGCTTACGCCTGACGGGCACCCACGAGGTTTGAACCAGTGACCTTTACAAACGAGCACCTTAACAGAAAACTCAATAACCAACAAGTCGCCACCCCGTGGATTTTTGAAATAGTATTGTTAAAAACATAGCTTAGCTATCAATTGAGGAAAGGGGTTTATTTTTTCTTCAAATCATAATGCAGTCCCATATGTTGAGTGTGTAAAATTTGGTATTTAACACAAACTATTTTCTGAAGAAATTTATTGGCAAAACCTTCGCATCACCATGATACCTAAAATTCTATAGTTTGACAATTGTAAACTAAATTTCTAAAAATTTCAACAAGATCTCTCCAAAAACATGTCAAAAGAATTGAACTTGAAGAAAAAGGAAATTCTATGAGAAAAATAAGTGTATCTCTCACGAAGATAAATGATGCAGAGAAAGAAAATACTATGAGAAAAATAAGACTGGCTCTCAGTGAGAGAAATGATGAAAAAAATATTGACATAGAACCACATGAAGAAATTCAAATTGAACTTGATATATTTGATGCATTTCATGATATGAAAATTGCAGATGAAAAATTTCATGATAGGATTGATCAATTAGTTGATGTTCATATGTGTCATGTGTGCAAGGAGTCAATGCTAAAATTCAGGTGTTCAATAAAAATACATATGCAATGTGCATGAGATGTAGAAGAGAGAGAATTCATCACACATTTCATGTAAGAACCACATGGATCTAGGAAAGTAACCTCGAGTCCTTCGAGTGCTCACACAAGTTGAAGATATGTTAATAATATGTGCATGTATAATTTTACAAGTTATGCACTCAATAGGTGGAGAATATAAATATAGAGGAAACACCATTGGTTTTCCCGAAGAGGTTAAAGACATTTCCCTAATGTTACCTCAACATATTCAAGACTTAGACTTGAGGATTGTTTTGAGAAAAATGGGTCAAAAAGGATCGCGTTGTGATTTTACTGTAAGAAAACAAAGAACATTGGATGCATTATATTATATAAGATTTAGAATGATCCATATTATTGTGATGTTCGAGTTGACTATAATGAACTCGATGAGTTACTTGGAATTGTAATGGATATGTCACATAAGATTAATTCTATTACTTTACTGAAGATAAAAAATGCACTTATTTGAAATGTTGGATGGGGTATCTGGGATTGATGATGTATTATATGGTTTGAACACATATTATTTTGCAGTAAATCTTCCAAATGTACCACGTGAGATTGAGATTATTCAAGCATGGGAAATAACCCTAATACAGAGGAACATGAAACATATGGTGGATTGACTAAATTGCCTAATTGGCCTAGCATTAGCTCATTACCGATTAATGAGTATAACATCGAGAGATTATTTGACATGGCATTTCCAACATTATTCCTCACAAGGGAAGCATTATAGTCACAACCACAGAGGAGAAATATCCATCTTCATGGATATGAAAAATAACTTCTTAGGTATCATGACAACATATTTGGAAGGAACCCATGGTTTAGATACTTTTACTTAATATTATAATGAGACATTGTGCTAAAAATTCCTCATAAATTTTTGTAAATAAGAATATGACAAGTATACCTACGACAATGGAGGACTTGCGAGAGAATCTACAAATATTTTCAGATTCATGACTTAATTCGATTTTGAACTATACTGAGAGGTATACATGCATATTGGAGAAAATGTCATGCCAAGCTATCTCACTTGATTCAACATATTATATGCACAAGAATATTCTTCACATTAAGTGTAACATATATGAAATGGCAAGATTTACATAAATTAATACCCGGTACAAGTCCTGTAGATCCAAGGAAAGAAAGGAAGCACAGACATAAAAATGTAATTGATAATCCTCAAATTGTAGCACAATATATGTACTTAAGACATACAATGTTCTGAGATGAAAATTCTGAATGTTTTCATCAAGCTACGAATTTTTGGTGTCACTATGAATGGAAACATCATGGATTTCCTCTTGTGCATGAATTTCTATGGTTAAAAAACATTCCTAAAATGGACACATTGAATTGGGATGATCTTACATAGGTTAGGTTTGTTAAAGAATATTTTGATAGATGTGTACATGCAATGAATCCACGTGATCGACATCAAAGAAATATTCAATTTAGAACCAATGTTGATGATCATCCTTGTTTGAAGAACATGAAACAAATATTTGATCTAATCCTATGATTGATTATGAAGGATTTATTAATTGTGTTGAGTGACACATCACTTGCAATTAGAAATTCTTCCTACAAAAAAAGACACAGAGATTGGTATGTTGATATAAGGCACCATGGGATCTATGTGATCATCTAAAAATGTATTTTGATGAGAATGGAGAGAAAAAAGTATGAACTAAGACAAAATGATGATAGATTGAATAAACATAATTGTGAATATTGTTAGTTGTTTGACCCAAACAAATACCTTATAAATTAATCAACTCGCCACGAGGAGAAAAGAGTGCCCATGTTGTGGAAGACAGGTTCTGTGTGCTACGACAAGCACCATCAACAAAACCAACGTAAGGATTCGAAGACATATGAAAACCAAGTGGAAAACAAGGTGAGCAAAGGAAACACGTCTGCAAGGAAAACAATCACACCAAAAATCAACTTAAAGCACACTAATGAATAAAACACTAATTTACAAAGTATCACACTTATGATTAAGCGTAGTATTTTTTCATATAGAGTTCAAGAATGAACTCAGATGATGGAATCATTTCATGATTAACAGAAATAGATCCACTGTTCTACCGTCGATACTGTATGAAGGCATTACCTCAGCCAATTTTGTGAGAAAATTCACAGCAACAGTGAAGTACCCATGCCCCCTAGCTGAGAAAGGGTGATGAAGCATGGAAATAATTCCCCCAAGGGAAAATGACCAAACGGTAAGAAAAGGATCGAAGGGAGTTGGTGGGTCATGTTTTTTGAGAAAAGCAGTGTAAATATTGAACTCGTGGGGAGACCAAGAAACCCAAAAAAATACATTCTCGATAGTCACAGAGATGTCGAACAGAATGGTTAGAGTAATATTTCCCATGTTCCCTTCGGACAAAACTTCATGAATCAAAGTCGGACTCTGAAGTAGGTTAGTCGGTACTGGAAAAGCATGGGATTCCAGGCAGGCAGAGATGTCACCTGGGATTGGGAGAAATGAGGAACAATGATGTCCATCATCACACGAAGTTTCTTCGAGAGACAGTACCTCCATGATACTCTCTTCGGTGGGGAAAGCCTCATTCAAGGGATCATAAAAGTCCCAAGAACCAAACTAGGGAGATTTTTCATAAGTGTCCAGAGAGGAAACCAAATGAGTGTTGGTTTCGGATGCAGCCCCAGAAGCCATGAGAATACTTTGATACATTTCCTCAACTAGGCTTATAGGCATAATGTCACCAAAACTCTCGAGCTGGTCGAGATTGGGAACAATCCATGGATCGTGACCAGATGAAATCATATTGATGGAGGCAACATTCAGAGGTGGGAATGGAAAAAATCCCATGAGGGATGAGTCTTTGAATAGACCCAGCCCGATGTTCTCATAACGAGTAGTGGCCTTCCCAAGATACAAAATGTTTCCTGCTAAAGAATCAGAGGGGAAGAAAGCCAACTGATTGATAGTCACTATCTTCCCTTGATGAGGGAAATGGAGGACACGAAAAAGAGTGGAGACCATGTAAACCATAGTGTTTGTTCAACTATGTCCAAGAAGGAGATTATAGTTCAAGTGGCATCTACCACTTCAACTTCCATGGTTACCGTTTTCCCCTCCAATAGGATGGGCAATGCCTTGAGAATACCATATGACCGAGAACCTCTACCATCGAAAGCTTCTAAGGCTTTCGGGGACGTACCCAATGGGGCAGAGCCAATGAATTTCTAGCATGCAACAGACATGATGTAGGTCGAAGTGCCTTCATCAATGACAATCCGGTGAATATTATTTCCCATAATGGTAACTTGAATCATAAAATCCTCCTAAGATGGGAGGCGAGGAATGAAATTCTCGAGATCGAAAGTAATCAGATAAGAATTTTTAGGATCAATCTCTTCAATAGCGGAGAGTAGTGCCTTCCGTTGTGCTGGGCACGACTGAAGGACCTCCAAAGTCGACATCATCGAAGGTGCTTGAGCCAGATTTTTTACAATATTGTAGTGTTGTGCTGCTCTCGCATTCGATTTATAAGAATATTTCCGAAGAACACCTTTTGGCTATGGTCGGATGATGGAGTTACTACTCAGTGTCTTAATCTGGAGAGGACCAGAGGCATGGGGCGTGAAAGATGTTGGGTATGTGTTATATTCTTTACACGATTAGACGCACGCGCGGGCGGGTCACAGGGGGGCGATAGCACCACATGTACGTTGCACCAAGCACAACAAAGGGGTCATAGGGGGCCATCAGCCCCGACTGTTTGGGTCTGGGCCAGCGCCTCGTGAAAAAAATTTTGACCCTATTTTTCAGTGGGCGAACCCACCCATGGTTTTCTGCATGGGTTTGCACATGATTTTTGGGCATGATGGATTTTGGCCCCTGGTATTTTGTAGATTTGGTCAAGGGAACTACGGTTATGTTCAACTCTAGGGTTAATCGATTGAGGTTTATGAATGCTTCGACATGTATATATGTGTTGTAACACTAAAAGGAATATAATGAAAAATCAAGTTGGTAGTCTTGATTTGGGATACACAAGAAAATATCTGTGTATATCTGTTTTATGTTTTATTCTCTCGCTATTGTTTATTTTCTGTTTTTAATTTTTGTTTGTAGATAATTTATGTACATGTTTAAAACCTACATTTGGAATCTGAGTTGTTTTGGGTTCAAGGGGATGCCTTTGCTGCTCAGGGGTTTTTTGCTCAGGCCTGTGGTAGACCTTGTTCAGTGGCAGATCTGCGGGATCAATTCTTGCAGTGAAAGAAGATGGCAAGCAGTGGAAAGATAGAGATCGAGAAATTTAATGGTCAGAGTTTTGAGTTGTGGAAGCTCAAGATGGAGGATCTGCTGGTGGATAAATATCAGTGGATCACAGTAGATCCGGGTACTAAACCAGCGAAAATGTCAAATGAAGACTGGAAGAAGTTGGATCGAAAGGAAAAGAGCACAATATTTTTGAATTTATCTGGGGAAGCTACGACGAAGACCTTGTGGGAAAAGCTAGGGACTTTGAACCAATCTAATTCTATGGTGAATAAATTATTCCTGCACAAAAAATTGTATAACCTGAGGATGAAGGATGGAGACTCGATGATAGAGCATCTCAACGCCTTCAATACTGTGTTAAGTCAGTTGTTATCTATTGATATTAAAATCTCATATGAAGATAAGCACATCAGTTTGTTGTGTTCTCTACCAGATTTGTGGGACAATCTGTTTATTGCAATAGGTAGCAATACAACTACCTTGAATTTTGATGACATTGTCTCAACCTTGCTATCAGAGAAAATGATATAGAGAAATATGGAGGGCTAGAATGGAGATGCCTTATCTGTACGAGGAAGGTCCTAGAACAGAAACAAGAATAAGGTTTCGAGTGGGAGATCTAAATCTAGAGGGAGATCTAAATCTCCAGGAAAGTTTGTACAGGTATGCTGGGAATGCAAAAAGGAAGGGCACTACAAAAAGGACTTTAGATCTAAATCTCTTGAGAAAGGAAATGGATCTGATGATGCTCCTTATGCAGATGCAGAAACCACCTCAAATGAAGGTGGGGATGTGTATTTGGTTTCTTCATCAAATACACATGTAGATCATGAGGCATGGTTGATTGACTCAGGTGCATCCTTTCACTTCACTCCCCATAGGGAGTGGTTCTGCGAGTATGAGAAGTATGATGGTGGTGATGTATTCTTAGGGGATGATAGGAAGGAGAAAATCGTTGAACGTGGAAATCTCAAGCTAAAGCTGCAAGGTGGAAGGATTAGAACACTTCCTGGTGTTCTGCATACTCCTTCATTGGAAAAAAATCTGATTTTTGTAAGCAAGATGGATGATGCAGGTGTAAAAGCAGTGTTCGAGAAAGATACCTGCAAGATGGTTCGAGGAGAACTAGTATTAATGCAAGGAGTTCAGATTGCAACTCTGTACAAGATTCAGGGTAGCACTATTATTGATGGGTGCAACAGTTCTTTGGTTCCTGAAAGTGGAGTGGAAATCCTAGTGGTCTATGGAGAAAAGACCATGCTATGGCATCAAAGGCTTGGACATACTGGAGAGAAGGGCCTTCAGACTCTGCATGGAAATGGTATGGTAGAAAGTATATCTAATTTCTCTCTGGATTTTGATTTCTGTGAACATTGTGTATATGGGAAGTAGAATCGGGTGAGTTTTCCTTCTGGTGCTAAGAGGGCGAACAAGATATTAGAGCTTATGCACAGTGATGTGTTTCGACCTGTGTTGGTTCCATCACTGGGAAAATATGTGTACTATGTCTCATTCATAAATGACTTTTCAAGGAATACATGGATACATTTCTTAAGGAAGAAATCTAAAGTCTTTGACAGATTTAAATAATTTAAGGCTCTGGTAGAAAACCAGACAGAGAATAAGATAAAGGTGCCGAGGACAGATAATGGTGGAGAGTTTTTCAAGAAGGAATTTGAAGAATTATGTAAGAAGTGTGGTATAGCACATCATAAGACTAATTCATACACCCCTCAACAAAACAGAGCTTCAGAAAGAGTTAACATAATGCTAATGGAAAAGGCAAGAAACATGCTTAGTGGTACCGGGCTAGGACAAGAATTCTAGGAAGAAGTAGTGGAGACTGCATGTTACCTGGTTAACAGATCACCTTCATTAGCATTGAAGGATAAGACTCCACATGAGGTATGGACTAGTAAGAAACCCTCCGTTTCACATCTGAGGGTATTTGGATGTGATGCATATGTACATGTTCCAAAGGATAAAAGGACCAAGTTGGATAATAAATCTGAAAGGTGCATCTTTATTGGGTATAAGGATGGTTTAAAAGGTTACAAGATTTGGAACCCAGAAACAAGGAAGGTTGAGTACAACCAAGATGTGTTGTTTAGAGAGGTGAAAGATGTTTTTAAACATGAATTCCTACCAAAGGAACCTGAGAAGATAGAGTTTTAGCTAAAGGAGGATGAATCAGACTCTACAACAGAAGAAGATTCAAAAGAGGAAGAGACACAAACTCCCGCTATGAGAATATCAGTTCGGGAAAGAAGGAAACCAAAAAGGTATAGTCCATCTGCTTTCTGTTCAAATTTTTCTTTAACTATAACTGATGATGAACCTAGAATTGTTAGGGAGGTAGTAGATTCAAAGGATGGAAAACTCTGGAAGGTTGCCATGGTTGATGAAATGGCATCCTTGCACAATAATGAGGCATGGGATCTGGTGGAGTTGCCAGCTGGAAGGAAGCCCATCGAGAGAAAATGGGTGTTTAAGAAGAAGATGAATGTAGAAGGCAAGGTGGAGAAATACAAAGCTCGATTGGTAGCAAAAGGTTATTCCCAGGTGCCAGGAATTGATTTTGGTAATATTTTTTCTCCTGTTGCTAAGGTTACTTCTAATAGATTACTTGTATCTGTTGTTGTTGCCTTTGATTTTGAGGTAGAACAGATGGATGTGAAGACAACATTTCTTCACGGGGATCTGGAAGAGGAGATAGACATGAAGCAACCTCAAGGATTTATGGTGAAGGGTAAGAAAGAACTGGTATGGAAGTTAAAAAATTCTTTGTATGGGTTAAAAAAATCACCAAGGATGTGGTATCGAAAATTTGATACCCATATACGGGGACTTGGCTTCACCAGAAGAAAATAGGATCACTGTGTATATTTTAAATTAATTGGTGACCGTGTTATTTATTTGGTCTTGTATGTGGATGATATGTTGCTGATTGGAAATGACAAAGAAATTATCCAAGATTTGAAGACCCAATTGTTCTCCAAATCAACATGAAGGATCTTGGTGCTGCAAACTATATTTTGGGCATGGAAATTAAGAGAGATCGGGCAAAGAGGAAGCTCTGCGTAAACCAGAGGAAGTATGTCGAGAAAATATTGCATAGGTTCAATATGTAGGATAGTAAACCGGTGCATTAGGGGAATTTTGAGGTCTAAAATGGGCCTCCTAAGGAAAATGTACAATCAAAATTCACTTTATGAGAACCAATCACATTTTAGGGGATGACATCATCCCTAATGGTTGAGGTGGCATTGCTTGAGTTAAAGGTACTTATTTGTCACATTCTCAATGGTGGATAAAAACTCATGGTTAACCATGGTAGTTCTCTAAGTACTTTTAAAGTCAAAGTAAAGTACTCATAATAAACGTCATTTCACACTTTTTGAATAAAAATATATTATTGTCATTTCATATTTCTTGAAAGAAACAATGCATATCCCTATACATTTATTATATTATATTATATTATATTATTTTGGTATAGTATATTGATTACATGTTATTATACAATTTAAATAATATAAATTTTAATTAGTAGCATATAATATAATTAAGAATCTATAAATTTATATTTATATTTTATTTTAAGTTATTTAAGTACAAAGGAAAAATGCATTAGTTGTTCAATGATAATGGTTTTTTCTTGAAAAACTCCTTATTTATAGTCATATCAATACAATTTTTTTATTAACTTTATTTTGGTACAACTTTTGAATTGAATTTAATTATGGTTACATGGATTGTGGTGCAAAAAGTGAAATGAAAATTCATAAATATTATTTTATTAGTTTAGCTATTATTTTATTATTTCCTTAGGAGGCCCATTTTAGACCTCAAAATTCCCCTAATGAAGGTTCCTATTCCTGTAGGTGTAAAGCTATCCATTGAACATTGTCCCAGGACACAAGAAGAAGAGGAGTATATGTCTTGTGTTCCATATTCAAGTGCAGTGGGTAGCCTGATGTATGCAATGGTCTATAGTAGACCAGACATTACACATGTAGTGGGAGTATTGAGAAGGTTTATGTCAAAACCAGGGAAGGAGCATTCGATAGCAGTGAAGCTGGTTTTTAGATATTTGTGTGGCTCTATTGATTATGGTTTGTGCTACCAGGGAAGACAAGGATTGGATAGAGTTTTGGACATCTGTGGTTTTGTTGATGCAGACTGGGCCAGAGATCTGAACCAAAGAAGATCTACAAGTGGGTATGTGTTTACCCTATATGGAGGTGTAATCAGTTAGATGAGTAAAAGATAGTCTGTAGTGGCTCTTTCAACTACAGAGGCAGAATACATGGTAGCCACTCATGCAAGCAAGGAAGCAGATTGGTTGTAGATATTATGTTCAAGTATGGGGTTGGTGGAACAAAATATAAGGATATATTGTGATAGCCAAAGTGCAATTTTCTTGGCTAAGAACCCTGCTTATCATTCGAAGACAAAGCACATTGATGTTCAATATCAATTTGTGAGAGATATGGTTGAGGGTAAAAGGGTGTTGTTGGTAAAGGTGGACACTTTGAAGAATGTTGCAAATGCATTGAAGAAATCCGTGTGCACTCAGAAATTCTCTTGGTGTAGAGAAACAATGGGTGTTGCAGTGCCGGACTAATGACTAATCTCTCATGTGGCTCCCTCTGGAAAGAAAACAACAAGTGGGAGAATGTTGGGTATGTGTTATATTCTTTCCATGATTAGTCACACGCGAGGGGGGTGGGGGGGGGGTTCAGAGGGGGATTGATAGCCCCCCCTTGTACGTTGCAATGGGCATATAAGGGAGGTTAGGGGGGGGGCGTCAGCCCCCTGTTTAGGGTCCGGGGTAGCACCATAGGAAAAAAAATTTGGACCCTATTTTTCAATGGGTGGACCTGCCCATGGATTTTTGCATGGGTTTGCACATGGTTTTGGGGCATGATGGTTTTCGGCCCCTGGTATTTTGTAGATATGGTCAAGGGAACTATGTCTACGTTCTAATCCAGGGTTAATGAATGCTTTGACATGTATATATGTGTTGTAACACTAAAAGGAATATAATGAAAAATTAAGCTGGTAGTCCCGATTTGGGATCCAGGGGAAAATCTCTATATATATTTGCTTTATGTTTTATTCTCTCGCTATTCTTTATTTACTGTTTTTAAGATTCATTTGCAGATAATTTCTATACAGGGTTAAAACCTACAAAAGAGGAAGGGTTCTCTATAACTTCCGATTCCATAGGAGCCTTGGACAGATTGGGATAATATTTCATTGTCATGGCAATGGAAATAGATTTTGTTCTAGCCATGAAAACCTGAGAGCTTCCAAATGATTGAGCTCGATCTACCATTTGTGTCTGCTAAGAAGGGAAAGGATCTTTCAAAACAGTTGGATTCCCAGGTGCAACCTTTAGAAGACGGGAAACTTTGGCAAACCGAGGAAAATCATTGGTGTAATGATCGTCATCACATATCAAACAAGGATATTTGGGCTTACGTGTTGAAGAATCGTTAGATGATGAATTCTTTAAATCTTGTTTAAGGTTTTCAGATTTAGACTATCCTTTACCCTTTTTCTTACCTTTCGAGGATTTATTTGCTACGATAGATTGGAAAACATTTACCTCTGAGGTTTTACCAGGATTCTTCTGGTTATTGGAAGGAGTAGGGGGCACAGGGGTCGTAGTGGATTTATACCTCGAAGAATTTTTAGGCGCACTACTATCAGTATGAGCCACTGTCTTAATAACACCATCCACCGAAGGTGTATCAGGAGACTGAGATGATGTAGGATTAGCTGAAGGTTGGGACTCGTCAGGTAATAACTCATATAGAGTCTCAGACTTATCTGCTGTGGTCGATTGGACAACATTTACCACTGAGGTTTTACCAAGATTCTTCTGGTTATTGGAAGGAGTAGGGGGCACAGGGATAGTAGTGGATTTAGACTTTGAAGAATTTTTAGGCGCACTTTTATCAGTATGAGCCACTGTCCCAATAACACCATCCACCGAAGTTGTAACAGGAGAATGAGATGATGCAGGATGAGTTGAAGGTCACGATGAGTCAGGTAATAACTCATATAGAGTCTCAGACTGGGAATAAACCAAATCAATGTATTGAGCTATGAAAATGACCTCCTCTTTCGTGACACACCCACCCATGGCAAGACCTTTAGCGATCCAGGGAACGAATGATTTCGTAAACCATTCAATCAATTACTAATCAGGGATCTCAAATTTTATGAGGTGATGGCGACGCATCCATTCATGAATGTGATCCAAAATATGTGTAGTAGTTGGAAGTGAGAAGATGGGTGTTGGTTTCATACTGGACAGGTAGTTGGAAGTGAATGGGAAAGCCATAGCCAAGGAATTAAAATCGAAAAATTCCTTGAGGGAGCTCAATATACCACTTGGTCGTAGTATTAATCAAAGTACGTTGGAAAGAAAAAGACAAATAGAATTGTCAGCCCAAGAATTAGAGGAACACCACAAGTGATATGTCATAACATGGTTTTGGGGGTTTTCCTCAAATTTTCCTTCGATCTTTGGACAATCTCCTGGAATCTTAGTTGGAATTGGCGACGAATAAAGGTGATGCTAGATCAGGTCATTTGTGAGCTTTGACGCATTCGAAAATTACAACATAGCGAGGAATGACAAGGGAAAATGATGAGGTGAAAAAGGTCAGGGGTTCCAACCTAATTGATATGGATTATGCCCCCAATAGGGCGGATTATGTCCTGGATACGTATATTTCCCCTATGGCTGGTAAGGACCTTGCTGCGGATATTGCTGGCAGGGATCTTGTTGGGGTTGTTGATAAGACCCCTGCAGGAACTAAGGTTGCAGACCTTGCTAAACATAGGATCCAGGGTAAGGTCCCTGCTAAACACGAGGTCCAGTTTGTGGTCCCTACTGAATGTAGCGTCTAGCCTGAGGTCCCTGCTAAACATAGGGTCCAACCTGAGGTCCCCGTTGAACATAGGGTCCAACCTAAGGTCCTAATTGGGCTTGCTATTACAAAGGAATATATTGATATGAAGCACTAGGTTGAGGCCCAGAATAGGATTGTTGAACTTGACCTTGAGGAAATGGTTGGTATTGAGTACGAGACTGATTGAGGAAAGGAAAAAATTGACCTAGAAGGAGATTCAGACCAACTTGGGTGTAAGAACCAAAGTGAGGATTAGTCGCAACAACACTTGTTGAAGGCTCAGGCTATTGGACGTACTTTTGAGATATGTTCCATTGAGGAACATACTAATAGTTTACGTTCAGTTGTTGAACATAATGAATGTTAGGGTGTTGAACATATGAATATAATATGTTCGGTTGCTAAAGGGGTTGTTGGGCTTGATAATATTGAACATGAGGCTTTCCTGCCTCAGAAATAGACCTAGAACTTGGCTTCCCCCCACCCAACAGGGGAGGTACATAAAGAGGGTTAGAGTGCCCCCCAGGCACAGACAAAACCGTGGATTTCCCACTCAGTGGTGGAACTATAGTAATAATAGATGAAGAATAGGGGATAGAGGTTCTGATTGACATATTCATTTGACCAATGGTGACCGTAGGTTGAACAACAGGTTGAGACACATTGACCACATTCGAAAAGAATGGGCCGAAATACATAGGAATACCCGTTGACCAAATGGGATATGGGAATAAAGGTGTACCACCAGAAGCTCCAGAAATAGGGTTTCCCAAAGAGGTATAACTGGGTGGGAGCATGGATGCAACATGACTAGAGGGTATTTTGGTCCCACTGCCTGAATCATGAGGTGTGAAACTGAACAACTCGCTTTCAGAGGGAAACAACAATGAAGTAGATTTCGAGATATAGGAGCCAGTGGTTTCCTGAAGAGTGCCTTGAGGAGCACTCATTAATGGAACATCATCAGCATTGGATGCCATTTTGTGAGGAAATAACCGATGAAAAATAGAGTGATATGCAACTGGAGAAGCGCGAAAGGGGATTCTAGGTTGATCAAAAGCGCTATAAGGTTGTTGAGGTGAGACCACAATCAGATCAAAGAGGAGATTCGAAGGAAAGGCCGAGAACCGTGCAGATGTTTCAGGGCTTTCTGGCGTAGAGTCTTCTGATGTCGTCCAAGGAGAATCATCATGTGATGGCCGAGATGATATGGGTTGAACATAGATGAAAATATCGAGTTCCTCACCTTGTGCTTCAAGGGGTCCAAGCGGAAACTGAGGGATCTTGGCAGGAGTTTCTTGAGATCTGTCAAAGGAGGGAATAGGTGAATTCGATGATTCAACCATGATGACCTTTTAAAGGAAGATTAAATAAGGAAGAGGTGAACAAATTCACAATTTACCAAGCTATAATGAGGCTGAATAACTGCACGAGTAAGATGTTTTTGTGGGTAGTTACTTTTATAATTAAAAATAAATAAATAAAAAGGGTGTGCTAGGCATAAAGGTTTATCAAGTATCTGTGAACTGCAATATACACCTTGGTGATAAATGATAGAAAAATGACCAAGGACTTAATGTACGGTAGCCAATCTCCCAGAATGTTGTGTTCAGTGTATCACGTTTACAAGGCAGTCAACTCGGTTACCTATGGCTGGCTTGCAACCTAGTGGCATCTCCCCAAATATACACGACGATACGTGGGATTCCAGTCCATAGTAGTATTGTTTAATACGTAACCGTTCAATGAGAGCACCCAAAATATACTTATCATACATCAATATACTTCCATACGTGGGACGGGATATCATCCTCATATTGTAACGCAGACCGTTAGCGACAGCTCCTACGTTTTGCGACGCCGAAACACGTCTCTAGCCTAGACCACTAAATATTCTCCTTAGTTCCAATGCTCCTTAAGGTAAAATGGGTTCATTTTAAGTTTATCCTGATTAAAGTTTCAGTTTCAAGGCTCAAAACGAGTGTCACCTAAATCCTTATAGTGCAGAATAAATGCAAAAAGGAAAGCTTTCCATTTCGATGAAGCCTAAACTATTTAGGGAAGAGAGATAAGAAAAAATGTAATCGATGCAGCAATAATAATTCCCCCTAAACTAGTTCAAAGCTATGAAATGCAAATATTTTCAATCTAATTCAATTTTCCCAAACAAATGAAACTTATTGAAAATGAAAACGATTTTCTTTTCACTAAGATGCACAAAGAAAAAAAATGTTTTTTACTTTGAAATGTAATCAAAATAAAAAAAATGAACAAAAAAATAAATGCAAATCCTTTCACTTTTCTTTCAATCAAACAAAACAAAAATCGTTTTAAAGAATGCAAGAATGCAAGAATGAAATGATTTTCACTTTTCTTAAAACGATAAAGATAATCTAAATAAAAAATAAAATGAAAATCACTTCCAATTTATTTTGAATTTAGACAAAAAACACACTCTTCTAGACTTGTGAATAAAAAAATTTGTGATCCTATGTTTGACAATAAACCAAAGGGAAGATCAGAGATGCAGTGATGACCAGAGCATACAACAAATCACTTCGAATCAATCCAAGACCAATGCGAAAAAGGGTATTTGAAATGGCGAAGAATTCTCAAACTTAGAAACAACTCAAAGAGATGAAAAATACTCACTCAGAGAAGAAAATTAAGTCAAACACACAAAAAGGAGATCACTGACATCCAACAGACTTCCTTCAAGGGACAGGAAAAAACTATAAAATCAAAAGGGAAACTAAAATTTTCCTAGGTTTGAGATCAGTGATTTTGTGCTAAGCAAAAGGGTTTTGAAAGGAAAATCAGCACGGTTGTACTATATATAATAGCGTTGCCAATGCTATTGTGCAAACAAAAGGTGCATTGGTCACTAAAAATAAGGAAAAATAAAACAGAATCTCACACAAACACCAAACCTGACACAATAAAGTGACTATCAATCGTTACACAAGTTGACAGAGGCCTAAGCGGATTTAGATTTCAAAAAACGATGAAACTAATCCAAGCTCAGTTCAGGGGAGGAAGATTAAGAGGCTAAGCTCTCTAGCGGAGTCGCCAGTTCTGTTGTCAAGATAAATCCCCTCTGCGAATGAAGGCAATCTCCCTAGCTCTAGAGTGGGTCTAGCAACATGATATTCTTTCTAATGAAAATCTCTCTTTACTAACATTTACAATGCGACAAGAAAAGATACATAAATACCTTTTTCCTAATGCTACAATTGAATCCGTTGATGATGACCCTTATCCACGATCCCTGTAGGCTCGCTTCTTGCTACCGATGACACGCGAATACCTGTGGATGATCAAGAGACAACAACAAACGTAATACAATGCATAATAAACGTAAACATTAGCTATCTAGCAAATCAAGGAGTACTATAATATTTGCATAAACATTTAGACAAATATAGAAAACAAACATCATGTTTTATTATTGATAAATACAAAAGGAGAGCTTAAAACCTAGGCCTTGATGTTGGAGGTGTCCTTTGGTGAAAATATAAGTCCTTCACTAAAGCTCAAAATACTTCCTCCTCCCGAACACTTAGGCTTTATCACAATGCTAGGATGCAAGGGGATGAGAGTTGAGACAAGTCTGACAATGACCAACTAAGATCTAAATTTGGGGGAATGAGGGATGTGAACTTATAGGAAGGGAGAAAAGGTTGGGAACCCATGAAAGGAGGAGGGAGACCAAATTTCTAAGGGATTAACCCCCATGGATGAGATCAACGCTCTAAGATCAGAGAGCTCGACCTTATCACCACCATTTAACAACCAACTCTCCACCCTTGAGCTTCTAGATGTCGAAGCTTCTCCTCCATTTGAGGAAAAACTGCTAGAAATGGGATCAACACAGTTTTCCAAGAAATTATGGCAATGACTACACTAAGCCAAAATTGTAAAAATGACATCAACGTAGTCATGGGACTAGGAAGGTCGTTGACCCGGAAAACTAGGAATTTGACCAAGTTTCTTTAGTAATCTTCCAAGGCAATCTTCTTTGGATCTTTAGGAGATATGTTAACATATTTTTTGATGGTGGAAACATAGCACAGGATCTTTCATGGGGCATTTCAGCATTAGGGACGGGAAAATGAGCATGGTGACAAGTTACTGTGTCACACTTTTAGTTAACAATCTATATCAAAATTATATAAAGAGGTTAAGTGCGGGCAGATTTTAACATATTTTCTTCAACAAAGAATTTCCTCTACAGTTGTATTCAAACTTATTGTCGCTCCATCCATCTATACCTATCCATTTTTTTCCAAAAGATACACCATCTTTTTTTATTTTCACTGTTTGTCGAAAAGATACACCATGCTTGGAAATACTGAGACACCCGACACCAACTTGCATAAAAAAATGTGTTCTATCGCTTTTTATTTTCGATAATGAGGTTCAACCTTTTGATATTTTAGTTTCCCATTTCACCACATATAAAAGATAATTTTAAAAAGGTTTTATTCTTTGATTATATTGAAACAATGAAATAAGCATACAAGGTGCAAGAATAAAAATAAATAATAAGGACCTCACTTGAACAAAATGCATTGTGTCAAATTTCATAAATGTAGCATGATAACGGTTCCACTGATAGTAGAGTTGGGACATTCTAGAAGCTAATTTTGGTGGCAGAAGCATTGGTTTTGATACCCTTTTAAGGGGAGTGCTAACTACACATTTAATCTTAAAGTGAAATTTCACAATGTGGAAGTCCTTGTGAAATTTTATAGGAGTTACCTCGTGGGCGAAACCATTGAATACAACAACAATAGTCCTCAACTGAACCCTTTCTGCTCAAATTTTATGTACTATGGAACTATGCATGATTTGTTATATGTTGAGCCTATATAATTCTACAAACACCAATGTGTTATTCTAAATATCTAGTGTACATAAAAATCCAATGCATGGGTAAATTGTTGCCTTGGAATGTAATATGGGATCCATTGGTGCGGGCCTAAAATAGGTTTACAATGTGATCTTCATTAGTATACATTTTTGGAGAATTATGTATTATATCAAAATATTTGCTTATATCAAAATTTTGCTTCATCCTACACTCTGATATCATGTTATATCTCAAATTTGTTTTATCCTACCCACACACACTGTGATATACATATATTTCCTACAAACATAGATACAGTTCAGGAGTTTCGTTAAAACACATTGATTACTATTTTGAGGGCTAGTTATAACAGAGTGTTTATGCTAATGCTGGGTCATATATATATATTTTTTAGCCTAGTTTTTTGTCATGGGGAATATCGATGCTTAAACTTTTTCTTCTTCTATTTTCCAAAATCTCCATTCTCTTAGATTTTTGGACAGAAGGACATGATATATGATCTATATATTACAAATCGGTATATCTATTCCTATCCAAAAAGAGGGTATATCCCAAAATATATATCTATTCTATATGACGAGAATCTATCAAAATATATATAGTATTACGGTAGATCAAAAACATTCTTGATTAATATAAAACTCATTATGAAAATTACCTATCATGACTGAACCATATTCGGGGTGATCTGGGTCGATCAAAATGATCCAAATATCTTCGTCCCATTAACAAAATACATATCGGTTCCAAATAGAATGGAGAAATACAATTATTGATTCTTTTTATATTCATAATATTTCATTATTAGCCCTCTTTATTGGGCATATATTAGAATATTTGGCTATATATGATCTTATCAAATTAAAAAATTTTACTAACTAATGGAGATCCAATCGAACATTCGTTCAAAATTTATGATACATGTTACGTTCGGTCAAAAATTATTCACATTTTTTACTATTTTGAGGTCTTATATATATATATCATTGGATTGTGCTTCCTTATGAAAACAAGAGATAAACAAGAATATTTTCTTTTATCAAATGCAAACACATTTTGGTACTCATTTGTTTTAATTGAATGCAAATTTTGAATCCCTTTTAGTCTTTCAGCTTCATATGATATCGATCTATCTACATCTTGGACTCCAATATGCCAAAATAACCTATATAGAAAATTCAAATAAGAATATAAATATGTTATTTAAAATACAATTTATATATAAAGTATAACATTGTGATAAATAATGTTTAGAATTTATAAATGTTTAAAAATAGAAAATTAATAAAAATTATATCATATATTAAAGTTCTATATATATGCAAGTTAATTTTTATATATGTAAATGTACCTCCATACTTCCCTTGATGGGCTAGTCTCAAGGCTTAGTGCATCAATGCACCATTGAACAACTTGTTCAGCTGAGACAAGTGGGTTTGCAGAGTGTTCCATTTGATATATTCAAAGTGTTTGTTTTATACATGCCCCTGCACCATCATGTTCTCCTTTTCCATGACCAGTCTCAAAGAAATTCCAACAATGTTTAATTTGGGTTTTCATAAGAAGACGATACAGCCAAAATAATGATCGTGAAGATTTGAATTGGAATGCACATCCATCTCACCATATCTAGATGAATTTTATTCCATGACCTTTCAATGAGTCATAAATCTTATCAAAACAATGTTGTACAAAATGTGTATAATGTGTACAATAATCAATGATATAAAAGTGATATTCTTTAATAACATGTCAATTCTCACTGGTGCTTTTTATATGATCAACGTTTTGTTCAACATGTCTATATATAATATGGACAAGCATAGAGACTTGGTCAAAATGATAATATTCACTCTGTATTTCATTTTGTGCAATAAATGTGCAATTCTCTACAAAATCAACTATGAAAAAATGGCCCTTCGTGGAATAATTTTGCGGGATTTTTTGAATTTCAGGTCTTGCCATCGAGCTCTATGTATTCTTGGCATATTTATAAGTTGCTACCTCAAACTTCTTCAAAATCTCTATCACACAAATTCTTCTTCTTGTAAATCAATCCTTTTAGCAAGTGTACTACTACTTGAACCAATTGATGTATGAATATATTCATATCTCTTCCATTTCACTTTTATGTTGGACAATGATTGATCATTTATATCAATAGGACATTTGTTGTGAAATAAAATCAAATTTCCACAATGATCACATTTTTTACCACCAACACATTTCTTTTGATAAAACAATTCATGAATTTCTCTTGCATATAGAATTTGGGATATGAAATCATGGATAATTCTTTTTCCATAGATTTTACCAAACAATTTTCTTTAGTACTTGATGAAACCATTTCCATTTGTATTTCTCTACGTGCATCTATATCACTTTTTTTTCAAGATCTTCCAATTGATTTTAGAGAACTATTTATATTTTGAATCACATTTTCCTTCACCTTTTTATCTTTCGTTGATTTTCGAATACTCAATAGAGTTGTAGCTTCTTTTAATTTATTTGATGTTAAGATACCTCTCAAAATTTGGGCTTTAACTGTCACAATTTCATCTTTGAAGAACTTAACAATAATGAGCTTAAAATGATATCGTATAACATGGTAAGATTTTTTATCTCCATATGTGTCAATATTAACATTTTCTAACATCTCATCGTCGATATTGATTTTATCTGTATATATGAGAATTAAATGTAAATGGGTATACATATTCAATAAATAATTAAATCAAAAAATAGAGTTGAATGAAATTGAAATTAATAAATATGTATAATTTCAATAATACGCATGACATACATATACATACCTGGTGATTCAACTTCTTCACTTGAATTTCTTTCAACATTTTCAACAAGATCATCAATAATTGGTTCATTATCTTTTTCACTTTGTCTTTCAACATTTTCAATCTCATCATCAATGTTATGAAGAATATCTCTCTCTGTTTACATTACAAAATATTTTTCAAATTAGTCCATCACATAAAAATTAAATTTCACAATACACTAGTTAAATTTTAAATATCATTTATAATATTTACATTTACATACTTGCTTCAACTTCTAGTTGAGGTTGATTTTCCCTTTCAATATTTAAGCATTCTTCTTTCTTTTTTTGTAATATTTTCTCGTGCATTCTCTACGAGCCTTAGTGTCTCTTGTTTGATCATATTTTCTCTTGCAATTTCTTTGATTTCCCATAATAATTCATTCTATGTAGATTTTTAAAATCCAACAAAAAAAAGTAAATTTCAAAATCCTGCAAAAAAAAAAATTACTTTCAATATTTAGATTAAAAAAAAAACTCATTTTCAAAATCTACAGAAAAAAAAATCACAAAAAAAACACTTAAAAAATTCAGCCCAAAACACTTTAAAAAAAATTCACTTTAAAAAGTCAGCAAAAAAAAATTCCTTTAAAAATTCAACCCAAAATATTTAGTTTAAAAGTTTAGTCCAAATGAAGAAAGTGTGTGAAAATAATGTTTCAGCTCCGTTTATTTAAATTTTTTGGCAAAACGGTTTTTTTTTCCAAAGGGTTGCATCGATTCATTTTTGCGGCCAACGGAAATTAGTGACCGATTTTTAGCCAAAATTTTAAAATAATTCGTCCAAACTTTTGAAATAATTCGGCCAAAATCGTTTCCTGATTATTTTAGCAATACACGAAGTCAAACCAAAGTTCGACTGAATTATTAGGTAACTTCGACCAAATTAATATGTCTGCAACTCTGCAAAAGCTCGGCTCTGATCACCTTTCTCCTACATCAGAATGGTTAAACTGCATAAAATTTGATGAATTTACTTTCGGAACCAATACCAGCATTCACAGAATTGAATTTACTTTCAGCAAATATAAATTTTATGGAATTTTGTAGATATTTGCTAATTTTAATTAATTTTCTAATAAAATGTGTGCAAAAAATTTATAAAATTCATTATGGTTTAGTGAAATCAAAGTTATGTATCTTCCAAAATACATTGTAAAAAAATATAAAACAATTATGGTTCATTACATTGGTCCACATCTTTGTAATGGGTAGTTTTTATATTTTTAGTTTATAACTAATATGTTGAGAAACACGTCGCTATGCTAAACATATTCAAAATATGAAGTTTTTTCATATTGGTTCAGTTCAAAAAATTCTAGTAATTATGATATGCATCAGTTGGTTTCGTAAATATAACGATATCGAAGTGCAGTCTGTCTAGATTGTTGCAACACATTGTTTTGTTCAAAAATGTCAAGTTAACAAAGAATACACTAGTGCTAAAAAACATGACTTTTTATGAATCCCTTGATTTTTAAAGAAAACACACTCAAAGAATTGCTAAGTTGACATATCAAATGTGAATAATAAAAATTCCAAAAAATTAAGTAATAGAAATCTCATAATTTTTTTGTCAAGTTTTATTTTTATTGTAAAATGAGATTCTAAGCCGAAAAAATTGCTTTGGCTTGTCAAAAGTTGAATAAATTCTAAAAATGATTTTTTTTTTTCTAAAAAAAGGACAAAAAGTGTAACTCAACTTCACATTTTCATGAACAATTATTGGATGATTCAAATGACAAAACCTCATTTTATATAAGAGTCTAAGGGGTCACAATATAGTCAGAGCCAACATAATGTAAGGGCAAAACAATAACAATAATGAGTTGCAATATGTAGACTTCATGGGCACAACAATAACAATAAGGAGGAGACTACACTAACAATAACAATAAGAAAATATACTAGCATTATAGATATCTAACATATATATATGTGTAATACTTAATAATAATAGTGATAGTCAATATTCTCTAAAACTAAATTTGGTTTATCACATCAAGAAAGATAAGAAATTATTAGATTTACTTTGAAATTTTTTTGTATGTTAGAAAAAAATTAATAAAAAAATTCTTAAGTTATTATAGTTTTGATAAATTATAAGGTTAAAAAATTTATTTTTTATAAAACATTTGAATTTATGAGGCTTAAATACCAATCAATTTTTATCTAGTTTCTTTTAGATGTTTTTAGTAATAAATTTAGATTACTAGATCTAGTTTATTAGATCTTTTGAACCACTTTCTATTTCATCTTGTTAAACACGTTATATGTGAACAATTTTCCATTCCATTTTGTTTTATTAAACATACACTAATATTGCTAGTGATATGTAAAGTGTTAATACTAGCAATTGCACCTAATGTTGCAAAGGAAACGACGTAAGGAAGAAGCTAGAAAGAAAGCAACTATAATCAATTTGATGTGACCTTATATTTATGTTTAGAATGTGTACGTTACAGACCTCAGTATAAATCTACCCCAAAAGTAACATTAATTTTTTTCCAATAGACGTTGATATCAAAAGATGGGAAGGAAAAATCTTTGGTAATTAACTTGACAATTAGTCTCCAATACAGAATTCCATTACACTGTTCCTATACAATTCCTTATTAAAAGCCATTCGACCACGGATGAAATCAACCAATCCCGTACCACATAATTCAAGCATGAATACAAATTCAGAAAGGATTCTTCTATTATTATACACAGTAATTACAGGGGATTTATCTTCCGGCCTGATTTTCAATATCAGTGCAAAGTGACTCTAATTTTCAGAAAGTTGGATTCTCAGTTTGGCAGGAAACTTATTTATAGCTGGAAGCATTTCACATTACTGATCTTATCAAATGAAAACCCCCCACATGTAAGAGTTATTAACAAAAATCTACAAAGAGGTATATATCAACTTTTTATCTTTTCATACAACCAACGACTTAGTGGGCTTTCCCAAATTTAACACCTACAAAAAATATCTAGCATGGCTACTTAGTATTGTGCCACACCAAAAATGACATTTCATATTTCCTACCTAATGTTAGGAACTATCTGATATTTGAACATACACCATCTGTGTGTATCCATTGAACACAGTGTTGTTCAGGCTACTCAACCCAAATTGTCTAAATAAATATTTCTGGTAATCTGGAATAACTGGTTCGGAGGAATGGGCAGAGTCATATCTTGTTTGATGTGTAAGTGATGGACCAACTACAGGTGGAACCTCCCAATGCAGATCTAGCACAGATTCCACAAACTTGCTATTCTCAAAATGCTCAGCACGCAAGATCATCTCAAAGCTATGGTTGAAGTTGTCTCTCATTTGTCCTCTAACACCCCACCAAATGTCCCCCGACCCACAAAGCTCTTTTATGTCCAAGGCCTTTTCCGAAAGCTGCTTCCTTTTGGCTCTCAACTTGGCTTCATCACTGTCTTTGTAGCAGATATGTCCACCACCTGTAAAAAGAAAAAAAACGTTAAGCCTTTGAAGCTTTCAATGTGGGCAGGTTAATATGTTCATGATATTAAAAGATGATTACGTCATTTTTATTCACTTACTTTATGCTAACACTTTCAATAAACACACAGGTAATTTAGTAACAAAATGTTCTGCATCCCCTAAAGGCTAGAATCATTATTCATATATCTATGTTAACTGAATGTAAGGTAACCAATACAAACCAGGAAAATCAACACTACAAAATCTAAATCGTCGACAACAGGGTTCGAACCTGCGGGGTCAAAGCACAACAGATTTCAAGTATCTCTCCTATAATCATTCCATAAAAATCAAGATCAGAGTGATAAAAGAAATTAATCCCCAAACCCATGATATGTTATGAACTGAACCTGTGAAATTTATAATGTACGACTTGAATAGCTTACCTTACCAGGGCATTTGTAAAAATTTTTGCGAGGATTTTTCTCCGTATGCAAGGTAAGAATCAAGCATACTCTGCCACTACAAGGGTAGAGTATCTCTCAGTCCTCACTTTGAGCTGCACTGCACTGGAGTCTGACACACTGCCCAAAGGGAAATCCTTCAACCAGTGCCCAAATTCACAGGAGTCAAGGGAAAAAATGCCATAATCCAGTATGGAAGCTCTGCAAGCGCAATGGCAGTTGCTTCTTGAGTTTTTCCCTACCGATTCTGAATAAAAAGAAGCACTAGAAACCTTCCACTAACTAAATATTTGCAACTACTATTGTTTTTTCATCGAACGGCTGAATATTCCCATATGCACCCACCCACCTCAACCTATAGATTTTGCAGATTGACATGAACACCTAGCAGATTCTTCCACTCTCACAACTGCTCTGCTGGTTGTAAATAGGGTATTCTAAAATATCTATAAAGTAGTTTGGAAAATAATAGAAATTTCGCAGAATTTTTTGAAGGTCTGGTTTATAGCTGTCAAACTTCAGGATTTTAAGTGTGTCTCCGCAATAGCCAAAAAAGAGTTCCAAATCTAAAATGTTCTTTGCGGTGGGCCATTCTTGCCATTATAACGACACTACTTCACAGGAACGAAAAGAGAAAAAATATCATTGAAGTGCAACGAAATTTTCCATGAGAATAATGTGATTGTTTAAAAAATAAGAATTCCAAGAAAAACAACCCAAGCACGACATTACAACTTCCAATATCTCGTAACAAAACAGAAACCACCGCTGAAACTGCCAACAAGAAACCATAAAGAACCCACGACATAGCACTGAGACTGCCAAAAAGGTTATATCCAACAAATGTTTTTTAATAGAGTCTAGACAAAGTTTATTGTCTAGCCAAAGTTTATTGGCCCAATCATTTGAAAGAAATGACAGTTCTAAAATACAGCCTGACTTCTGTCAAAAAAAATTGAAAGAGAAAATGCCATTATTTCCCAAATTTACATGCTTGTAGAATTTCACAGTTGTTTCTAGCTTGCATACATTTCAAAATCCTCAACATAAAAATATGTGATGGTAACAATAATAACAAAGACGAGCAAAACAACACAAGGTAAGACAAAAAAAAAAAAAAAAAAACAAGGTACGACAAGGAAACTGCCAATACATATAACAAAACAAAAACCACTGAAACTACAAACAAGAAGCCAGAGACGACCCAAAGCATAGCACTGAAACTGCCAACAATGTTAAAGATCAAATAATATGGGCAACGTTTAATTGATCAAATCATTTGAAATAAATTAGTCCTACAATCCAACTTGACTTCTGTCAAAAAAATTTGAAAGAGAAAATGCCATTATTTCACAAATTTACATGCTTGCAGAATTTCATAGTAGTTTCTAGCTTGCACACATTTCAAAATCTTTAACATAAAAATATGTGGCGGTAAAAATAATAACAATGACGAGCAAAACACAAGGTAAGACAAAAAAAGAACAAAAACAAGGTAAGAGAAGGTAAGACAAAAAAAAGAACAAAAACAAGGTAGAACAAAAACTGCCAATACATATAACAAAACATAAACCACTGAAACTGCAAACAAGAGGCCAGAGACAGCCCAAAACATAGCACTGAGACTGCCAACAATGTTAAAGACCAAATAATATGGGCAACGTTTAATTGATCAAATCATTTGAAATAAACGAGTCCTACAATCCAACCTGACTTCAACACGTCCAAAAAATTGAAGCTTACAATCAGCAATACCAGTGAACACTAAAACAGCCAACAAGAAGCCAGAGAGCCCAAAGCATAGCACTGAAACTGCCAACAATGTTAAAGACCAAATACTCTGGCAACGTTTAATTGATCCAATCATTTGAAATAAATTAGTCCTACAATCCAACCTGACTTCAACACGTCCAAAAAAGTGAAGCTTGCAGTCAGCAATACCAGTGAACACTGAAACTGCCAACAAGAAGCCAGAGACAGCCTAAAGCATAGCACTGAAACTTCCAACAATGTTAAAATATGAAATAATATGGGCAATGTTTAATTGATCCAATCATTTGAAATAAACGAGTCCTACAATCCAACCTGACTTCAACACGTCCAAAAATTTGAAGCTTGCAACCAGCAATACCAGTGAATATAAGTATGTAATTGCTTCACATCTTAACATGCTTGTAAACCTTCGCAGTTGTTACAAGCATTTTCAATTTCTAGGGCAGTGATCTGGTCATAAGTTTGGCATCTTATTTAATTCTTTTAGACTGTAGAGTCCAAAACCCTACTTTTGAAACTTAATCTTTCGTCATGTTCTTGCATAAACTTTACCTTATAGTGCCAACCACAACCACATAAAATATGTTTCCAAAGAATGTTAACAACAAACAATTTCAATGAGTAAGACGTCAATTGTGAATTATGCAAATGGGATCCCAAAAATAATCTCGCATCTGCTCTTATATTTCACCTTATTAGTGAGGACTAAGATCAGCAATCCAGGACTTTCAAGGACGGAAGATAAAATGGAAGGCTGATTTAAATGGCCAAGCAGACACACCTAATTAAAACAAAATTTTCTAAATGATGATCAGTATAACAATTGAAAAAGTATGAAGTTTTGCCAGGAACCATTGAAAATGCAGCAAATACTTAGCTATTAATGCCAGCAAAAGGAATGACTTTTCCTTAAGAGAACTGCATATTGATCTTCGCACCCTATACCCTCTGAAGGGAATCAAGAAATGACTTTGCATTCTACAAACAAAAACCTGCTTTATAAGAAAATGAAAGTGTGGTAAAATTCAGAAGGGTTTGCAAGCTAACAACATGCTATGGTACAATCTGTATGTGCACCCTCAGATGCTTTGATCCTGAACCACATGAAGTCAATAACAGATACAAATTTTCGTTCTATTTCTGATCTACAATGTATCAAAATTTCCCGGTAACTGTTGCAAATAGGGGCAAAACCACCCAAAATGATTCGTTTCTACAAATAAAACAATAAGAAACCTAATTCCCATCTTCACAATAGGAAACACACAAATATGTTGGCATATTTTACATCCTCATAAAAGCTACTGTCTACAGGCATTCACGATAACCAAAACCCCTGCTGCCATTTTTTCCCTGGATGTCATAGCCAAATTAACCTCCACAAGAAATTAAAATAATCAAGAATTTATTCTTCTAATGGGAAAACCATTACCATGATCATCTTTATCCTGGATGTCATAGACCAGCAATCAGAAGGGCATACGAGTTAAGAAAACCAAGCTTATACAGATTTCGATTAGGATTAAGATTAACATAAATTGGAACCAAATTTTGGCTTTGGTCTGAGGATACACGTAAATTAAAAAGCAGAACAACTTAAACACGGTGGTTCCTGCACAGAAACCCATAGTGGCAGCAGATTAGTAAAAGTGCATCCCTTTAACATGTATTGCATCCAAACAATGTAGTGAAATTGCTCAATAGAATCAATTCCCCCTTGCATCAGAGCTTCTTTAACATGTATTGCATCCAAACAATGTAGTGAAATTGCTCAATAGAATCAATTCCCCCTTGCATCAGAGCTGCTTCTTTAACATGTATTGCATCCAAACAATGTAGTGAAATTGCCCAATAGAATCAATTCCCCCTTCAGAGCATAGAAGCATCTTACAAATGTTCCTCGAGAAAGCTGGCAAAGTAAAATTTGCAAATTCATTATATGGAACTTGTAGACTCTCAACACAATTTCTTTCGTGTATCAAAGGGAAGTGAACAATGATATTTGATACTACCCAATAGATCAAACTTAAAAACCCAATTAAATAACAACAAACTTAAAACCCCAGTTAAATAACATCAAAGAAAGCAAGGAAAATGAACATGGACTCTATTCAGGTTGAGCCCTGAAAATTTTGATCATTATGAACTGATTTTGCAAGAACAAAGCTAGAGAGTCAGAGCAAAATGATTACTCTGGTCATGGTTCACATGCACCCATTATTTGGCCCATAAATTGGCCAAAGAACAACAGTGTTCAGAAACCAAATATTCAACTGAACCTTGTCAAACCCCATTATCCAGAAAACAAGTAACATGAACTCTATAATATCATAAAGCTTCCAGTTTAACTCTAAAACATGATGAGCTTATTCCACAAGAGCAAAGCAAGAGAGCAATCTGACCCTTGAGACCCCAATTATCCAGAACTTCCATACGAAGAATATTTTAGTCTTTAGCAATAGTGTGAACCGAAAGCCAACTATCAAACATCTCTTAGAAAATAAGTAAAGACGGAAGATGTTTAAATTGGCCAAAGAACAACAGTGTTCAGAAACCAAATATTCAACTGAACCTTGTCAAACCCCATTATCCAAAAAACAAGTAACATGAACTCTACAATATCATAAAGCTTCCAGTTTAACTCTAAAACATGATGAACTTATTCCACAAGAGCAAAGCAAGAGAGCGATCTGACCCTTGAGACCCCAATTATCCAGAACTTCCATACGGAGAATATTTTAGTCTTCAGCAATAGTGTGAACTGAAAGCCAACTATCAAACATCTCTTAGAAAATAAGTAAAGACGGAAGATGTTTTGACTCCAACGATCCTTTACACAATCCATTAGACAACATCAGCACTGTAAATTGCCTCTGCAACAGGGGAAAAAGACCCAGAAATCCTCAAGGATGGAAAAATTTACTATGAATATGAGAACTATTTTATTTATTTGGAAAAAATAAAACTTGCGATATATTACAGGTTTTTCAACACAGAAATTTACCAAGATGAAGAAATAATTTGGCAGACATGATTATTCAAACTATATGAAAGACCTAGCCAAGTGGGTTAACCTAGCCCAGTGGGTTAACTCGAGCAGTTAGGTCACAGAATCAAGTCCCCAAGCTGGCTGCCACAGTGAATATTGTGGGCCTTGATGTCCCTACCATGTTAGGTTGCCAAAACTGCAACCAGTCTTTTTACCCTGAGTACCATCCTGGAAATGAGGAGTACCTGGTGGGTTTCCAGAAATGTGCAGTTCATCTAAAAAAACAATCTATACAAGGACCAGAGAAACCATTTATAGCCATGAACTACCATACACACTTCATTATTGCAGAGAGGCAAAGAAATAACCAAAGATGGAAAGAGAGCCCAACACCCATTCTTGGGTTAAAAAAGGCACTTGATTGAATTTTATCCATCTGCAACTCTATTATAGTATAACAAGCCATGCTCTAGACAACACAGAAACGAAAAGAGATTAAGAGAAGTCCAGACTTAATTTTTATTCAGTTTGGATAGGATCAAGAATAATTTCACCTTGTTCCAATGGCAAAGTGAAATTGATGCTCAGTTTTAGAGTGCGATAGGAAGGGAAGCAAATAAACTGTAATCACAAACATCCAACTGTGAAGCACTCCATTTATAGAGAATAAAAGTATCACTTCTTTTACGTTCATTTTGTTTATTTACAGATATTGTACCCAGATTTTTTCATGCAGAAAGATCTCATTTTCAGCCTGCTAAAAGAAGTTCAAATTGCCCAAAAAAATTCCAAGGCTACAAGCTACTTGATACAAATATATGAAGTTTTGATAGAAGGTATATATCACAGGCAAATTTGAATAACATATCAAGTAATTAAACATTAGTAGATCTGTGTATAAATAGAGAAATTAGTCAGCCGTCATTGACTATCCAACAAGTTGCAAAGGAGAAAAGCAACATTAACTCCTCAATGTGGGGTTCTCTTCTATACAAGTACACAAGGGCATGATTTTCTGATTGCTCAGGAAAAATGATACCTTGTGGCAAATATAATTCGTCTGTATGTGCTACCCCTAAAAATTGGATTTTCCAGCAGATCATAACCAGTGTCAGGATCTTCTCAAGCATAGAGGACCATTCAAGTTTCAACAATCACACATGCATGTTTTCTACCAGTAACATCGAACATGATCTCATGTCTACTAGTACTTGCTGGTGAGCTGTGAGAATCAATATGACACAACAATTGACATATAACATACTGGTAAACATGCAAATAATGGATTTTCAATGTAACGGAATGCTCTTAATTTCTGGAGCTAACCTTTGACAAAATCAATAATAAGCAATTCAGAATTTTATACATTTGCTTCTGGAGGGAAAATATGCATGCCTGTCTGTGCTGGAATAAACATAATCTGATTTACCCCACCCCCACCACTAATGCTTCCAACACACTCATATCAACCTACTTCAAGGATTGTTTGTAGTCCTATGCTTCTGAATCAACCATCCAGATCCATTAACCATATACAAAATGCTAGTCCTTCCAATGAGGCAGATGAATTCACCCATCTCCCCACAAAATTGTCTAACAATATTGAATTTTTTTCATGCGCCTTGGATATCAATTTAAAGGCACAACTGGAACTGAAAGACTTGGCAAAAAAGATATGGTTTGACCTACACATTCAATGCTGGCTCTCGAAAGCAACTTGAGTAGATAGACTTTTTGTTGCTACATTAGAAGCTGTAGCCAGACCCTGAAGCATTCTCATGACCTCCACAGTATCATCTAAATAATACTTTGCTTTACTCGGTTTCTGGTAAATGGTACAAGCAAACACTTCAACTATAGAGGCCATAGATGGTTGTGCCATTGCAATACTCGCAAACATATCTTCATCAGATCTGTCATCTCCTATGCACAAAACAAAATCTGGCGGCTTTCCTCTTTCAATCATTGTTGACAGAAGTTGTTGTGCTACCAAACCCTTACTAACACCCTGTAAATTCCAAATCAAATGTGTGTAAATACTAAAACCTACTTCACAAAAAACCACCTGAACAATTTCTGATGCTCACATATATAAGTACTTTCCGCACCTGGGGTTTAACTTCAACAATATGCTGGCCACTTTTGACCTCCACAGGCTCATTTGCAAGCACACTCTCCCGATGATCTAAAAGCTCCTTGGATTGGCATGATCCAAAATCCGGATCAGCATCCTGATGATGCCAAACCAAAGCAGTTTCTTTAGCTTCTATGGTAGAACCATCAGTAGTTTCAGTATATAATTTCATAACAGGCTCTGCTGTTTTCTTCCAGTCAAAGTCTGCAGTGGGTAGCGTTGTTTCCCATTCAGAATGTTGGTTCCACCTGATCCATACAAAAACAATTTAGAAGAAGGAAGTCATGATAAATTAGAGATCAAGCATAAAACTATGTTACAATTGGTAAAAAAACATGAGAAAATAAGTGTCAAGAGATTGCCTCATGAAATAGCCATGCTCTGCTGCAATCCCTAACTTATGGCAAGGTGAAAACCATTCACTGAGAGATTTCCGACCTCTTCCACTCACAATAAAGACAAAATTTTTAGTGATCCAGGTGGATATTGGTGGTCACCCGCCTATTCCACTTGGGGCTCCACCATTGTCTCTTTCAGTTTTTCAGTTTCGGCACAGTTTACTATTTTTAGCAGTTTTTCGGGTCCGAAACTTCCGGAGCCGTTTTGAGGCCCTAAACGACGTTTTTTGGGAAAACGGAGAGCAAAATGGGTCCATGAACCGATGTTGCTCATTCCAAATTTGTAGTCCTCGGATAGATCTTTCTAACGAGGTATGGTACGCGTCGAACGGAGATCGTATGCCAAAGTTACGCCCCTGGGAAGTTGAAACACCAATTTACCCAAACGGGGCCCATAGTTTTGGCGCTTCATCTCCTAGGGTTAGGGTTTTGGCTGTTTAGGATTTCCCATTGTTTCCAAATAATAAATAGGCCCTAGAGCCTCATTGTAACTCAGTTCAGAGGCCTGTATCCGCCACATCTCTTCTCAGAGATAGCTACCAGTGCCCTAGCTAGTTTTATTTCCATTCTGTCTGTAAGCAAATTTCAGTTCTTTGATATTAATGAAATGAAGTGTTATTTCCGCTGCATCTCTGTATTTATGTTTATATGTTTATTCTGTTGCGTTCTTGCATAAATTCGGATCAGTGGTATCAGAGCGGTCTGCTTTTTCTCGATCCTTCTTTGCATGTCCCCAACGAGGTCGGGGTATAAGGAGCTAGGGCTCGATCTGGTGGAACCTTTGCAAGATCAGCCTCGAAAACCTCGACGGACGCCCATGGGGGACGAAAAGAAAGATGAGGAAGCAGGAGATCCTATCAAAATATTGCTCGAGGAGGCCCTCGAAAAACAAAGGAACGCGATGATGGATAACTTTGCTCAGATCCTTCAACGGCTGCCCACCGACGGCGCATCTGCATCCAGCAGCCACTGCGGAGCGCGACTCATGCTAAGGTACAAAGTAAATTTTGACATTCCCATATTTGAGGGTCAAATAGTGACCTTGTGATCTGGTAGATAGATGGTTGAATGTTGTTAATGTTGTTAGAAGGATATTTCTCGGTTCATGACTTTTGACCAGGGAAGATTGTTTTGCCTCCTCAAAGCTACCCCCCATGTTAAGGACTGGTGGGAAACCTACTGTGAGAACAAGGACCAGACAGAACCCTCTATGTTCTCGGCCGTACCAACTTGGAATTCTTTACGAGACGCTGTCAAGGAACAGTACTATCCCATGGGGAGCTATGAGGACAAGTACATACAATGGACCACGCTGCGAAAACAAAGGGATCAAGATGTGCATGAGATGACGAATCTGTTCCATACCCTGTGCACAAAGTTGGGTATCAAATATTCGACTTATCTCGTGTTCGAAGTATCGCGGTATGCCTTACGCGAGATACATTCGGAAAATGGAGGTTCCTCGACATCTCCTCACTTGGCCTTTTGCACATCTGCATTATCTTTGCGAGGTCGACGAAAATTCAAGCGACGAGGCTTTGGATGCGAATCAAAAACGATAGAAAGGTGCTTCCAAGCCGCGGAAACGAAGACGAACGGCATGGCGGCTGAGAACAACTCTTCGAAGCCACGAAAACGGCCACCGCGAAGCCCGAAGGACACGGGAAAGTGGTGTGAGTTCATGAAACTCCCTCCTGACACGGTAGTGTCGGGCAACCGATCGTAGTGGCCGAGATGGGAGCACGGGTTAGATACATGCTCGACTCCGTCGAGCTTTGAAAAAGGGAATAGAAAAAGGGAAACAGATTATTGATGCGGAGCCCAATGCCATTGTTGCCACTACAAAGATCCAAAAGGAGGAACCGGAAGATCCAGAGGAGGAGGAACGTCTCTTCCACTCCCGGATGTGGGTAAAGGGCTCCCCGGTACAGTTCATTGTCGACAATGGGAGCCAAAAGAACCTCATTTCAGCAGACGCCGTGAAGCGGTTGGGCTTGCCGACCACAGCTCACCCACATCCATACACCATCGGGTGGCTTCACCAAGGACGAGATCTCCGCGTCGGCCGGCAGTGTCGCCTTCCCTATAGCATCAAGCCCTTCACGGATGAGGTATTATGTGACGTTGCTCCTATTGATGTTTCTGATGTATTATTAGGACAACCATACTTGTGGGAGCGTCATGCTGTGTATGAGTCTCGACCTCGTGCTGTTATTATTACTTTGGGAAATAAGTTGTACAGGATACCAGAGGTACCACCTCCTACGACTATCTCTTTGGTTACTGCAAAACAATGTATTAAGCTCATTTCCCAAACCAGGAAATTCGTTTTCCTGATGATCCGCCCCCAGGGCAAGAAGAAGACTGTGGCCACGACCTCCAGACAGGGCTCCTCTGCACAACAACAACAAATGGATAAGGTTGTGGAGGATTACGGGGACATATTCACCTCACCCACAGGGGTTCCTCTGCACTGTCAGGTCAAGCACGGTCGATCGACCCCGGAGAATCTTGGCCTAATGGACGGAATCTATCGGCGCTGCGATACCGAAAATGATGAAATCGAGCGATTCGAAGGCTGTGCAGAAAGGTCACATCGAGACAAGTTCATCGCCTTAGTTGCAGGTCGTGTTGGTGCAGAGAAGAAGGATAGGAAGTGGAGACTGTTATTGACTATCGGGCGGCGGGCAAGATCAGCATGGGAATAGGTACCCGATCCGCTGGATTGATGGGCCTTTTGGACCAACTCAAAAAGGTGCCATCTGCTGTAATATCGACTAGAAGTGGGTATCATAGGTACCAGGTCGAACCCTGCGATGTGTGGAGAGGCGCGACGAAACCGAGGAAGGCCTTTTGAATGGTAGATGTGCCTTTCGAGGTTGACGAATGCTCCCGCAACCTTCATGAGGATGATGGACGACATTTTGCGGCCATTCACAAACTCATTTGTAGTGGTGTGCTTGGATGACATTCTGATCTTTAGCCAGACTTGGGAAGAGCACCTTCACCACATCCGACAAGTCCTCCAAACACTGCGGCAACACAAGTTGTGTGCCAATTTGGAGAAGTGCACTTTTGGCATGACCCAGGTTCAATATCTGGGATACATTATTGATGAAAGGGGGTGCATGTGGATCCAGCCAAGATCCAAGTCATTCGGGATTGGCCAGCCCCAACCACTATAACAGAGCTTCGCAGCTTTCTGGGTCTTGCTAATTTCTACCGGAGGTTCGTGTTGGGATTCTCTCTTATCACTTGGCCCTTGAGTCAAGTCATCAAGGGAGGAGCGAGAGCAAAATTTTTTTGGTCGGAACCTCAACAGAAGGCGTTCACAGAATTGAAAAATCGCCTTTTTTCTGCCCCAGTGCTCACTTTACCAGACTTGCAACAGCCATTTGAGATCGAGACAGATGCCTCTGACTATGCTATTGGGGCGGTTCTTACTCAACAGGGACATCCAGTGGCATTTCACAGTGAGACATTGTCTGACACAGTTCGCAAGTATCCCACTTATGACAAATAAATGTACTCCATTGTGCAAGCTTGTCGACAATGGAAGCATTACATTTTGGGGAAGGAAACAATCATCCACACAGACCACCGGCCCCTGCAGTTCATACAGACACAAGGGAAGTTGCAGAATGATCGCCATCAGAAGTGGTCCACATATCTGCAACAGTTTCATTTGAACATCAAGTACGAGAAGGGTAGCACCAATAATGTTGCAGACTGCCTCAGCCGACCACCGATCGTGGCGCTCACCACCGTGCTCAACTCTTGTGGGCACGAGACTTCTGATTGGCCGCTTCTCTATGAGAGTGACCCAGAATTCGACCACACTTACAAGGCACTCTTGGGGGGCACGCAAGTTCCAAAATTTCACCTCCAAGATGCACTTTTATGTCACCTGGGACACCTTTGTGTTCCTTCAAGCGAGCGTGCCAAGATGATATGGGAAGCACACTACAGTCGAGTCGCTGGGCATTTCGGGGTCGAGAAAACAGTAGCAATACTACAGAAGTATTTCTCTTGGCCGAACCTTCGAAAGGATGTCGAGAAGCACATCAGATCCTGCACTGCTTGTGCCATTGCCAAACCGACCATCAAGAAGCAAGGCCTATATACTCCACTACCTACCCCTAGTCGACCGTGGGAATCCATCTCCATGGATTACATGTCGGGCCTACCTTCTACTAAGAATGGAAATGACTGTGTTTTCGTGGTCGTTGATAGATTCTCGAAGATGGCCATCATGGCGGCCTGTAAGAAGAATATCACAGCAGAAGCCACTGCTAAACTCTTCTTTGAACGAGTGTGGGTGCACTTTGGGATCCCACAGTCTATCATATCAGATCGGGATAGCAGGTTCCTCAGCACATTTTGGTCCAGCCTCTAGTCAATGTTGGATACCAAGCTCACCAAGTCCACAGCTTTCCATCCCCAAACAGATGGCCAGACAGAGGTCGTCAACAGAATGATTGTACACATTCTGCGCATGTACAATTCAAAGCATCCACGCACATGGGACGAGAGCCTCCCTTATGTACAACATAGTTGTAATCGGGCTCTCCACAATTCAATCGGCCATAGCCCCTTTCAGGTGGGCTTGGGATTCCAGCCACTATGCCCCATTGACGTAGCCATGCCATTTGCAGCTGCTCAGGCCAATTCAGCTCATGTCCAGTCTGAAGTTGACAAAGCCAGTAGCTTCATCGAGTGCATTCGACACATCCGCCAACAGGTTCATGATATATTGGACGGAACGATGCAGTACGGCAACATGTGATCGACGCGGGTGCCCACCACCAAAACTTCTAGGTGGGCGACAAAGTATGGCTACATTTGCAAAAGGAGCGCCTCATTGGACCCCACCGCAAGCGTCGCCCGCTCCGATACGGGCCGTACACCATCACCAAGGCTGTAGGGAACAATGCCTTCGAGCTCAGTATTCCACCATTCCTTGGTCTGCACCCAGTCTTCAATGTGGATCGCCTTCGGCCTTACTTCCCACCTCTACTGGACACCTCGGACATTGCAGAACAACTCACACCAACAGAGTTAAATCCAGACTGCATGGAACAGGCCACCACAGATTGTATCATGGACATGCAGATCAAGAACACTCGCCAACAGAAGATCCAATTATATCGGGTTGTCAAAGCTGGCCAACTCCTACACCAAGGAAAGTGGTTCACCAGGGACCAAGTTCAGCAGAAATTTCCTCATCTCATGGAGGAACTTAACGCAATGGGGACCATTGCTTCTTAAGGGGGGAGGAATGATCCAGGTGGATATTGGTGGTCACTCGCCTATTCCACTTGGGGCTCCACCATTGTCTCTTTCAGTTTTTCAGTTTCGGCACAGTTTACTATTTTTAGCAGTTTTTCGGGTCCTAAACTTCCGGAGCCATTTTGAGGCCCTAAACGACATTTTTTGAGGCCCTCAGATAGATATTTGTAACGAGGTATGGTACGCGTCAAACGGAGATCGTATGCCAAAGTTACGCCCCTGGGAAGTTGAAACACCAATTTACCCGAACGGGGCCCATAGTTTTGGCGCTTCATCTCCTAGGGTTAGGGTTTTGGCTGTTTAGGATTTCCCATTGTTTCTAAATAATAAATAGGCCCTCGAGCCTCATTGTAACTCGGTTCAGAGGCCTGTAGCCGCCACATCTCTTCTCAGAGATAGCTACCAGTGCCCTAGCTAGTTTTATTTCCATTCTGTCTGTAAGCAAATTTCAGTTCTTTGATATTAATGAAATGAAGTATTATTTCCGCTGCATCGCTGTATTTCTGTTTATATGTTTGTTCTGTTGCGTTCCTGCATAAATCCGGATCATTTAGGGTCATTGCATAAGTTTTTTACAACAGATATTACTTGTGGACTTGGTGTTTTGTTGATAGAAGTCTGAGGCATCATAGTACCATCATAATCCAAAAAAATTGCCTTGCTGTAGGTTCTCTTATATGCGGAGACAATATGTTCTGTAGCAAGCTTCCTAAAGCTTGGACTAAGTGCTACAACCCTGAAACTCAATCCAAATCCAATACCCCAGCACCTTCTCTTAAAGTGATCCCGACATACTCTCTCCAAATCCTGCTCAAAGATGTGAGCCCAATAATTTACACCATGTGTGCTCACATACTTGTAATGTTTTTCATGCCATAGTTGCTGCTCAGCCTTAGGAATTGTCAGGGATACATTCATGGCATCAGCAACAGCTTCTATGTTCCAGGGATTGACCCTGATGGCTCCACTGAGAGAAGGAGAGCACCCTATGAACTCAGACACGACTAACATACCCTTCTTTGGAGTACCAGAACTTAATCCTAAGGCTTCATCTACTTTGGAGCTACCCTGTCTGCAACCAACATATTCATAAGGAGTGAGATTCATTCCATCCCTCATAGCGTTCACCACACAACAATCTGCAATTGTGTAGAAAGCATATCTCTGCAATGGACCAGTAAATTGATTGTTATTCGCTTTAATTCTAACCAATTGTACCACCATGCCAATATCTGGCACCAAGTTGCCGGAGAATTGGTTGTTGTGAATGGCCAATTGGGATAAATTCTTTGCATTCCCGATCTCGGCACTGATTTCGCCTACAAAATTGTTGAAACTTAGATCAACAATATTGACATTGGGCAGACCCCAGATTCCACTGGGCACTCTGCCGCTGAGATTATTGTTATTGACTCTGAAACGTACCAAGCTTTTGCAGGCCCCGTATGAGAGAGGCAATTCTCCTGTGAAAGAATTTCCAAGAGCAAGAAAGTACTACAGGTTTCCTCCTCTGCACATGTCTTCGGGCAGCGGGCCGCAGCGGGCCATTGAGCCGATTTTCCGACACTTCCAGCATGTTGAATTTAGACAGACTGTCGAGCTTCTGTGGTAATGGTCCTGTAAGATTGTTCCGATATACTGATAGCCCTTCCAGAAGCGGCAAGTCCGCGAAGCTTTCATGAATTTGGCCGCAAAGATTATTATTATCGAACTGGATATATGTTACATTCTTCAAATTCCCGAGCTCTTGTGGAATGCTGCAGTGCCCAAATTCACAAGAGTCAAGGGAAAAAATTCCATAATCCAAAAAATGCCATAATCCAGTATGGAAGCTCTGCAAGCGCAATGGCAGTTGCTTCTTGAGTTTTTCCCTACCGATTCTGAATAAAAAGAAGCCCTACAAACCTTCCACTAACTAAATATTTGCAACTACTATTGTTTTTTCATCCAACGGCTGAATATGTTTCAATCGTCTAACATATAATCTAACGGTTTCACATTATGACACGATGCACATCAGCAAAGTTGTTTTCAAATAATAACGCCTTACGGCGTAATTATTTTACATATATTGTCTTCTCATGTAATAAGTTCTGAAATAACTCTTCTTATAATATTTTTTATTCTTATTGAAGTGTCATTGCTCACTATCTCCACATTGTTATAATTTCCCATTATTCTAAACCTTGTTTTTAAACAATTATTTTCTATCTCATAAATTTCAAAATGCATCTTACATCAATTTTAAATCGACAATTAGAAAAAATTGATATTTTAAAAATATGATATAATATGAAATAAAATCATGCAAATGTGATATTTTAAAATATGTTATAATATGAAATAAAATCATGCAAATATAATATTTTAAAAATATATTATAATATGAAATAAAATAGTTTAAGAGAATAATATGTTATAATATGAAATAAAATATTTTAAGAGAATCATTGAACATTAATGTTGAAATATCACATCTATATAGAATATCACAATTTTAAAATAACCTGGGCTAACATCACTAGGATTATAATGCTTAGATTTTGTAACACTCTTCACATTCCTTCTTATATTATAAATATATGTCTTTTTTATAAATAAAATTAAATTTATGGTTTTTTTATAAATTTTAATTTAGAAGGAATTTATTAAATTATTAAATGGATTTTTTTTAATTGTGAATGAAATATAATTAAAAATGAGTTGGAATATATTATATATATTAGTACAATTAAATTAAAAACATTAATATAGTTGATATAACTAAAATTTTCATAAATATAACAAAAAAATTATTACAATATTAAGAATGTTGTTTTATTAATGCACACATTTATCTAATTAATTATGTATAAAAAGGTTATTGGTCAATTTTTACTTGAGAAAAAAAAGACTTACACATATTATTGTAAAATGCACTATTTTGCTAAATCCAATTTTCTTATATATAAATGAATGTTATAAATAATAATGAAGAACTTATGGAACTTATTAGAATTGGAAAACTCTTATATCTCTAGGAAATTGGTGGGTGGGGAGCCACACGGAATGAATCTAATTTTCTAAATTTATTAAAAGTAATGGATCATTTTGCTAAATAAAATTTTCTTATATATAAATGAATATTATAAATAATAATGAGAAACTTAAATTAGTGGGCAAGGATCCCTATCAAATTTTTAAATTTATTAAAAGTCAAGGCAACTTAACAAACTTGGTAATACACTACAACAGTTGATAAGCATTCATTCTAAGCATATGGTGAGCATATTCCTTTGAAAATCAATGTAGACCCTCAATTAAAAAAATAAAATAAAAAAGTCGAAAAATCCTCATCCACATTAAATTGAAATAAAAAACCTTCCACAATTAAAATCAATCTTATTTAATATGTGTTAAAAAAATCAAATCTCTTCACACACAACTCTTTAAATCTTTAAATCTCACAATTTTCAATTTTATACTTTTTAAAAAATATAAAAAATTAATAATAATTCACATGTTATATCAATTTTAAGAACAATTAAAAAAATAATAATACTTAAAAATATATTATAACACAATAATATCATTCAAGTGAATCATTATACACTAATATTGAAATATCACAACTGTATTGAATATCACAATTCTAAAATAACCCAATCTAATTATACACTAATATTGAAATATCACAACGGTATTGAATATCATAATTCTAAAATAACCAAATCTAATATCATTACGATTATAATGCTACACTATTTATATTCTGTAACAATATTCATTTTATAAATAAAACTAAATTTATATAATTTTTTTTATAAAGTCTCATGTAAATCAATTTTAATGATTAATTTATTAAATCACTATCTATTATACAGTGAATATTATTTAAAAAAAATATTTTATATTTTAATTTATTAATATAATCTTTAATTTAAAATTAAAAATAATTTCTCAAAATATGGTTAAAAACGCATTGAATTTAAATAAGTTTTCAACCATTAAAATTTATTATAATAATATTATAAATATTTAGAAAACATTATTATATTATAGATATTCATTTTATAAGTTATAAAAAATATTGACAAATTGTTATGAAATATATTATCTAATTTTCATTTAAATTTTTAATGTAAATTTTAAAAACTTGTAAGTTTTTAATCTATATTATTTTGTATTCTATTTATATAAAACAAAAGGATTTTTAACTATTTCATTTCGTTATTTTAAATTTTAAAAAGATAATTATAATATATTAGGAATTTGGCTTCTGTGATCTATAATTTGTGAGTGAAATCTTTCGGTAAAAATCACATCAAAATAATTTTGATCAACGCGTTTCGAACCAGCCAGTGTGGTTCATTATGAGGACAAGATGAAGAATCTGATCAGATAACAACTAGTTTGAAATCAAAAAATATATAATAATGATTTTTTTTTTTTAATGTTTATAATTTGAATCTTATTTATTTTTATTTTTAATAAAATAAAAATTAACCAATATATTTTTAAAGAATAAATAAATGTTTACTATTAAAAATTTATTTTAAATTTTAGAATAATAATTAATATATTTATTTTGTTCTATTTTTATTTTTATTTCTTTTTAATAATAGATTAAATAAATTTGTAGAAATTCTTTTGATAATAAAAATAAAATAAAAATAAATAAATAAATAAACATAAAAATAAAAATAAAAATAAATAAAAATAAGTAAATAAATAAATATTTATAATTTGAGTTTAAAAAATCTAATTTATTTTAATAATATGTTATATATTAATAATCATAAGTTTAAAAATAAATAAAAATAAATAAATAAATAAATAAATAAAAAATACATAAATTAAAAAAAAGATTAAATAAAAATATAAAACTATAAAAATAAAATAAATAAATAAATATTTATAGTTTTGAATTTAATAAATCTATTAAAAATAGCCCGTCGGGGTTTGGTCTAGTGGCAAGCGAGCGTTCTGTTAAGGCGTTCGTGCCGTGGTGCAGGTCACGAGTTCAAATCCCGTCTTACCCGAGGCGCTGTTGTGGCGGGCTCAGCAGTTCCTCCTAGGAGTATAGGGGTAGCCATCGGGATTCTACCCCGTGTACCGCTGCAGTTGCTGATTCTCCTAGTCACAAAAAAAAAAAAAAAAAAAAAAAAAAAACTAGGAATGAAGAGCAAGAATCCAATATCTGCTAACCATCCACCCATTGTCCCTGTTGAGGTTAACCGACCTCTTTTCGATTTCTAAGGCTTCTCTCAACTTGCGGTGGTGGAAATGGTCAATCCTCGCAATAACCTTAGCATCTTCAATGCAAATATGATGATTGGTCTTCTCAGCATGCTCTGCTAAGGCTGAGGAGCGTGATCTATTATGCTTAAGGTCAGCGACATATTCATGAATTCTTTGATTAATAGATCGACCCGTTTCACCAATGTAAGGGGTCCCACACGAGCACGGAATCATGTAAACACCCTTACCATCCTTAGGGAAAATCGGGTCCTTAACTGATCTAAGCGAACTCCGAATGGTACAGGAGGGTTTGAACTTTGAGGAAACATTATGTTTCTTTAGGATCCTGGCGATTTTATCCGTAGTACCTTGGATAAACAGAAGGTGAACTCCAGATAACCGATCGCAAGGATCTTTCTTAACTCTGGGACTCTTTTCAGCTTTTTGAAAAGCTTTAAGACAATGACTCATGCTATAACCATTTTTATTAAAAAATTTAAGGAGATGAACCTTTTCACCTTCAAAGTGGTGTTCATCAGAGATTCTAAAGGCTCTGGTGGCTAGGGTGCTGAGAAACCCAAGCTTCTGAGCAAGGAAATGGTGAGAAATAACATGTAAATATTGCTCAGTGTGCGTATTCTTTCTAAAAACTTGATGAGAGAAAGAACCATCTTCATTCCTAGAAATGAGGACATCAAGAAAAGGCAAGCTACCATTATCTTCAAATTCCATGGTGAACTTAATGAAGTTAGATTGATCATTAAGATGCTCGAAGAAAAGGTCCAATTTCTCCTTACCATGAGGCCAAACAACACAGGTGTCATCAACAAACCTTTTCCAAAGTTTAGGTTGAAAAAGGGAGGAGGAAAGGGCTCTAGATTCGAAGTCTTCCATGAATATATTAGCTACCACAGGAGAAAGGGGGGAACCCATGGCCACACCACAAGTCTGTTCAAATAATTCACCCTCGAAACTAAAGAAAGTTGAGGTAAGAAAAATTTCAACAAGATGAGCAGTATCAGGATTTGTGACCCGAGAAATGACATCTACAGCTATATATATATATATATATATATATATATATATATATATGATAAAAAAAAATCATAATTTATAGTTTCAAAATGAAGCGAAATACTTCTTATTCTATTTTCTTGATCTTTTTGATAGAAGTTGGCTTTTCCCCATTGAAAGTATGGTTATGTTTAGATATCTGATGTATAAAAGCTTTACAACATGGAATCCAAGAGCCACCCAAAACTTGCTTGTAACTCTAGTCAAAACCCCCACCTATGCCTCAAGGGTGGTTGGCATAAGGATGCCTTTGGGGGATTAAGGAGGAAGAGATCATTATGGGAAGCAAGAATAACATCAAAGATACTATTATATCCAATTTTAAGGGCAGGATGTGGGATGATAAGGAGTTGGAGGGTAAAAGGAAGCTAAGATACTATAAGGAGATGATCAACCCCACCTTTCATAACCACTATTTTGACCAGCACTAAGAAGAAAATGAGCATCTCTAGGATAAGAACTAATTCTCATGAGCTTCAGAGTGACACCAGGGGGTGGTATACTATCTCCCAGATTTGTGATACTAAGAAGGTGGAAGATGAAAAACATTGCTCTTGCCCACATCAGCTCCTAATTCCCTATCATTAGCCACACCTCCAATCTTCATGACTTATTAAGCCAACCCAACTATATCAATCTTGGAGCCCTTCTTTCCCTTCTCCTTGATCACAAAAACAAGATTTTGAATAATGACAATTAAACTCTTTTCTTGATGTCCCATAAACCACATTTCTCTTAATAGACATTAATCATCATCATCATATATATATATATATACAAACTATTTCATTTTGTTAATTTAAATTAAAAAAATAACTATAATAATTTTTTATTAAAATTAAATAAATTATTTTTTATAAATTTAAAATTAATTTTAAAAAATCTATATGTAACAAAAATATTCATTTTAATTATTTAATTAGGTCGATAGGCCTTCTGTTTGAATCAACTCATCTTGCCTCTTTGTCAACCTTTTTATTGTGCTGGTGACATCTGTCCCAAATCATGTTGATGGCATATGTCCTCAATGCATGTTCGACTGCTTGTGCTTTAATTCATGATTGCCTCCACCGTTTTTATTGGGAAAAACCACGCCGTCTGCATGTACGTTTAATTCTTGATTGCCTTCGTCGTTTTTATCGGGAAAAACCACGCGGTCAAATACCAGAATTCTCGCGACGTTGTTTTATGTCCATACACTGGGGGAGATTATCGACCTGGCCCCCCTGATTATTCGTTTTCATAGCACACCTGGAAAAGCATATGTAGTGGTAAGTGGGAATCTCAATGCACCTGTGAAGTAGCTTTTGTGATGCTTTGATAGTCTCCAACTGCATGTCATGAGCGCCGCTTTAAGATTTTTGATTTGGGGATGGGTTATTTAGGTTTGAACGTACCTATTATACAATAAATCACCATGGTAGATCTAGATACTTCCGCTTGGGATGGATTAGCCTTAGCAGTGGGAAGGCCTTCCACCACTATTTTGATTCAGCTGCCCCGTGCATCTGTTCCTCATACATATCTTGGATCGCTGATGTAAGCCAACAACATTGAAAATTAAGTCATTTTGATACTTTCAATTTCGATTTAAATTTATTATATAATAATATGTTTTTACCTCTTTTGTCTTTTTAAATAAATAATTTCAATGTATTATTATATGAACACTTTTTTGTCTTTATAAATAAATAAATAATTTCAATGTATTATTATGATGATGTGAATAGGGCTTCTTATTTTGAAATAAATTTTTGGTAATTTTAAATTAATTATCTATAATTATAATGTGGGATAGTAATATTTTAATATTTTTACTAATATATAAATTAAAATTTTTAATTTATTTTCCTAGTATGATTTTAGAAGAATATATTCTCAATTGTTATATTAAAAATTTTATTGGCCTCTCTTTGCACCTTTTGAAGCAACTACTAGTTTTATTAGACTCGGTGAACATTAATTCATGATCATCTTCATCCTTTTAAATATTCAAAATATACTTTTATTAAACCAAAAAAAGAAAAAAAGATAATTTATGTTTTTTTAATGCACTACCAATTCACTCTCACTGATATAATATGATCCCCGATTTATCAATTTATATAAATGAAAGTCACTTACATTATCATTGTGTTTTTATAGGATAAGGAAGAGTTAACATTAATAATATGATCCCCGATTTATCAATTTATATAAATTAAATTCACTTACGTTATCAGTGTGTTTTTATAGGATAAGGAAGAGTTAACATTAAGTTTTATAAATAATTTATTGTTTAAATTATAATTTTGAAAATTTTAATTAATTGTTTTTAATTATAAAATATCATGTTAAAATATTTAAATTACAATTTAAAATAAATGTGTTAAATTAAAAAAATGTTTTTTAAAATCTATGAACAATGATTCTATGAAGTGTAAATCTTATTTACAAATATTTGTTCCGCTCTTTGCGCATCTCTTACTCTTAACAGACACGCCTCTCACTTCTTTGTTCTGCTCTTTGAGCATCCTAGTCTAAAATACTGCAAAGCAACGGGTGAAGTTGGCATATGCGTTGGCATTTTCTTTTAAAGATTCCACATGCTCTATTTACACTTCTTTGTTCCGTTTATATAATTTAAATTTGTGGAAAAAAAAATATCGTCTGTTAAAAGAAGTAATAAATCTAAGTAATATGAAATAAAAAAAATAATTTGAAAATTATATGATTATATATATAAATAAGAGTAAGTTAATTTGGAGAATTTTGGGTTATAGTTATTAAATTTTAGTATTTTAGATGTTTAGGGGTTTTTGATTTTGGGTGCTTAAGGGTTTTTGATGGTGCTGAATCTATTTTCACCATTAAAAACAATTCAAACAATTTTATAATCAGATTTTTTGAATGAAAAAAAATCTTCTAATTATGATAACTTTAAAAAAAAATTGTAATATAGATATAGATATATATATATATATATATATATATATATATATATATATATATATATAGTTCGGAAGAAATGTTGAAGTAAGACTTTCTATAGATTTGAAATATAAAATTAAAAAATAATAATAAGTGTGACATAATTAAGAAATTAATAAAAAAATAATAAAACTATTTAATTTAATTTTTTATGTTTTTATTAATAAAATTACAAATATTTATTTTGGAAAAAAAATCATTGAGACACAATCACATTAAATATATTTTAAATAATAATATTTTATATTTATAATCATGACATTTCATAACTTTATATTTAAATGTAATTAATAAACCTACAAGAATATTTCTAAATATAAAAATGTGAAATTCATTTTATGATATAATTATATTTTATTATATAAATTAAGATAATGATGATTTATATTCAAAATTCATACTTAAATTTAAGTAATAGTAATAGACACATAAACAACATATATAGAGATGAATTTTAACTTAATTTTATTAAAGTTTAAGAGAAATCAAAATTTTTAATTTTTTAAGGTATAAATTTTTCTGTAAATTTTACTTTGAAAAAATTGCATTTTGAGAAATTGAATCCTTGATAAATCTGAAATTTAAATAAATCTATATTATTTTTAATATCAATTAATTTAATCAAAATATCAACTAATTTATTAAATTGTATGATTTACATATAAATTATATGGAATGCGTATATTTTTTTGTTTTTCTTTTATGGTTATTTTTTTTCTTTTTCTTGAATGATTAATTTTTTTCAGTTTCTGCATTGTTGTATATAATGCAAGGTATGAAAGATAAACTTCCGCATGCTTTTTTTATTTGTATTTTTACATTTTCGTATTTTACATGTGAAATTCAAATTGTTAGTTTTTCCTTTATTTGTATTTCTACATTTTCATATTTTACATGAAAAATGCTAAATTTTTTTTACTGATTTCTTTTGATGGGAAAAGTCCGTTGATTGGAAAAATCCATACACAATGTAACACTTAAACGATAAGAACATAATTTTTTTTTATTTTTTAATTTCTTATCTTTCGGTTAAAAACATAACATATAAACTACACAATGACTTTATTGGCATGGTACTAATTCTATACATCGGATTTTGGATTCTGCAATTTATAATTATATTTCGGTTGATGTGGGCATATTCATTGTTCATAAACTTAAACCATTCGATTTACATGTTATTCGGCTTTATAAATTAACTTGGATTTTCTAAAATTTGGTAACTCATTGCATTTGTTTTATATCTATCTCGATTTCTGGTTTGTACTGGCTATCTTAGATATGACCTGGCGATTTATGAGATTCTCGAGATGTCTATTGGGTTTTAAATGGGCCACCTGCCCTATCTAATCACCGTCTGATTCCGTCTGAGATCAACGGTGAAGGGTATCGGCGGGAAACTACTGGGTATTACCCCGCAACCCTAACCGTCTCAGCCCATTCTCTTCTGTCTTTGCGATGGATGGGGTCTGCAACCTGTTCAGGGTTTTGTTAATGCGGGTCTTCCGGATGGCTTTCGCAACCAGTTAACCATGGAACTGGTAGGGGTATTTGCCCGTGACTATGACCCAAGAAAGGATAGCTCCTCTACTTTAAAACTAAGCAACTTGTGGCCATGGCTGCACATTGCGAGGGATGACGGACCCACCCAGCTTCAATCCGTCTTTTCGCCACCATAGGTAATGCATTCTTGCTCGATTTATGTTGTTTGCCCCTTGTTAGCCTTATTCGACCATTGGGTTATTGAATTAGTTTACTAGGTTTTCTAAATACTAAATTTTCTCTTGGCAACCTTTCGCTATTCCAGTTTTCGGCACTCGGCAACATAGTCGTTGCTTATACAGGTAACAAGTTTGCAGGTTCTCTTTTTTCATTTTCTAGTCAATGTACAAGTCTTATATCGCTGTGTCGAGCCTTGATGAACTGGTTGTTTGTTTTTTGCAGGTATGTTCCTACCTAGAAGCGGGTTTGTCTATTAATCTTCCTTCATGGAGAACGTTGAACCCCTTGCTAATGGTAGTTTGCTACTCTCCAGGTATTCTTATGTCGTACACTTGTCCATAAGGGCTTCTTCCTCCTCTCCAGCATTTTTTAGTTATCGCTGCTTGCTAAATTCCTTCAAGTTTACATGGCCTGACAATTACTCATAGATTCTCAGTTAGCCCATGAGAACTGAAGTCGGTTTCTCCTTGCAGTTTTCTGTAGTAAAAGAAACAATTGCATTTTGTTTCATTTTAGTATTGTTTCCTATAAAGGTTTAATCCGAATGAGACTCTTTTTGGTATTGGATGGATATCCCCTAACTACAGTTATGTATATTGCAATTTTTAGAAAGTAATAGTTCTGTATTAGGCAATTATATCGTCGGACTGTGCTCTACAAGGTTTCTTGCTTTAATTAAAGAGTTGGAATTTATTCAAAGGTTTTCCTGTTTGTTTTGTTCATGGACTGTATTCTCGTTACAGTAACTATATTTATGTTCTCAATTATATTCTCTTTATATGAGTATTGTGCTACTGAATGTTAAAAAAAACACTAAGCCTCTGGCCGACCCTTACATTTTAATTTTACACAGTATTTCTCTATATAAAGAATCATGGGTTTGCTTCCATTTAATCTGTAGATGTTTATGTGTTTGCTACACAGTGTTTCAATCTGTAAATGTTTATGTGTTTGCTACACAATCTTTCAGTAATGATAGTCTTTATCTTGGCTTAATTGTTTTCTGGTCTTATTATACGTTTACCGGCATAGAATATTTGTCTTCTTTGTTTGGGTGACCTGACCACTCTAGTTCTTGTCTGAGTATAGTTAATTTTGAGGAACAACAAGTTCTGGGTTTGGGTTTCTCCTTGTACCCAAGTCTGATAGTTCACTCTTCAATAATCTGAAATGACAGAATTTTGAAGTTCAACTATTTGCTTAGAATTTTTACTATTTATCACGTCTATTCATTAGCTTATTTTAATCTTTCGCTCGCTATTTTATGTTTATCGAGAACTTAACAGATTTAATCATTGAAAAGTAAAATCACTAAGAAATTTACTGCTATTTTCTGAAATAAGAAAAAATTGTTATTTCTGCATTTCCCTACGGGTGGCCTTATACAGTTTTGCTATTATAACATTTCCTACTTATAGTCTTGAATTCCAAACTTAGATTCACATTGCATGTTTCACATATAAAATTTCAGATCTCATAAGTAACTTGCTGATTCATAAACAATTACAGAATCCATTCTTTTCCAAAACAAATGCCATTCATACATTTGTTGTCCTTGAATCCAGTAAAATCACATACCTATATATATATTCTATAAATTCATTCTTGTTTAAACTATTGAAAATGCACAGTTACTTATCTGAATGTGCAAACTTCTGATGATGACCACCCAACCATCAAGAGAGGTGATTATGTCCTTCTCTTTCCCCCGTGCTCCACCCCTGATGTATAGGTTGACAAAGTTATTTTTGTTGTGACCTCAAGACCCCAAGTCAGTCAATACCAGAAACTCTCAGGAATGCTGAGTGATTTCCACTGGTCTCTACTAGCTTAGGAAATCCTCACTCTCTTCCTTTCTTTATGATCAGAACCTGCATTCCTCACTAGGATGTGCCGTTTATCCTCAGAGGAGCAGGTAATTGTTCAAACTGTCCAACCACCTCTCAGTTCTTGGAATACTTTTACCATCAGTATTTTTACTTTTTATGGAACTACCTTTCCATAACTAATTTTATTTTTCATAACAATAAAATAAATTTTTTCCAAAAAACCATAAATGTTTCAGTATTATCTTTAAAATAATAACTAGAATGTCATGTTACTAGTTAACAACTAGTTAATACCAAATTCAGTTGTCACAACTTCCCCCCCATAAGTAACACCATCCTCGGTGTTTCACTCTAGCTCAAGAAATAACTCTGGGTAAGCCTCACGTACAAATCCCTCGTCCTCCCAAGTAGCCTCATCCAGGTTGAAGTGCTTCCACTGCACTTTAACTTGGGTGATGACTCGCTTCTGGAGCATAATTTCTCTCATGTCGAGTATGTGTTGAGGCTCGACCAGAAACTCGTCGTCCGACTCTAGCTGCAAACAGAAATTTTTTCTGTTAAATTCACATAAAAATTATGCATCCAAATAGGATTTTTCTAATTCTATCCTACCTGAATGTTCTGCCAATGGATTACATGCTTCAGGTAATGTACATATTTCTTTAGCAGGGACACATGAAACACATTGTGCACCTGAATGTGGCTAGGTAAGGCCAATCGATATGCCACAAGTCCTACCCTTTCCAATATTTGGAAGGGTCCACAAAACCTGGGAGCCAGCTTGGCACAAGAGGCCCATATCAAGGTGCTCTTCTTTGGTTTTATCCTCACATATACATGATCACCCACATCGAATTCTCGATAATTCCTTTTCTTATCTACATAAATATTCTGCCGATCTTGTGCAGCTTTCAGGTTTTTTCTGATCTTTCTTACCTCCGATTCCATTTCAGCTAGCATTTCTGGTCCAAGCATTAGTTTCGTTTCAAGGCTGCTCCAAGCTATGGGAGTGCGACATTGACGCCCATATAGAGATTCGAATATACTCATCTTAAGGGACTCCTAATAACCATTATTGTAAGAAAATTCAACTAGGTGTAAATACTCTTCCCATTTTGTTGGTTGTTGCATCACATACATGCATAACATGTCTTCCAAAACCTGATTTACCCGTTCAGTTTGTCCAATCGTTTGGGGATGATAAGAAGTGTTGAAATTTATTTGAGTCCCCAAACCCGTAAATAAATTTTTCCAAAACGCTGAAGTAAAATTCACATTTTTGTTTGAAATAACGGGCTTCGGCATGCCGTGCAGTTTGAAAACTTCTCTCATAAAAATATCTGCTATCTGTACAGTCTTGTAAGTAGACTGTACAGGTATAAAATGTGCAAACTTAATCAACCTATCAATCACCACCATAATAGTCATTGTGCCTCTTTGATCGTGGAAATCCAGTAATGAAGTCTAGGGATATGACCTCCCATTTCCATTCAGGTACTGGTATGGGCTACAACAATCCAGCTGGATGTCGATGCTCCACCTTGACCTGCTGACACTCCAAACATTTGTTTAAATAGTCAGCAATGTTTCTTCACATACTAGACCAGAAATATATTTTTCTAATTGCATTTAATATCTTTTGGTATCCTGGGTGTCCTGCATAATTACTTCGATGTTATTCATTCATGATTAGCTCCTTTAGTTCTACATGGTTTGGTATATAAATATTTTCTCTAAAGGTTATCATTTTTTCTTTACTAACTCCATAGTCAGAAGTGTTACCTTGCTTTCTGGTCTCTTCCATTTGCTGCCATAGGAATTGGTATTGAGGATCCTTATATGCTTCCTCTTTCACCTGATCTAAAAATTTTCATTCAAGCTGATTATAGTAAAGCTCATAAACATAATGCAGTTTCCTACTTAAGGCATCCACCACACGGTTTTCCTTACCCTTCACGTGTTGAATATCCATATCAAACTCACTTAAGAAAGCATTACATCTTGCCTGTCAGGAGTTTAAATCAGCTTGTTTGAAGTAACTGGTTAAGCTACTATGATCAGTTTTTAATACAAAATTCTTTCCCAGCAAGTAGTGTCTCCATACCTAGAGTAAATGTACCACTGATGTTAACTCCATATCATAAGCTGAATACCTTTGTTCATATTATTTTAACTTCCTTGATTCATAGGCCACTACCTTTCCTTCTTGAGATAAAATTGCTCCAACTCCCTCCTTACAAGCGTCTGTACAAACCTCAAATTCTTTGTTGGGGTCAACTACCCTCAACACTGGTGCAGTAGTCAATAGATGTTTTAATTGTTCGAAACTCTTCTGGCACTCATTATTCCACTTAAATAATTTTCCTTTTCTCTGCAAGGAGGTGATTGGAAAGACAATTCTGGAGAACCCTTCAATGAATCTCCGGTAGTATCCAGCCAATCCCATAAAGGATTGGATGTTTGCCACATTTTTGGGAACTCGCCATTCCATAATTGTCTTAATTTTCTCTGGATCAACAACAATATCTTCTACTGAAATAACATGGCCTAAGTACTAGATTTCTGTTTTGAAGAAATCACATTTGCTAAACTTAGCGTACAACTGGTGTTTTCTTAACATTTCCAATACTATTCTTATATGCTCCTTATGTTCTTCCTGACTCTTAAAATAGATTAAAATATCATCAATAGATATCAGCACAAAGTTATCCAAGAAGGGGTGAAATATACCATGCATTAACCTCATAAATGTCACTGGTGCATTTGTTAATCCAAAGGGTAGCACCACTAACTCATAATGCCTGTACCTGGTAGGGAAAGAAGTCTTATGAATATCTTCATCCTTAATCCGGATCTGGTGGTATCCAGACCTTAAGTCTATTTTTGAGAATACTGTGGGCCCCTTCACCTAATCAAATAGGCCATCAATCCGAAGTAAAGGATATTTATTTTTGACTGTCAATTTATTAAGCTATCTATAATCAATACACATCCTCATGGTTCCGTATTTCTTCTTTACGAATAGCATTGGTGCTCCCCAAGGGGACACACTTGGACGAATGTATCATTTGTCCAACAACTCTTGCAACTGCATTTTTAATTCAGTTAGTTCTGGAACACTCATTCTGTAAGGAGCCCTCGAAACTGGTGATGCTCCTGGCATTAACTCAATGGTGAAATAAATATCTCTTCTTGGGGGTAATCTAGGTATGTCATCTGGAAATACGTCCATGAAATCTTGTACCACTAGTATGTTTTCCACCATAGGGGACTTCTCTTTGGAATTGGCATATCCTACCTGGATAGCATAAATCTGACATCCCTTCCTCATGCATTTATTCATTTGAGATGTTGTAATAGGGCACAGGCATATTGGTTTCTTGATCCCCTGAATCTCTTGGCGTGTTCCATCTTGCATTTTGTAGTATATAACTTTTTCTTTACAGTCCACCAAAGTCCAATGCTTCTCTAGCCAATCCATACCCAAAAAAACATCAAAGGACCATAATGGCAATATATTCAGGTCCATGTTTAACTGTTGATTTGCAATTTCCAATGTGCAGTTCGGAATTTTGACACTTACTTTTCTTTTTGCTTATGTGGCTAGCTGTACTAGCCAAGGATTTTTGAATTTATGACCTTTTAATTTACATGCTTCTACTATTTTTGGGTTTACATAACTTAAACTTGCACCTGGGTCAACCAAAATAGAAACAGATTGAGACAGTAACTTACCTTCCAACTCTATCATCATTGGTTGATAATCTGTGTGACAATCTTCCAATGCTGCGTTGATTCGAGGTATGTTTCGAGCCACATCTCCCACTGTAGAAGCTTCCTGCAAATTAGCAATTGTTTCACTTCTCCCTCAATGTGGGAAATTTGTATAATAATGTGCCTCACCACACCCCCAACACTGCAGGGGTGGTTTGGATACTTGTCCTTGCTTAGGTTTGCTAGAAGCCTCTGTAGGCCTCTCTTCAGCAAGCCATCTGGTTCTTTGATGATTTTTGCCAAACTGCTTTCTTATTGAGCTTTGCACAGAATTTTTTAAATTATTACTTCTAGTACTCTTGAAGTTTGAATTGTTTTTCTATCCTTTTCTTGGCTGCCAACTTTTACCCACTTCCCCTTTTTCCTTGGACTACTGGTAGCACATCCTTGCCTTATGAATTGCTTGATCCATGGTCATAGGATTTACAAATTCAATTAGTTCCTTCATGAGGGTTGGAAAACTACTCAGGAATATTTGAACCTTAGCCTTTTCATCTATGAGATATGGGACATATCTTAATAGAGAGGTGAACTTGGTAATATACTCGTCCATAGTCATCTGACCCAGCTTCAAGTCATGGAATTATTTGGATTTTCCGTCATAAAAATGTTCTGTCAAATACTTATCTTTAAAGTATTGTTGGAATGATTCCCATGTGACATCTTGATCTTCTTTATCTCCTCCCACCATAGGGTGGCTTTTTCTCTCAACTAGTAAATAGCCAATCTGGCTTTAAGGTTGCTACTGTACTTGTACACTTGAAATTACTTATTCATATTTATCAACCAAGCCTTTGCGACCTCCTCAGCTTCTCCATCGAATGTGGGTGGTTTTATCTTCCGAAACTCACCTTGAAGCTCCACTTTTTTCTTCTTAACTTCCTCCTGATCTGACACATTACCACATTCTGCTTCATTATAGTTCCTGTTCTTTTTTCTTCGCTGTGAATGTCTCCTACCCATTCTATCCATGGTTTGGTCCTTGGTTTATTGTTCGTTCTCTTCTTGCACACCCCTATCGGGACTGGGTTGTAACACCCCTTGATTCTACTTGTCGGAAAGGCTCTTAAGTATCCTTTCTTGCTCCTGCATTAGACATTCATTATCACTTCTCACACAGACTATTTCCTTCTGCAACTTCTGCATAGTACTTAACAGTATGTTGGTCTAGTGTTTTTGTTCCTCCAACAGTCTACTAGTCTGCTGGTGTTGATCTAGACTCAATTGAATCCACATCTCAGGGTTCATTTCTGGTAGTTCTTGAAGTGTAGGTTCCCCAGTATTCTGGGGTGTTTGTTGCGTCAATCGCCTTCTCATATTTTCCTTTGCAGTACTACTTCTTTTCTGTGCATAGTATACACACATTTTAAACTTGTTAGGTGACCCCTAGGGTCCCAACATGTGAATGCTGCTCTGATATTACTTGTAACACTTAAACTATACGAACATAATTTTTTATTATTATTATTTCTTACCTTATGGTTAAAAACATAACATATAAACTATTGAGTTGCATCTTTGTCCAAATTTTTACGATTTTTTATCAAATAAATACTTACTTGTACCTGGTGTTTTTAATCATTATTAATCCATTATGTTGATGATTAGAGGAATTTCGAAATATTAATTATTAAATTATAAATTCTCATTATTAATTAATTTAAAGGGTGTTTGGTAATATTTTCGTTAATAAATTCTTTCTTGGTTGCAGGAAGGCTCGGTGCAGGAATGCATTTGAGTACAAATTCACCAAATGCATAAAAGCAGCAGCTGGGTAGTTGAATTGATGTAGGTGAAAATATCCAATTTGCGACCAAATGGAGCCAAATATATAAATTCTGAGACATGGGTTGTGTTCAGAGCACCATGTTTCCTATAACCCAGAAACCGTTTGGCGAAATTCGGCTTCGTGAAAGAGTTATTGTCAGGGGAATATTCCACTGAAGACCATTCCTGAACATGAACGTATTGGGTCTCTATGAATATTGCTACTCTGGTTATGCTTGGAGACTAAAACAAATATTAGTTCACTTTCAAATGGTTGTTAACCCTTTCATAAAAACACATAAACCATCATCTTGGAGGACAACGAAAGCCATATAGATACATCTCAATAGAACAATTTTCTTAGAAATTCAAACAGTTTCATGTTCGCCAGAAGTTGACAAAAGAACTTTCTACACATTTTGAAAAATCCGAAGGCCACAAAATTGTCATGTCTTTCAGCGAATCCTCACTTAGAAAATGGGAGTTGTTCACTCATGTTTTGATCAGGAGTGGCCACTTATGAAGAGAAACTCATTTGTTTATGTTTTCAAGGAAATACAACTTGTTGTCGCTGTATTTATTACAATTATAATGTTCTATTGGACACAAATGCAAGTCGACCTGGAACATGGAAGTTATTATCTTGGTCATGATGTTCAATAGTTCCTGGAGTTCAAAGGGATATTTACCTCTACCCAGCATGGGCATACACTCTCCTCAGAATTCTTATGAAGATTTGAAAGTCCTTGTTTGAGTCAATTATTTGGACCTCAATTACTTATGATGAAGCTGGAAGGTTGTTTTCATTAATTTCTTATGGAAACTTCTTTGTTCGTTTCAACAGCTGGAGTTTTTCGAAGCCTAGAATAAGTTGCACATGGCTGTAATTAAAGCAATTAAGGAAGTTGACCCCGAATATTATAATTCATTACTCCAAGTTGAAGTCAATGCAAATAATGATTCCAAACAGCCAACTGCTGAAGAATCTGATAATCAACTATTACAAGGAACTGAATCTCATTCAATGATAAATGTTCAAGAAAAGACCTTCCAGCAATAGCAAAATCCCATGAAAAGAGGAGCAATTTCCTGAATTTGGCATTCTGTCTCAAGCTAATTCTTATTCCAGCAAATAATTCATGTAGCTATGGAAATCAATTTTTTTCTAATATCTATTTTCAAATATATTGTAACAAACTCTATTATTTATAAATACGGTTCTGGGCAAACAAGAGCAGCTCCGCTGCTATAAAATATAGAGTTGTGCACTCATAAAAAAAGATAAGTAGGAGCAGTTGGCCCATTGGAATTGGGAAGCTGTGTGTTAGAATAAGACAATTGCTCTTATAATGAAGCTGCATATTAGAATGAGATAACTGCTCTTATAATGAAGCTGCGTGTTAGAATGAGATAGATGCTCTTATAATGAAGCTGCGAATTAGAATGAGATAGCTGCAGAGATGAGCGCAATAGATAGAGGGATGGGGAAATCCGCCATTCAGATGCAGGGATGTAATTAGGGGAGTTAGTCCGTCATTTAGATAGGGGAAATTTCTCAGATGTAAGGTAGAATTCCCCAAATATAAAGTTGATTTTCTCAGATGTAGATCTGGCATCGAATTGCCCAGCACAATGGTTGTAATGAAGCAGCAGATGATGCATACATTCATTGATGTTTGAAGCAATATTTTGGTTTGATTTACTAAAATTTGGCATGTGTACATTCATTGATGTTTGAAGCAATGTTTTGATTTGATTTTATAAATTTTAGCTCTGCATTTGTTTGTTTTTATATAAGCATTGTAATTTTAATTTTGAGCATTGAGTTAGTTTAGGACTTGCTCCAGGGAGTGGTAAGGATCCACCGCAACCTGGAGTTGAGTCCCTCATCTTCATAGATTTAGGAATTCTTCTTTAGTTTAATTTGTAGAATTCTCTTTTGTTTTAAATTATTTTTAATAGTATTTAATATTTCTTAATTATGCACTTAGTTCATTATTTTGTTTTTCAGTTTCTGAGTTGATTCAGTAGTGAGAACATATTGTAGATGCTTTAAATTTGAGTATGTTAGCCTTGCTCATTTAAAATATTAAATCAAAATTTTGCATTATGTGATTTATTGGGATGTTTGCACATTTAATGTTCATTTAATCTATTTATTCATTTGATTTAATGTTGATAATTAGATTTTTTTTTTTTTTTTTTTTATTCTTGTTTTTGTAGTGTGATAATTTCCTTATAAGAGCAAGTTTAAATATGGGTTTGATTGTACAGGTGGAAAGAGATGAATTGGAATGCATAGTGATTTAGTTTTAGCTATTGAGTTACATGATTCGATTTGAAGTAGGCTTGCTTTTTAATAGTTCATTTTCGTTTAGATTAAAATATTTAAATAGAAGATTTATCATAAATTATTTGCGATGCAATTTTTAGGATCTTTTAAGTATTTCTTTTAGCAATTGTTAGGCGTGTTTCTTTTGTTAATTGGAATCTTGAATTTATTACAAAGAGTATTTTAAGTTGGTTTAATGTGTGAGTTATCATTTTGTTTATTTCAAGATTAATTTCAAGTATTAGTTTTTAAGTTAATGAGAAGAACAATTAGATTAAGGTTTTCAAGATATCATAGGGGATTTAAATTCGAGTACAAGAATGATTGAGGATTTCTTCGTATTTAATTATAGCTTAATTGCATTATGGGGTTTTTAGTGAATGAAATTGGTTAAGTAGGTTTCATTTTCATGATTGCTTGTTTGCCAGCAAATGTGTGTTTCATTGCAGCACCTAGTTTATCATTAATAAGAAATATATTTATACTATGATCAGTAAGCTAAACCAATATGCAGTACAACTCACGTTTACGACTCCTGGATTGATAATTAATATTGAGAGGTTTAATCCGACAATTAAGCCGTCCAACATTTTGGCACCGTTGCCGAAGAGTTGTATTTTGGCTTAGGTAAAATTTTCTACAGAGTTTCAAGGATATTGCAGGATGTCAGAGGGTAGAGAGAGTACGGTAAGACGTGAGTGAAGAGCCATGCATCCACTATTGTGGGGTTGCTCCAAAGTCTGGCCACCTTGCTTATCTCTTGAACTTTTATTTCCTTATCTTGCTTATGTGTAGAATTAGAGGCATGCTTTAGACATTTGATTTCTGAATTACCTTGTTAAATAGCACTTTGATTCGACATTTTCCCTTTCATGCAAGTGTGGTGAGTTGTATTTCAGTCATTTTTTTTTTAAATTCATTTATCTTCAGAGTCCAATCTTCAACATTATATCATTTTTGGGGTACTGTAAGAACCCTTGCGTACTAATCCATGTGATGACAAAATGTACTAGTTCACTTGTTGTAAACAAGAAGATGGTATTTTGAGGAATCATTCAATGAGGAGTTTTTATGCTGCTACAGAGACGAACAACTCATCTGATGAAGAATTCACAAGTGCTGAATTTAATATCTTGCTTGAACATAAATTTAATATAATTAAATCTTTGTTTTCGAAATTGAATGATTTTCAGGAACAAGAGAAGGACGAAGAACCACTGCTTATCCTATGTGCCAACTATAGAAAGAAACATTGCCTTGGAAAGTGTCCACTTAGCGACCTAAAAGTTTGCGAAATTTACGAGGATGGTCATGCAACCAAACATTTCCCATCATTGCCACAATTACGAAAGGTACTTAGGGAATCAAGTAAGGAATTGAATCAACCGTCAGGTATAACTCAAAACCCAACACCATTTGATACTTGAAATAATTATTATTTTCCTGAGCAGGTTCCTTAGCATGTTTATAATCCTACAGTCTCATGGAAAACTTTTAATCCTCCTCCAATTGAATATCCTACTTTGTGGCCACAATGGCCCTCTCCTTGGATATCATCCTCGAGCCAGATATATCCATGGCCTCAAGAATCGTTTGGATCTTTCTCTCTAGGGAAATCTCCCATGCAAATTCAATCATATGAGCACCAGCAACAACCACATTTCTTTCCAATTCACCATTAAGTTATCCTCCTCCATGGTCCCAGCCGTATGTGCAACCTTACCCTAGCCCTTATCCTTACCCTAGACCTAATCCTAATCCATACCCTAACCCTAGTTCATACCCTATTTCATACCCTAGACCTAACCCTAATCCACACCCTAAACCTAGCCTTCATTCAAATCCAAACCTTAACTTACAACCTAGATCTAACCCTAGTCCAAACCCTAAACCTAGCCCTCACTCAAACCCTAGCCTTAAATCAAACCCTAGACCTAATCCCAATCCAAATCCAAACCTTAGTCCAATCATTAACCAAAACCCTAGGCCGAACCACACCCTAAATCCTAATCTAAACCATCAGGTTGCACAACAATTTGAGCCACCTATTCTTTCCGTTGATTCCCATATTGAACATCATGCTACATCGTCCATGTTTGGAAAAGGAATGAATTCGGAAACTTCCCCCATTACTACAGAGCATTCACCCCGGGAAGATGTAATTCAAAGACAACCAGAGGAGCAATCTTTTATTGGAACTTGGTCTAAAAATGTTGTTGAAACTCAAAACCCTAGAATATCTTTCAACCATTCTTGTCACTTTGAAAAGCTGATATTTGAGCCTGAACTTGAGGGATTTATCTTTTCTCTTTCACCAGATTCTTTGTTCCTCCAAGAGAGTGACTATCAAATTGTGGAAGATTTGCATCAGTTGGAGAATCCTAAATATGTGGATTTCATTGAATCTTGGTTTCAAGCAGTCACCAATCCATCTTATTTCCTCATCATTCAGAAACTCTTGGTACCATAACATTTAAAGCAACTGGTTTCTCATGCTTTCATATGTCTTGAAGTCTATTCCCTAAAACTAATTGTGAGTATAATCAACGTTTTGTTACGCAAATGGCTTCATTGGAAGTACTCATATACTTGAAGATGAGTCTTTCGCCTCTTAGGGTAAAATAGGGTAGGAGAATAAATGAATAAAGCGGTTATAATTCTATTAGGGTTTTGAATTTTAATAATGCCTATTAAAACTACTTTTAATCCACAATAGTTGTTAACACACACATTTGTGACAAATCTTATTGAATACAATTCGCTCTAATACCTCATGATTTTGCAAAAAGTAACCATGATTAATCACTCTAATAAGTTATCATCTTGGATATATATTTTCAGTGTCCTTTATAAGGTAGTATTAGAAAGCCCCTATGGTGGAACACTCTCGCAAAGATCATAATGAGCTATTCAGGAGAACACTAGCATTCTTAACTCAAATAATCTTTCATTCATTGTCTGGGATATCTTTAACAAGTCTTTAGGGTAGAGGAATTAGCCAGCAATGATTAGTCATTAAAAAAATTTCACGCCATCCTATACTCTTAAGGAGTAGATCTATCTCCCCAATTATTAAGTAACCTTTAAGGTTAATCATAAACAGAGTTTAGAAAATATTTAGGGAAGGTTATAAGGTCTCGTAATGAGTCGACCTACCACGATCATGAGACCTAGCATGCATGACATTACTGCTCCTGGTCACCAAGCCAGAGCAATGGATTTCAGCCAAAAAGCTGGAAGACAGGAGGTCTCATCACTAGCCGGCCTGTTCATCCATGTTACTTCTTGTGAGTGGCACTGCCATTAGCTGGTTACCAAGCCATGACAATGGCCTTCATCTAAAAATTAAAATAAACAAACTCTGAATCTTTATCTAGTAAGTGGGATACTGACATTTCGCTAGGTTAAAAGACATCCCCGTTGAGGTTATGGACACCTGTGGGTAGCAGGGCCATGTCTGTGGTATTAAAGTTAACTGCATACTATGATTTTCTTGGTCATCCTTCTCTTTCCCTAAGACTTATCATTTTTCTTGGGCAATGGTTTTAAGACGATTTGAAGATGATGCTTTGAGTTCTATCTGTCAAAAATCAATAATCTTTGAATGATGTGGTACCCTTAGTGAAGGTAATCCTTTGTACTAGATTAAGAGGAAATCTATTTTTTTCTAGATAACAACAGAATTTAGAGTGCTCGATAAAGAGGTTGCTAATTGGTATCATAAATCACTTTAATTTCTATGGTATTTGAAGTGATGAAATTCTCAATGATGACTACTCACAAGGTGTTGGTTGACATCAATGTGTATTGATTGTAGTTTCCTCTAAATATGTGTTGAATGACCTAGGTACAAGATTGCTATTGTAGGTGCATAAAACCTGTGGTATTATTTGTAAAATTTTACCTCTTCAGTAAAACTTGATTTTATCATAAGACTTTGGGCAGAAACAAAATTTGGGACAAGGTAACAGGTATATGCGATACTATTTTCTCCATCATGTTTACTTTCGGTACCTGATATTCTTTTATCATTTCACATGGTTTTGGCTGGCATTGTAATAGTTATGTTGCAGGCTAATGAAGGCATTTCATTATTAGGCATCTCCATCCTTGCTAAAATCTTTGATGAAATTTTCCCTACCTTATTTCATCGTCTTAAAGGTTTTGCTTGCACGAGGACGTGCAAGAAGTTCAGCGTGGGGGGATGTTGAGCTGCATATTTGTTCAAATTTTTACGATTTTTTATCAAATAAATACATACTTGTACTTGGTTTTTAATCATTATTAATCCATTATGTTGATGATTAGAGGCATTCAGAAATATTAATTATTAAATTATAAATTCTTGTTATTAATTAATTTAAAGGGTGTTTGGTAATAGTTTCGTTAATAAATTCCTTCTTGGTTGCAGGAAGGCTCGGTGCAGGAATGCATTTGAGTACAAATTCACCAAATGCATAAAAGCAGCAACTGGGCAGTTGAATTGCTGTAGGTTAAAATATCCAATTTACGACCAAATGGAGTAGAATATATAAATTCTGAGACATGGGTTGTGTTTAGAGCACCATGTTTCACATTACCCGGAAACCGTTTGGCAAAATTCGGCTTCGTGAAAGAGTTATTGTCAGGGGAATATTCCACTAAAGACCACTCCTGAACGTGAACGTATTGGGTCTCTATGAATATTGCTACTCTGATTATGTTTGGGGACTAAAACAAATCTCAGTTCACTCTCTAATGGTTGCTAACTCTTTCATAAAATACACATAAGCCATCATCCTGGAGGACAACGAAAGCCATATAGATACATCTCAATAGAACAATTTTCTCAGAAATTCAAACGGTTCCATGTTGGCCAGAAGTTGACAAAAGAACTTTCTACACATTTTGAAAAATCCAAAGGCCTTAAAATTGCCATGTCTTTCAGCGAATCCTCACTTAGAAAATGGGAGTTGTTCAATCATGTTTTGATCAAGAGTGGCCACTTATGAAGAGAAACTCATTTGTTTATGTTTTCAAGGCAATACAACTTGTTGTAGTTGTATTTATTACAATTATAATGTTCTCTCGGACACAAACGCAAGTCGACCTGGAACATGGAAGTTATTATCTTGGTCATGATGTTCAATAGTTCCTGGAGTTCAAAGGGATATTTACCTCTACCCAGCATGGGCATACACTCTCCCCAGAATTCTTATGAAGATTCAAAAGTCCTTGTTTGAGTCAATTATTTGGACCTCAATTACTTATTATGAAGCTGGCAGATTGTTTTCGTTAATTTCTTATGGCAAATTCTTTGTTCCTTGCAAAAAATAGAGTTTGTCGAAGCCTAGAGTAAGTTGCACATGGCTGTAATTAAAGAAATTAAGGAAATTGACCCCTAATATTATAATTCATTACTCCAAGTTGAAGTCGATGCAAATAATGATTCCAAACAACCAACTGCTGTAGAATTTGATAATCAAATATTACAAGGAACTGAATCTCATTCAACGAGAAATGTTCTAGAAAATACCTTCCAGCAACAACAAAATCCCATGAAAAGAGGAACAATTTCCTGAATTCGGCATTCCGTCTCAAGCTAATTCTTATTTCAGCAAATAATTCATGCAACTGTGGAAATCGATTTTTTTTCTAATATCTGGTTTCAAATATATTGTAACAAACTCTGCTATTTATAAATACAGTTCTGGGCAAACAAGATCAGCTCCGCTGCTATAAAATATAGAGTTGTGCACTCATAAAAAAAGATAGGTAGGAGCAGTTGGCCCATTGGAATTGGGCTGTGTGTTAGAATAAGATAACTGCTCTTATAATGAAGTTGCGTATTAGAATAATATAGCTGCTCTTATAATGAAGCTATGTGTTAGAATGAGATAGTTGCTCTTATAATGAAGTTGTGTATTAGAATTAGATAGCTGCAGAGATGAGTGCAATAGTTAGAGGGATGAGGAAATCCTCCATTCAGATGCAGAGATGTAATTAGGGGAATTAGTATGTCATTTAGATAGGGGAAATTTCTCAGATGTAAGGTAGAATTCCCCAAATATAAAGTCGATTTTCTCAGATGTAGATCCGGCATCGAATTGCACAACACAATGGTTGTAATGAAGCAACAAATGATGTGTACATTCATTGATGTTTGAAGCAATATTTTGATTTGATTTACTAAATTTTGGCATGTGTACATTCATTGATGTTTGAAGCAATGTTTTGATTTGATTTTATAAATTTTAGCTCTGCATTTTTTGTTTTTATATAAGCATTGTAATTTTAAATTTGAGCATTGAGTTAGTTTAGGACTTGCTCTAGGGAGTGGCAAAGATCCACCGCAACTTGGAGTCGAGTCCCTCGTCTTCATAGATTTAGGAATTCTGTTTTAGTTTAATTTGTAGAATTCTCTTTTGTTTTAAATTATTTTTAATAGTATTTAATATTTCTTAATTATGCACTTAGTTCATTATTTTGTTTTTTAATTTCTGAGTTGATTCAGTAGTGAGAACATATTGTAGATGCTTTAAATTTGAGTATGTTAGCCTTGCTCATTTAAAATATTAAATCAACATTTTGCATTATGTGATTTCTTAGGATGTTTGCAGATTTAATGTTCATTTAATTTGTTTATTCATTTGATTTAATGTTAATAATTAGATTTATTTGTTTATTTTATTCTTGTTTTCGTGGTGTGATAATTTCCTTATAAGAGCAAGTTTAAATATGGGTTTGATTATGCAAGTGGAAAGAGATGAATTGGAATGCATCGTGATTTAGTTTTAGCTATTGAGTTACATGATTAGATTTGAAGTAGGTTTGATTTTTAATAGTTCATTTTCATTTAGATTAAAATATTTAAATAGAAGATTTATCATAAATTATTTGCGATGCAATTTTTAGGATCTTTTGAGTATTTCTTTTAGCAATTGTTAGGCGTGTTTCTTTTGTTAATTGGAATCTTGAATTTATTACAAAGAGTATTTTAAGTTAGTTTAATGTGTGAGTTATCATTAAAATAGTGTGTGTGCCTTTTTTCTTATTTCAAGATTAATTTCAAGTGTTAGCTTTTAAGTTAATGAGAGGAATAATTCGATTAAGTTTTTCAAGATATCATAGGGGATTTAAATTCGAGTACGAGAATGATTGAGGATTTCTTCGTATTTCCTTATAGTTTAATTGCATTATAGGGTTTGTAGTGAATGAAATTGGTTAAGTAGGTTTCATTTTCAGGATTTCTTGTTTGCCAACAAATGTGTGTTTCATTGCAGCACCTAGTTTATCATTAATAAGGAATATATTTATACTCTGATCAGTAAGCTGAGCCAATACATAGTAAAAATCGCATTTACGACTCCCGGATTGATAATTATATTGAGAGGTTTAATCCGAACATTAAGCCCCACAACATAAACTACACATTTAAGACTTTATTGGCACAGTACTAATTCTATACATCAGATTTTGGGTTCTGCAATTTATAATTACATTTCGGTTGATGTGGGCATATTCATTATTCATAAAATTAAACCATTCAATTTATATGCTACCCGACTTTATAAATTAACCTGGATTTTCTAAACTTTGGTAACTCATCGCATTTGTTTTATATCTATCTCGATTTTTGGTTTGTATTGGATATCACAGACATGACCTGGCGATTTATTACTTATGCTAGTTGTGAGATTCTCAAGATGTCTATTGGGTTTTCAATGGGCCACCTGCCCCATCTAATCACCGTCTGATTTTGTCTGAGATCAATGGCAAAGGGTATCTGCAGGAAACTATTGGTTTTTACCCCACAACCTTAACTGTCTCAGCCCATTCTCTTCCGTCTTTGCGATGGATGGGGTCTACAACCTGTTCAGGGTTTTGTAAACGCAGGTATTCCAAATGGCTTTCGCAACTAGTTAACCATGGAACTGGTAGGGGTATCCGCCCCTGGCTATGGCCCAAGAAAGGATAGCTCCTCTGCTTTAAAACAAAGCAACTTGCGGCCATGGCTGCTCATCGTGAGGGATGCCAGACCAACCCAGCTTCAATCTGTCTTTTCGCCACCACAGGTAATGCATTCTTGATCGATTTATGTTGTTTTCCCCTTGTTAACATTATTCAACCATCAGGTTATTGAATTAGTTTACCAGATTTTTCTAACTACTAAACTTTCTCTTGGCAACCTTTCGCTATTCCAGTTTTCGGTACTCGGCGACACAGTCGGTGCTTATATCAGGTAACAAGTTTGCATGTTCTCTTTTTTTGTTTTTCAATCAATGTACAAGTCTTATATCACTGTGCCGAGCGTTGATGAAATGGTTGTTTGTTTTTTATTGGTATGTTCCTACCCGAAACCGGGTTTGTCTATTAATATTCCTTCATGGAGAACGTTGAACCCCCTGCTAACATTACTTTATACCCTCCAGGTATTCTTATGTCATACACTTATCCAAGAGGGCTTCTTCCTCCTCTCCGAATTTTTTTTAGTTATCGCTGCTTGCTAAATACCTTCAATTTTACACGGTCTGACAATTACTCATAGATTCTCGGCTAGCCCATGAGAATGGAAGTTGGTTTCTCCTTGTAGTTTTCTGTAATAAAAGAAACAATTACATTTTTTTTCATTTTAGTATTGTTTCCTATAAAGGTTTCCTCCGAACCAGACTATTTTTGGTCTCGGATGGATTTCCCTTAAGTACAGTTATGTATATTTCAATTTTTAGAAAGTAATAGTTTTGTATTAGGCAATTCTATGGTCGGACTGTGCCCTACAAGGTTTCTCGCTTTAATTAAAGAGTTGGAATTTATTCAAAGGTTTTCCTGGTTTTCTTGTTCATGGATTGTGTTCTCATTACAATAACTATATTTATGCTCTCGATTATCTTCTCTTTATATGAGTATTGTTCTACTGAATGTTAAAAAGAACACCGAGCCTCTGGCCGACCCTTATATTTTACTTTTACACAATATTTCTCTATATTAATAATCATGGGTTTGCTTCCATTTAATCTATAGATGTTCATGTGTTTGCTACACATCCTTTCAGTAACGATAGTCTTTATCTTGGCTTAATTTTTTTTCTGGTATTATTATACGTTTACTAGCATAGAATATTTATCTTCTTTGTTTGGGTGACTGGACCACTCCAGTTCTTGTCTGAGTATAGTTAATTTTAAGGAACACCAAGTTCTAGGTTGGGGTTTCACTTTGTACCTAGAATCGACAGTTCACTCTTTAATAATATGAAATGACAGAGTTCTAAAGTTCAACTATTTGCTTAGAATTTTTACTATTTATCATGTTTGTTCACTAGCTTATTTCAATATTTTACTTGCTATTTTCTGTTTATCGAGACCTTAACAAATTTAATCATTGCAAATAAAAATCACTAATTTACTGTTCTTTTCAGAAGTAAGAAAACACTGTTATTTCTGCATTTACCTAAGGGTGGCCTTATACAGTTTTGCTATTATAACATTTCCTACTTACAGTCTTGAATTCCAAACTTAGATTCACATTGCATGTTTCACATATAAAATTTCAGATCTCATAAGTAACTTTTTGATTCATAAACATTTACAGAATCCATTCTTTTCCAAAACAAATGTCATTCATACATTTGTTGTCCTTGAATCTAGTAAAATCACATACCTGTGTGTGTGTGTGTATATATATATATATATATATTCTATAAATTCATTCTTGTTTAAACTACTGAAAATTCACAGTTACTTCTCTGAATGTGCAAACTGCTGATGATGTCCACCAAACCATCAAGAGAGGCGATTACATCCTTCTCTTGCCCCCGTGCTCCACACCTGAGAGGTATAGGTTGACAAAATTCTTTTTGTTGTGACCTCAGGACCCCAAGTCCAGTCAATACCAGAAACTCTCAGGAATGCTGAGTGATTTCCATTGGTCTCTACCAGCTCAGGAAATCCTCACTCCCTTCGTTTCTTTATGATCAGAACTCGCATTCCTCATTGGGATATGCCTTTTATCCTCATAGGAGCAGGTAATTGTTCAAACTATCCAACCACCTCTCAGTTCTTGGAATAATTTTACCATCAATCTTTTTACTTTTTATGGAACTACCTTTCCATAATAATTTTATTTTTCATAACAATAAAATAAAAATTTTCCATAAAACCATAAATGTTTCAGTCTTAGCTTTAAAAGAATAACTAGAATGTCATGTTACTAGTTAACAACTAGTTAATACCAAATTCAGCCCTCACACACAATTATATTGATGTGGAGGATAAACCAAATTTATGAGGTGCTTTTCTTCATTTAACATGTAAAATATTCAAGAGATGGTCTTGAAGAATGATTTTTTTTTTTTTTTTTTTTTTTGAGATGCAAAAGAATGTGATTATTACTTAAAAAAAAAAATTCTAAATACTGATGATAAATCATAAAAGCCTAATATATATATATATATATATATATATATATATAAGTGTGACATCTGCATTTAATGATAACTAGTTGTTAACTAGTTAAGACATTTTTACTTATTTGTTTTAAGAAAAGACTAGAAATATTAATGTTTTGTTGAAAAGTTATTTTCATTAGTGATCAATTATGAATAATAAAATCAGTTATGGAAAGTGACTCCATAAAAGGTAAAAAATTATGGTAAATGTTTTCCAAGAACTGGAAGGTGGTTGGGGACATTTGGAAACAGTTACCAACGTCTCTGGGGATAAGAGAATAATCCCAGTGAGGAGTAGGGGTTATGTTCATGGATTAAGGAAGAGTGTAGATTTTCCAGAGCTAGTAGAGACCAATGGAAAAATACTCAGCAATCCTAATTTTTATTTCTAGTACTAACTGGACTAGGTGTCCTAAGGTCACAACATAAATATCCACTGTCAACCCGTACCTTTTAGGATTGGAGCACGAGGGAAAGAGGAGGACGTAATCGCCTCTCTTGAAGGTTGGGAGGACCACAACTGCAACTTGCAAATCAAATAAGTAACTGTGTATGCTCAGTGCAATTAAGTATTATAATACCTTTAATCTGGGTATGTAAAGGTATTTCTCTTTACCAAAAATAGATGCAACGATTTATATGATAATAGGATTTGAAAAAGAATGATATTAGTCTCTGTATTATTAATATCCTACTATGCATATCCCATACAAGTATAAAATGTTGTAAATTATATGCAGAATGACATTGTGTTTAAGGTACAGTAGATCTTTTATTATGTAAGGGAAGATGTGAAAAAAAAATCTAGATTACAATGCACACAACAATGGCTGTCAGATATAGGAAAGTAGAAAACAAGAAATATTTTCAGTTATATGCATAAATAAATTTACAATGAATGTAGTATACATCAAACAAATATTTCAGTTAATGAACTGTCCTGTAAAATTGGATAAATGGAAGAAAATATATTTAAATCCTTTAGGAAGAGTTTCTATTGTTAAATCTAGGTAGAGAAGATTGTTGGTTGAGGGTACTGGGTAAAACCCTAAACCAGGACATATTGTCCCTCAATTCATAGTTATACTCGGACATTAAGCAAGGCGGTCCGGTCACCAGAAAGAAAACTACTGTCATCAGATTTAATTAGTGGCGATGGGATTAATCTATTCGAAGAATTTATTAGAAAATAAATTAATTGTTCTTAAACGCAAACATCAACATTCGGTATTATTGCAGAAACGTAAACATTGGAATAAGAACTCAGAACTAAACATTTGAAGAGAAAATCATTGCAGTATAGAAAATTAGAGGTCAGCCGAAAACTTTGACCCTAACCAAGAAATTTAATCAATGATAAAACATCATCTAGAAATATGAGAGAACTCCATGTATTTATATTTAATCACAAAAGAAGGAGAGTAATAATCATTATCATTAAAAAACTAAGACCAAGAGGAATACTCCCAAGGGCAAGACCAGAGGGTCTGCAACTATTCAATAAAATCAACATAAAATATTGTACTTTACAAGCATATCTAGGTACCCGGAATCCAAGAGAACACCGATTCAAAGGTAAAAACCTTTGCTCTCGACAGAGAAAATTAACACTGCTATACAAAGATTATAAATGTCGTATACATAATCGTGAACTCAAAAATATTATTATAAACAGAGATTTCGACTAAATCCATGACGTAATGAAACCATAGGATAGTCCCAATGGCATGACAAGTCGAGGACCTGACCTGAGATCATCAAGAATAGCACTCGGAATACTTGTTTAAGCAGTGAAATCCATTAGCAGAAAGAATCGAACGGAAGAACTGTGGAGAAGGGTCAGGTTGAGAGGTGAAGTACCCGCGAGTTTAAACATAACTTAAAAGAATTAGTATTGATTCATTGTTACACAAACAGTAGGTAAGCTCAAGTTAAAAAAAATGAGAAAACGAAGATAACCTTTGAGAAATTTTATTTACCTGCCATATAAATAATCCAGAAAAACAAAGCTCCATATGCAAACCTGGAAAAGAAAACAGTGGAAGTGTCATTATAAAAACTCTTAGAAGAATGGAGTAAACTAGTGATTCGGAATTAGGACTGTAACAATTTCAGTTTATTGAGGAAAACAATAAGAATGAAACTACATTTACGATGAGTTAATGCCCGAGAGCCAGAAAGAAGGTGAATTATGAAGGGGCATCAAGTCCTCAAAAGTGTAATACGTACCCATCACTCCCCATGGGGTATGGAGCTAATTTCATAATCTAGGCATTTTCCAAATACACTGGAGGAAGTCGAAAACAAACTGAGGATTTAAGTTAACTCAGAAAAAATAGTAGAGTGGCAAATAATACAGTTAATGCGGCTAAAGAAAAACACAATCTTAACTAGATGTGTCCGCCAATAAGGTTTAAAATGACCACCGACTGAGACATCCTTCTACCTTCACAAGAATTTATTGCTGAGATCAGAGTTATACCTGAGACCTTGAGCTGAGACCAAATGAGGGTTTTGTAAATTTTTTGTTGGGTTAACAAAGCTTTCCCGCCGAGAAGTGATTGAGGATCCCCAAAAAGAATTGAACGGAGGAGATTAAGATAGGTGGTCTTGAAATCCGATCAAGAGCTATGGGCAATCACCCAAACGTGCAAGTGGTGCATGGTGGAGTGAATAGCCTTTAATTAACTAGTACAAAACAACTCAAATCTCGCATGCGAATTCCATTCCCTGAGGCTCGGTTCATAAACATAATGTTTTGGTAGTTAACATGTCTATGTCTTAATTATCAATCTTGGTTAATAAATCATATACGAGATCATAGACCGAGACTATGGTTAAACATATGGAATTGTTGGTACATGTTTAAGGTATAAATATTAAGTTTAAGATTAGGATTATCTCTTAATCTTTCGTTTAAATATTAAAATTATGGTATGAAACCTTTGTATAGTTTTAAAGAATATATGTAAGGATGTCATCAAATATGGAGTAGAAAGTAAAAAATAAAATTTAATGGGTGTCACAAGTGGTATTAGAGCAGTGTTCATATGCTGGGATCCTAAGGGTCAACTAACAATTTACACTGTGTGTATAATGATGCACATAATAGAATTATAATAGGAAATATCATGAGGAAGGGAACAATGCAAAAACCACCTCAGGATACTGGGGAACCTCAAACACAACCAGTAGTGAGCCTTGAGATGTGGGTTCAACTAAGTGTCAATCAGCACCAACAAACAAGTAGATTGTTGGAGGAATAGTAGCATCAATCCAGTTTGCTGTTGAATACAGTAAAACAAATACAAGAAGAGATGGTGCGAGTTCGAAGCGATAACAAAAGAATAATGCAAGAACAATAAAAAAATACTTAAGAGCCTATCAGGCAAGCAGAATCAGGGAATGGAACATCCAAGTGCCGACAGGGTCATGCAAGAAGGTGATGAACAATGAACAAGGGACAACACCACTGATAGAGTGGAAAGAAACCCATCCCAACGAAGTAACAAGAATAAAAACTACAATGAAGCATAATCTGGCAATTTGTCGGATCAACAAGAAGTTAAGAAGCAAAAAGTAGAGCTTCAGGGGGAGTTTCAAGAAATAAAACCACCAACATTTGATGGTGAAGCTGAGGAAGTGGAAGAGGCATGGTTAATAAACATGAACAAGAATTTTTAGGTGTACGAATACAGTAGCAACCTGAAGTCCAGATTGGCCATATATCAGTTAAGGGAGAAAACCACCCTGTGGTGGGAAGAAGTAAAGAATGTTCGCAACATTGAGGAACAAGATGTTACTTGGGAAGCGTTCCAACATTACTTTAAAGACAAGTATTTAACAAAAAATTTATACGATGAGAAATTTAAATAATTTCATGACTTGAAGCTGGGACAGATGATTATGGATGAGTATATCACCAAGTTCACCTCCCTGTTACGATATGTTCCATACCTTCGAGAGGAAAAGGCTAAGGTGCAGAGATTTCTAAACAACCTGCCAACACATATGAAAGAGCGAATTGAATTTGTAAATCCCAGAACCATGGACGAAGCCATTTGTAAGGTACGAATGTGCTATCAACAGTCCAAGGCTAAAGGGGAGGTTGGAAAAATTTGGCAGCCAAGGAAAGGACAGAAAAGTAGCTCAAATTTCAAAGGCGCTAAAAGCAATAATTTTAAGAATTCTGCACGAAGTTCTGTCAGTAAAAAATTTGGCAAAAATCATCAAATAACTCAATGGCTAGCATAAGAGAAGCCTATAGAGGCATCCAGCAAACCTGAGCAAGGAAAGGTGACCAAGCCACCTCTATAGTGTTGGGGGTGTGGTGAGGCACACTATTATAAAAAACTGCCCACAGTGAGCAAGAAATGACACAGTTGCAAACTTGCAGGAAGCTTCCACAATAGGTGATGTGGCGTGAAACATTTCTCGTATCAACGCGGCGTTGGAGGTTCAACAGGCAGATTATTAGCCAACGATGATTGAGTTTGAAGGTAAATTACTGTATTAATCTGTTTCTATTTTGGTAGACCCAGGTGCAATTCTAAGTTATGTTAGTCCCAAAATAGTGGAAATGTGTAAATTGAAAGAAAAAAAATTCAAAAACTCGTGGCTGGTACAGCTAGCCACAGAAGAAAAAAGAAAGGTAGCTGCCAAGATTCCAACCTATACATTAGAAATTGCAGAACAACAATTGAATGTGGACTTGAACATACTGCCATTAGGGTCCTATGATGTTTTGTTGGGCATGGATTGGCTAGAAAAACATTGGACCTTAGTGGACTAAAAGGAAAAGATCATCTATTACAGAATGTGTTTGGGTGAAAATATGTTCGTTTAATTCTGTTGTAGTACTTACCCAACTATTTAATTTGTCAATCCGAGGTTCGTAGACTTACGAGGCACATGCACTATATATGCAGGACCGAAGTGGAACTAATTTAATCTAAATTACTGAAATCAAATTAATGTAGGAAGGCATTGAAACATTAACTATGAAAGCAGGAAATTGCATAAAGGAAAAGCAATACAACATGTGAAGAATTGAATGACAAACAACATATGTGAGCTCACAACAATAAAGCTATCTCCAATTATATTACAAGAATCAAATTACAAATCATGAACTCAAAAACTCAAAAACTCTATCTCTCTATTCTCTCCCTTTCTATTCTTATTAATTACAAGACTATCTCTCCAAACTAAAAACTCTATATCTCCATTATTATCAAAATGAAGAGAGAGCACTCTCTTATATACATGGGGAAGATAACCATCTCATAATTACATATCCAATATTCTCTCAAGCACTCTCAACTAATTTCCCATTATTACAAGATATTATCCCTTTGAATCCTCCACACATCTCTCACATATCTTGGATATGATATGCCAACCAAATCCTTCATGATCTTCTCCTTAGGAATAGGCTTGAATAATTATCTCCTTAATATGGTGGAGGAGATATTTGAGATGTATCTTGGAATTAATCCTTCACATATTTCCTACACATTACAAAGCTCACATATTCTTGAGATATATATAAAAATATGTATATTTTCTAATATTTAATCATAAATTCACTTATAATACAAAAATGAATAAAATGGAAAATAAGAAGGTGAAACCCAAATGTATTTATGAAAATGATATGATAAAAGGTTAATGGAATGATGAAATGTAAGGAATAGTGAAGGAAAAGGTGAATAAAAATATGACATTTCTGAGTCCCAACAGAATGCAAGATGGAACATGCAAGGAGATTTAGGGAATCAAGAAGCCACTACAGCTACATCCAATTATAGAATCCAAAATGAATAAATGTATAAGGAAGGGATGGAAGATATATTCTATTTAGGTGGGATATGATAATTCCAAGGAAAAAGCACCTATGATGGAAAACATACCAGTGGTACAAGATTTTATGGATTTTTTTCTAGAAAGTATTCTTGGATTACCAGCAAGGCGAGATATTGATTTCACCATAGAATTAATGCTAGGAGCATCTCCTGTGTCAAAGGCTCCTTACAGAACGAGTGTTCTATAATTAATTGAATTAAAAATGAAGTTACAAGAAATGTTGGACAAAGGGTATATTTTTCCAAGTATGCCCCCTTGGGGAGCACCAGTGTTGTTCGTGAAGAAGAAGGATGGAACCATACGAATGTGCATGGATTATAGACAACTTAACAAGTTAAAAATAAAAAATAAATATCCTTTACCCAGGATTGATGATCTGTTTGATCAGGTGAAGGTGGCCACAATATTTTCAAAGATAGATTTAAGATCTGGATATCACCAGATCTGAATCAAGGATGAAGACATTTGCAAGACTGCATTCCGTACTAGGTATGGGCATTATGAATTTGTGGTGTTACCCTTTGGGTTAACAAATGCACCAACAACCTTTATGAGTTTAATGCATGGAATCTTTCATCCTTTCTTAGATAATTTTGTACTTATATTTATAGATGATATTTTAATCTATTCTAAAAACCAGGAAGAACATAGAGAGCATTTAAGGATTGTTCTGGAAATGATAAGAAAACACCAGTTGTACGCTAAGTTCAGCAAATGTGATTTCTTTAAAACACAAATCCAGTACTTAGGCCATGTCATTTCAGCATATGGGATTATTGTGGATCCAGAGAAAATCAAGACAATTATGGAATGGCGAGTACCCCAGAACGTGGTAGAGATTCGATTCTTTATGGGATTAGCTGGATACTATCAGATATTTATTTAGGGATTTTCCAAAAAAAAAATTCCCATTACCTCTTTGCAGAGAAAAGGAAAAGTTTTCAAGTGGACTATTAAGTGTCAGAACAATTTTGAAAAAATTGAAACAACTTTTGACCACTGCACTAATGTTGAGGGTAGTTGACCCCAATAAAGAATTGGAAGTTTTTACAGACACAAGTAAAGAAGGTGTTGGGGAAGTTTTATCTCAAGAAGGCAAAGTAGTGGCTTATGAATCAAGGAAGATGAAGGAGCATGAACAAAGATATTTGGCCTATGATCTAGAGTTAACAACAATGGTACATGCGCTCTGGGTATGGAGACACTACTTGCTGGGGAAAAAGTTTGTGCTAAAAATAGATCATAGCATCTTGACTAGTTATTTCAAGCAAGCTGATTTAAACTCGAGACAGGCAAGATAGAATGCCTTTCTAAGTGAGTTTGATATGGAAATTTAGCACGTGAAAGGTAAGGAAAACCGGGTGGCTGATGCTTTAAGTAGGAAGCTGCATTGTGTTTATGAGCTTTATTACAATCAGCTTGAAAGTAAATTCTTAGATCAAGTAAAAGAAGAAGCACAAAAAGATCCAGAATATCAATTCCTATGCATAAAACAGAAGAGACCAGAAAGCAAGGAAGTACTTCTAAGTATGGAGTAAATAATGAACATATGCTAACCTTTATAGGAAAGGTGTATGTACCAAACCGTGTGGACCTAAAAGAGTTAATTATGGATGAATACCATAAAATTAATTATGCAGGTCACCCATGATACCAGAAAATGTTGATTTCTATTAGAAAGGTATATTTCTGGCCTAGTATGCACAAAAATATTGCTAAGTATTTAAATAAATGTTTGGAGTGTTAGCAGGTGAAGGTGGAGCATCAACATCCCGTAGGATTGTTGCAGCCCATACCAGTACTTGAATGGAAGTGGGAGGTCATATGCCTAGACTTCATTGTAGGTTTATCGCAGTCAAAAAGGAAAAATGACTCCATCATGGTGGTAGTGGACAGATTGAGTAAATCTACACATTTTATACCTGTGCAGTCTGCTTACAAGACTGTACAGATAGCAGACATTTTCATTAGAGAAATTTTCAGGTTGCATGGTATTCCGAAGACAGTTATCTTAGACAGGGATGTTAAGTTTACATCAGCATTTTGGAAGACTCTGTTTACAGGTCTGGGGACCCAAATAAACTTTAGTACAGCTTATCATCCCCAGACAGATAGTCAAACAAAGCGAGTAAACCAAGTGTTAGAAGACATGCTGCACATGTATGTGATGCAACAACCAACCAAATGGGAAGACTATTTGCATCTTGTTGAATTTTCTTACAACAATGGTTATCAGGAGTCCCATAAGATGAGTCCTTTCGAGGCCTTGTATTGGAGGCAGTGTCGCACACCCATAAATTGGAGCAGCCTCGAAACAAAATTAATGTTGGGACCAGATATGCTGGCTAAACTGGAATCAGAAGTAGAGAAGATAATACAAAATTTAAAGGCTGCACAAAATTGACAGAAGATATACGCAGATAAAAAGAGGTCTTATCGGGAATTCGAAGTGGGAGACCATGTGTATGTGAGGATCAAACCCAAGAGGAGTACCTTGCGGTGGACCTCTTGTGCCAAGTTGGCTTCCAGGTTCTGTGGACCCTTCCAAATTTTGGAAAGGGTAGGACCTGTGGCCTATCGACTGGCTTTACCCAGTCACATCTGAGTACACAATATGTTTCATGTGTCCATGTTAAAGCGTTATGTGCATGATTCGAAGCACATACTTCATTGGTATAATATATAGGTAGGATAGAATTAAAAATCCTAACTTGAAATATGATTTCTTTATGAGAATTTGACAAGGAACTTTGTTGTTTGCAGGTAGAGATGGACGGTGAGTTTCTGGTCAAGCCGCAACACATACTTGACTGGAGGGAAATTATGCTTCAAAAGCGAGTCATCACCCAGGTTAAAGTGTAGTGGAAGCACTTCGGTCGGATGAGGCTACTTGGGAGGACAAAATATTTTTGCGTGAGTCTTACCCAGAGCTCTTTTAGAGCTAGAGTGAAACACCGAGGACGGTGTTACTTCCACGGGGGGAAGTTGTGACAGCTGCTTTTAATGATAACTAGTTGTTAACTAGTTAAAATACATTTTTAATTATTTTTTTTAAGAAAAGGTTGGAACAATTAATGTTTTTCTGAAAATTTATTTTCATTAGTGATTAATTATGAATAGTAAAATCAGTTATGGAAAGTGACTCCATAAAAGGTAAAATTTGATGGTAATTTTTTTCCAAGAACTGGAAGGTGGTTGGGGACAGTTGGAAACAATTACCTGATCCTATGGGGATAAGAGACTAATCCCAGTGAGGACTAGGGGTTTTGTTCATGGATTAAAGAAGAGTGTAGATTTTCTAGAGCTGGTATAGACCAATGGAAAAACATTTAGCAATCCTGATTTTTATTTCTGGTACTAACTGGACTAGGTGTCCTGAGGTCACAGCAGAAATATCCACTGTCAACCCGTACCTTTCAGGATTGGAGCACTGGGGCAAGAGGAGGACGTAATCGCCTCTCTTGAAGGTTGGGAGGACCACAACTGCAACTTGCAAATCAGATAAGTAACTGTGTATGCTCATTGGAATTAAGTACTATAATACCTTTAATTTGGGTATGTAAAGGTATTGCTCCTTACCAGAAATAGATGCAGTGATTTATATGATAATAGGATTTGAAAAAGAATGATATTAGTCTATGTATTATTGATATCCTACTATGCATATCTCAAACATGTATAAAATGTTGTCAATTATATGCATAATGACATTGTGTTTAAGGTATAGTAGATCTTTTATTATGTAAGGGAAGATGTGAAAAAAAATCTAGATTACAATGTATACAACAGTGGCTATCAGATATAGGAAAGTGGAAAACAAGCAAGATTTTCAGTTATATGCATAAATAAATTTACAGTGAACTTATTATAGAACAAACAAATATTTCAGTTAATGAACTGAGCTGTAAGACTGGATAAATGGAAGAAAATATATTTAAATCCTTTAGGAATATTTTCCATTGTTAAATCTAGGTAGAGAAGACTGTTGGTCGAGGGTACTGGGTAAAACCCTAACCCAGGACACATTGTCCCTCAATTCACAGTTATACTAGGACATTAAGCAAGGCGATCTAGTCACCAAAAAGAAAACTATTGTCATCAGATTTAATTAGTGACGATGGGATTAATATATTCGAAGAATTTATTAGAAAAGACAGTAACTGTTCTTAGCTGCAAACATCAACATTCGGTATTATTGAAGAAATGTAAACATTGGAATAAAAACACAGAACTAAACATTTGAAGAGAAAATCATTGCAGTATAGAAAAGTAGAGGTCGGCCGAAAACTTCGACCTGACCAAGAAATTTAATCAATGATAAAACATCATATAGAAATATGAGAGAACTCCATGTATTTATATTTAATCACAAAGGAAGGAGAGTAATATTCATTATCATTGAAAAACTAAGACCAGGAGGAATACTCCGAAGGGCAAGACAAGAGGGTTTGCAACTATTCAATAAAAGAAACATAAAATATTGTACTTTACAAGCATGTCTAAGTACACAGAATCCAAGAGAACAATGATTCAAAGGTAAAAGCCCTCGCTCTCGACAGAGAAAATTAACACTGCTATACAAAGATTATAAATGTCGTATATAGAATCGTGAACTCAGAAAGATTATTATAAACAGAGATTCCGACTAAATCCATGACGTAATGAAACCATGGTTTAGTCCTAATGGCACGACGAGCCGAGGACTTGACCCGAGATCATCAAGAATAGCACTCGGAATACTTGTTTAAGCAGAGAACTCCATTAGCAGAAAGAATCGAACGGAAGAACCGTGGAGCAGGGTCGGGTTGAGAGGTGAAGTACCCGCAAGTTTAAACAAAACTTAAAAGAATTAGTATTGATTCATTGTTACACAAACTATAGGTAAGCTCAAGTTAAAGATAAACGAGAAAACGAAGAGAACCTTTGAGAAATGTTATTTACCTGCCATATAAATCATCCAGAAAAACAAATTACTCCACACGCAAACCTGGAAAAGAAAATGGTGGAAGTGTCAATTTAAAAACTCTGAGAAGAATGGAGTAAACCAGTGATTCGGAATTAGGACTGTAACAACTGCAGTTTATTAAGGAAAACGTTAAGAATGAAACTACCTTTTCGAACCGAGTATGAGTTAACGCTCGAGATCCAGAAAGAAGGTGAACTATGAAGGGGCAGTGAGTCCTCAAGAGTGTAATACGCACCCATCACTCCGCATGGGGTATGGAGGTAATTTCATAATCTGGGCATTTACCAAATACACTGAAGGAAGTCGAAAACAAACCGAGGATTTAAGCTAACTCAGAAAAAATTGCATAGTGGCAAATAATACAATTAATGCAGATGAAGAAAAATGCAATCTTACCTAGACGTGTCAACCAATAAGGTTGAAAACAACCACCGACTAAGACAACCTTCTACCTTCGCAAGAATTTCTTGTTGAGATTAGAGTTAGACCCGAGACCTTGAGTTGAGACCAAATGAGGGTTTCGTAGATTTTTTGTTGGGTTAACAAAGCTTTCCCACCGAGAAGTGATTGAGGATCCCCAAAAAGAATTGGATGGAGGAGATTAAGACAGGTGGTCTTTAAATCCGATCAAGAGCTACGGGCAATCGCCCAGCTGTGCAAGTGGTACATGGCAAAGTGAATAGCCTTTAATTAACTAGTACAAAACAACTCAAATCTCGCATGCGAATTCCATTCCCCGAGGCTCGGTTCATAAACATAATATTTTGATAGTTAACATGTCTATGTCTTAATTATCAATCTTGGTTAATAAATCATGTACGAGATTATAAACTGAGACTATGGTTAAACGTATGGAATTGTTGATACATGTTTAAGCCATAAATGTTAAGTTTAAGATTAGGATTATCTCTTAATCTTCAGTTTAAATATTAAAATTATAGTAAAAAACCTTTGTATAGTTTTAAAGAAAAATATTAAATTTATATATATGTAAGAATGTCATCAAATATGGAATAGAAAGTAAAAAAAAAAAATTAATGGGTGTCACAAAAAGTCTAGTTACTCTATTTTCTTATAATTGAATCCTCTTACTCTCACATCATCATGGCACGTGGAAAACATAATTTCCAAATAGTCCTTTCTTTATTTTACATTTTATAAATTTATAAATTTACATGCAAAATACAACATCGAGTAGCTCTTTTTCACCTTAACCACATATAAAAATGGTTTTTATTTTCAATATAAATAATTTATCCTTTTCGCCTAAGGCATATAACAATGTTTTGATATGATACCAATTTGTATGGCGTGTAACACCTTCTTACCTTGCCTCTTTAGACAACTTGGTAAGCAATTCGAACACCTTCCTTACCAAGAAAAATCCACCTACGTTTCTTGAAAAAACATTCCGAACCTTTTGGTTGGTGACCACGTGGATTGACTCTGCAACATTTTCTTTTACCGGTTTGACTTTCATCTTAATGTGGTAAATAAACACGACCTGGGAAGTCAAATAAATGCAGTGAAACAAATAAATTCAAAATAAAATGTACTCAAACAAATAGATCTGTAAAAAACATTTAGAACCTCTTGGTTGGTGATCCACGTGGCTTGACTCAGCGACATTTCCTTTTACCGGTTTGACTATCATCTTAATGTGGTAAATAAACATGACTTGTGAAGTCAATATAAATGCAGTAAAACAAATAAATTCAAAATAAAATGCACTCAAACAAATACATCTGTTGAAAAACCTGTGATGTAATTGTAAATGCCAAGGAGGTCTATATAGCTAGATGAGTGTAATTTGGGACTCTTGTCAAAATGAAAAATTTAATTTGATGCACGCATTCTATTTTGTTTTATTAAATAATAATTTCTAAATGCAGGTTTTAAAGCTCCATTTTATTTCAGTGTATATATATATATATATATGTGTGGGGAATGGAAACATTTTTCAATGAAGTATATTAACTCAGAGTTAATTAATAAAAATTAGAAGTTTAAAAAATTCTAGAAAAGATGATTCGTAGAGTTAATTTATGAGAAATTATAAGCCCATATGTATTAACACATAATTATTATAATAGTTAAGTAATATAAATAATATTATTTATGTTGGTGATTTTATTCTCTTTAATTGTTTCTGTAATCTCTCCCTACGTATCTACTCTAGAAACATTCAAATCTGTGGTGTGTTAAAAAGAAAGGAAATGGGGTTTTTGGCTTGGGATAAGATATTTCAATCTAAGAAATATGGTGGCCTAAGGACTTTAGAATTCAAAGACAAATTTTAGTTATCAAAATATGGTGGAGATGGATAAAAAAACCCAATAGTGTTATGGAGCAAGATATGGAAAAATTAATTTTTTACAAAAGTCTTGATCTGATTTTGCAAAGAATTGTTTTGAGTTTAAGGATTTTTCTTGGAGGTACATTCAAAGGATTTCAAATGACTTTTCTTTGAGACACACATTATTTTCGTACATTTGATCTGATTTTGCAAGGAATTTTTTTGGGTTTAAAGAATTTTCTTGGAGGTACATTCAAAAGACGTTTCTTGGAGGTATGTCATACAGTTTTTTGGGTTTTTTTTTTTTTTAAGTATGGATTTGAGCGTAATTTTGAAATGACATTTTTTGGTTTTGGGTTGAAGTAAATATTTTATAATGATTTTTTAAAATGAGTTTTTGTGTAACTTTTTAAATGAAATTTTTTTGTAGGACTTGGAAAGAAATATTTTGAACTTCGTTTCATTTTTATAAGACGTTTTTTTCTTGAATTTTTTAAAGTAAGTGTTTTGGATTGGAGTATGTATTTTTTGCAAAAATTTTAAAATGAGTTTTTTTTTTTTAAATTAAATATTTTGTGATGTTTTTTTAATTGAGTTTTTGTCTAAATTTTTGAAAGAAATTTTTTGAACTTTATACTCTATTATCATGGGAAATTGAAGAAATTGTACGAGAAAATATGATCGAAAAAGAGACCCTGAAGAACGTAGAGAAGAGACGAGACAATTTCGCAAAAGAAAGATAGAAGCACTCTCAAATATTGAAGGGGAAAATCAACCTCAACTAGAAGTTGAAACAGGTATGTAAATGTAAATATTATGATTTTGATATATTTAAAATTTTCCTAGTGTAAAATGTGAAGCTTAATTTTTATTTGATGAACTAATTTGAAAAATATTTTGCATTGTAAACAGAGAGAGATATTCCTCAAAATATGGATGATGAGGTACAAAATTTTGAAAGAGAAAGTGAAAGAGATATTGAACTAATGATTGAAGATGGTGAAAATGATGAAAGAAATTCAAGTGAAGAAATTGAATCACAAGGTATGTACACACACACACACACACACGCACACACACATATGTTGAACACATGCACGTATTATTGAAATTATACATATATTTATTAATTTAGTTATTTATTGAATATGTAAAATTATTATGTACTATTCATTCGAATATGTATAGATGAAATCAATGTCGATGATGAGATGTTATAAAATGTTGACACTCATACATATGGAGATAAAAAAACTGACCATTATATACAATATCGTGTTAACCGCATTTTTGAGAAGTATTTCATAAAGGAAAATATGACAGTTCAAGCCCAAATGTTGAAAGGTCTCCTATTATTAAGGAAATTAAAAGAAGCTACGAATTTATTGGGTATTCAAAAATCAACCAAAGATAAAAAAATGAAGGAAAATGTGATACAAAATATAAATAGTGCTATAAATTCAATGAAAATATCTAGAAAGGAAAATGTTTCAGTTGTACGTAGAGAAATACATATGGCAGTGGTTTCATCAAGTACTAAATAGAATCGCTTGGTAAAATCTATGGCACGAGCATTAGGAACCTCGCGAAAAACTTTGCACAAACATTGGAAATTTCGGTTGCAAATAGATGTAAATGATGAACTTGCTTGTTGGAGAGCTATTTGTAGGCAACCATATAAAGATAGAATTGGAGAAAATGTTAAAAAAATAATATATGAATATTGGAAGAGAATAATTCACGTGTTGAAACATTCAAGAACATGTGATGCGAAGAAGAATAGCAAAATCATCTAGAAGAACATGAAAACATTTCTTGGAAACCACTCAAATAGAGTTGTTCAACAAAGTTCAAAGAAGATATTGAAAATTCATGTTTTCAATCAGGTGCTTTTGTTCAACAAAAACCATGGGTAATATAGCAAAACCAGTCAACTGTCACCAGCACTTGTTGTTTTCATTATCATGTGAGTGATTATATTGTGACACATTCCTTAATTTTGGTAGAACATTTTGGAAGGATTCACCTCCTCTTTCCACTATCTATGATTTCATATCTCAAATTCTATGTGAAAGACAAAGCGATGAACTATTTTACGAAAAGAAATGTGTTGGTGGTAAAAAATGCGATGATTGTGGAAATTTGACTAAATTTAAAAACAAATATCGTACTGATATAAATGATCAACCATTGTCCAACATGAAAGTGAAATTGAAGAGATATGAATATATCCATACATCGATTCAAGGTGCAAATAGTGCTAAAAGAATTGAATTACAAGAAGAAGAAATTTTTGTGATAGACTTTTTGAGAAAGTTTGAGGCAGAAATTTATAAATACACCAAGCATTCCCATAAGAGGCCTCAAATGCTTTGGGAGCTTTGTGAATTTAAAAAGTGCAAGATTTTTTCCACTTTGGGGACCATTTTGTCAGTAATTGATTTTGCAGAAAACTACACATTTGTTCCACAAAAATAAATTCAGAGTGAATACTATCATTTTGACCAAGTCTCCATGCTCGTCCATATTCTATATAGACATGCTGAACAAAACCTTGTTCATATAAAAAGCACCAGTGAAAATCGACATATTATTAAAGAATATCACTTTTATATCAGTGACGATCGTACACATGATACATATTTTGTACAAAATTGTTTTGGAAAAAATTATGATTCCTTGAAAAATCATGGAATAAAATTCAATGAACATTGGATATGGTCAGAACGGATCATGACAATTTAAATCGCATTTCATTCTTTGGTGATCTTGTTTTCTTCATAAGAAAACGCATTAAACATTTGTTGGAATTTCTTTGGGCTTGGCCCATGAAAAGAGGCATGGCCGGTCTTAGGGGCATGCATAAGCAGCCTCTGAAGATATCAAATGAACCCCTCTGCAAGTGACTTGTGGATCTTTGAAAGTTGACTAATGGTGCATCGCTGCTCTAAGCCATGAGACTAACCGATCAAGGGAAGTGCGAAGGTACATTCAATTTAATTTTTATTGAATATATAATTAAATAAACAATGTACATTTATCACAATGATTATCTTTGATTGTATTTTGATATCATATTTAAATTCTTCTTTAAATTTTTCATATAAAGGTTTCTTTGGCATATTGGGATCGAAGACGTAGATAGATCAATTGGAAATGACGTTGAAACAATAAAAGGGACTCGAAAATTGCATTCAATTAAAAAAACGTTGTCCACAAATGTGTTTGCATTGGATAAAAGAAAATATTCTAGTTTTTTTCATGTTTGCATAGACAACAAAAAATCCAATGACATTTGTGAAAACAAAATGTATGTAAAAGATTGGAAACATACAGAGCTAAATACAAAGGGAAAAATGTCCGTTGCAATGTTTGAAGAAATGCAATAAGAGGAGACTACAATATCATCTGATGGTGATCGAGTTTCTGATCTTGTTAGAGAAGGTAACATTTGAATTGCTTTCTAATGATAAAGATCCAGAAATAAATTTGAATACATGTATAATTTTGTCAAGTTTGTTTTATTGTACATGAGATGTTTTTGATGTAATTTCACCTACTGACAACGATGAAAATGTGAAGTATTATTTGATGCGTTGCATTGAAGGAAAAATGAAATTATTGAAGACTATAATGATCATGGATTTCCATATGAAAGAGGATCTATTATACTGAAAGGTTATTTTTTCAGACAAACTAATCAAAATGGGAATTTTGTTTACTTTGAAGACTATGAACCTGATTTCATAAGTTTTCAATATAGTCACTTGGTGTGTGCAACACGCATAAAGTTGATCGAGGTTCAATCAAAGAAAAAAATGAATATTAAGAAATAGAAAATGTCAAAATCCGATCATGAATGGATTATTGAAGATGGCATTCCATTGGAATTTTTTTGATTGAACTGCCCAACAATTTATTCTCTTTGGATTATATGTTCTAGAACTTCGAGTACTCAATTAAAAAATGAGCTTCCTTGTTATGTATTCTGTGCAAGTGTTTACAGATGTACAAATTGTTTTGGTACATGCACACTCTAGTATCAACTGAAAGTAGTTTTTTTATACATTTATTGATGAAAAATGTTGCATACATATTGGATATATATGTATATGTTCTAGAATGCAATTAATTGTTCAAGTAGTTTTACTATGTGCATTGATGAAAAATGTTTCACGTATTCAATATATATTTTCTAGAATGAAATTAACTGAAAGTAGTTTTTCTATGTGCATTGATGAAAAATGTTGCATGTACTGGATATATACACGAACTCAAAGCACACAGTTTTTCTTGTGAGCTTTTTTGGTAAAAAGTATCCACAATGTAAATAAATTATCTGCACTATAATTTTGTACGAAGATTCCTTTCAGACAAGAGAATCAGAGCACTTCTTCGACTTTTGGTGGGATTTTGTAGGTTTTAACCCTGAACAGAAATTATCTACACATGAATCTTATAACAGAAAATAAACAATAGCGAGAGCATCAAACATAAAATAGATAAACACAGAGATTTTCCCCTGGATCCCAAATCGGGACGGTCATCTTGATTTTTCATTATATTCCTTTTAGTGTTACAACACATATATATACATGCCGAAGCATACATAAACCCCAATCCATTAACCCTGGATTAGAACATAACCATACTTCCCTTGACCGGATCTACAAAATACCAGGGGTCGAAAACCATCGTACCCAAAAACCATGTGAAAAATCATGCACAAAACATGGGTGGGTCCACATATGAGTGGGACCGCATACCAAAAAAATTTCACCGGGGTGCTGCCCTGGACCCCGACAAGGGGGCTGCCGCCCCCCCTGTGACCCCCCTGCTGCGCCCAACGCAACGTACAGCGCGTGGGGCTAGTCGTGGAAAGAATATAACACATACCCAACATTCTCCCACTTGTTGTTTTATTTCCACAGGGGGCCACAGGAGAGCTTAGTCATTAGGCCAATTCTTCAACATCCATTGTTTCTCTACACCAAGAGAACTTATGAGTGCTAATAGACTTCGTCAATGCATCTGCAACATTCTTCAAAGTATCCACCCTTACCAACAACACCCTTTTAGCCTCAACCATATCTCTAACAAAGTGATATTGAACATCAATGTGCTTTGTCTTTGAATGATAAGCAGGGTTGTTAGCCAAGAAAATTGCACTTTTTCTATCGCAGTCTATCCTTATAGCTTGCTTTACCAACCCCATACTTGAACACAATCTCTGCAACCAAACTGCTTCCTTGCTTGCATGAGTGGCTGCTATGTATTCTGCCTCTGTAGTTGAAAGTGCCACTACAGACTGTCTTTTACTCATCCAACTGATTGCACCTCCAAATAGGCTAAACACATACCCACTTGTAGATCTTCTTTGGTCTAGATCTCCAACCCAGTCTGCATCAACAAAACCACGAATGTCCAACATTCTTTCCAATCCTGGTCTTCCCTGGTAGCACAAGCCATAATCACTAGTACCACGTAAATATCTGAAAACCCGCTTCACTACTGTCCAATGCTCCTTCCCTAGGTTTGACATAAACCTGCTCAATACTCCCACTGCATGTGCAATGTCTGGTCTAGTACAGACCATTGCATACATCAGGCTACCCACTGCACTTGCATATGGAACACGGGACATATCCTCCTCTTCTTCTTGTGTCTTGAGACACTGTTCAGCAGACAGCTTTGCACCTACAGGAATAGGAACACTCACCGGTTTACTATCCTGCATATTGAACCTCTGCAATATAGTCTCGACATACTTCCTCTGGTTTAACCAGAGCTTCCTCTTTGCCTGATCTCTCTTAATTTCCATGCCCAAAATATGGTTTGCAGCACCAAGATCCTTCATGTCGAATTTGGAGAACAGTTGGGTCTTCAAATCTTGGATAATTTCTTTGTCATTTCCAATCAACAACATATCATCCACATACAAGACCAAATAAATAACACATTCACCAATTAATTTAAAATAAACACAGTGATCCTCCTTGCTTCTGGTGAAGCCAAGTCCCCGTATATAGGTATCAAATTTCTGATACCACATCCTTGGTGATTGTTTTAACCCATACAGAGACTTCTTCAACCTGCACACTAGTTCTTTCTTACCCTTCACCATAAAGCCTTCAGGTTGCTTCATGTAGATCTCCTCTTCTAGATCCCCGTGAAGAAATGTTGTCTTCACGTCCATCTGTTCTATCTCAAAATCAAATGCAGCAGCAACAGATAAAAGTAATCTAATAGAAGTAACCTTGGCAACAGGAGAAAAAATATCACCAAAATCAATTCCCGGCACCTGGGAATAACCTTTTGCTACCAACCGAGCTTTGTATTTCTCCACCTTGCCTTCTACATTCATCTTCTTTTTAAACACCCATTTGCTCCTGATGGGCTTCCTTCTAGCCAGCAACTCCACCAGATCCCATGCCTCATTTTTGTGCAAGGATGCCATTTCATCAACCATGGCCTCCTTCCAGAGTTTTCCATCCTCTGAATCTACTGCCTCCCTGACAGTTCTGGGATCATCATCAGTTATAGTTAAGGAAAAACTTGAACAAAAAGCAGATGGACTATACCTTTCTGGTTGCCTTCTTTCCCGAACTGATCTTCTCAAAGCTGGGGTTTGTGGCTCTTCCTCTTCTGAATCTTCTTCTGTTGTAGAGTCTGATTCATACTCCTTTAGCTCAAACTCTATCTTCTCAGGTTCCTTTGGTAGGATTTCATGTGTAACAACATATTTCACCTCTCTAAACACCACATCTCGGCTGTACACAACCTTCCTTGTTTATGGGTTCCAAAGCTTATAACCCTTTAAACCATCCTTATACCCAATAAAGATGCACCTTTCAGATTTATTATCCAACTTGGTCCTTTTCTCCTTTGGAACATGTACATATGCATCACATCCAAATACCCTTAGATGTGAAAGAGAGGGTTTCTTACCATTCCATACCTCATGTGGAGTCTTATCCTCCAACACTGATGAAGGAGATCTATTAACTAAGTAACATGCAGTCTCCATTGCCTCTGCCCAGAATTCTTGTCCTAGCCCAGTACCATTGAGCATGCTTCTTTCCTTTTCCATCAGCATTCTGTTCATTCTTTCTGCAACTCCATTTTTTTGAGGTGTGTATGGAGTAGTATTTCGCCGTGCTATACCACACTTCTTACAGAACTCTTCAAATTACTTCTTGCAGAACTCCCCACCATTATCTGTCCTTAGTGCCTTTATCTTCTTCTCTGTCTGGTTTTCCACCAGTGCCTTAAATTCTTTAAATTTGTCAAAGACTTCAGATTTATTCCTCAAGAAATATAACCATGTATTCCTTGATAATTCATCTATGAATGAAACATAGTACACAGAATTTCCTAGTGATGGAACTGACACAGGTCCAAACACATCACTGTGCACAAGTTCTAATATCTTGTTCGCCCTCTTAGCACCAGAAGGAAAACTCACCCGATTCTGCTTTCCATATACACAATGTTCACGAGAATCCAAAATCGAGAGAGAAATTAGACATACCTTCTACCATACCATTTCTATGTAGTATCGAAGGCCCTTCTCTCCAATATGTCCAAGCCTTTGATGCCATAGCATGGTCTCTAGAGACAGCTAGGCTTTCCACTCCCCTTTCAGAAACCACAAAAATGTTGCACCCATCAATAATAGTGCTGCCCTGAAGCTTGTACAAAGTTCCAATCTGAACTCCCCGCATTAATACCAGTGCTCCTCGAACCATCTTACAGGCATCTTTATTGAACACTGTTTTTACACCTGCATCATCCATATTGCTTACAGAAATCATATTTCTGGCCAATGCAGGAATGTTCAGAACACTAAGAAGTGTTCTAATCCTTCCACCTTGCAGCTTCAGCTTGAATTTTCCACATTTGATGATTCTAGCCTTCCTATCATCCCCTAGGAAGAAATCACCACCATCATATTTCTCATACTCGCAAAACCACTCCCGATGGGGAGTGAAGTGAAAGGATGCACCTAACTCAATCAGCCATGAATCATGATATACATGTGTACTTGAAGAAGAAGCCAAATAAACATCCCCACCTTCATCCAAGGTGGTTTTTGCCTCTGCAGAAGGAGCATCATCAGATCCCTTTCCTTTCTCAGGAGCTTTAGATCTACACTCCTTTTTGTAGAGCCCTTCCTTTCCGCATTTCCAGCATACCTTTACAAACTTTCCAGGAGATTTAGATCTCCCTCTACATTTAGATCTCCCACTCGAAACCTTATTATTGTTTTTGTTTTGGGACCTTCCTCGTACAAATAAGGCATCTCCATTTTGACCCTCCATATTTCTCCGTCTCATTTCCTTCGACAGCAAGGCTGAGAAAATGTCATCAAAATTCAAGGTAGTTGTATTGCTACCTATTGCAATAACCAGACTATCCCACGAGTTTGGTAGAGAACAAAACAAACTGATGCACTTATATTCATCTGAGATTTTAATATCAACAGATGACAGCTGACTTACCACAATATTGAATGCATTTAGATGCTTTGTCACCGAGTCTCCATCCTTCATCCTCGGGTTATACAACTTTTTCCGCAGGAACAACTTATTCACGAGAGACTTAGATTGGTACAAAGTCCCAAGTTTTTCCCACAAATTTTTCGTCGTAGCTCACCAAATACATTCAACAATACTGAATCTGAAACACACAACCATATTGTGCTCTTAGCCTTCCGATCCAGTTTCTTCCAGTCTTCATCTGACATTGCCGTTGGTTTAGTACTTGGATCTACCGCGATCCACTGATCTTTATCCACCGGCAAATCCTCCATCTTGAGCTTCCACGACTCAAAACTCTGACCATTAAATTTCTCGATCTCTATCTTTCCGCTGCTTGCCATATTCTTTCACTGCAAGAATCAATCCCGCGAGATCTCCCAGCGAGCAGGGTCTCCTCGGAGCCGAGCAAAAAACCCTCAGCAGCAAAGGCGTCCCCTTGAAGCCGAAACAGCTCTGATACCAATTGTAGGTTTTAACCCTGAACAGAAATTATCTACACACGAATCTTATAACAGAAAATAAACAATAGCGAGAGCATAAAACATAAAACAGATAAACACAGAGATTTTTCCCTGGATCCCAAATCGGGACGACCAGCTTGATTTTTCATTATATTCCTTTTAGTGTTACAACACATATATATACATGCCGAAGCATACATAAACCCCAATCCATTAACCCTGGATTAGAACATAACCGTAGTTCCCTTGACCAGATCTACAAAATACCAGGGGTCGAAAACCATCGTACCCCAAAAACATGTGCAAAATCATGCACAAAACATAGGTGGGTCCGCATACCAAAAAAAATTTCGCCGAGGCGCTGCCTCGGACCCCAACAGGGGGTGCTGTCGCCCCCCCTGTTGCACCCAACGCAACGTACAACGCGTGGGGCTAGTTGTGGAAAGAATATAACACATACCCAACAGATTTGACCTACATCTCTATTCGTAATTGAAAATCTAGTACAAAATTTGTTTGTCCAATGGTCAAATATGTTCTATGTGCATTAATGAAAAATTTACATACTACATACTATTGTTTGAGTGATTTTTTTTTTTTAAAACTTACCAAATGTACTTCAACCATGTCTAAAACTTGAATTTTAATTTTTTTTTGATTATATCAAAACAAATTACTTCACATGTCATGCCAATTGTAGTTCAACTATCCAATAAAACACATTAACCATTTAACATTATATCACATGCCAAAGGTAGATTAAAATGGTATCCAAAACTTAGTTTTAAAAACTTTTTGATTATATCACAACATTACTTCACATAAAAAATAAAAAAAATAAAAAAAATCGTGCAATACCTCATGAGGTTCCCTCTCCATTTGTTCACCTGCTACAAGTCCCCCCCCATGGGAACATCTGCAATGGTAAATTGTACAATATACATGTACAATTATATATATATATATATATATATATATATATATATATATATATATATATATATTAAAAATTTTCAAATGAAAATGCACGTGTACATATATAAACTTATTTTCAATAATATTAAAAAAAAAATTCACAACTTGTTCAAATGGTTGAAATGGTGTGGATGTTCCTATCTCCGTCACTAGAGTCCATTGATTAAAGAAATCTTCTATAGGAACCTAAAATTCAAAATTTTTAAAAGTACAAAATAACTCAAGATCAAGATCTCAATTTATTAAATAAACAACAATTTATAAAGTATAACTAAATTAAAAACACACACACACACACACACACACACACACACACACATATATATATAAAAGTTAAAAATTGAATACTTCTGTAAGTGAATTTAGGACCTCTCCTAAGAGAGGCTCCAAATGAAAATCTCCAAGAACCTAAAATTCAAAAAATTTAAAATAACTCAAGATATAGTTATATATATATCTCAATTTTTAATACAACTTTTTGATGTGGAACATATATATATATATATATATATATATATATATATATATATATATATAACTTAAACATAAATTTTAAAAGTGAAAAATTGTCCATACTTGTTGTGGATGTGGCACATCTCCTAAGGAAGTAGAAGGTACATCTCCCAAGGAAGAAGAAGGTACCGCCATCCCAAAAACATCGGACGGAATCAGAATCTGTTAAAACATTTTATCATTATATATACATACATGTACATGTGTGCACAATTATTTATTTTAAAATATCACTTAAAAAACACTAACATTTTCCAACATATCTTGATGGTGAGACCCATCTGCATTGTTTGAACCAGAGGTCCCGAATGTGATATTAACATTTTCGTCATTCATCATGCGTGACAACTGCAAATGGTGTTTTAACATATAATGATACATTTTTGTTAGATTAATGTACATACAAATAAATGTATACATGTACATACACATGTATTTATTACAAATTATACACATGTATACATGTTAAAATAATTGAACCCTAAAGTCATTAACACATACTGTTCCCGTGCTCTCTTCCTCATGAAGAATTAGGTCTTGAAAACCGTTGCAACAATTCTTTGCATATATTCGGAGATCTTCAACATTCATGTTGTCAATCTCTTCATCTGTACAATACACAAAATTGGCACGTGAATTTTCACGTGCTCTTTGTTGATTTAGACAAACATCGACTCCACCCAATCTGCTGCAAACATTGTCGATCATGACATCCCTTGCTTTTCGACTTATTTGAGAAGTTTCATCCATCTCTGACCATAGAGTTTTGACCCGAAAAGGTCGACTCACCAATGGCAGCTCAGGGCGAGGAAAATCCACATCTCGCTTAGTGCCCTTATGGTCATACAATCGATCTTTCCCCGGACCAAAAAATTATGACAGAAGGTCATTGTAGTTGGGTTTCATATTTAAAAAAAATTCTACGTAAAAAAATTGTGCAAAATAAACAGGAACCTCGTCGTTCCATGGGAGCCTTCCATAGGCCGTAAGGTGCCTATCATACAAATAGTGAGCTATATTTGGGTACTTGAAATATTGCACCTTCAACATTTTTCTTTTTGACCCTTCCTTGAAATTAAACATTGACTTCACCATATATTTTGTAACTCTTTGTTTTACATCCTCCCATTTATCGGGACGCATTACTATTTCCTTTCTCTTTCTCATCACTTCTACAAATGTATTAGTCGTTGGCCCAAGATTTTTGTACACATTTACAATTTCGTCCAATGAATGTGTAACTATTTCAAGGCTTTGTCGACTCTCAGTAGGTAGAGCCAAAGCCACGATATCTCTCCGCAATTTTGCATGAAGTCATTGACACCTTTGCAAGGTGCATTGTGCCATGTTTCTTTCCCATGGTATATAAGAAATGTCAGCCGGATAAGTTGTGGTGGGTAGACAACCTTCTTCTTGAATGTAGCGTTCTGCCCTGCATCTATTTTGACCAATATTTGGAACATTTTCAACCTATGCATCAATATATATAAAGTTTTGTATATTAGAAAAAACACATGTAAACAAATTTGTACAAATTCAATGAAAAAAATATTGAAATTGATGGCAACCTCGACATGGTTGGTTAGCATCTTCTCCACCCTAAAACTTTTGAGATCCAGAACGACCCTGCTAAGAACCAGACCCAGAACGACCCTGCTGAGAACTAGCACCACCAGCCGTTGATTGGCATCCAAGAGAATAAATATCACCCCCTTCACGCAACCTGCTACCACTCATTGATGGCCCTCTAAGGGGATTTGAACCACCACCAACCTCTCGAGAGGATTGAGAAGCTTCATAAACAAATATGAATTTAAAATCAATTGAAAAATACATGCATACATATAAATACACGTGTACATATTCATTGATTAAATTGTGTTAAAACCATACCACCACTGGGTGAAACATGGGCATCCATGGCTGGAGTAGAGACCCTTATCTTCTTATTAGCTCCTAAAAAATAAAAAATGAAACTTATTAACAACTAATTTAACTCACAAGTTGATAAAAGATCAATTCCATATGTACACACATGTATGGAGATTTAAGATTATATTTAAATTTACCATGAACAACTCTCAATCCCGATCCCTGATCCTCCCCTCTCGTAGAGATATGGGATTCTGTTGATCTTCGTCGTTCATCCTCCATGATATATATATCTACGGTGGACATTTAAAATTAATTTTTTAAATAACTAATTTAAATTAAATTCAAGATAAAGTTCATAAAATTAATTTGTTTAATTTAGTGTAAACAAATTATGTAAAACACAACTTTCAAAGCACTAATAATTCTTCTCGGTATATTAATTTTCCTTTGGATGAATTTTCTAGTTGCAATATTGGAAAGCACATATGTAATCAATGCATTCCCTTGATTGGGATAGCAAGAAAATTCTATGCATAATTTCCATTTTCCAACCATATTTAATGGTTTTCTTATCCCTAAAAAACACAAATTCAATATATATATATATATTAAATTGACATTTATTGCAAATGCATGGAAGAAATGAAAAACTTATATTTAGATCTATTCCAGAGATTGACTGTAGGGACATTTACTATATATGTCACCTTTCATAAAAGATGAGATCCAGAGGCTACCTAGCCCTTTACAAACTCTGCCTATAGAACTACCATGGATATGAAAATGACAAAATTCTAATTAGATCTATTCTAGAGATTGAATGTAGGGGGATTTACTGTTAGGTTGAAACCTATGTTTTGTATCAAATAACTTTTGGTTTCAATGGGAAAATTTTATGGCTAATTTGTGTTTTACATGTTGAATATAAAAGGTTTTTTCTCTCTCATTGTTTGAGACCATGGATATGAAAATGAAAAACTATATACTTGGTTAAAACCTATGTTTTGTATCAAATAAATTTTGTTTCTAAATACTCTATACATGTTGATTGTAGGGGCATTTACTGTAGAGGCATTTAGATCTATTCCAGAGATTGACTGTAGGGGCATTTACTAGATATGTCACTTTTCATAAAAGATGAGATCCAAAGGCTACTTGGCCCTTTACAGACTCTGCCTATAGAACTACCATGGATATGAAAATGAAAAACTATATACTTGGTTAAACCTATGTTTTGTATCAAATTTCTTTTTGTTTCTAAATACTATATACATGTTGATTGTAGGGGCATTTACTATAGGGGAATTTATATCTATTCCAGAGATTGACTGTAGGGGTATTTACTAGATATGTCACCTTTCATAAAAGATGAGATCCAGAGGCTACCTGGCCCTTTACAGACTCTGAATATAGAACTACCATGGATATGAAAATGAAAAGCTTCTAATTAGATCTATTCTAAAGATTGAATGTAGGGGCATTTACTAGATTAGGTTAAAATCTATGTTTTGTATCATATCACTTTTGGTTTCACTTTTATGGCTAATTTGTGTTTTACATGTTGAATATAAAAGGTTTTTTCTTTCTCATTGTTTGAGACCATGGATATGAAAATGAAAAACTATATAGTTGGTTAAACCTATGTTTTGTATCAAATTACTTTTTGTTTCTAAATACTATATACATGTTGATTATAGGGGCATTTACTGTAGGGGCATTTAGATCTATTCCAGAGATTGACTGTAGGGGAATTTACTAGATATGTCACCTTTCATAAAGGATGAGATCCAGAGGCTACCTGGCCCTTTACAGAATTTGCCTATAGAACTACCATGGATATGAAAATGAAAAACTTCTAATTAGATCTAGTCTAAAGATTGAATGTAGGGGCATTTACTAGATTAGGTTAAAACCTATGTTTTGTATCATATCACTTTTGGTTTCACTTTTATGGCTAATTTGTGTTTTACATGTTGAATATAAAAGGTTTTTTCTTTCTCATTGTTTGAGACCATGGATATGAAAATGAAAAACTCTATACTTGGTTAAACCTATGTTTTGTATCAAATTACTTTTTGTTTCTAAATACTATATACATGTTGACTGTAGGGGCATTTACTGTAAGGGCATTTAGATCTATTCCAGAGATTGACTGTAGGGGCATTTATTAGATATGTCACCTTTCATAAAATATGATATCCAAAGGCTACCTAGCCCTTTACAGACTCTGACTATAGAACTACCATGGATATGAAAATGAAAAACTTCTAATTAGATCTATTCTAAAGATTGAATGTAGGGGCATTTACTAGACTAGGTTAAAACCTATGTTTTGTATCAAATCACTTTTTTTTTCAATGGGAAACTTTTATTGCTAATTTGTGTTTTACATGTTGAATATAAAAGGTTTTTTCTCTCTCATTGTTTGAGACCATGGATATGAAAATGAAAAACTATATATTTGGTTAAAAAACCTATGTTTTGTATCAAATTAATTTTTGTTTCTAAATACTATATACATGTTGAATGTAGGGGAATTTAGATCTATTCTAGAGATTGACTGTAGGGGCATTTACTGGATATGTCACCTTTCATAAAATATGAGATCCAGAGGCTACCTGGCCCTTTACAGACTCTGCCTATAGAACTACCATGGATATGAAAATGAAAAAATTCTAATTAGATGAAAAAGCCTCTTGTTAGAGAACCATTTGAACATGTGAGAAAAAAATTATGGATAGTTCTTGTAAATTATTGTCACTTATTTGACTTCAAAAGAAGGGCCTATGAAATTGAGTGCAATATCTATGTGGGAGAGTACACAATATCTAAGGGGGAGAATACAATATATTTGACTTCAAAAGAAGAGCCTATGAAATTGAGTGCAATATCTATGTGGGAGAGTACACAATATCTAAGGGGGAGAATAGATATAAGGAAGGAATAAAAAGAGTAACAAAAAGCATATGATTGTGTCAATAATTTGTAGTCAAGAAAGATAACAAAGGACCATCAATATTGAGTGCAATATCTATATGATCAAGTGTCAATAATTTGAAGTAAAGAAATATAACAAAGGACCATCAAAATTGAGTGCAATATCTATATGATTGTGTCAATACTTTGATAATTTGAAGTAGTCAAGAAAGATAACAACGGACCATCAAAATTGAGTGCAATATCTATGTGGGAGCGTACAAAATATCTAAGGGGGAGAATACAATATAAAGAAGGAATAAAAAGAGTAACAAGAAGCATATGATTGTGTCAATAATTTGAAGTAGTCAAGAAAGATAACAAAGTAGTCAAGAAAGATAACAAAGGACCATCATCAAATTCAAACTGAAAGATCAAGTAGTCTTCTTCATGAAGACGAAGCATTAACTAGGTTCATCATTTAAAGGGTTCATTTTTTAATGAAAAAAATTATGAATAATATGGAATGAATCATTGTACATTATGATAAATCTTGTATTTAAATGACATTTTATCTATGAATAAAAAAGAAAATGGGATCATCTCTTCATATATATGTGTGTAAGAGAGAAACAAAAAGCGAATGTAATTCCACCAAGCCTAAAGGAGCATGTCCTAGTACATTAAATTATGTCCTAATACATTAAATTATGTTTGGTTTCTAGAAGCATTAATCATGAAGATCATGAGATCCACATTTCGACCATACTATTTGCAAGTTAAAGGAGCATGTCCTAATACATTATTATGCTTGGTTTCTAGAAGCATTAATCATGAAGAGTCACGAGATCCACATTTCCATCATACTATTTGCAAGTTCACATTTCCATCATGCTATTTGCAAGTTCTATATGAAGATATGTAGTCTAATAACTAATTATCAAGTTGTGATGTCCTAATACATTATTATGTTTGGTTTCCATCATACTATTTTCAAGTTCTATATGAAGATATGTAGTCTAATAAATATATAGTATAGCCCATATAACATATAAGACCTTTGACAGTATGAGCAAAGAGTAAAAAAACAGAGAGGCCTCCCAGCAGAGTTCCAACTGTTCATCAAGGTAAGCAACATAATATCGGAAGTGAAACAGTGACACCACTGAACATATGTGAATTTAGATATTAAATTGAAATTTATTGCAAATGCATGGGAGAAATGACACAAGATCATGAGGTAAATGACATGTTCATGGTTTATCTTAAAGTTTGACTTAAAAATTTTATGGTCTAGAATTCACAACTAAAATTAATGAGAGGAAGCCTTTAGTTTGTGGGAGAAATTACACATGTACACAGTTTACCTTAAAGTGGTTGTGTTTTATGGATATTAAAATGAAGAACTTCTATTTAGATCTATTCCAGAGATTGACTGTAGGGGCATTTAATAGATATGTCACCTTTCAAAAAATATGAGATCCAGAGGCCACCTGGCCCTTTACAAACTCTGCCTATAGAACTTGTAGAAGTTAAGAAATTTACATTGAAAAATTTACTTGTGAGAAATTTACATTGAAAACATATAGAGATTCAACTAGGCTTGTGAAAAGTACAAGTGGACAATGTATAATTCTACTTAGAAGAGTCTTTGGTTTGATGGTTAAGTAAGAAAGAGTTGTTACTTTCTCTATCTAGAGTAGAAGTGGAATACATAGTAGTTACTTCTTTTTGAGTGTTTTGGATGAAATGGGCTCTACAAGATATTAAGGTAAATTTCTTTTTGATTTAGTAGAAGTGGAATACATAGTAGTTAATTCTTTTTTAGTGTTTTGGATGAAATGGGCTCTACAAGAGATTAAGGTAAGGTAAATTTATTTTTGAGTGTTTTGGATAAAATGGGCTCTATAAGATATTAAGGTAAATCTATATATCTATTAAGTGTTTCAATAGAAGCGTAATAATAATTTCAAAAATTAAATATTCTACTTCCTTCAATCACTATTTACATATCATCATAAAGTACCACTTCCCCACACAACAAGTCTTTGAGAAAATAGTAAAGATGGAATACATACCCAAAAAGCCTCTTGTTAGAGAAGCAATTGAATATGTGAGAAACAAATTAGGAATAGTTCTTGTAAATTATCTTGTTATAGAACCATTTGAACATGTGAGAAACAAATTATGGATAGTTCTTGTAAATTATTGTCACTTATTTGACTTCAAAAGAAGAGATTATGAAATTGAGTGCAATATCTATGTGGGAGAGTACACAATATCTAAGGGGGAGAATAGATATAAATAAGGAATAAAAAGAGTAACAAAAAGCATATGATTGTGTCAATAATTTGAAGTAGTCAAGAAAGATAACAAAGGACCATCAAAATTGAGTGCAATATCTATATGATATCTATATGATCAAGTGTCAATAATTTTAAGTAAAGAAAGATAACAAAAGACCAACAAAATTGAGTGCAATATCTATATGACTATGTCAATAATTTGATAATTTGAAGTAGTCAAGAAAGATAACAAAGGACCATAAAAATTGAGTGCAATATCTATGTGGGAGAGTACACAATATCTAAGGGGGAGAATACAATATAAGGAAGGAATAAAAAGAGTAACAAGAAGCATATGATTGTGTCAATAATTTGAAGTAGTCAAGAAAGATAAAAAATTATTCAAGAAAGATAACAAAGGACCATCATCAAATTCAAATTGAAAGATCAAGTAGTCTTCTTCATGAAGACGAAGCATTAACTAGGTTCATCATTTAAAGGGTTCATTTTTTAATGAAAATTTTTATGAATAATATGGAATGAATCATTGTACATTATGATAAATCATGTATTTAAATGACATTTTATCTATGAATAAAAAAGAAAATGGGATCATCTCTTCATATATATATATGTGTGTAAGAGAGAAATAAAAAGAAAAGGTAATTCCACCAAGCCTAAAGGAGCATGCCCTAATACATTAAATTATGTCCTAATACATTAAATTATGTTTGGTTTCTAGAAGCATTAATCATGAAGAGTCATGATTTCAACTCTTTTTTCAAAGGAGAAAAAACCCTGTTTCATATATTGATAATAGTTCATATACAAAATCCTCTTGATATACCCATAATAGGTTATCAAGTATAAAAGATCAGATTCTGCCTCATATAGAAATACATCCAAAAAAGACAACATGTAGTCATATTACAACAATAGATCATTCTAGTTCAATCATTCTTCTTGTAAAACAAAGTTCCCTTCACCCTCATATGCCTAATTATGGCTATTTAGCTACAGTCTATCCACACCATGAGCGATTACAAAAAATAGTAAAGGTTGCACATTCCAGCATTGAGGAATCGAGAGAAGGCTCAGTAACAACATAAGCTTAATAGTGGTGGTAAACTTCCATGCACATGTGGAGAATCAGTTAGAGCGGATGAAATAGATGGATCCACAGGAACAGTAACAACTGCAACAAACGAATGCATATCATACTACCAGAAATTCCACATCCACCTTACAGCAAAAGGTAATGAAATTTAAAGCATAATTATGGTTGTTTAGCTACAGTCTATCCACACCATGAGTGATTACAAAAAATACTAAAAGTTGCACATTCCAGCATTGAGGAATCGAGAGAAGGCTTAGTAACGACATAAGCTTAACATGGGTGGTAAACTTCCATGCACAGGTGGAGAATCAGTGAAAGCGGATGAAATTGATGGATCCACAAGAACAGTAAGAATTTTTTCACACTGATTATTAGCTAATCGAAATTTCTGGGGATGGTTTTGTTATCCTGTTGATTGAATCTGGGTAGACCAAGAATGATCTCAAGCTACCTACCGATGACCAGCTGGTGGCATAGATCAAGGGAAAGACCATTTTAACAGATCATTACTGAAAGAAATTTATTATATTAATCGAGCAGAGATTAGGGCCTTCCTTATCCATCAAAAAACACAAAAACAGCTATACACTGAGACATCGTTCCATAGCTAAAAAAGTTTAATTATACTTAGTCTACAATCATAAAACAGAGAAGCTGCACGAGAGAAAAAAACATGGCTTATATACTATGCTAAAAACTTTTAATTATACTTACTCTGCAATCATAAAACAGAGAAGTTGCACGAGAGAAAAAAAACATGGCTTATATAGTGTGCTAAAAATGTTTAATTATACTTAGTCTGCAATCATAAAACAAAGAAGCTGCACGAGAGAAAAAAAAACATGGCTTATCTACTGTGCTAAAAATGTTTAATTATACTTAGTCCGCAACCATAAAATAGAGAAGCTGCACGAGAGAAAAAAAACATGGCTTATATACTGTGCCATCCAGAGCCAAATAAACCCAGAATTACATTTCAACTTGATCTAAACTTCCATGCACAGGTGGAGAATCAGCAATAGAAAGAGTTGCTTACCTGGTGGTTCGCTTGACGTCGCCACAGATAATCACCAAAAGAGTGGAAGCAGCCCCAGACCAGCAGAAACACCGCAACAACTCAACGAACAGAGCAGAACGACAAAAACACGCGAAGAAACAGAGAAAAGAAACACAGACGCTGGGAAAAAAAACTTCGCGGGCGATATATTTATAAGAAATAGTTCGGTCGAACTATTTTAAGAGTACAAGTTTGGCTGAACTTAAAGTTCGGCCGAATTTTTTTTTCCGGTTTTCCCATATTTGGCAAAAAATTTGTTTTCCCACGCTGTCAGTGTGTCATCAATCTAAATAGAAGAACGAGTTCGACCGAACTTTCTCATAAAGTTCGGTCGAATTATTGCCGAAAAAAATTTCCGCCCCCGATTCTGACAAAAGTGTAACCCAACTTCACATTTTCACCCTAGTACGTTTTCAACATTCCATATTCTTGACTCATGCAAATGACAAGAAACATAAAATTATCTCATATATGGAATGCATTCTGGATCAACAAACAATTGGTTCAAGATAATAGCTTTTGGGAAATTAGAAATGGAAAGAGTGATTTATAGGGGGAATATTCTTAGAATAAATGGCCAAAACTATCTAAAAATGAGAATCTCAAAGCCATCGCAGACACCCTTGTCTCCAAAGGCCACACCGTTGTTGCCCACTATTGGGACCTCAACCTTCTTCCTTCCTATTGATATCAATGTAAATGTTGTTCTGATTGGTTTGTTCCTTTTTCCAAAAATGAAAGTGACATTAGAGAATTTTTCAGCCTAAAAGTGTCCATGAAATATTTATGTAATTTCGATGTCATAATATGTAAACCAATCAAAATCATTTAAATTTAAAAAGAGATACATGTAAATATTCTAGAGGTAAAAGAAGAAAACTACTTTTTTTAATTTTATTTTTAGCTGATCTCCTTATAGGTTTACTCAAATTTCAAGTGTAGACACTCATTGGATGCATAACTACATTCCACATCCAACAAATACCCATTACGTATAATTTAGAGAAGACACATTGATAAAAAGTGAATATGCATAAAAAAGTGTGTTTCAATGTGGGTCTTCTGAAAAGTATGCATAACGGGTACTCGTTGAATGTGGAGTTTAATTCCCCATCCAACGAGTGTCTACACTTGAAATTTCAGTAAACCTATAAGGTGATAAGCCAAAAACACAATAACTAAAAAATATTTTTCTTCTTTTGCCTAAAAAATTCATTACTCGTATTTTATTAATTTAACTATTATTTTATTATTATTTCTTTAGAGGTCACGTTTAGTCTGAAATTTCCTCTAATGTCTCTTCTCTTGGGAACTCGCAAGAAGAAAAATTTTCAATTCAAGAAGGAGAGGACATTTTCAAATGGGGACATCACCCTGCTTGAAATTTCAACATTTATAAGGCCTTTATAATCGACAAGAGGAAAATCAGGGTAAATGGAGAAACCTTTGGAATCTCAATCATTGGCCCAAGGTTACCCTATTATTATGGTTTCTACTGTGGAATAAGAATCTAACCTAGAAAAAAAATTGACGTTGAGGATTTCAAGGACCTTTATATGTCAACTCGATTTTCTAACTCTAAGCATATCAATCATCTTTTCAACAATAGTGCTTTCTCTTCAAATATTAGGGATCGTATGGCTATGCTCTTCAGGTAGAATGACCAGATTCATGATAATTTCATCTCCACCTTTGATAATTGGAGAGACTCCCCCTTCGTAAGTCTTGTTATCAACAAAATTTGGCAATTAATCCCTAGTTTTTTCCTCTATGAAGTTTGGAAGGAACGCAATCGACGAATTTTCAAAGACACCCCATTTACTTCTAAGTTTGTATGGCAAGATATTCTAGACAATCTCAAGGAAATAATATCTACTATATCTTGTATGCTGCAGGATTGTAATGAAAATAAATTAAAAAAAGGAATTCTCACGAAACTAGGCCTCTCCTATTTCTCCCCATGAAAAAATACCAATGTTGCAAACCCACCTACCTTCAGGCCATTAGTCCAGTTCCCTCCTTTTGAATGCTTTATTAAACTAAATTTTGATGGAGCTTCAAAGGGAAACCAGGGGTAGGAAAGCTATGGAGGAGTTTCTAAATTCATGTTTCTGTGATCCATACTTGAATTATTGAGAAACTTTTGGAAATAATCACATAAGAGATGTATTTTCGATGCATTTTGAACCATATAGTGAGAATAATCTTCTCCTCACGATAAACCACACTGGATGGTTTGAAACACTTCGAAAAAACATCTACTATGTGATTATTTCCAAAATTTTGCTCAATAATTCAACTAAGGAGGATTTTTCAAATATTCCTCACAGAAAATCCTTCATATGTATGTTACTGAAATAGGCTACAATACCAACAATACTGTCAAGCTATGGGGTATGAAACATGGCCTTACCATACCTCATCATTGTTAGGTAAACTTGACTAGGGGAAAGTGTCAAAGTTCATCAAGCCAATAGTAGTGATTTTGGGCCCATGGTTTTTTGGTTTCCCATGGTAATTTACATGTGGATTGCATATAATGGAGCCTGTAAAAGTTTGGGAGGGACTCTAATGTGATGGGATAGGGAGGTGAGAAGTGAAGGATCACTTGGCCAACTTGCCCAGGGTTTTGGCCAAGGACTATTGGAATTCCATTGGTTGGAATTTCCCCTGGAGTTGAGGTTTTCACAAAGTAAATATGGTATTGTGTTGCATTGTGTTTCATGTTTTGTTGTGGTTATTTTTAATTTTCCATTTGTAAAAATTATTTATCTCCAATAAAATTTTATACATATGGTATCATAGCCAAATGTTGGATTCAGGGGGGACATCTCTGTTTCCAAGGGTGATCCAGGTGGATAATGGTGGCCACCTAGATATTCCACTTGGGGCCCCACCATTTTTTCTTTCAGTTTTTCAGTTTCCTTAATTATAGCATAATTTACTATTTTTAGCAGTTTTTCGGGTCCTAAACTTCTGGAGTTGTTTTGAGGCCCTAAACGACGTTCTTTGGGAAAACCAAGAGAAACATGGGTAATTGTTCAATGTTTCTCCCTCAAAAGTTTTATTCCTTGGATAGATATTTCTAACAAGGTATGGTGCACGTCAATCGAAGATCGTATGCCAAAGTTACACCCCTGGGAAGTTGATGTACCAATTTACCCAAACGGGGCCCATAGTTTTGGCGCTTCATCTCCTAGAGTTAGGTTTTTGGATGTTTAGGATTTTCCATTGTTTCTAAATAATAAATAGGCCCTCGAGCCTCATTGTAACACAATTCAGAGGCCTGTAGCCACCACATCTCTTCTCAGAGATAAGCTACCAACGCCCTAGCTAGTTTATTTCCATTCTATGTGTAAACAAATTTCAGTTCTTTGATATTAATGAAATGAAGTGTTATTTCCACTGCATTTTTTGTTAGCCTCTATCATAAAACAATAATAAATCCAAAAATAAAATAAATAAATTAAATATTAAAAGTTAGGAATTTATTCCTAACTCTTTAGATTGGGATGTTCCTCTAACCTCTAGATATGAGTTAGTTTAGGTAGCTCCTATATTGGTGTGTGTATGGTTGAGAAATTATCTCAACCAAGGTGTCCAAGATAGCACGCACTATCTTGAGACACTGTGTCCTCATCTATTTAATTGTAATACTACATTCTTTTAATAATGAGAAAATATGTGAGGAAGCCATGAGGCTGAAGCCATTTCCGCCAATGTTTTGTCTCTGATTTGTTATGTGTTTTATGTATTTTCCGTGTGATTTCATTTTCAACATTTTTTATTTATGTTCATGTGTGTATTTTTTGCATTCTTGCATAAATACGGATCATTGGCATCAGAGAGGTTTGCTCTTTCTCGATCCGTCTTTGCACGTCCCCAACGAGGTCGAGGTATAAGGAGTTAGGGCTCGATCTGGTTGAACCTTTGCAAGATCAGTCTCGAAAACCCTGATGGCCGCCCATGGGGGAAAAAAAGAAAGATGAGGGAGTAGGAGATCCTATCAAAATATTTCTCGAGGAGGCCCTCAAAAAATAAAGTAACACGATGATGGATAAATTTGCCCAGATCCTTCAATGACTGCCCATCGGCGACGCATCTGCATCTAGCATCGACTCTGGAGGCGCAAATCATTTTAAGGTACAAGTAAACTATGAAATTCCAATATTTGAGGGCCAAATAGATGCATATGTCATATATAGATGGTTGAATCTATTAGAAGGATATTTCTCGGTTCATGACTTTTTCAACTGGAAGAAGATTATTTTTGCACTCCTCAAAGTTACCTGCCATGTCAAGGACTGATGGGAAACATACTGTTAGAAAAATCACATGGGGGGGGGGGGGGGGAACCTCTTTGTTCTCGGTCGTAACCACTTGGAATTCTTTCCGAGACGCCATCAAAGAAAAATATTATCCCGTGGGGAGCTATGAGGACAAGTACATACAATGGAATATGTTGCGGCAACAAAGGGATCAAGATGTGCATGAGATGACGAATATGTTCCATACCTTGCGCAAAAAGTTGGGTATCAAAGATTCAAAGAAACATTTGGTGTTGAAGTACCGCAATTGTATGCACAGATACATTCAAGAGGAAATGGAGTTCCTCGACATCTCCTCGCTTGGTACAACATACCGGTATGCTGCCAAGATTGAGCATAAATTAAAAGAGAAGAAAAGAGACTTTGGATCTGTGAATCAAAAGCAAGGGAAAGGTGCCCCCAAACCGTAGAACAAAAGACAAACCCAAGGCATGGCGGCCCAAGGCAACCTACTGAAGCTGTAAGCAAAGAAAAACACTATGAAGCTGAAGAAGGACGCGAGAAACTGGTGTGAGTTCCATAAGAGCTCCACTCAAAACATAAGTGAGTTTCGGGCCAAGCAGTCACTGTTGGATGAGATGAGGGCTTCTAAATAATATGCATGCTACGACTCTAAATCAAAACTAGAAAATGGGAATGATAAAGGGAACCAAATTATTGATGCGGATCCCAACGCCACCGTTGCCACTGAAAGTATCCAGAAGGATGAACTGGAAGATCCAGAGGAGGATGAGCGTCTCTTCCACTCCCATATGTGGGTAAAGGGTTCCATGCTACAGTTCACTGTCGACATTGGGAGCCAAAAGAACCTCATTTCAGTAGAGGTAGTGAAGCGGTTGGGCTTTCTGACCACAATACACCTACAATCATACACCATCGGGTGGATTCACCAAGGATGGGATCTCCACGCCAGCCAACAATGCCGCCTTCCCTACAAAATCAAACCCTTCATGGATAAAGTATTATGTGACATTTCTCCTCTTGATGTTTTTGATGTATTATTAGACCAAACATACTTGTGGAAGAGACATGCTGTGTATGAGTCTCAGCCTCGCGCTATTATTGTTACTTTTGGAAATAAGTTGTACAGGATACCCGAGGTACCACCGCTTATCGTTATCTCTTCTGTCACTACAAAACAATGCAGTAAGCTCATTTCAAAAACCAGGAAATTTTTTTTCTTGATGATCTGCCACCAGGGCAAGAAGAAGGTTGTGGCCATGACCTCAAGACAGGGCTCCTCCACATGACAAAAAAAAATGGACAAGGTCGTGGAGGAGTACGGGGACACCTTCACCTCACCCACAAGGGTGCCTCTACACTATTAGGTCAAGTACCTCGTTGATCTGACCCCAGGTGCACAACTGACCAATGGACCGATCTATCGATGCTCTATTTTAGAGAACAATGAAATGAAGAGGCAGATTCAGGAACTGCTGCAGAAAGGTCACATCTGGCTAATTCCATCACCCTATCGGAGCCCAATTGTGTTGGTGCAGAAGAAGGATGGGACTTGGAAACTCTGTATTGACTATTGGGCATTGAACAAGATCACTGTCCAGAATAGGTACCCAATCCCATGGATTGACGACCTTCTGGATCAACGCAAAGAGAAAAAATATTTTAGCAAGATTGACTTGAATTTCGGGTATCACTAAGTACCAATCGAACCCTACGATGTATGTAAGAATGCCTTCAAAGTCAAGGAGGGAATTTTCGAATGGATTTTCATGCCTTTCAGGTTGACAAATGCTCCCGCAACCTTCATGAGGTTGACGGATGAAATCTTGCGGCTATTAACCAACTCATTTGTATTAGTGTACTTGGATGAAATCCTGATCTTCAGCTAGAGTTGGGAAGAACACCTCCACCACATCTGACAGGTCTTCCAAACACTGCAACAACATAATTTGTGTGCCAATTTGGAGAAGTAAAATTTTTGCATGACCTAGCTTCAGTATCTAGGATACATTATTGATGAATGGGGGGTGCATGTGGATCCAACCAAGATCCAAGTAATTCAGGATTGGTCGGCCCTAACCACTCTAACAGAGCTTCACATATTTCTAGGTCTTGCTAATTTTACCACACGTTTGTGTTGGGATTCTCTCATATCGCTTAGCCCTTGAGTGAAGTCACCAAGGGAGGAGTGAAAGAAAAATTCTTTTGGTCATAATCTCAACAGAAGGTGTTCATAGAATTGAAACATTTCCTCTTCTCTTCCCTAATGCTCACATTACCAGACTTGCAACAACCATTTGAGATAGAGATAGATGCCTCTGACTATGCTATTGGGGTAGTTCTTACTCAACAGGGGCATCCAGTGGCATATCACAGTGAGACACTATCTGACATAGTGAGAAAGTATCCCACTTATGACAAAGAAATTTATTCCATTGTGCAGGCTTGCCAACAATGGAAGCCATTAGGGGAATTTTGAGGTCTAAAATGGGCCTCCTAAGAAAAATGTACAACCAAAAAAAACTTTATAAGAACCAATAGTATTCAAGATGATGATGTCAACCATGGGAGATGATTCACCATTTTTGAATTAAAAGGGTTAAAATATTAAAAAATAATAAAATAATAAAACTACTTTTTCAACTCGTATTTTCAAATTATTTCCCAAAATGTTTACTCACATTTCGAGCGGGAGTACTCGTTGGATGCAAAATTTAATTTCTCATCCAAGGAGTACCCATGTTGCATACTTTCAATGGACCTTTCTATGTGAAAAATGAGAAATACATGAAAACACGTGATTGCAATCACGTTTTTCATGCATTCCTTATTTTTTGTTTAGCAAAGTCCATTGAAAGTATGCAACATCGATACTCATTGGATGATGGATTAAATTTTGCATCCAACGAGTGCTCCCACTCGAAATTTGAGTAAAAAATTTGGGAGATAAACTAAAAATACAAGTTGAAAAAGTAGTTTTTTCTTTTTTCCCTCTAAAATTTGATGATGTCATCAAATCTTATTTTATGTTTTCCACTATTATTTAATAATTTCCTTATGAGGCCCATTTTAGACCTCAAAATTTCCCATAATGCATTACATTTTTGGGAAGAAAATGATCATCCACACAGACTACCGACCCTTGCAGTTCATACAGACACAAGGGAAGATGTAGAATGATATGCATCAGAAGTGGTCCACATATCTTCAACAAATTCATTTGAATATAAAGTACAAGAAGGGAAGCACCAATAATGTTGTAGACTGCCTCAACCGACCACCAATCGTGGCACTAACCACCATTCTCAACTCTTGTGGGCATGAGACTTCTTATTGGCCACTTCTCTACAAGAGAGATCTAGAATTTGGCCACACATACAAGACACTCTTGGAGGGTACGCAAGTTCCAAATTTTCACCTTCAGGATGCACTGCTATGCCACCTGGGACACCTTTGTGTTCCTTCAAGCGAGCGTGCCAAGATGATTTGGGAAGCACACTACCATCGAGTCATTGGGTGTTTCGAGGTTGAGAAAATAGTGGCAGTACTACAAAGGTATTTCTATTAGTCGAACCTTCGACAAGATGTTGGGAAGTACATCAGATCTTGTGCTTCCTGCGCCATTTCCAAACCGACCATCAAGAAGAAAGACCTCTATACTCCGCTACCTTCCCCTATTCGACCTTGGGAATCCATCTCCATGGAATACATGTATGGAATTCCTTCTACTAAGCATGGAAATGAATGTGTTTTCGTGGTCGTCGACAGATTCTCAAATATGGCCATTATGTGGCCCGCAAGAAGAATATCAGATTAGAAGTCACTACTAAACTCTTCTTTGAATGAGGGTGGGTGAAATTTTGGATCCTAGAGTCTATCATCTAATATCGGGACAGCGGGTTCCTCAACATATTTTGGTCCAACCTCTTATCAATGTTGGACACCAAGCTCACCAAGTCCACAACTTTCCATCCCCAAACTGATGGCCAGACATAGGTCGGCAACAGGATGATTGTACACATTCTGCACATGTACAATTCAAAGAATCCACACACATGGGATAAGAGCCTTCCCCATTTACAACATAGTTATAATCAATCTCTCCACATCTAAACTGGCCACAACCCCTTTCAAGTGGGCCTGGGGTTCCAGCCACTATGTCCCATTGATGTAGCCATGCCATTTGCGGCTACTCGGGCTGATTCGGCTCATGTCCAGTCTGAAGTTGACAAATCAAACAATTCATTGAGCACATTGAGCACATGCGCCAGTAGGTTCATGAAATATTGGACAGAGCCAATGTTAAGTACAAGAAATGACATGATCAACATTGGGTGTCACAAAAATTCTAGGTGGGTGACAAGGTGTGGCTACATTTGCAGAAGGAGCGCCTCATTGGACCCCACCGCAAGCTTCACCCGCTCTGATATGGGTTTTACACGATCACCAAGGCTATAGGGAAAAATTCCTTTGAGCCCAGTACTCCACCATTCCTTGGTCTACACCCAGTATTCAATTTGGACCACCTTCGGCCCTACTTCCCACCTCTACTGGACATATCTGACATTGCAGAACAACTAACACCAACATATTTAAATCCAGACTGCATGAAATAGGTCACCAAAGATTGTATCATGGACATGGAAATAAATAACACTCACCAATAGAATATCCAACTGTATTAGGTTGTCAAAGCTGAAATCTGGCCAACTCTTGCACCAAGGAAAGTGGTTCACTAGGGACCAAGTTCAGCAGAAGTTTCCTCATCTCATTGAGGAACTCAACACAATGGGGAACATTGCTTCCTAATGGGGGAAGAATGATCTAGGTGGATATTGGTGGCCACCTGCCTATTCAACTTGGGGTCCCACCATTTTTTCTTTCAGTTTTTTCAGTTTCCTTAATTATAGCACAATTTACTATTTTTAGCAGTTTTTTGGGTCCTGAACTTCCGGAGCCGTTTTGAGGGCCTAAATGACATTTTTTAGGAAAAATGAGAGAAACACGGGTCACTGACCAATGTTACTCACTCAAAATTTGTAGTCTTCATATAAATCTTTCTAACGAGGTATGATGCATGTCAAACGAAGATCATATGCCAAAGTTACGTCCCCAGGAAGTTGATGTACCAATTTACCCAAACGGGGCCCATAGTTTTGGCGCTTCATCTCCCAGGGTTAGGTTTTTGGATGTTTAGGGTTTTCCATTGTTTCTCAATATTAAATAGGCCCTCAAGCCTCATTGTAACATAGTTCAAAGGCTTGTATCCACCACATCTCTTCTCATATATAAGCTACCAGTGCCCTAGCTAGTTTATTTCCATTCTGTTTGTGAACAAATTTCAATTATTTGATATTAATGAAATGAAGTGTTATTTTCACTGAATTTTTGTATTTATGGATATATGTGTATTCTTTTTTGTTCCTGCATAAATCCAGATCAAAGGGTTTCTTTGGCTTGGTGGATAGAGATATCGACATAGTGTTTCATATATATGACTAGAGATCAGGGAAGCAGCATAACTGATCTGAAGCTAGAGAATGTGATCAAGGGGCTTGTGATTCATGTGCTATGAGAGCCCATGGTAGAGAGAATTACGAGTTGGGTTTAATGATGAATCAAGGAATCATGTTGTGAATAAAGGCATGGAGTTTAGGTTTGTTGGTAACAAATATGGTAGATTCACTAAAGAAGAGGTGTTTTCTAAGAGGCTACGAGCGACAACATGTCGGGTGGTAATTCATTCAGACTAAGACGACACCACATATGGAGATCTTGGCACATGAAGCTATGGGATATTTTATTTCCCACTACATATGGAATTCATTTCTGGAGAGCATGGTGGTGGGTTTTATGACGATCAGGTTTCCACTGCATTCAAACCAACTTTCCAACATTATGCTTCTGGTGAAGGATGCAAAAGTGGCCATGGAGACACAGATGATCAATGAGATAACTAAAAGTGATGAGTCTTCAATGGTAATATTAATGATTTCTAGGGATATGAAGCTGAAGGTGAAGCATTGAGACTCAAAAAAAATGTACTACTTTTATCCCCTTTGTCTACTAGTATCATGGATAAGATTCCCAATGCTTGAATAAGAAGTTGAAGCGATTGAAGTTGCTCTCGTTCTTGTTTTTAAGAGAATCCATTAGATATCAATGAATTTGAATTTTCCACAGCAATAGGGCCTAGGAATGAGGACTTGGAGGAGGATGAAACATGAGAGCTCTAGAGACCTTCGACAATGGTGGTAGCTGTAACCCTAAACTCTTGATGCATTGATCTCCTGTGATTGGCTCCATTTTTGGTGCCTTGGCTTGGTGACCCTTGGCCCCTGCATGCAAGACATCTGTGGCCGGCTGAGCGGGCCAACTCGTTTCGGGCTCCTTGACTCTTCGTGCCTACCCACACTTGGCATGTATGCACATGACCTAGGCAGCGTTATAATCGCTTCTTTCTCGTGTTGGGGGTTTCTTTACTCTCTTTTTTGGCAAGCGGGTTTCGCGGTGGGGTTTTTTGTCTCCGGGAGGTTTGTGCGGGTTAAAACTTTTAACCCTATCTCCTACTGCACCAGTCATTCAGTAGTGGTATTATTGTTTTCCAACAGTCTTGGCAGCTGACGACCATGCTGCTCTAGAGAATATTGTATGGCCTCACTTCTTCACGTAGTGCTGCCATCCCAGGTTTTACGACCATTTTTGTCTTCGTCCACGGGGGAGGTAAATCTATTTTCCTGGGTTCATATTCTTGTATCTGCTGCTACTGGTTGTTTTGAGAGTACTTGTTAGTCTATTGGAGGTTTTTTCGAGCCCATTGTTGGTGGGGGTCTCGGGGGGTATTATTATAGTTAATGTGACCCTTTGTGTCGGGGGATTTTGGTTGTTTCAGGTCTTCTGTCTCTATCTGCCTTTAGTTTGGTTTTATCATTGTGCGTTGTTTTTGTCTGCCAGATTTTTGGTTGGGTGTGTGGAGTCTCGAACCGGGGGTTTCTCTTTCAGTTTTTATCAGTTGGTATGTGCACTATGGGGCATGATAAGGAGTATGTGGATGTGGAATATGAGCCTGAGGACATTTTTTCTGTATGGGGTCTTAAATCCATGAGCCCTAACCTGGCCAAGGGCTCCCTCCCCTCTCGATCACATGAAGACAAATGGGAGGTGGCTAAAGTCTATGAAAATCTGGCGGTTAGTTTTGCTTCCATAAAGAAATTTGTTTGACTGTCCCAGGTCAGATTTTGGTGGAGAGGACCGGTCGTCAACCTGCCCAAAAACCTCTTGACCTGGGTTTTTTTCATTCTTCTTTTGTTCCCTTGATTTCTACTCAAGGGCATATGGGGCCAAAAATTCACCGTAAACACTAATTTTCTAGGGGATTGGAGGATATCCTCATAGGGCTGGTTTGGAGGGTGCGAAGGTGGGTTGCGCATCATTTGGCTCAAACCCTCTTCCTTTTCATGTGGAGGTGACACAAGTCTCTGAATTGGACCCTCAGTTGGAGTGTGGGGTGTTGTCTCCTTTGGGGTCTGTGGGACTAAACAGGTTGGATTGGGGTTCTGGTGGGGGTTTTTCCAACTTTCTCTCAGAGGTATAAGTGGGGGTTTTTGGACCTCAAGGGGGGTATTGGTCTAAGTGAGGCTAGGTGTTTGGAGCATGAGCACCCAGGCATATGGGAAGGCCTCAATACGGGTCGTGCTCAGAAGGGACCACAGTCTGGGCAGGATCCAATCATGTCAGGGATTAGCTTGGGCCATCTTGGGTTGGCAGGTGGTCGCTCAAAAAGTAATTCATCTGGAGGAGGGGCACGACCATCAAAATTCTCGGTGAAAATTGATGAACATAAAGGGAACAAAAGGAAGAAGTGGAATATGATTAAGGAAAGTTCGAAGTGTTCGAACTTGATATTTGGAGTGGAACTACAGTTTGATAGTGTCATGGCAGTGTTAGAAGTAATTCTGGTAAGCAGGGCTAGAGGTAAGGTGCTTGCGATAGATTACATTACTGAGTGGATTTACAAGAACTGGGTGGAAGAACCTCCTGGAAGGGTCGAGGTTATAACTCTGTCTAAAGGATGGTTCATGGTTACTTTTAATTATATTGAAACACTTGAGTGGGTTTTGGCGTGAAATTGGGGGTTTGGTGTGGCACCCATACTTTTCAAACGATGGACACCCCTGTTTGATGCTAACATGGAAATAATGGACGACATACCGATGTGGGTGCGACTGCCAGCTCTACCTTCTCATTTCTAGCTATTGGAAGTGTTCCAGGAAATTGGAAATAGTCAGGGGACTTTTCTGGATGCAGACATGTCTTTTTTGGAATCCAGGGCCAGGCACATAGCGAGAATTTTAGTTCGTCTAGTTCCGAGGGAAGGGCTGATAGGGAATATTATTCTGAATGTTGATGGTCATGAAATTGAGCAGTCAATTAATTATGAACACCTACCCTTTCATTTCCATTGCTGCCACACTTTGGGCCACCTTGCCCGTGACTGCACCCTGGGATTCAAAAAGAGTTGTAAAATTAAAAGGGGTCCTACACAACCTAACAAGGTCAGACAAAGGGTAATGGACAGGGCTGGCCCATATAATGAGGTACAGGAGGCGATGGGGTTACTGCGTCTTAGCCAAGACTACATCTGATGGGGGTGACGACTCGGGTGGACAATGTGGAGGTTCAGGTTTCAGCGGTAGACATAACATCAAGGGACATAACAGAGGTTCCGGAGACTGTGGCACAAATGGACCTGGATGTGGACGTGGTCACAAAGGAGCTGCGTAGAGTCCCTGCTAATCCAACGTCGAATTTAGTGTGTAATCACCCTTGCCCCTCCTCTCCTACTTTAAACTCTTTTGATCTTTTCTATTCTTAATCCGATAAGCCTGGTCCCTCTAGGCTCAAATCTTCTCAATATATGAGTGTTAGAAATTTTTCTTTGGCAATGGATAATATAATTACCACTATCCCTAACCTATCAATTGACAATGTTCCCTATAACCTGAGACCAAGGGAAAAAAAGCTACTACAAAAAGAACTGTTTGGGGGTTTGGGTAAGTCACCCTTAGTGGAGAAAGGGAAAAAACTCAGGGGTAGGAAGACTAATCTATCTAAAGCCCAACTCAAAGCCATGATTGATATAGTGGATGGTAAACAATTATCCCTCAAAGGGGTGCTTAGAGCAGCGATTACCCCGGTTTTTGGTTCTAAATGATTGTGCTCTCTTTCAATTGTCGGGGGTTAGTAAGTGAACCCAAAAAAATTTCTTTCAAAAGCCTTGTAAATTTACACCATCCTGATATTATCCTACTCCAGGAGACACTTGGCTCTGAAGGGCATATCTATTCTTTTCTACCTTCTTTTCTCCCTCACTGGACCTTCATCTCCTCAGATGTTAGGGGTCGATAGAGGCTGGGGGGATGATGACTGGGCTCAAAAACAACTTGATCAATTTGGTCAACTGCTGGACTTCTGAGTTGATGATCGAGGTGGAGGCTTTCTCCATGGAACTCGGTTCTATTTTCTCGGTCATCAACATCTATGAACTGTGTCTGGAGAGGACCTCTTTCTGGAACTCCTTAAAATGTAAATATTTTATGAAAAGTCCTCAATTGATTATGGAGGGGGGGAGGGGACTTAAATTTCTCTGTGGGCAGAGCAGAGGCATGGGGGCTGGTTGCACGTACAGATCCTTTGGCAGATTTCTTCCCGAACTGGTTGAGGGATGGGTGCCTCTTTGATCCTTCACTTACCAAAATGACTCCTACCTGGAGAAACAATAGGGTGGGGGAGGCCCATATTGCTAAGATATTGGACCGTTTTCTTCTAAGTGATTACTTTTCGGATAACTCAGTGGGCTTTCATCAATGGGTCGACTCAGGGGGGATTTCGGATCACTCCTCTATTTTCTTAGAACTCAAAGGTCCTTTCCGAAAACCTCCTTCCCGTTTCAAATTTAAATATAGCTGGCTTAAGGAGGAGGATTATAATATTTTAGTGACTGACTTGTGGAGCCTTTATTTGGATGAGTTTGGCCTTCCACATGCTTATTTCCTCATTGAAAAATTGAAAATCATAAAAAAGGCCACCATGAACTATGCTAAGGAAAAGGCCCTGAAAGATGCGGAATCCATTAACCCTATCAATGAAATTTTGGGGGGTCTATATAGCAATGGAGACCAGAGTTTCATGGATGAGGAGGCCAGAAATAGAATCAAGGAGCTGGAGTCTACCAGGAGGAAAATTCTTAGGGATAGAGAGGTTATGTGGCGTCTTCGGAGCCGTGCTGTATGGTTGAAGGCAGGGGATGAAAACACCAAATTTTTTCACAATTATGCAAAAGGTAGGAAAAATACCAATACTATTTGGGAGATGGAGAACTCCGAAGGAACTAAGGTGAATTCATTTAAAGATATCTCCACGTTGGGTAGAAATCATTTCAAAAATCTCTTCTCAGCACAAAATGAAGTAAATATCAGAGAAATAATCTAGGTGGCGCAACTTTTCCCATGATATGCAGATGAGGAGTGTAACAACCTTCTTGTAGTTGCGGTGGAAAAGAAGGATATTGAACACATTATTAAATCTATGAAAGCAGACAAAAGCCTTGGGTCGGATGGTTGGACGGTGGAATTATTCCAACATTTTTTTGAACTCATGGGTTCCGCCATCACCAATGCTGTGGAGGAATCCAGAGTGCAAGGAGTCATCCATGACCCCATAAAATCCACTATTTTGGCTCTTATTCATAAATGTGACTCCCCATCATCTTTTGATGACTTCCTTCCTATTTCCATTTGCAATTTTATTTATAAAACTATCTCCAAAACCATTGGTAACTGCCTAAAGCCTATTCTTTCATCTTCCATCTCTAGGGAATAATTTGGCTTCCTGGATGGCAGAAAAATTCATGAAGCCATTGGGGTGGCTTACGAGACCCTTCACAGTATCCAACTATCTTGAAAAAAGTGTATGGTTATCAAGATTGATTTTTCCAAAGCCTATGACATGATTAATTGGCTCTATTTGAGGATGATATTAACCCATTCGGGGTTCCGTGTTGATTTTATTAATTGGATAATGAGCTGTATCACTAATATTTCTTTTGATGTTCTTATTAATGGAGAAACTTCACAATTTTTTACAAATCAAAGGGGCTTGAGATAGGGTTTCCCTCTGTCTCCCCTCCTTTTTCTTCTGGCAACAGAAGGTCTTAGTCAACTCATTCACAAGGCTAGATGTAAAGGATCTTTGGGGGGCATTGAAGTGGCTCCAAACCTTTGTGTCACACACCTAATTTTTGTGGACGATATTTTATTATTCAACAAAGGCAATAAAGGGGAGATCAGAATCCTAAAGTCCATACTAAACCTTTTTATGAAGGCCGACATACTTGTTATCAGCAATCAGAAATCATCCCTCACTTTTGAAGGAATTATGGAGGCTGACCTGGTTTTGGTTCTTGATCTCCTTCCCTTCCATTAGGCTCCATTGGAAGCAAGCATTAAATATTTGGGATTTCTTTTGAAACCTGATGGATACCGTAAATAGGAATGGTTTTGGCTTGTTTCTAAGATTGAGAGAAGAATAGATTCCTGGAGTCACAAGTGGCTCTCCATAGTAGGGAGACTGGTTCTAATCAAATCAGTCCTTCTTGCTATTCCTGTTTATTGGATTAGCCTGGCGTGGGTTCCCATTGGCATCCTCAACCAAATTAGAAGCATCTACGGTAATTTCCTTTGGTCGGGGAAGGAGGAAAAAAATTTCTTCCATGGGTGGCCTGGAGTTTAATAACAAAACCCAAAGAGTGGGGGGGTGGGGCATAAAACATCTAAACAAATTTGCTTCTGCCTTGCAGCAAAGTCTATATGGAGAATTATTTCAGAAAACAACCTGTGGACCATGGTTGTTAAAAGGAAATATATTGATCCGGTCCCCTTGGATGTCTGGATAAGGATCCCGGTTAAATATACTAGGAGGGCCTCTAATATCTAGAAATCCTCTATAAGAGTATTCAATCTGATCGGCCATTATCTGGCTTGGAATATTAGAAACGGGAAGTAGTGCAGAATTGGTTTGAACTCGTGAGTAGGATGCAACGAAAATTACTCTTTATCTGAGGGGATCAAGAAAATTCTATCACAAAGAGGTCTATTCACACTTGATCAGATTTATTTCCCTAACAGAACAAACCTATGGTCCTAGGGCTGGAAAACGGCAGAGGAGATTGATTTGGATCCCGATTGGGAAGAGGAATGAAAGTCTTACATATAGGTACCGGAAAATACCCGGGTGCGCTTAAAATAATATGCAGATAGTTTGGTCTGGGTTCATTCGAAATCGGGTTCATACTCGCCCAAGGCTAGTTATTCCTATCTCGTGGTGACTATGGAGGTTGGGGAAAAGGAATGGTGGTACAAGACCATGTGGGGTGTTAATTTCTTGACCAAAACTATTATTTTATTTTGGAATATACTGCGATGCAAGGTGCCGACCAAGGAAATTCTCCAAAAAATATTTCTCATTGTCCCTGGGTAGTGTTGTCTTTGTAAAAATGAGGGGGAAACAATTGACCACATGTTTAAAAACTGTCCTTTCACAAAATAGGTGTGGTTCTACACATTATCCCTGTGCAATGTGGACTTGGTTTGGATGGGGATCTCGTGTAATATTTCATGGAACAACTAGTGGTAACATTGCAAAGACCCATACCATAAAATTCTACCACTAATCATCTCATGGGGCATATGGATTTCTAGAAATAAATTCATATTTGACGATAAATATTCTTCCCCCACTCTGGTGGCTATTGAATGTGCTACCATTTAATCACACTTTTCCTCTCCTGTGATGGGGAATTTCCCCAAACAAGTGGTGTGTGAGAAAATTTCTCAGGGTGTTCCATGGGCCTATTTTTATGGTGCGGCTACTAGGGGGATTTTTGGGGTTGGAATGATCATCCATATAAGCTCAGAAATTTCATTTGTGGTCTCTGTGGGCCTTGGCCCGAGTACCAACAATTTCGAGGAACTAAAAACTTTAAAACTTCTTCTGTGTTGGCTGTTGCACAAAGACACCACTGCGGTTCAAATATTTGGGGATTATTTGAATGTCATTAATTAGTTTAACAATTCTCAAAGATGTCAAAATTTTTTACTTCTTCCCATTCTTTAAGATATTATCTCAATAAAATCAAGATTTACATGCATTTATGTTTGCCATATTTACAGGGAACGAAACCATCTGGTTGATGGTCTGTCTAAGGTTGGTCTTGGAAAAGTTCAGGACACATGGATGATCGAAGAAAAGGATGGCTTGGAGGTCCATGTGTCGGACACCAGGCCATATTTATGGGGATCCCCATCTGACTCATTGTTTTTTCCTTCAGCCTATGTCTTTGTATTTTCATTTTCTCCAGCATTGCTATATCTCCTAGAGGGGTTGTATATATTTGGTTCTCACACAATTAATTACTTTTTCTTTTGTTATTATAATGACACTTTATATAGTGTTTTATTATCTTATATATATCAGACTTAATGAAGACATATTTTACAAATACTGGCTCAGACATATCCGGGTTCATGATGGTATCTACCATCGTTTTTATTGTCGAGTGTTTCTCCCATTAGGGAGGCCCATTTTGATGATGATGATTACAGTCCATGATTGGTGCTCTTGAATTGAATGCAGATTTTCTCTGTCTTTCTATTCTTAGAGTGTACACAAGCCACTTTTGTTCCACATTTTGGTGTTGGGTGGCGATATGTTCTTGCCCCTCGAGGAGGCGTCAAGATCTTATGGAATGCTAGACATATGTGATGTAACTTTTTGTTAATTTTTAATAAAACGTTCAATTTTTTCTTGGGAAAAAAAAGGGCCTAGGAATGAAGATTATGATGTACTAATAATAAAAAAATCGCAACAAAAAGCTTCATGTCAGCAAAATTATGGTTTTTCCTTGGTTTGTTGAATGCTTTCTAAAGATTTTAAAATTTCTACGAACATCAGCAGGCTTAGGGATGGTCACATATGGAATTTACATGATGATTAAGTGGGAACAAGATTATGTTAGCCTTAATTTTGTGATTCTCACTACTGCAAAGGAGGAAAGAGAGGTTTTGGTAGAGGATTGAGAATTGCAGCGGAGGAAAAAAAATAGTGTGATTGTCAATTGTAGATTCACTTTCGTTAGGAAATTAAAATAATCAAGCTCTTGTTTAATGAAGGGTTTGATCTTCCATTCTATGAGTGTTGTAGTGTTTTCCTCTATAGATGTTTTGAAAGTGTGGTTAGAAATGTTAGAAGATATTTTTTCTAGTGAGTAAAGCTCAACTACTTCTTTGTCTAGGGAATTCATAGTAGTGAGTGGATGCCGCAACAAGTAGATGCAACAATGCACATGGATTTGTAGATTACTGTTTGGTCCTAAATGTATTTGGCACATAGAGAAAAGGGTTCAAATCATGTGAGACATGAGTCAACCAAAAAAGTACACAGTCACTTAACACAAATGCATAACCCCAAGAATGGAAATTTTCATCTTGATCCCATAGAGTGACACATTTTCTTTTCCAAGAATGGGAACGTGATCAAATGGTACATGGGCACACGTGTCTTGGTGAGGGCATGTATGTACTATGTTAATGTAAATTTGAGATAAAGTATAGATTTGAAGGGATTTGATTAGGAGAGTGTCAAGGTGATAACAACAAAAAAAATTAAACATTATAATGAAGTTTTAATTTTCTATTGCATGTATGCTGTTGTAAGACCTAGTAAGGCATGTGTACCTCGGGAATTTCTAGTAAATTATGGTGTTAGACCTAGGTGATATGGGGAATTTTGGGTTAACAAATACCTTAGGTATAAAATTTGAGTGGGGTAATGAATAGAGTGAGCATGGCTGACTCACTTGGCCAGTTTGATCAGATTTAGTGAAGAAAACCCCAAGTCAAGGTTTAAAGGTGCATTGTTAGGTAAAATTGACTTGGGAAAGAGTCAAATTTGATAGAGACAATAGTAGTAGTTTTGGGCAGATAATTTTTTGGTTTCCCATGGCAATTTCCTTGTGGATTACCTGCAATGGAGCCTTTAAAAGGTTGGGAGGAACTCTATTGTAAAGGTTCAAGGAAGTGAGCTATGAAGGCTCACTTGGTCAACTTGGACAAAGTTTTGGCCAAGGAAATAATGCAATGTCATTAGCTAGTTTTTTCCTTCAAGTTGGGGTTTTCCCAGGGTAAACATGGTATTGTGTTCAATGTGTTTCATGATTTATTGTCAATAATTTTTAATTTTCCTCTCCATAAATATTATTTCTCTTTGCTAAAATTTTCTATATTTACCATGAGTCTTCCCACCATGAAAATTTGTGGTAGGATGCATTAATTTGTTGTGACCATTTCCATGATATCATCCTACTGATCCGCACCTTTGAGCTTTTTCCTCCATGAAAATACCACCATGCATTCTCATTGACTTTTCACATCATGTCTTGAGACTACATGGTGCCATATTATTTCTTATCATGATTATTTTGTGGTATTTGACTTGCAAGGTTATAATCCCTCTATTATTGACAGTTTTCTAGCCATCACACACTTGCAAGGGGCAAGAAGTAAAGAATGGTCAATGAGAAAGTAGTTAAGCAGCCTGCGTAGGAGGAGATATTGGTCAGGGCATTGAAGGTAGATGATTGAATATGTAAAGAGGGAGTTCATTATTTTTAAGATAGTCCTGTTTTAGGAAGATGTTTATAATAAATGACCACACTAGCGCACATAGTTATATTTAAAATCGAATATCTACATGACTTGGGGCTAGGGAGGTGAGTGGTGAAGGCTCACTTGGCTGGCTTGGCCTTCTTTTTTCCAAGGAACTAATGGAATTATATTAGATAGGTTTCTCCCTGGAGCTAGGGTTTTCCAAATGTAAATATGTTGGAAACTTGACTAAACTAAGGGGGGTGGGGGTGATTCAATTTAGTGCATTCATGGACATCAAATTTTATGTCTACTTTTCCTTTAAATATAGGTATGAACCATTAAATGAGTAGCATATCGCTTTATGAACAACAAATTTAAAATATAAATATTTCACATGTAAACCACATTATAAAATTCAGTGCATAAATTCAACACAAGTGGACATCGGATATAAATGGAAACTCATAAAGGGAGAAAAGCACAAATTTGTGTTTGTTGTGATGCAAAGGCAAGCTCCTATTTCCTCTATTAAATAAAATTTTTGGAGGCTCCAACCTCTCTGCTATTTTGAAGGCTAAAAATTGTTGGGAATCCAATACTCCCACCTATATAAATTTCTATAGGCTACAATCCTTAGGAGGATCCTACCCGAAAAGGCTCCAGCCTATTATTTTTCAAATTACAACTCGAAAGGAGACTGGAATCCCCTAATACATAAAAAATATAATGTGTTGGTTTACTTGGAAATTTTTTTTTCATACATCCATATTTTCCTCTACCTCTTATCCTCCTCAAATGTGCTTCACATATTCTTTTATACCTCTATCTCTTTGTGTCAGGTAATTCATGAACAAAAACTCAACTCTTCCACATGCACTATCTAACCTCTCTAACTATTCAATGTTTCCAAAATAAAATATTTTTATAAATATAATTTGTTGATTGTTAGTATTCCATGCATGAACCTGAAACGAACAAACAATCTTGCCTCTTTTCATTCCATGGTTGTCTCTTCATTTTCAAACTATTTCAACTTTTGGATATCAAAAATACATAAAATGAATTTCAAAATATGCATTAATAGAATCCACCTTTAAAGATTATAACATTTTAAGCACCTCTAATTATCCTTTAATCAACTTTTAATCAATGTTACACAATGTACAAATTAGTCTTCAAATAAGCGTTCAAATCTACAACATAAAATTTTCCATTTCCTTGCATCAAAACTTCTTCATGCATCACAATAAGAAACTGCAACATCAACTCAACAAAAATAAAATTCGCTCAACCATCATATGCACACAATATACCCCTACAACATAACCAACTCAACAACATAGCAACAAAATCAACATTGAACAACAACATATGCAACCAAGCTCTAATAAGCCTTATATTCAAGTCCTTCACCTCCTACACGTCTATCAACATGGATGCCATCAATTTCAACTATGCATACATCAATTTACCCTTTTCCATCATAACTTTTTGCTCCTTTTCCATCAATAAAAATTATGCCAACAATCTTCCGATTTGGAATTGATGGAAACAATGTGATCTTCCTCCTCGTGTCTCCTTACTTCTTGAGAATATTTATTCTCTGCTTACCTCCCACTTTAACATTAACGGAAAGGGGATTAACTTGGTGAACATTATGCCATATTGTAAAGTTTTGCAAGCATCATTGTCAAATATCTTTAAATTTTGTTTGATACAAATTTTATTAAAAGAACCAATGTTGAACTAGAATTTAAAATTCCCTCTATCTAAACATTTTACCCCAGTAATGGTTCAACAAACTTATACAAAACCCATATTCTATACTAGGTCCCAAGGCCAAAACTACAATACAAGAAACAACAATTGCAGCACTCACCCGCATACTCCGAGCTTAAAAATCCTTATTGTTTTTATTTATATTGTCCCAATCACATGTTGCAACTATGGTTGCTTCACATCACTATTATCAACCATTCACGTCTCCAAATCATACCTCTTGTGCCCAATTAGGACTGCATTGACTCAAATTTGTAGAATTATGACCATAACTCAATTGGATTGTATTTATCTATAACAACAACATACAATAGAGGGTTAACACATAATATTCATGTGATATTTTCTTTTCTATTGAATTCAAACCTCTATATGGAAAAAAATACATGCGTTGATGCAGTAGATATGCAAGTTTTTCAAAAGAGACAAGTCTAATCTAAGTGTGAGAGTTGAAACACTTTGCCTCATGTTTTTGACAACATATCCATACCATTTGAAATCATATCCATATCACATACTATGATCTTGGGTATCTTGAGTATTTCCTTGGCATTCTAGTCGAAATTTTGACTTTTAAATTAGGGCATAAAAGCCTAAAAATATATATAGCTTAACACGCAATAATGAATGCAAGGTTCATTATATGTGTGTGTGTGTGTGTGTTTGTATATGTATATTTATGTGTATGTATATATGCATATGTATATGCATATGAATATCCATCATAATATAAATTTGCACCACCAATGACGACTACAAACATTCTATAAAATGCTAAAAATGTTGATCTTATTGAAGCTAGACACAATATTGAACACTCCACAAGGAATACAATTAAACTAGCATTGAAACATCACACATAGGAGATCATAATGCTGATCAAAGAAGTAGCCACGATAAAATATGCCAACATAGGGAATCAATCATCTTGGAAAAATTATTCTAGTCCCAATTCATTAAAATTGCAATCACTCCTACTCCAATAACTATGGCCACATATTTGTAAAATAGGTTGTCAGAGTGGATTATAATAGAAGGTGATTTAAAACAACGAAAACAAAAAAATGCAATAAAAACCCATTGAGATTGCATAAATCCTATAGGCTATGCGACCTTGTGCAGTGAAATCAGTAAATATTCCAATACCAACTCCAATAGGGATTGAACTTACAAAGGTGAAACCATATGCTACACATTAGAGGAATGGCCTCTCAGGAATATGCGCAAGATGTCTATCCCCATCGCAATTTCACTAAATATCTTGTGTAAACACCATCCACAACACATTTTTAACATTTTTTTTTTAATTATAATATCCATGTATGCTACCCACTCTTTCTCTGTAGGCTTCGTGATATTCCACGAGATGTCCCTTGAGTGACATTGACCATCTGAAAAAACAGTACCACCTCCTGATTTTTGAGTGGCCCACCCCACACTACTCCCAAGGAAAAGAAGATAATGATATTAATTAAAACTTAATGGTAAATATGGAGTTTGATACTCCTATTTAAATGGAGTTGGCGGTCTGAAAAAGAATTACCACCTCTTGAATTTTGAGTAGCCTCCCCCACTACTCCCAAGAAAAAGAAAAGAATGAGATTAATTAAAACTTAATGGTGAATATGGAGTTTGATACTCCTATATAAATAGAGTTTTTGTTATTGCATGATCTATTGTCTCTACCATCAAAATAGAAATAAGTTTTAATAACCTTCTCCATGTTAATAATATGCTACAATACCCTCTTCAATTTTTCAATCTGTGTCCATAGAACTAAAATGATTTCCACTATGTCTTCATTAATAACAAAAATATTATTTATGAACTTTTTCCATTGCGCAAACTTTATATGTTATTGGCCTTATCATTTACGTAGAAATTTGCAATGAATAAATCCACATATTTATTTACTTTTCTACATCCAAAAAACTAGATATCTTTCACTTAACTTCATGATTCAAATCTTCCTAAAAATTACGTTTTGTGTCAGTGGACTAATCTGGTGCACTGGTGTATTGTCTTATGTGCATTTGATGGACTTCGAATATTGTAACACCCTCCTCCCACATTTACCCAAGTAACTGACCAATCGGGGTAAACATGTGATGATATGCTATTGTGATTTGATTCAACTCCCCATATACAGTTAAGGAAGTGGAACTGACACAACACCACTAATCTGATTGTTTATACATCCTACAGAACCTCCATGGGCTAACCAACCCCAGAGGGAAATCAACATTTCAAATAATTGAACCCCTAGTCGCTCCCTTGCCAAGGCCTCCATACGACTAAGAGCCCCAGTCACTCCTATGAGCCCACCTGAGTGCGAATGTAGCCTTTTTATGCTAGTGCCTGCGATATTTAAGGCTAATTTCCAAGGCTAGGACCCAGTCACTTTCCAAATCTCCATGAAACTTCCAAAAATTAAAATTAACATCAAAACAATGATAAAAATTCAAATACTTGAACAAGGACTTGACTAGACCCCTACTAGATATGACATACATTTCGTCAAACATGTCACAAATATTCATTCTACGGGTTTCAAAAATAGATTTGAACATAGGGGTCTCATACTTATTTGAGAATCTTCAAGAAGGATTGATTCTGTTAGCCACCTATGAAATTTTTGTCAAGCAAACAGGTGGCTAAATTGTTTTATGAGCCTTCAAGAGATACATTTCCCATGAAAATCTCTCATCCTTGAAGCCTCCTTGTGCCATTGCCCTTTGATAAATCCTCACTGATGTTCCCAGTTTTAAAGCTTCTCTGTTTGTGAAGAAAAATGCCCAAAAGGCCTCCATTTTACTGTATTTCATCCCCACTAAGCCTCTATTTTCCTCACCTTCTTCCCTCCCTTAATTCCTCATTAACCCTTTAAATCATCGCCAATCCCCTTTTGAGCCTTATAATACCCTTATTTGGCTTTAAAACCCTTTATTTACCCCATCGTTTTCCTCTTTTGGCCTTAAAACGCATTAAAAATAGGCCAAAAAACCCACTTTTTATTTATGACAGGCCTAGCCCCTTTCGGCCAGCCCCCTTAACCACTTCCACATATGCCCTATGCCTGAGATAGAGCGCTTAAGCCCCGGGCACTTATCAGAATCAGAAGAAACAAAGCGCACATTTCTTTGTCAAGTTTAATTCTTCATATGCGAGGTTTTTACTCTATAAGATCCCCACCGCGATCTGAGCCGTCGATCTCTCAAAAGATTTGATGGTCAGCATTTATCCCATGGTGCACCTCTTCCTCTCTCCTATCACCCCCCGATTGCATGCTGACCGCCGATCTGTTCTTCGATCCGACGGCTATCACGCAATCGCTCGCCACCAATCGCACCAATCACACTGCTGTTGACCCTCCCCGATTGGTGAGCTCCAACCCAATCATGGCTGTTGATCTGCAGATAATCCAACGGTCCAAAGCCAATCACTCCGTTGCCCATTGGAGTTTTTATCCTTCCATCGATTCCCTCTGATTAGATCGTACCTGTTCATCCTTCTTGATCTGACGGCTCATTTCAGTCCCGCCCACTAACCATATCCTCCACCTGTGTTTCTCTCTCCAGATCTTAGCCGACCATCTGCATAATCCAATGGTCCATAGTGAACTCGATGGCTCCATTCACCTGCGCACCTTCTCATTTTGTGTGCCATCTCCCACCATTCGATCTTCCCACTCCTGATACGATGGCCATCATAAATATCCCGCAGTTTTCATGTCTGAAATTTAATGCTTGAAAGTTACGCGATATAAGAGGTTTTCTAGAGCCACGTGTCGCTCAACGACGTATATCTTGTGATTTTGGGCTATTTTCTAAACCGTCTTGGAGCCGTGCAATACCGGTGGTTTTCCCATCCAAAACCATTGTCCTCCTTTGACCCCGCCAACTCCACTAGCTAATCACGACTGCCCATTGACCGACATCGATGGTCCATATCGCATCTAGTGTTCCCTTCATATCTTCCATCGCACGGCCATGGCATCTCATCGGGTCATCGTAGCCATCGATCCCCTCCTGAGATCTGACGGCCCAGGTTGAATCGCCCTCCGCCTTAGCTGGGTCCCACCATTCAAATCCATTTCGTAATGTTTTCCATTGCATTTCCATTCATTTCTGTGTATTTTGCCAAAGTCCAAACTTTCCCGATTTACATTAAAAGATCATTCATTCCACCCGACCTTAGAACTTTAATGTTTTATATTAAAGTTTATTTCATTTCTCCACCAAACTTCCTTCTGCAACATTTTTGACCATTTCCGCCATTCTTTCATAGTTTCTGCTATTCCGCCACCATTCCTCCAGGCCTCCACAACATCTCTTCCGCCACCCCTGGATTTTATAACTGGTTTATTGTACCGTGCAAGATATACAGAGTGATGAATTTAATCTATTTTCCATAATTGCAGTCACTGTGGTTCAAAATACAGAGAGGCCATTTCAGCAGAGGTCAGTGTAACAACAAAGATGGATTAGAGGGATTCGGGCCTGTTAATTGCATACTTAGCACCTAATCCCATATCCAAAGAATTAAGCCACGGTTTGAAGATTAAAGGAGCACATGAAACAAGCCATATCTGCTTTCACCATCAGTAGTACATTTTCTTAGACATTACACCCTCGGCAGAAGTCTCCATGCCTCCCCGAGCTCCCCAAGGCCATTTCACTGACAAAAAACTTCCAAAGACTGTCAGAGTAGCAATAATGGAGGTATGGAAGGACAGAAGACCTTCAGTCACCTTACTTGCTTCAGAAGACAGACAGAGTACCTTACAGCCAGAAGGACTCCAAAGAAACATCAAAGGTAAAAATCGACCTGACAGAGACTACGAACCAGACTACAAAGTATAGAGCAGAGCTATTAAGCAGAGTGGGAATGGACACTTCCTCCACTCTGTCTTAATGAATTGATTTAATTCACATCATCTACTCCTGATATCCATTCTCCTATAAGAATTCCCGAGAACATATTGTAAAAGGTTGTTGTTTTAGTTAGAGGGATTCATTTTTTACTGTTAGAACATTTTTGGGAGAGGGAAGCTGAGTAGTTTGTAATGTAGTAGGTTGGGAAAAGAAGTTTGGATTGTAATCAGCCATTGAGCTCAGCGTATGTGACCGGTTTTGCATCAATTAATCAAGCAAATTTCACAGGATCCTGGTCTATTATTACGAGTGATGTTTCTCTTTTTACATTATGCTATTACATTATTCATGCTGTTCATTGGTCTTCTGGTACGCATCAGAAATATGGCATAGGATATACCCTTGCATGGTACCCTATGTTTCTTCTCTCCCTACCTTTTGATGTTTTCTACTGATAGTGAAACTAAGGGAAAATTCATGTAATTTAACCAGTGTAGTGGCTGTTATTTACCACTAGCTGATGTGTGAATTTGGGGTTTGCTGCTTATTTGTTCTTGTTGGGCTTGAGCTGCAAGAATTGTGATACCAGGGATGTAGTGTAAGCCCTGTCCACTGGGGTCATTTTCACACAGATTGGCCTTTCAAATATCTCTTGGGCTGGTGTCAAAGCATTGAAGGTTAAAAGTCCTTCCCTGACCTTAGGCCTGGTTCTATGTTAAAATCTTAAGTGTTTCCCTTTGAGAGTATGTTGAAGCAGATTTGGAGTTAGATGAACTCTGGTCTGATCTTAAGCTACCCTTTGTGTCTCTTCATTTCTTTCATTATTGTTCCATCTCACCATCTATTTTAAAGATCCTTTAGTATAGATGACTTTCCCTATGAAAGCCTTTTTTAGTTGTATGCAAGTAATCTCCTTTCATGACTCCATAGCCCAATGGAGGGAACATTCTTAGCCTATCCTCTTTTACCAAAATTTCCTACTTCTCTGTTCTTTTCCTCCCATTACATTCTCAGTTTATGATCTCATGACCAACCCAACAACCAACCAAATCATTTAACCCCCCCCCCTTTTGTGCTTCATACCTAGCCTAATATCTCGTTTTGAGCTTCAAAGACATATCATTCTTTGCTTTTATTGGAGAGATCCCTCTCCGGGTGCAGGAGGGCTAGATCCTAGGGCCCCAAAGTGGTTGTGATGTTGTCTGGTATTTTGGTCTTGCCAATCTGACCAAAACACTGGAACCCCAACATAATGGAAACCATACTGGGGAACTTGAGTGCATTTTACCTTACATACCCTTAGGCACTCAAAAGACCCAAAAAATCTCTGGTTAGGTTGGTATCTAATGCTGATGGTGGACAACAGTCTATTTCAAATGTCCAAATTCATCCACCTAGCGACTCCACACCCTATAATTCCTAACAGACCAAATGACTCCACTGGTAGAAGACTCTGAACTGGTTGAGAAGATGCAGTGACCTTCCTTGCAGAAACATGGATCCAAACATAGACAGAGATGCAAAGCTAGATGCTTTGGAAGACCAATTAAATGGAATGGAAAACATGTTTGGTAAAGAGCTAGAAATGTATATGGCTAATCTGAATGCAAATGATGATTATTTAGAACAGCCCATGCATTTTCTAGAGCAAGGGCCAACTCCAGACCTAGACAATGAGCAAGACATGTATGATGATCCGGGTCTGGAGTTTTCTCTTTCTCTGGAAAATTCTCAAGATGAGGCTCACGAGAATATCGAGCCTCCAGATCAGTTCGTACAAGAAGCAAAGGACTGTTGTTCTTTTGTTTGTGTTAAAAAGGAAATTCCTCCATTGATAGAAGAAGAGATGGACCGAATGTTAAATACACAGTCCACTTCTGAAATCTTTTACAGAATTGATACATATCCAGAAAACTCCTCTGTGGGTCAGAACGAAGAAAGACCTGCTGAGAACCCGACAGGTTTGATTAGTGACAATGCTTACGATTATGACTTTCCTAGTTATGATCTTTTTGATGATGATTGTTTCCAGAAGGAAGCCGAGCTTGCAGGATCATCATCAACAGACTCATGGGAGGAAAGTCAGGGCCAGCAAATCCAGAGAAGCAATGACCCAAGTCAACCTATCTATGACACTGATGAAGAAAGCTACGAAAGCCTTGTAATAGGTGAAGCTTCATGGAATTTTCACTCTATTACACCTCAGATCACCAGTGATGATTTTCACGATCAACGGCCTTTCATCTTAAGAGATGAGGAGGAAAGAAAAGAAGAGATTCTTGAGCATGATGAAAGTAAGGTGCATTCCCTAGAAAAAGTGGAAGCGATGGAACATACCTCTACTCAAGAATACATGAATCTTTTCACAGAGCTCAGCCCATCAGAGCAGAATATATCAGAGCTTCGAGAGGACTCAGCTACAATATATGATGAGTCCTCCAGTTCAGAAAATGAAGAAGATGAAGGAGATTCTCTGTCTTGATAGAGTCTCATCCTTGATCTAGTGGAAGAAGGAGAAATCCTGGTTGAAACATGCCTGCCAACTATTCATAACCAGGTATAATTTCATGATCCTTATGTTTATTTCCTGCAAACATTTTAAGAAGGATCAAAGGTCTTATTGAGCAGCATGTTGCAGACAACAAGAATTTTTTTTAAAGTTGCTGTTCAAGAACAAAAAGAGTGGGACCAGCCTTGCCTATCCAACATGCTCAAGGAGATGAGCAAGAGAGACTAGCCATGGGACCACTTGATGGACTGGTTGCATTGGAAGACAATGTTTGTAAGCTAGAATTGTAAATATTTCAAGTAGAGTAGGGTAGGTAGGAAAAGCTCAATAAAGCTCAATGTGTGAGCATTCAATTATTATTTTTAAATTTCTGTAAAGTGTCAGTCCATGATTAGTTTGTCTTATGTGCCATGGCCCACAGTAAGCCAGATAGTCAAATCCTCGCTTGAATGTTTTTAAATTTCTGTTGTAGAATGTAGAGAAGAAATCTGTTGGACAGTTTAATCCCAGCAGATATTGGATTTAGGTAGAGAAACATATGAGGCCAACAGTTTAATCTGGTCTCATGGAGTGATAAGGGTAGAATTAGATTAGTTTGTTTTCTGCTTTCAATAAAAAAAAATGATGAAGAAGGTCTGAAAATTCAATTGCACCTTGAAGAAAAAATGTTAGGATTGTAGAATGGGTAGGTAGATTGTTTGGGAATGTTTTCTGGTGATTAATCATGTTTGTAAAAGTTGAATCCAAGAAGGAATATGGTTCGAAGATCAGGCATCCAGCCTACTCCAAAGATTTATTTCCTGGATTCTTGACTCCTTTAAGAATAAGCCATCCCCATGTGAAGCCACTGTTAGCCACCTATGAAATTTTTGTCAAGAAAATAGGTGGCTAAATTGTTTTATGAGCCTTAAAGAGATACATTTCCCATGAAAATATATCATCCTTGAAGCCTCCTTGTGCCATTTCCCTTTGATAAATCCTCACTGTTGTTCCCAGTTTTAAAGCCTCTCTGTTTGTGAAGAAAAATGCCCAAAAGGCCTCCATTTTACTGTATTTCATCCCCACTAAACCTCTGTTTTCCTCACCTTTTTCCCTCCCTTAATTCCTCATTAACCCTTTAAATCATCCTTGATCTCCTTTTGAGCCTTATAATACCCTTATTTGGCTTTAAAACCCTTTATTTCCCCCACCGTTTTCCTCTTTTGGCCTTAAAACACATCAAAAATAGGTCAAAAAACCCACTTTTTATTTATGACAGGCCTAGCCCCTTTTGGCCAGCCCCCTTAACCACTTCCCCATATGCCCTATGCCCAAGATCGAGTGCTTAAGCCCTAGGTTCTTATCGGAATCGGAAGAAATAGAGCGCACATTTCTTTGTCAAGTTTAATTCTTCTGAAGCGAGATCTTTACTCTATAAGATCCTCGCCACAATCTGAGCCGTCAATCTCTCAAAAGATCCGACGGTCAGCGTTTATCCTGCGGCGCGCCTCTCCCTCTCTCATATCACCTCCTGATTGCATGCCGACCGCCAATCTGTTCTCCGATTCGACGGCTATCGCGTAATCGCTCGCTGCCGATCGCACCAATCACACTGCTGTTGACCCTCCCCGATTGGCGAGCTCCAACCCAATCATGGTCGTTGATCTGTAGATAATCCAACGGTCCAAAGCCAATATCTCCATCACCCATCAGAGTTTTGATCCTTCCATCGCTTCCCTCTGATTAGATCATATCCTTTCATCCTTCTTCATCTGATGGCTCATATCACTCCTACCCACTAACCATATCCTCCACCTATGTTTCTCACTCCGGATCTTAGCCGACCATCTGCATGATCCAACGGTCCATAGTGAACCTGATGGATCCATTCACCCACGCACCTTATCATGTCGTGCACCATCTCCCATTGTTCTATCTTCCCACTGCTGATCCGATGGCCATCGTCAATATTGCGCAGTTTTCATGTCCAAACTTTAACGCCTGAAAGTTACGCGATATAAGCGATTTTCGAGAGCCACGTGTCACTCAGCAATGTATGTCACGTGATTTTGGGCTATTTTCTAAACCACCTTGGAGCCACGCGATACCAGTGGTTTTCCCATCCAAAACCACTATCCTCCTTTGACCCGGCTAACTCCACCAACTAATCACGACCATCCATTGACCGAGATCTACGGTCCATATCGCATTTCACATTCCCTTCATATTTTCCATCACGCGACCATGGCATCTCATTGGGTCATCGCAGCCATCGATCCCCTCCTGAGATCTAACGACCCAGGTTGAATCGCCCTCCGCCTTAGCCGGGTCCCACCATTCAAATCCATTTTGTAATGTTTTCCATTGCATTTCCATTCATTTCTTTGTATTTCACCGAAGTCCAAACTTTCTCGATTTACATTAAAAGATCATTCATTCTGCCTGACCTTAGAAATTTAATGTTTTATATTAAATTTTATTTCATTTCTCCACCAAACTTCTTTTTGCAGTGTTTTTGACCATTTCCGCTATTCTTTCACAATTTCTACTGTTCCGCCACCATTTCTCCAAGCCTCCACAACATCTCTTCCACCACCCCTGGATTTTATAACTAGTTTATTGTACTATGCAGGATATACAAAGTGATGAATTCACTCTATTTTCCATAATCGCGGTCACTGTGGTTCAGAATACAGAGAGGCCATTTTAGCAGTGGTCAGTGTAACAGCAGAGACGAATTAGAGGGATTCGAGCCTGTTAATTGCATACTTAGCACCTAATCCTGTATCCAAAGAATTAAGGTGCAGTTTGAAGATTAAAGGAGCACATGAAACAATACATATCTGCTTTCACCATCAGAAGTACATTTTCTCAGATAGTACACCCTCGGCAGAAGTCTCCATGCCTCCCCGAGCTCCCAAAGGCCATTTCATTGACAGAAAACTTCCAAAGATTGTCAGAGCAACAATAATGGAGGTATGGAAGGATAGAAGACCTTCAGTCACCTTACTTGCTTCAGAAGACAGACAGAGTGCCTTACAGCCAGAAGGACTCCAAAGAAACATCAGAGCTCAATATGGACCTGACAGAGACTCCGAACCAGACTACAAAGTACAACACAAAGCTATTAAGTTGAGTGGGAATGGACACTTCCTCCACTCTGTCTTAATGAATCGAGTTAATGTACATCATTTACTCCTGATATCCATTCTCCTATAAGAATTCCCGAGAACATATTGTAAAAGGTTGTTGTTGTTGTTGCTATTGTAGTTAGAGGGATTCATTTTTGACTGTTAGAACAGTTTTGGGAGAGGGAAGATGAGTAGTTTGTAATGTAGTAGGTTGGTCAGAGAAAGTTTGGACTGTAATAAGCCATTGAGCTCAGCGTATGTGACTGGTTTTGCATCAATTAATGAAGCAAATTTCACAGGGTCCTGGTCTATTATTATGGGTGATGTTTCTCTTTTTACATTGTGTTATTACATTATTCATGCTGTTCATTGGTCTTCTGGTACGCATCAAAAATCTGGCATAGGATATACCCTTGCATGGTACCCTATGTTTCTGCTCTCCCTACCTTTGATGTTTTCTGTTGATAGTGAAACTAAGGGAAAATTCATGTAATTTAACCAGTGTAGTGGTTGTTATTTACCGCTAGCTGATGTGTGAATTTGGGGTTTGCTGCTTATTTTTTCTTGTTGGGTTTGAGTTGCAAGAATTGGGATACTAGAGATATAGTGTAAGCCTTGTCCACTGGGGTCCTTTTCAAATAGATTTGACTTTCAAATATCTCTCGAGCTAGTGTCAAAGCATTGAAGGTTAAAAGTCCTTCCCTGACCTTAGGCCTGGTTCTATGTTAAAATCTTAAGTGTTTCCCTTTGAGAGTATGCTGAAGCAGATCTGGAGTTAGATGACCTCTGTTCTGATCTCAAGCTGCCCTTTATGTCTCTTCATTTCTTTCATTATTGTTCCATCTCACCATCTATTTTAAAGATCCTTTAGTATAGATGACTTTCCCTATGAAAGCCTTGTTTAGTTGTATGCAAGTAATCTCCTTTCATGACTCCATAACCCAATGGATGGCACATTATTAACCTATAATCTTTTACCAAAACGTCCTACTGCTCTATTATTTTCCTCCCATTACCTTCTCAGTTTATGATCTCATGACCAAACCAACAACCAAGCAAATCATTTAAACCCCCCCCCTTTTGTGCTTCATACCTAGCCTAATATCTTGTTTTGAGCTTCAAAGACATATCATTCTTTGATTTTATTGGAGAGATCCCTCTCCTGGTCTAGGAGGGCTAGATCCTATGGCCCCAAAGTGGTTGTGATGTTGTCCGGTATTTTGGTCTTTCCAATCTAGCCAAAACACTGGAACGCCAACAGATTCATTATCACACTAGCTGCATTATCATCTATTAGGTCATTTATTCATTATTGTTTCAAATAATAATAAAAACATGATGATATCCATACATCATAACTATCATAAACATGCTTATAACCACCAAATAAGCAGAGATATATCGATGAGGAAATAACCATTAAATCGAATTAACATCAAGTACCTTTACTCATGAAAATACCAAGGGAAACTAATTCTTATTAACTAATGCAAATCCAACCAATTTAGGGACTTCCATGTACCACCTAACAATAGACTAGGCTGAACCAAATATTTCTTTCAGCCAGTCACCCCCGTGCCATATCCAAAGAATGAATGCAGGAACTCATGAAACACATCAAGCATAACCAAACCAGGGCTTCTAGAGACCAAACCAGCTCAACCCTCAACTAGTTATAACACCTCACTGTTGGAAATCACTAACCATTGCTAGATCATTCTATATCCAATATTTCCAGGGATCGAGAGAGTTTGTTTCGACATGACTTCCAGGACGATTAACTTGACCCAAAACTTTCTTCGAGGCTCCAGAGAATTTTTCCAACCAAGGCTCCATGACTAGTAACTCAACCCATATTTCGTCGATCTGTAGAGCATTTCCAACCAAGGCTCCAAGACTAGTAACTCAATTTACCAAGGGCTCCACAAAATTTGTCTAGCCAAGTCTCTAGGACTAGTAACTCAACCCAAGATGTTACAGGGCTTCCGGAGTGTTTTTCCAACCAAGGCTATACACTACAAGGAAAAGACCCTCTAGCGGAGGTTAAAAAGGAGGTTTTTAGTGTTATAAAATTGGCCAAAATTGTAAAAAAAACATTTGCTAGAACATTTGTTTATGGTTATGGAGGTTTTGGTGGAGCTTTTAATGGAAATTCAACACAACTAAAAAACTCGGTGGCCGAAGGTTATTACGGATGTTTTTTTCATCGGTGCGCTACTAAGATTTCAATGCACCGGTGCGTGTCATCTAGATGGTGGCCCCAGGGCGGTCGAAGGTTCCTGCACCAGGCCGTAAAGGTATAAAAACACACCGGGCGCAGTGTTGGTGATACAACGGATGGGGCCGTACTAATTGGTCTTGGGATTTGTGTAGTGCCCATAGGTCTTTTCAATGCACCAATACGTAGAATTATAGAAACGCAATGGTGCGCTGTATCAGAAAAACACACTGATATTTATAATTGGTATTGGTATTTGTGTGGTGCCCATACGTCATACAAATGCACCAGTGCGTAGTCTCACATAAAAGCACTGGTGCACAGTATCGCATAAACACATCGAGATTTTTAATTGGTTTTGGTATTTGTGTGGTGCCCATAGGTTGTAGAAACACACCGGTGCACTGCAGCATACAAACGCACCAGTGTGCTGCAGCATACAAATGCACCGGTGTGCAGTAACTGACACGCACTGGTGTTCATTTTGTATTTTTTAGAAACATCGACTTGTGATAGTGCAATTATTGTGATTTTTCTAAATTCATTATTCATCAAAAGTCAACACATATTATAACAATATTCATATTAATTAATTTTTTATTAATGCATTTGAATGTGATGTTTGGATTAATTTTTTATATCATATCATAATTATTGTGATTTTTTAAAATTCATTATTCATCAAAAGTCGACACATATATATCTTATAACAATATTAAATTTTTATTAGTGCATTTGAGAATGACAATGGAGAATGCAATAGCGACAATGGTATATATATATATATATATATATATATATATATATAAGACAATATTTTTCATACAAAATGGGAAAGTTATTGGTATCCCTTTGTCTTTCAATTGGGACATTATGTCCATTACATTAAACAAAATTTCTAATTTCACAGATGAATATTTCAAAAAATACAACACCTTGCTTTGATATCCAAACATAGTGATCATCATTCTTCGCTTGAACTGTTGTCACTGCTAGAGCTACTTCTATGACTTGGGTTATTTTCAGGAATGTTTTGTTCACAGTGTTTATTGTTTTCTTCTTCTTCACCTTCCATCTACAAAGATAAAAATAAACTGAAATGAGTGTATATACATTGGTGAGAATAATGAAAATTGCAATATTAAATAATATACATCAATGTAAATCGAAAAGAAAAATGACGTACCATAGCAACAATTGACTCATAAACTACACACATTCTTTCAAAACCATGTACCATGCCATCTTTCAAAATTTCATCTGTTGGCGTAGTTCCATACTTTGTTTCCTGCAAGTTTTATACCCCATAACAAATCATATATTTAATATAAAATAATTTTTTTTTCTATTAATTATATACGGAGCTAAGTAAAACAAGATCGATAGATGCTTACAAATTCCACAATTAATTTATGATATGCCAACATATACTCACAACCCATATTTAACTCAATTTCAATCAATTCGTCTGATGGTTCTTCTTTGTATCTTAGCACCTGTTTGAAGACATTCAATAATGATTTTTGTAAAACAACTTAAAAAATACAAAAATGAAATCTAGTTAAGCTATTATAAGGAACTAACAATTACTCACAAACTTAGATATCAACCCCTTTCTTCCTTGTCGTCCTATTTTATGTGCTGAATGGGTTCCATTTTCTTTTCTTGTCTGCAAGAAAATTGTTGAAAATTAATATTTAATGCTAATTTTTTTATTTATTGTACCTAATGGTTGAAAAATTCAATGATTACATATTACATTTGAAACACGTTGTTGTTGAGATGGCTCCTCCTACGATGAAATTTTGTCCATTTCTTTGACCATCTCCTTGTACACCTTTTTGGACATTCCTACTGTCATATTTCTGATATAAACTCGTTCATCTTTTGAGATTTTCATAATCTTCCTTAAAATGTAACATGACAATAAAATATTTAATTTTTATATTGATATATGAAAAGTAAATATAACAAAAGTGATATTTATAAATAATTCTAGACAAACATTTAAAGGAATATTACTTTTTCATTCCTTCTTTTTTGTTGTTGTACATTTTTGCTATTAAAAGTATGACATGTCTTGAATTGACCAATTCTCTAGAAACTCTTCGTGTAGTTTATATAAAGTTTGGTTCTTGGAATCATTAGATTAGTTTTTGTATTGTAAGCGAAAATAACGTCTATACATTCGTTCCACTAGATCCCTCAAACTTTTGTAAAAGTTTTTCCCCCTTTCGTTAACCTCCAGCACCACTCCAGATGAGTTAAGGAGCAATTCATTTTCATTTGCATGTTCTATTTTTTTCTTTTCTTAGAACAACATTCCTTTTCTGAGTTGTTGGTCCCCTTAGAACATTAAACAGATGTGAATTAATAGACTATTTGACACATGTTATATAATAACTTTAAGTATATTATTAATGAATATTAAAAAAATAAACTCATATTGGATCGATAGTATTTTTTTCATTCACCTGATTCATCCTTTTGCAAATTTTCCATCAAGATTTTAAGCTCTTCTGGTCCTAGATAAAAAATAATCTTATCGAGCTTTGTCATTTTGTGGCTCTGCATGATACATAGTAAACAATACATATTATTTAAACTTACATATAGTTCAAAAATAATATTTTTTGTAAATAATTTACAAAGAACATGCCTTTTTTTCTTTTCTTGAAGTGTTATCAGTATTTTTGTTACTTGATCTCTTGTCAGTCATTTTTAAATTAATCTCAAACCTGTACCATATCATTCATTAATATATTTATAAATAAATTGTCAAATTTTCAGGTAAAAAATAAATCTCAAGAAACCGGTGCGCCTTTCATGATGTACACACTGACGTCGGTGCATGGGGGTATTATAAACGCACCGCAAAAGCAATACAATAGACCATACAGTGAGTGGGGGTATTATAAACGCACCACAAAAACAGAATAATAGACCGTACGGTGCTATCCTCGTAACATAGTGCACTGGTGCCCTATTTTAGATATGGCGTACTGATTTAAAAAAATTGTTTTTAAATTTTTTATTACACAGTACTTGCGCGGTGCACTATATAATATAGCACACCGGTATGCTTGGTTAAGCAGGGTGCACTGATAAAAAAAAATCCATTTTTTTCAAAAATTCACGTAAGGGACGACATGGATTGGGATCCGACTATGCAAGTCATCCCATCAGTTGGATGTCAATCTAAAATGAAAAGCCCTAATTCTGAAATCGTAGAAACAGGGAGAAGAAAGGGCAAAAAAATGAAGGGTTTAGGGTAAAAATGGATAAAACTGCAGAAAAATTAAAAAGACTGAAGAAAAAGTAAAAAAATAATGAATTTTAATCATGAGATCGTTTGAAATTCTATTCTACATGGTTTGAATCACGAGAGGTTTGGATTCTGATTGTTTGAATACTTATGTTCGAACGTATTTCGATACTCCACGGTGCTCTTGTGCTCTCTTGCTCCAGTTATGTCTCCTGCAAACCTCTGGCTAAAAATTTTAGCAAAAATAATGAAAAGCTGAAAAGTGTTTAGTATTTAAAGAATTGTTTTATGAAATTATATTTTTGAAAATATTTTGCCGCCCATTTTTCAATTTGTCGCTTTTTTTTTTCACTTAAAGAAAATAGATTTGTGATTTTTTATTTGTGTGTATTCGTCATTGGTGCCTCACTTAATAGAACCGCATCGGTGCACCCATTGGTAACATGGCACCAGTGCGTAGTAACTAAAACACACCGGTGCATAGTAACTATAATGCACTGGTGTAGTTATTTGTACATTAGCATCGATTTGGGGTTGAGGTGTTGGGTGTGGAGCCTGATTATCTAGTTTATTTTGTATCACAACGTTGGACCCCTGTACCTTAATGGGGGCGGCAATGCCACCCGTAATTAAATGCTGCCTGGGGGGCCCAGGGGGGTAGTTGTGACTTTATGGAGCCCCCCCTAGCGGGGGGTTTCAGGGACAGCACCCCCGAAGCTAAAAACAGATGTAAAATTTCCTTGTAAAAGTATAGTAATTTCTAGTCAATCTGGGTTGTTCATTAGGCAGATGATCTGACAGTAGAAGTTATGTTTAGTTTAGGGTTTTTTGCCCTAGAAGGCAACCCCTCACTTTTATGAGGGTATTGTATTGTGGCTGTGTATTGTATGTGTATTCTCGGAGCGAGAAACAGAGAGGGAGACTGTGAGAGAGAACAGAGGATATTACAGCGGATCTGCTGTAGGTTTTGTCTCTTCATTTTTGCTTGATAATAGAAAGGAAGGACTGGCTGTTCGGGGTGGACGTAGCCCAAACTGGGTGAACCACGTATATCTGTGTCTCTCTGGTTTTATGTGTTTTGTGTGCTTGTATTTTCCGCATATTTTATGTGTTTCATTGCTCTGTAATATTTAATTTTATAACAACTGGTATCAGAGCCGAAGGTCTATTTGGCTGATAAACTCGCAGGAAAGAAGGGTTCCTGGTTCGAGTGGGAGCAATGGCGGACGATGGTAAGTTTAGGGTCGAGAAATTTAACGGCCAAAACTTTGCGCTGTGGAAGATGCAGATGGAAGATTATCTGTATCAGAAAGATCTGTACCTACCATTGAGTGGAAAAACAAAGAAGCCGGCGACCATGACAGACGCGGAATGGAACATTCTCGATAGAAAGGCACTCGGAACAGTACGGTTGTGTCTTGCGGCGTCAGTCGCCTTCAATATTTAGAAGGAAACAACAACAGAGGGTTTGATGCAGACGTTGGCGAAACTGTATGAAAAGACCTCGGCCTCAAACAAGGTATTTCTTATGAAACGACTATTTAATATGAAGATGTCGGAAGGTGGATCTGTTGCAGACCATTTAAATGAATTTAATACAGTTACCAGTCAGCTAAGCTCTGTAGGGGTAAACTTTGATGATGAAGTTAGAGATCTGTTATTCTTGTGCTCATTGCCAGAGAGTTGGAATGGTTTAGTAATGGCCATTAGTAACTCTGTCTCTGGATCTAGTACTTTAAAGTTTGATGATGTTGTTGGTGCTATCCTTAGCGAGGAAATGCGACGGAAAAGCTCCGGTGAGACATCAGGTAATGCTTTGAGTGCAGAGTCTAGGGGAAGAAGAATGAAAAGAGGAAAGAGCTCGGGATATCGCAGTAAATCAAGGAAAGGCAGATCCAAGTCCAGATCGGGGATAGTGTGCTGGAATTGCGGAAAGAAAGGACACCTAAAGAAAGACTGTAGATCTCGGAAGGGAAAAGAAGGAGACACACAACAAGAAAAAAATCATGAAGCAAATGTGACAAGTGATGTGTTACAAGATGCTTTGATTCTTTCTTTCGAAAATGTTACTGATTCTTGGGTTGTAGATTCAGGGGCTTCATTCCATGCCACACCTGATAAGAAATATTTTCATGACTATGTTCAAGGAGATTTTGGACAAGTTTGTTTGGGTGATGATAAACCCTGTAAAATTGTTGGAATGGGTAAAGTTCTTGTAAAACAATAGAATGGAAACCAATGGCTACTAAAGGAGGTAAGGCATGTTCCAGATCTGAAGAAAAATCTAATTTCAACAGGGCAGTTAGACGGTGAAGGTTGTGTGACAATTTCCACGGATAAAACTTGGAAAGTCACCAAAGGAGCCCTGGTAATAGCAAAAGGCGAAAAGGCCTTTTTCCATATTAATAAAGAAAATAGAACCAAGCTTGAGGAAAAATCAAAGAAATGTACCTTTATTCGATATAGTGTTAATGATTTTGGTTATCGCTTATATGATTATGAAAATCACAAAATCATTAGGAGCAGAGATGTAATATTCAATGAAAAGGTCTTGTATAAGGATCAGTTGCAGGAAAAGAAACAGGAAAAAGAAAACAAAGAATACACAGTTCTTGATGAGATCACAGAAAAGGTAAAAGTGCCTGAAAATAATAATAATCAACAGCCACAACAACAGTAACCACCACAACAGCAACAAGCACCTCAAACACCTGAAAGTGGTGTTAGAAGATCTATCAGGATAAGTAGACTGCTTGAATGATACTCTCCTTCATTATATTATTTATTTTTGACTGATTCTAGTGAACCTAAATGTTATGAAGAAGCAATGCAGGTTGAAAGTAGGAAGAAGTGGGAGCTAGCCATGGAAGAATAGATGGACTCCTTAATGCATAACCAGACTTGGGACTTAGTCAGGTTGCCTGCAGGTAAAACTACATTGCAGAATAAATGGGTTTACAGGTTGAAGGAAGAAGATGGAGGTAAACAGAGGTACAAAGCTAGACTTGTGGTGAAGGGGTTTGCATAGAAGAAAGGTATTGATTTTGATGAAATATTTTCTCCTGTTGTTAAGATGAATTCAATCAGAACTATTTTAAGTCTTGTAGCAGCAGAAGATTTACATCTTGAACAGCTAGATGTAAAGACAACATTTCTTCATGGAGATTTGGAGGAAGAGATCTATATGCAGCAACCAGAAGGATATGAGGTCAAAGGGAAAGAAACATTAGTGTGCAGGTTAAAGAAGAGCTTGTATGGCTTAAAACAGGTTCCAAGGCAGTGGTATCTAAAATTTGACAAGTTTATGTTTGAACAAAGTTATACTAGATGTCACTCTGATCATTATGTTTATCTAAAAAGGCAAAATGATGGTAGCTATATTATATTGTTATTGTATGTAGATGAAATGCTTGTTGCAGGGTCTAACATGCAGGAAATAAATGTGCTCAAAATAAAATTTGCAAATTTATTTGCAATGAAGGATTTGGGAGCTGCAAAACAAATCCTTGGTATGAGAATAACTAGAGACAGGAAAAAATGAAAATTAACATTGTCTCAGAATTAGTACATACAAAAGGTGTTGAAAATATTTAATATGCAGAATGAAAAACCAGTTAGTACACCTTTTGCTAGCCATTTCAAACTTAGTAAGGAGATGTGCCCCAAGACCCAAGAAGAAATGGAATATATGTCTAAAGTTCCATATGCATCAACAGTTGGAAGCTTAATGTATGCAATGGTATGCACAAGGCCTGATATTGCACATGTAGTGGGAGTTGTAAGCAGGTACATGAACAATCCAGGAAAAGAACATTGGATGGCAGTAAAATGGATTCTCAGATATTTGAGAGGTACCACAAATCAAGCATTATGCTTTGGTGGTTCAAACATTTCTCTACAGGGATATGTTGATGCAGATATGGTAGGTGACAGAGATAATAGGAGGAGCACTATAGGATATGTATTTACTATAGGTGGAATAGTTGTCAGTTGGGTTTCAAAAATCCAGTGTGTTGTTGCACTTTCAACAATAGAAGCAGAGTATGTTGCTGCTACAGAGGTTAGTAAGGAAATGATTTGGTTACAAAGGTTTATGGATGAATTGGGTAAGAAGCATGATATGGGCACGTTATATGGTGATAGCCAAAGTGCCATTCATCTTGCAAAGAACTCAGCATTTCATTCCAGGACTAAACGCATACAGCTCGAATACCATTTCATACGGTCAGTATTTGAAGATGGACAGTTGAAGCTAGAAAAGATACACACTAGCCAGAATCCTGCAAATATGCTAACAAAATTTGTAACCAGGGAGAAATTGAGAATATGCTCAGTTTCAATTGGTCTTCAAGGATAACGATGAAGATGAGAAACAACCAGGTCTAAAGAGGAGTCATTTTCTAGAAAATGAAGCAGCGATGGAGTTGCTACAATCAGTCTCCAAGTGGGAGATTGTTGGGTGTGGAGCCTGATTATCTTGTTTATTTTGTATCATAGCGTTGGACCCCTGTACCTTAATGGGGGAAGCAACGCCGCCCGTAATTAAACACTGCCTGTGGGGTCCAGGGGGGGCGACTGCGACTTTATGGAGCCCCCCCCTGGCGGGGGGTTTCGGGGGCAGCGCCCCCGAAGCTAAAAATAGATGTAAAATTGCCTTGTAAAAGTATAGTAATTTCTAGTCAATCTGGGCCGTTCATTAGGTAGATGATCTGACAGTATAAGTTATGTTTATTTTAGGGTTTTTTTCCCTAGAAGGAAACCCCTCGCTTTTATGAGGGTATTGTATTGCGACTGTGTAGTGTATGTGTATTCTTGGAGCAAGAAACAGAGAGGGAGACTGTGAGAGAGAACAGAGGATATTACAATGGATCTATTGTAGGTTGTGTCTCTTCATTTTGCTGGATAGTAGAAAGGAAGGACTGGTTGTTCGGGGTGGATGTAGCCCAAACTGGGTGAACCACATATATATGTGTCTCTCTGGTTTTATGTGTTTTGTGTGCTTGTGTTTTCCGCATATTTTATGTGTTTCATTTCTTTGTAATATTTAATTTTCTAACATGAGGCACTGAAATTACTTTTACGTGTGTACAAAAAAATTATACATGTTGGAGATGTACATTTTGCTATGAAAATATTTGGGCCATTTCTTTTCAAAACTACACCTCTTCTTCTTTCAGAAAAAGAAACTTAAACCTTTCCATAACTTGCAACAAGAAAAGGTGCCCTAGGATTTGCTTGCTGACCCATGATCTTCTTTCTCATTTGTAAGTTCCTCCTCCATCTTGACATCCAATTTCCTCTTTTCTCCTTTGTGCTTTTTATCTTGATCTTAACAAAATTTATACAGTCTCTGTTTTACGAGAAACTGACCTTCAATGTTCTGGGAGTAATGATAACGAGTCCTTCATTCTGCATTTGTTAGTAGAAGAAGACCGATTTTCGACTAGATGATGCAGTTATTACATGTGGAGGCAATGGTTTCCCATAGAAAATAAGTATAGGGTTTGTTAGCCACCTATAAAATTTGTCATATCAAATGGTGGCTAAAACATTTTTGGAGTCTTCAAGGAACAAATTTTACTGCTAAAAAGTGTTATCTCTTGAAGACTCTTGAAGGCCTCATGCCTCTATCCAAATCTTCACTGCTGTTGCCTTTTTATACTCAGAAATTCTGCTGATTTCATGAGAAAAGACTACTACAAAAATCATCATTTTCCCCCTTCCTCCACTCAAAACTAACCTTCATTTTCTCCTCTTTTTCTCCATAAAATTCCTCTATTTTTCATGATTTCCCTTCTTCCATTCATGAAAATCATCTTTACATAGTTAAAAACTCATTTTTAAACTGTATCAAAACCCCCAAATCCATTTAAAAACTTGAAAAATTTCATTAAAAATTCCATTTTGTATTACAGACTTAAGCCCCCTTGGGCTAAGTCCTAAACCACTTCCCCACATGTGCCCACGCCCTAAGAACCTGGCGCTAGACCCATAGAGCGCTTATTGCATCAGAACTTCCGAACAAATGCAAGTATTTTTGTGTGTAAAAATTGAAACCTCCAATGCCGATTGGCCTTTTGTTAAAACCCCGCTCCCTCCACTTTTCATTCCATATAGCTTACGCACGGGACCAAGAGTTTAAGTCCCAAGGTGCTCAAATCGCATCGTAAAATTTGAATGGTTAGATTGAAAGACTGGGCCCGACAGTTCCGATGCGATTGGCCCTCACATATATAAAGCCCTGGGCCTATCACATTCCATATCATCCATGGCCCCGCAGACGGGTGCTAGCCATTTCATATGTATACATCCCGCCTGATAAATCCTTTGTTTTATATAAAATTTTGGGTTTTTCATGTTATAAGGTTTTTCCGCCAGTGCAAGTCTTCAAACATTATCGACCGTTGATCTTAGTCCGATCAACAATCACCACCAAATCGCATCGCAAGTTTTTCATTGAGTGCATTTAACATAATGCCTCCTTTGATTGACATCTCCCAATTCTTTCCCTGCTGTCGATCTGATCTGCAGATCAACAACCCATAACTAATCGCTCCGTCACACTCCATAGTTCATTGCCCCGCCGATTGTGATCCACCGATTGGATCTGGACCGTCCACATGTCCAGATTAGACGGTCCTAGATCATTCCCGCATTACTTCATCGCCCTCCACCCTCGCCAAAGGTTTAACCTTAGTTTTTCACATTCTCTTATTAAATCCGAATAATGTAAATCCTTCACATTATTAGTCTGCCTCCTATCCCGACTGTTGATCTTTTTGATCACTCATTAATCAACGGCTCTGACTTAATTATCCCTCCACTCTCCTTTTTTAACCTCTTCTACGCAGTTCTCCACCTTTGGATGATGCCATCCAACGACCACGCTCCTCCCCACGACCTCTGAAGCAGTTTAACCCAAAACACAGGATTTCTTAATAAGTTTCATGTTTTGTAGGTGTTTGATGGTTTTTCATCATATTAAAGAAAAAGACGAAGGCCGGGAATGACGATTCCCATGCCTTTGATTCATAAAAGGAAACCATTCGCAGGGTTCAAACTTCACGTCTCGTCGATGCTACATGAGCATTGATGCCTTGTGAGCCCTACTCAACACTGCACATCAACAAGACACAGTGAGTGAAATCACAATCAAAGAGTATCAGTGTCGAAGACAAAACATACCAGAACAGAAGATTGAAGACAGATTTGGGGGATTACGACTAAGATTGATTATCAAAAGCCTAATCCTCCAAATTAAAACAACATTAAAAGAAAATCATAAGTGTTTAACAGACAGAAAGGCCTCCACCACCTCAACAGATGCGAATTGATTCCTCTTATCTACCACAGTGCCACCTGTAGCCACAAGCATTGAAACAGAGGCCAGAGTTATTTATCAAAATTAGATATTTTCCTCAGCGCAGCCAGAGAGTTAATTTTTCCAAAGAAATTAATGTGAAAATATCAGCAGAGTTACTTTAACATAAAACAGAGCCCCAAAAGTCAACAAAAGCTCCCACCGAGCTTAATCTTAAATGTAAAACAATTAATACAGACAGAACATTTGTAAACTTCTTCATCGAGCCTCTCAAAGGCCAAGAGGTCATTACTTTGTATTAATTGCCTTGGGAGATCTTTTATCAAATCTCACCTCCTCATTCTTCTATAAATACTTCTGTAGAAGATGAGAAAATGTTGGTTGCTGAAATTTGAAATATACTTGAGCTTGAGACTTCTACTTGTAAATAGTGTTCACTGGCTCTTGGAGCTCTGCTTGTGATAGATAAGTTAGTTTGGGAAGTGTAGATGATTGCTAAACTAAAGCATTGGACTTAAAGCTGTAACTGGTTTGGAGCATCAATACAAGCTGATTTATGGGATCTTGGTCTATGTCGACGGTGATGTTGTTTCTTATTGTGAATTGTTATTTTACTTTTGTTTTCACTTTGTTCATCTTCTCTTATAAAGTACAACATGCATAGAGTTAGGACCTACTGTATATCAGTACCCTTCTCTGACTGAAAATCTTTATCTGTATGTTTTCTTCCAAATTGTGTTATTTAGGAATGATTTAAATCAGTTTAAGCAGTAGGAATGCTGGCGTTCCCTCGTCCTCATGTCTTAGCTAAATATTGTTCTTGAATGTTATTTTCATTTGATGTCAATTAGAGATGAACTAAGGAATATATGGTGTGCCCTGGTCCTAGTTTTATCCCAAAAGACTGTCTGAAAGTTTCCCTTGGAATGTGTTAAAAGCTGGCTAGTTTAAAAGTACTTACCAGATCTTAGGCCATTTTTTGTTATCTTTGTGTTTGTCTTGAAAGTTACCAAGTAAAGCAGAGCTAGGAGAGGATTTGTGGTGAGCCCGGCCCGCTAGTTTCTTCTCCAAAAGTTGCCTTCAAGTTCCCCTTTGTTTTTAAATGTTTTCTATTGAAAGTGTATCAAAGGCTGGCTAGTTTGAAAGTACTTACTAGATCCTAGTTTATTTTTATGTTTTTCTTAAGTGTGTGTCAAAGGCTAGCTAGTTTAAAAGTACTTACCAGATCCTAGACTTCTCTTTGTTCTTCATATGTTTTAATTCCCCTTCTTGTTGTATCATTTCATTCCATAAATCAAACTTTAAAGAGATCCTTAGACATAGATGACTTGCCCCATGGACCACTCTTACCTCTTGTTGTTTCAATTAAACCCTATTATGACTCCATAGCCCAATGGACTAAAACCTACAATTATCTATCATTTTAGCCAAAGCTTGTCTGATTGCTTGCAACTTCTCACCTTTGAAACTCTTTTCATTTAGAACTTTCCATCTCAAATAATAATCATGCTCAACCATCCAAAAAAAACAAAACCCTTGGCCTTCATAACTAGCCTAATATCATTACCCAAAACTTCAAAGAAAAATCCAATCTTTGCACTTATTGGAGAGATCCCTCTCCGGATTCAGGAGGGCTAGATCCTAGAATCCCAAAGTGGTTGAAACGATGTCGTTTCTGTGATTGGACTTTGCCAATATTTCTAATTACAGATTCCTAACAGGGTTGAGCAGAGGAAATACATTGAAAAATGGGCTATTACATTAGGTTTTCCAATGGGAAACCGATTTGCAGGTGGAAATATGGTAGCTGCAGGTATCTATTTTTTTATTCCTACATAAATGTTCACTGGATTTACTTTTATAATACAAGCAGAATTATTATTGTTTTCATCCAGAGAGAGCATCATTTTCAATAACAAATGGAACTAGGGAATCCTTAAGTGTATCCCGTTCGCATTTTGTTCGGCACTTCGTTCTTTGATAAGTGCTAATTCACCTATACTTTTGGAAATTTGGATTTTTGGGTACCTTCCATGTGATATTGCTCATTATCCATAGGACCACAGCTCAGACATGTTAGAGATTCCATTCAGGTTCAATTGAAATCCAAAGATGTGATTTTATGCGATGTCAGCTTTGCAAGTCAAAGTTTATGTAAGCCAACCGAAGTTCGGACAATACTTTGGCTAGCTACTTTTAAATTCATTCTGGAGAATATTTCCCTTCATGGGAACTACTAGCCCGATCAATGACGTCAATTGATCTTTCTCTGTTGTCCTTAAGGGAATGAGAATCCTTCCCTTCATGGTGCCTCTTGGCTTTATCGACTACCTCGATTGATCTTTCTCTACTATCCAATATTTCCCTGCCATCCTTGTAAGAATGAGAATCGTTACCTTCATGTGATCTCTTAGCCCGTTCAAGAGAATCAATTGATCTCACTCATGTGTATCTCAGATTTTTCATAAACCTTTTCTCCTTTTGTACTCTGTCGAGCTCTGTAGCTGTCTGCATCCCTGTAACCATATTTATTTGTCTTTCTGTTTGAATCACTCATTTTCTCTGCTATAAAATTCTCAGTTGAAATTCGAACTCTCGTCTTTTCAAACCCTCATCTCCTTAGAAAATTCTTGCCTGTGATTCGAACCCTCCGCTGCCCGAATACTATACTTTACAGAATAAATTTTCCTTCTTAGAAAAGATATTTCAATGAAAAGATGCTCCGCGAAAGGTTTTATTTAACCCTATTCTGGTGCGCGGGGTTTTATAGGAGCACCAGTGCGGTTCGTAAGATCATGGTTTATGTTTTGGTGTGGTGTTTTATGATGCACCAGTGTGGAAGAGTTGTGAAGCACCGATGCGTCTTAGTACTAAGACGCATCGATGCAGGTTATAATTATAAGCGCACTAGATGAAAAACCAAGAATCTCGACTAGAAATAGCGTACTTATTCAAGATTTATTATTTTACAATTATTTACAAATTTACAGATTTAAAATTTTTAATAAAATCATTTCACACTATTAGAATTAAAATTTTACAAATTTTTACATACAATTACAATTAAAGTTAGAATTAGAATTAGAATTTTACAATTTCACATAAAATTACGATTATAATTACAATTACAATTTTAGAATTTTACATACAATTACAATTACAATTAAAATTTTACAAATATTTTACATACAATTAGAATTAGAATTAGAATTACATTTACAATTACCATTACAATTTTACAAATATTTTACATACAATTACAATTAAAATTACAATTACAATTTTAGAATTTTACATACAATTAGAATTACAATTACAATTTTACAATTTTTCATATATACAATTACAATTAAAATTACAATTAAAATCATTTCACAATAAATTTAATATTACAATTACAATTAAAATTTTACATTAACTATTTTACATACGATTATAGTTAAAATTACAATTACAAACAAATACAATTTTACAATTTTACATACAATTTAAATTTAAATTTCAATTACAATCACGACATAATATTTAATAAATATCATGGTCATTTAATATTAAATTAATTAATAAACATCACGATCATGATAACCATCGTACAAACATCATATTCGACTAAAAAACACATTCGAATTTCCTAACATCATCGTGATCATGATCATCTAACAAAACACAATTAGCATTGTATAACATCATCACAACACAAACATCAAATATACATCTCATGTCAAATAACTCATGCTATCACATACACATCTATCTGCAAGCTGCACATTAAATGAACATATCTAACATAACCTAACAATATACACATCATGATGATCACCAACATGTAAATTAAGTACAATTGCAACATGAATCTAAAATATATGGACCATATATATATATATATATATATATATATATATATATAAAACTAAATAATGTTACAAATATACAACTGTAATATAAATGTCATGGATCAGTTAGTGGTACAACATCAATAGAAGTACTAGTCGAGGCCTGCTCAGTCAATGGTGTAGCCTCGACGGTCGATGGTCCAGCCTGATCATGATCATGAGTACTGCTAGATGCTGCAGGCTGCTGACTAGACATGGTCGATGGTCCAGCCTCATCTCCATGATGACTGCTGCTAGATGCTAGTGGAGGCTGCTCATTTGGCGCGATGCGAGGTGAACGATCATGAGATGATGAGTCGCTGCTCGCTGACTGTCGATCACATGATGTGTCTCGACCACGCATATAATGTGACACAATCCTCCTCAGCTGCATAACTAAGGTCGTAGCTCCTATGACATGTCGCATCACCCTGTACATGTCACGGGAGATGCCTCTCCACATCCATAATAGCCTACCATCGGCCTGTATGTCTCTCATATGAGCGGGCCTGATGCTCACCTCAATAATCAATACTGTGAGTTTGTCACCCAACTCCATCCTATATCTAGTATCAAGTCGATCGCGCTTAGCAAAAGGCGGTACCGGTGCAGCAGCAGGGGAAGGTCTCTCTGCACCAGCCCCTTGATGATCCTCGGCATCTAGCATGCCCTGATCTTCATCAAGATCTACACCTTGATCATGTGGTGGTGCCGGCATGTCCTCACCATCAAAAGACCCAATGTCTACAAAATATATAAAAGTACACAACAATAATTAGACAATTTCATTACAAACTTAATAATAACAATTTAAAGAACACGTTAGAATAAATTTATATAAAACAATAATATTACCTCTATCATCTAGCGGCTCATCATTTGTGAAGAGGATGTTGGGGCACCCTCACCAATCCAATCCAACATAAGGATAGGGGACCATAATTAAGGGATGCATCTCATCAACACTGGCTAGCAACTCCAGTGCATCATGCGATATCCTCACTAGAAACACAGTCTTGCCCCTCTTGGGTATCATCTACCCCCACATGTGCATTTGTGCCTTGCACATCGGCCTACGAGGCTGTCGAACAAAAGTAGGCATCAAATCTGAAAACCTCTTAAAAAATAAACAAAAAATATCTAAAGAAAAAGGGAAGTTGACCCTCCCTTGTGCATGAGCACGACATCTATCTAAGGTTGTACAGAACTACCACAAAAAAATGGCAAACCACCTGACAAGTCGTGGCTCTTGTACTAAAGAATCAACATAATATAGAATCGAGCAACTAATGTGTTGTACGTCACTGGTGTTGCGTGAAATGGTCGAAATGAGAAGTGAGAGACATTGAACCTCCTCATTACCAAATGCACTAATACGTAACTGACCTCCAGCGACCTGAAAATATCGAGACAATGCATTTTCTCCAATGTATCTCTAGGAGTACACTAACTGAATCCCTGCTACACAGCCAGTTAGAACCTATAAGAATGAGGGAAAATCCACCCCTCTCCTCGATAGCCCTATAATGAAATATATATCCTCCTCAGTGGGCGTGTACCACTGGTTAGGACCAACCTAGAAAGCATGTTGGTGGGAATTCCACCTATGGATAAGATGTCTAAAAAACACACCATAGCCCTTTAGGGAAGTAGCCCCCTCATAGAACTTGAGGAGGCCTACTTGCCTTAAGAGCCCTTGGGTAGCTCTTGTAATAGGGCGAGGATATGCATCTCTCTCCCTCTCTCATGCCTCCCACAGGCGAACCATGTAATACTACTCTGCTTGTTGTTGTTGTTGTTCCCCCTCTTCTCTCTAAATGATTGACATATTAAATAAATTTTTTTATTAAAAGAGACATGTATTTAGGAATATACATATGTAGTCTTTTTTGAAAAAAAAAAAAAAACATTCGGTGCGCCACAGAAAACAGTCATGCACCGGTTTTGGTGCATATTTTGTTTGTTGCGCACCGAGGGTGGTGCCCCAGACGAAATTCAATGCACCATAAGAGGTGCACCTGAAAATTTTCAGAGCAGCGTTGACTATGTATGGTGTCAGGAGTGTGGTGCGCTGACTAAAATCTACGCCCCGACGCATATAATTGTGTTAGCACACTGACCTCTTGACTAATTACATAGTCAAAGGTGTGATATTTTACCAGGCCGCACCATTGACCTTGTCGGAATGTCGAATGCGGTGGGCTGACAAACACTGGGGCATATATTTCCATCAACGCACTACGTTGCCGCTATTCCACATGGTCAATAGTGCTACTGGCTAAATGACCACACCGCACTTTTTTAAAAATTTTAAAATAATGTGGTGCACCTTTCGGTACTGCCCTTCAAATAGTGCAGATACCGTTATCACCGGTTGCGGTGCAGCCTGTAAATTTTACAGGCAGCACTACTTACTGGTGCGAGCCGAATTGCTCGAGCACACCGCACGACAATTTCTTTTTCTTTTAAAGGGTTTATTTTTAAGGTTATTTGAAATTCTAATCCACTAAAAATATTAATTATGGAAAAGGAAGAAAAATACTTGTACATTTGGCCATCGAGGAGGCATATTGGCTATAGAATTTACAAAAGAAAATTTGACAACCGTTTTTCAAAATGCAAGCTGGAGATTGGTGGGCAATGCACAACAGCAGTGTGTGCAATGGGTGCAATGGGAGCACTAATGTCAGGGTAGCTCAGACAAGGATAAATTGCACCGGTTCTTGAGAGCTCTGGAGCACTGAGAAAAGTGAAAAATGCGGTTTTTTGGATGTAATTTTTTTTTTATTTAACCTTGTTCCGGTGCGCGAGGTTTTATAGGTGCACCGGTGCAGTTTCTTAATACCGCACTAGGTGATTTCGGTTTTGGCGCAGTGTTTTATGACGCACCGATGTGGAAGAGTTGTAAAGCACCGGTGCTCTATAGTAATACGACGTACTGGGCGGGTGTGTACGGAGTGCATGGTGTTCGGTGTGCCAATGTTTTGTGCCCACCGGTGCGATTTTGGATGATAAGCGCACCGAGCGAAAACATCTGCAAAACGCTCCGCCCACCAACCTCTTATAGTAACCGCTGCTAGAAACAGATGCCTGGGGTATTTTTATAAGGGCTTCCTAAAAAACATCCGTTAGAGAGTCTTTTCCTTCTAGTGATAGGAAAAGTAACTCAACCCACCAAGGGCTCCAGAGCGTTTTTCTAACCAAGGCTCTAGTAACTAATAATTCAACCCACAACCATAAGGAACATGAGAACCAACCGGAAAACAAAAGGGGAGACACCCACAACACCATGGATATCTAGGAAATGGAAAGGCTAGGAAAAATCAATGTCAATTCATGCAATCCTCCATGCCAATGACATATCACAACCAAGAAACCACATGCATGTCCCATGCATGAGAAAACTAGAGAGGAAATTGTACATGCAACTCGATACCTGCAAGAAAAACTTGTTGCAGCTGCTGACCTCCATGTCCTCTTATGCTTTCCTACTTCTCCTTTTCATTCTTGCTTCAAATTCCAATTATGCCACACTCCAAGAGTGCTCCAAGAAAAATCTAAGTGCCCAATAGTATTAGAGAGAGAGAATATAATGAGAACTCCAAAATTGAACTGACAAAAAGCTCAATTGAAAAATCTTTCCAATTGATCCTCATAAGCCTTTTTATTAATGAGGCCTCTATTTTCTTCATTTTCCATCATTTTACTTCAATTTAATCCTCACATGCAACCTATGAACTTTCGCCTTCCCTTTCTCCTAATTTTCATTATTTTCATAAATAAAATGCCAATTAATTCCCTGTGCCTTTCCAAAGGCTTTTCCATTGCCTTTGCTAATTTCCTCTTAGCCATAATAAACCAAATGAACACCCTCTAGGATGTTTTTTGCACCATTCATATTGGAATATGTGTCCCATGACCTTGGTCTCATATTTTTTACATGGATTTTTTACCTAGGCTATTACAGAACCCCCCCCTTGGGCGAACATCGTAATCTATCTTCAATGACACCTATAACCAACAATACTGATGATAGCAAAACATACTACCCATGTACCTTTATAACTTAGATTGTTGCAGTATTTACAATGATCAACCTGCTAAAAACATGACAAACATTTATGGAGATTTATAAAACTAGCTCGATACAGTATTTACAATAATATACACATATACACATATGCACATTTTCTCAACCAACAAATAAAAGGATATGATGCCTGCATCGACAACAAGGGAATCCAGAGGCTCACACCTCAACCCTCAAATTAATACCAATGGTTCACCTACTTCCTAGGAAGTCCAAAATCCACTACCAAATCCAAAGTTTCATCCAATGTCCAATGCTACAATCCTACGCCATTTGTCTACTCAGTGAATAATTACCGGCTCATTGTTCTAGGGCACGCTCCCAATTTGCATCTGATTCCATTTGGAAATTCTAATTACCAAAAAAATCCATCCTCTACATTCCATTCTATGATACATAATCCCTCGAGAAATATATTCACCCCCTTCCGTGCAATCACAAAAATTACAAGTTCTGTGGTCATCCCTTTCTCTGCTACAAAACCCCTGGGTGACACCTCACATGGCAAGGTTTCCTAGTAGGAATTTCCAAAAATTGAGGCATATCCCTGCCTTAAAACCATCATACCCATCATATCGTGCTCATGGAAATCAATGGAAACTATTGGATACCAGTTGTTAGAGTCAGCCTTTGCAGATTTCCTCCAGTGATCAAACATGCTCTTACAAAGTGATTTTAAAGTGTCAAGGTCAAATTTTGTCATTTCAAAGAGTCTTCAAGAAAAATTTGGTCACTAGGCATTAGGTCTAGGGGTTGCTTTTACTCCTGTAAAAGTTGTCCAAATGTCGGTCCATGTCACCATTCAGCTGAGTGTGCCATCATTCAGAGGGTTTTCATCATCATGTCAAGTTCCATTGGGTCATTTTACAGCTTGTTCATGCTTCAGTTGTGCCTTGGTAAGGTCCATTTCCCTCTCCTAGGGTTTTGGAGGTAATTTCTCTTGGATGGTCAAATCATCGGCAAAACTTGTATCCTGATGTTCACACACCTTCCCCTATCCTTAACATACCTTATTAAACACTTCCCATCACTGAGATTCCCCAAATTCCTCATTTTTGCACAAACCCTAGTTTCTTGCCACAACTTGGCAATTTTCTAGGCTAGGCCTGTGTTTTTCCCTTTTGGACCCCTTCCCCTCACTCAATCTCTGAGATTCCACTCTCCCCTGATTCCTAACATCCGTCCCTACTTCCCAATTTCCCCAAGAATTTAGAAGCCCCTTATCCCCTTCGTTTCGCTTCATTTCGACAAAATCCCTTGTTCCACACATCGGGATAAGTTTCACTCAAAAGATGTTTCAGAGCAATCAAAGATGAATTTTGGAAAACTGAGAGAGGTTTTTGTCAAAAACATGCCAAGGAAGAAAAACCTCCTTCACGTTTTACACAAGTATCATGGTTTTGGAGAAATATCAAAACTACCGTTGCCTCAAGAGGTTGATGCACCTGCTGGGAGTAGTGTTGGGAGATTTGATTTTTTACACGGTAAATGAACTCCAAATTGAAAAATTCCACTTGGGTTGGATAGCCAACATCCAGCGCTTTCCAACCAGCTATCATGAGCTCAATTTAGATCTTTAGGAAAGTACCTCAAAATCAGAGGTTGAAAGGTGCGGACCCACTTGTTTCGGGGGTGAGACCCACTTATTTTTTGGCTTTATTTTCAACTTGACTCGGATTCTCACAATCAGCCGGTTTGGACCGGTTTTTTCTTGGGGATGAAAATTTTTGAGGTTATTATGATGTAAATTTATGTTTGGCATGTAACTTTGGTTCATTTTTACCTATTCTAGAAGATTCACTCTCAAAAAAGTGAATATCATGTAAATGAATCAGTTTCCACTCTTTTAGAGGCAAGTTGTTAGCTGCCTAGATTTTAGTTCCTTGATTATAATTTGGTTGAAACTGACCCCTGAAGGAGGAATTCGACCCCTAGAGGTGTGGGAAGGGGTTAGAGTGATCTATATATTTTAATTTCTCAATCATTTTCAGAGGTTGGAGAGGTTGGACTCTTGGGAGACTTTTGGCACCATTGTACATATTTTTTCATATTTTGGCTAAGGAAAGATCAGAGGTTTTGCGGCACTTGTTGGGATCCTTGTGGTGTTTTGTTCTTGATGGTGTTTTCTCTCTATTTACTGTAAGTTCTTCATGTTTAATGTATTCCATTCCTTTCATATGCTTCTGAACTAAATTGAATGAGTAGATGAGGTTGAATCCATTGTTTACCGTGCTCTGCCTTTGAATTCATTTAGTTCTATATGTTTTCGACTGTCTGGAGAGGATACAAGTTATTCTTTGCCCTCTTCAGCTCCTAGTCGGTCTGATATGTCTGTATATCCAATAAAAAGCATCAAGACAATCACCTACCTCGCCCCAACTCGAAATCTACAAAGGTCTGACCTTATCCCCAGACCCAAAATTTGTTTTTCCCATTTCTCCAACGAAAACCCAAAAATCAAAATCAAACTTACCTATCTCTTTACTAGCCTAAAATCAGCTCCTATCGTAAGTCATCTCGCACCCTATTGCTCATTTTCTCGAGATCGACGGAGAGAGCCCTCTCCTGTCCTCGTAGGGCTAGCTACGAGGCTAAGCGTGGTTTGATGTAGCCTTGAGTTTTATCTCATTTCAGCCTGAGGTAAATTTGAGCGCTAACATAGTGGCGACCATACTGGGGAGAAACTCAAAACGTTTGCTTGTTATAGACGGAGTCTGAAGTCACGCCAGGTAGCCTTCGAACTGCACATTGCTCTGCGAGTGCATAGTAGATAAACGCTGCTTCAGTCGATCTCCGGTTTAGCTTGTGAATGTGTCCCTTGATTTGCGAATTCCCCCAGTACATGTATCGAGTTCAGATCTGATGGTTGATGGTGGACAACGATCAGACATAAGAAGGCTGAAATCATTCACCTGGTGACTCCTGTAGAGACTCCACTGGAGGATTGACTTTTTCTCTGAGAAAATGGAAGGATCTTACACAAATTTCAGGTATCTAAAGTGGAATGGTATTCAGGATCTAATCTGCTTTCTCGTAAATTACTTCTTTGCTGGTCTTGAAGCTATCCTGAAAGTTTTTCAAAGTTTGTTGTATGAGAAAGGTCATCAAAATCTTCACTCGACCTATTCAAGGAGTGTAAATGTTGAGTTTCCCTTTGATCCTGGCCTCCTCACTTTTCCCACATCTTATGTTGACTCTCTACAGAGTGATGAGCCTAAAGAAAAGAAAACTGATTTCGCAGCTCTTGTACATGCCCCTACACCTTGTAAAATTCCAGATCGGTATAAACCTCTTGTTTTACCTTCTGTTCTTCATGCTTTTCCTGCAAATTATGACCTATATCTACCAAGATTTGATGGTGAACGTAACAATGTCAATGCTGAGCAACATGTGCAGAATGTTGAGACTTTTCTAGATCTTTTTGAAGTTGATGATGAAGATGTTAGTATTAGGCTTTTTGCTCTTTCTTTGCAAGGCCAAGTGAAGAGTTGGTTTAAATCCCTGCCTGATGCGAGCATTTCAGATTTCCAGCAGTTTGTCAAAGTTTTCCTTGACAGGTGGATGATCGGACATAACTTTTTGTTGATTATAGAGGAGTATAACCAGCTGAAAAGATTGCCAGGGGAGACAGTACAACAATTTTCTGCTAGATTTAACCAAGTTTATTATTCGATGCCAGTTGATATAAGACCTTCTCCTAGATCTGCTCTCTTGCACTACCCGGGTGCCTTTGATCCAGAAATGGAGTTTCAGCTGAGAGAAAAGAATATTGCAACACTTCACGAAATGTAGAACAAGGCAGTAAATGTAGAGGCTCATTTGCTGATCTTGAGGGCAAGGTTGAAGGAAGAAGAGATGAAAAACATAGATCCGGAGAAATCGACACCTTCAGAGGAAAAGCTTGATCTTTTCGTAAATGCAGTAGAAGAGATGGTGCGGAAAATGACTACAAAAAATGAAAATGACATTCAAGAACAAGCGGCTGACCCAAAACATTTTGTTTCTGATCCCAGTAGTCATAGTGATTGTTTTATAGATCATTGTGAAGAAGAGAGAGTTGTTGATATGATGTGTATGTTTGATGATGTGTTTTATACTGATAAATTGCCTCAGTTTTATCAGTATGATGATGATTATGTTCTCCAAACATAAGCTAATATTGCAGAAAAATCAGTAGCTAGTTTGTGCGAGGAGGAAGTTCACTTTCAGCAGCTCGAGTACAGTGATCAACCGATGCATATCAGCTATGGCAATGATGAGGAAAGTGCAGAAAATTTTGATGTAAGTGAAGGATCTTTGCCTTTTTGTTTTGATTCGTTTCAGTTCATTAGAGATAACTTCCATGCAATCAGAAATCAAATGTCAACAAGTCTTGATCTGGATCGTCTTGAGGGCAACGAAAAATTCTCATATTCAGATTTGCAGCCCCCAAAAGTCATTGATTGTCAAGTTGCAGCTGAAGACTTGGAAGTGGGCACACATGATTTAATGATTCAAGGTGACTCCGTACCTTTCTATTTTGAATCATTTCAGCTTTTGAAAGAGAAATTGCATAGTAAATCTTCAGATGAGCAGCTTGTAGCATCAGATTTGCAGCCATCCAATGCAATTGAAGGTCAGATTACAGATGAAGTTGTGGAAGATGAAATACATGATTTGATGATGCAGGAAAATTCTATACCCTTTTGTTTTGAAGCATTTCAGTTTATAAGGCAGAATATTCGTAATATATCTCAAGGAAAAGAGGAACAGCCAGTAGGATGTCATACAGTTTCAAGGGATATAGTGTAGCAGTCTTCTCAAGTTTTTGATGATCCTATTGCTCGTGTGTTGGATGATGTTTGTTATAAAAATTCTGCTCCATTAGCTAACCATGTGCCCGAAAAGAATGTTGATGATAATCTTATTCAAAGATCACCTTCATTGTCTTGTTTAACAGATTGTTCATTGCATAGCACATGTCAAGATTTCCATTCATATGAGGAGATTGATAAAGGAGGCTTTTGTTCTGTCTGGAATCAGCAACAGAGTTTGATTTTTCATGAATTTCAGGATCCTTTTGACAGCTTGCTGCAATCACCAAAGAAAAGCACCGCAGATGTGAGGAAAAGTTTAAGATTAAGGTATGGAGATTATCTAGACCAGAGCTATGTTTATGAAGATCCTTTCGCGGTATTCTTGCAGTCATCCAGTCAATTCATGCTTTGCAAGTTTATCAGCAGTCCACTTGGTTCAAAGTTTCCATGGGAGTTGCCTTTCAGTAGTTATTTCTCGTTGTTCATAAGCAAGAATTTGGGAAGAAATCAAAAAGCAGCCGCAATGCTTACATGGTTGCATTGGCTGTTCCATTACACTTGATCGGGTGGTGTAAAGCACAATTAGAGTAGGTTGTATTGAATAAGCTCTACTTTGAGCATATTTTCTAGCTTGTCAGTTGTGTTTAAATATCAAGTTAGTTTTTAGTTGAGTGAGATTCAATTTGTGTCGTCAAGTCATCAGTTTTCAGTCATGCATTTCAGTTTGAGTTTTGATTCCATTGCCCAATGGATAAGGCACTGGTCTGCTCTCCCAAAGATCTGTCGTTCTTGGCACCTCCAAGGAGCTACCATCCCCATTGGAGCCAATGTTAGAGTCAGCCTTTGCAGCTTTCATCCAGTGATCAAACATGCTCTTACAAAGTGATTTTAAAGTGTCAAGGTCAAATTTTGTCATTTCAAAGATCTTCAAGAAAAATTTGGTCACTAGGCATTAGGTCTAGGGGTTGCTTTTACTCCTGTCAAAGTTTTCCAAATGTCGGTCCATGTCACCATTCAGCTGAGTGTGCCATCATTCAGAGGGTTTTCATCATCATGTCAAGTTCCATTGGGTCATTTTACAACTTGTTCATGCTTCAGTTGTGCCTTGGTAAGGTCCATTTCCCTCTCCTAGGGTTTTGGAGGTAATTTCTCTTGGATGGTCAAATCATCAGAAAAAATTGTATCCTAATGTTCATACACCTTACCCTATCATTAATTTACCTTATTAAACATTTCCCATCACTGAGATCCCTCAAATTCCTCATTTTTGCACAAACCCTAGTTTCTTGCCACAACTTGGCAATTTTCTAGGCTAGGCCTGTGTTTTGCCCTTTTGGACCCCTTCCCCTCGCTCAATATTTGAGATTCCACTTTCCCCTGCTTCCTAACATCCCTCCCTACTTTCAAAAATTTCCCCAAGAATTTGGAAGCCCCTTATCCCCTTCATTTCGCTTCATTTCGACAAAATTCCTTGTTTCACACATCGGGAGAAGTTTCACTCAAAAGCTGTTTCAGAGACATCAAAGATGAATTTTGGAAAACTGAGAGAGATTTGTGTCCCAAACATACCAAGGAAGGAAAACCTCCTTCACTTTTTACACAGGTGTCATGGTTTTAGAGAAATGTCAAAAATACCGTTTCCTCAAGAGAATTGATGCACCTGCTGGGAGTAGTGTTGGGAGATTTGATTTTTGACAGGGAAAATGAGCTCAAAATTGGAAATTCCACTTGGGTTGGCTATCCAACATCCATAGCTTTCCAACGAGCTATCATGAGCTCAATTTGGATGCTGGGAAGTACCTCCAAATCAGGTTGAAAGGCGCGCGACCCACTTGTTTCAGGGGTGAGACCCACTTAAATTTTTGGCTGAATTTTCAACTTCCAGCTCAGATTTTCGGCCAGTTTGGACCAGTTTTGCTTGGGGATGAAATTTTTGAGTTATTATGATGTAAATTTATGTTTGGCATGTAACTTTGGTTCATTTTTACCTATTATAGAAGATTCACTCTTAAAAAAGTGAAAATCATGTAAATGAATCAGTTTCCACTCTTTTAGAGGCAAGTTGTTAGCTGCCTAGATTGTAGTTCCATGATTAGAATTTGTTGAAACTGATCCCTGAAGGAGGAATTCGACCCCTAGAGGTGTGGGAAGGGGTTAGAGTGATCTATATATTGTAATTTCTGATACATTCTACAGGTTGGACTCTTGGGAGACTTTTGGCACCATTGTACATATTTTTTCATATTTTGGATAAGGAAAGATCAGAGGTTTTGCGGCACTTGTTGGGATCCTTGTGGTGTTTTGTTCTTGATGGTGTTTTCTCTTTGTTTACTGTAATTTCTTCATGTTTAATGTATGCCATTCCTTTCATATGCTTCTGAACTAAATTGAATGAGTAGATGAGGTTGAATCCATCGTTTACCGTGCTCTGCCTTTGAATTCATTTAGTTCTATATGTTTTCGACTGTTTGAAGAGGATCCAAGTTCTTCTTTGCCCTCTTCAGCTCCTCGTCGGTCTGATCTGTCCGTATATCCAATCAAAAGCATCAAGACAATCACCTACCTCGCCCCAACTCGAAATCTGCAAAGGTCTGACCTTATCCCCGGACCCAAAATTTGTTTTTCCCATTTCTCCAACGAAAACCCAAAAATCAAAATCAAACTTACCTATCTCTTTACTAGCCTAAAATCAGCTCCTATCGTAAGTCATCTCGCACCCTATTGCTCATTTTATCGAGATCGACGGAGAGAGCCCTCTCCTGTCCTCGTAGGGCTAGCTACGAGGCTAAGCGTGGTTTGATGTAGCCTTGAGTTTTATCTCATTTCAACCTGAGGTAAATTTGAGCGCTAACATAGTGGCGACCATACTGGGGAGAAACTCAAAATGTTTGCTTGTTATAGACGAAGTCTGAAGTCACGCCAGGTAGCCTTCGAACTGCACATTGCTCTGCGAGTGCATAGTAGATAAAAGCTGCTTCAGTCGATCTCCGGTTTAGCTTGTGAATGTGTCCCTTGATTTGCGAATTCCCCCAGTACATGTATCGAGTTCAGATCTGATGGTTGATGGTGGAAAACGATCAGACATAAGAAGGCTGAAATCATTCACCTGGTGACTCCTGTAGAGACTCCACTGGAGGATTGACTTTTTCTCTGAGAAAATGGAAGGATCTTACACAAAGTTCAGGTATCTAAAGTGGAATGGTATTCAGGATCTAATCTGCTTTCTCGTAAATTACTTCTTTGATGGTCTTGAAGCTATCCTGAAAGTTTTTCAAATTTTGTTGTATGAGAAAGGTCATCAAAATCTTCACTCGACCTATTCAAAGAGTGTAAATACTGAGTTTCCCTTTGATCCTGGTCTCCTTACTTTTCCCACATATTATGATGACTCTCTTCAGAGTGATGAGCCAGAAAATCAAGCTGATCCCACAGCTCTTGTACATGCCCCTACACCTTGTAAAATTCCAGATCGCTACAAACCTCTTGTTTTACCTTCTGTTCTTCATGCTTTCCCTAAAAATTATGACCTATATCTACCAAGATTTGATGGTGAACGTAACAATGTCAATGCTGAGCAACATGTGCAGAATGTTGAGACTTTTCTAGATCTTTTTGAAGTTGATGATGAAGATGTTAGTATTAGGCTTTTTGCTCTTTCTTTGCAAGGCCAAGTGAAGAGTTGGTTTAAAGCCCTGCCTGATGCGAGCATTTCAGATTTCCAGCAGTTTGTCAAAGTTTTCCTTGACAGGTGGATGATCGGACATAACTTTTTGTTGATTATAGAGGAGTATAACCAGCTGAAAAGATTTCCAGGGGAGACAGTACAACAATTTTCTGCTAGATTTAACCAAGTTTATTATTCGATGCCAGTTGATATAAGACCTTCTCCTAGATCTTCTCTCTTGCACTACCCGGGTGCCTTTGATCCAGAAATGGAGTTTCAGTTGAGAGAAAAGAATATTGCAACACTTCACGAAATGCAGAACAAGGCAGTAAATGTAGAGGCTCATTTGCTAATCTTGAGGGCAAGGTTGAAGGAAGAAGAAAAGAAGAATGTTTCAGAGCAGCTGACACCTTCAGAGGAAAAGCTTGATCTTTTCGTAAATGCAGTAGAAGAGATGGTGCGGAAAATGACTGCAAAAAATGAAAATGACATTCAAGAACAAGTTGTTGATCCAAAACATTTTGTTTCTGATCCCAGTTGTCATAGTGAATGTTTTATAGATCATTGTGAAGAAGAGAGAGTTGTTGATATGATGTGTATGTTTGATTATGTGTTATATACCGATGAATTGCCTCAGTTTGATCAGTATGATGATGATTATGTTCTCCAAACAGAAGCTAATCTTGCAGACGAATCAGCAGCTAGTTTGTGCGAGGAGGAAGTTCACTTTCAGCAGCTTGAGTACAGTGATCAATCGATGCATATCAGCTATGGCAATGATGAGGAAAGTGCAGAAAATTTTGATGTAAGTGAAGGATCTTTTCCTTTTTGTTTTGATTCGTTTCAGTTCATTAGAGATAACTTCCATGCAATCAGAAATCAAACGTCAACAAGTCTTGATCTGGATCGTCTTGAGGGCAACGAAAAATTCTCATATTCAGACTTGCAGCCCCCAAAAGTCATTGATTGTCAAGTTGCAGCTGAAGACTTGGAAGTGGGCACACATGATTTAATGATTCAAGGTGACTCCATACCTTTATGTTTTGAATCATTTCAGCTTTTGAAAGATAAATTGCATAGTAAATCTTCAGATGAGCAGCTTGTAGCATCAGATTTGCAGCCATCCAATGCAATTGAAGGTCAGATTACAGATGAAGTTGTGGAAGATGAAATACATGATTTGATGATGCAGGAAAATTCTATACCCTTTTGTTTCGAGGCATTTCAGTTTATAAGGCAGAATATTCGTAATATATCTCAAGGAAAAGAGGAACAGCCAGTAGGATGTCATACAGTTTCAAGAGATACAGTGCAGCAGTCTTCTCAAGTTTTTGATGATCCTATTGCTCGTGTGTTGGATGATGTTTGTTATAAAAATTCTGCTCCATTAGCTAACCATGTGCCCGAAAAAAATGTTGATGATAATCTTATTCAAAGGTCACCTTCATTGTCTTGTTTAACAGATTGTTCATTGCATAGCACATGTCAAGATTTCCATTCATATGAGGAGATTGATGAAGGAGACTTTTGTTCTGTCTGGAATCAGCAACAGAGTTTGATTTTTCATGAATTTCAAGATCCTTTTGACAGCTTGCTGCAATCACCAAAGAAAAGCACCGCAGATGTGAGGAAAAGTTTAAGATTAAGGTATGGAGATTATCTAGACCAGAGCTATGTTTATGAAGATCCTTTTGCGGTATTCTTGCAGTCATCCAGTCAATTCATGCTTTGCAAGTTTATCAGCAGTCCACTTGGTTCAAAGTTTCCATGGGAGTTGCCTTTCAGTAGTTATTTCTCGTTGTTCATAAGCAAGCATTTGGGAAGAAATCAAACAGCAGCCAGCATGCTTGCATGGTTGCATTGGCTGTTCCATTACACTTGATCGGGTGGTGAAAAGCACAATTAGAGGAGGTTGTATTGAATAAGCTCTACTTTGAGCATCTTTTCCAGTTTGTCGGTTGTGTTTAAGTATCGAGTCAGTTTTTAGTTGAGTGAGAGTCAATTTGTGTCGTCAAGTCATCAATTTTCAGTCATGCATTTCAGTTTGAGTTTTTGATTCCATGGCCCAATGGATAAGGCACTGGTCTGCTCTCCCAAAGATCTGTCGTTCTTGGCACCTCCAAGGAGCTACCATCCCCATTGGAGCCAATGTTAGAGTCAACCTTTGCAGCTTTCCTCCAGTGATCAAACATGCTCTTACAAAGTGATTTTAAGGTGTCAAGGCCAAATTTTGTCATTTCAATGAGTCTTCAAGCAAAATTTGGTCACTAGGCATTAGGTCTAGGGTTTGTTTTCACTCTTTTCAAAGTTGTCCAAATGTCGGTCCATGTCACCATTCAGCTGAGTGTGCCATCATTCAGAGGGTTTTCATCATCATGTCAAGTTCCATTGAGTCATTTTACACCTTGTTCATGCTTCAGTTGTGCCTTGGTAAGGTCCATTTCCCTCTCCTAGGGTTTTGGAGGTAATTTCTCTTGGATGGTCAAATCATCGGAAAAACTTGTATCCTGATGTTCATACACCTTCCCCTATCATTAATTTACCTTATTAAACATTTCCCATCACTGAGATCCCTCAAATTCCTCATTTTTGCACAAACCCTAGTTTCTTGCCACAACTTGGCAATTTTCTAGGCTAGGCCTGTGTTTTTCCCTTTTGGACCCCTTCCCCTCACTCAATCTCTGATATTCCACTTTCCCCTGCTTCCTAACATACCTCCCTACTTCCAAAAATTTCCCCAAGAATTTGGAAGCCCCTTATCCCCTTCATTTCGCTTCATTTCGACAAAATTCCTTGTTTCACACATCGGGAGAAGTTTCACTCAAAAGATGTTTCAGAGAAATAAAAGATGAAGTTTGGAAAATTGAGAGAGGTTTTTGTCCAAAACATGCCAAGGAAGAAAAACCTCCTTCAATTTTTACACATGTGTCATGGTTTTAGAGAAATGTCAAAAATACCGTTGCCTCAAGAGAATTGATGCACCTGCTGGGAGTAGTGTTGGGAGATTTGATTTTTGACAGGTAAAATGAGCTCAAAATTGAGAAATTCCACTTGGGTTGGATAGCCAACATCCAGATATTTCCAACGAGCTATCATGAGCTCAATTTGGATGCTGGGAAGTACCTCAAAATCAGGTTGCAATGCACACGACCCACTTGTTTCAGGGGTGAGACCCACTTAAATTTTTGGCTGAATTTTCAACTTCCAGCTCAGATTTTCTGCCAGTTTGGACCAGTTTTTCTTGGGGATGAAATTTTTGAGTTATTATGATGTAAATTTATGTTTTGCATGTAAATTTGGTTCATTTGTACCTATTCTAGAATATTCACTCTCAAAAAAGTGAAAATCATGTAAATGAATCAGTTTCCACTCTTTTAGAGGCAAGTTGTTAGCTGCCTAGATTTTAGTTCCTTGATTAGAATTTGGTTGAAACTGACCCCTGAAGGAGGAATTCGACCCCTAGAGGCATGGGAAGGGGTTAGAGTGATTTATATGATGTAATTTCTCAATCATTTTCAGAGGTTGGAGAGGTTGGACTCTTAGGAGACTTTTGGCACCATTGTACATATTTTTCATATTTTGGCTAAGGAAAGATCAGAGGTTTTGCGGCACTTGTTGGGATCCTTGTGGTGTTTTGTTCTTGATGGTGTTTTCTCTTTGTTTACTGTAAGTTCTTCATGTTTAATGTATGCCATTCCTTTCATATGCTTCTGAACTAAATTGAATGAGTAGATGAGGTTGAATCCATTGTTTACCGTGCTCTGCCTTTGAATTCATTTAGTTCTATATGTTTTCGACTGTCTGGAGAGGATCCAAGTTCTTCTTTGCCCTCTTCAGCTCCTCGTCGGTCTGATCTGTCTGTATATCCAATCAAAAGCATCAAGACAATCACCGACCTCGCCCCAACTCGAAATCTGCAAAGGTCTGACCTTATCCCCGGACCCAAAATTTGTTTTTCCCATTTCTCCAACGAAAACCCAAAAATCAAAATCAAACTTACCTATCTCTTTACTAGCGTAAAATCAGCTCCTATCGTAAGTCATCTCGCACCCTATTGCTCATTTTATCGAGATCGACGGATAGAGCCCTCTCCTGTCCTCGTAGGGCTAGCTACGAGGCTAAGCGTGGTTTGATGTAGCCTTGAGTTTTATCTCATTTCAGCCTGAGGTAAATTTGAGCGCTAACACCAGTGTCCCACAATGGCCTAGTTCCTGAAGCGCTTTACCAACATAATGATGCGTATTCCAATTCCTTTCACTAATGCAATCGATTAGCTCAAAACACAACCATCATAAATTAAAATAATTAATCGCATGAAATCAGCATAAAACGTAAACATAAATCACAGGTAACGATCAGAAGTCAAAATCATAGATCACATGCATAATAAAACTGGAATAAAATATTGATACTTATCCTTCATCGATGCTTACTTCTTCCTTTGTTCTTTCTGTACACACACCAGATCGATTGCCACACCATGCAAGCACCTAGTGCATTTTATTCTCTTAAATCACGTACACATATGCAAAATGTACATCAAAACATGTACATCTACACATGCATTACAACACCACACAATACATATAACCACACCCAGCACATAACACAACACATACACCTATACTCGGTGTACAACACAACACATACAGCTAAACCCAATGTAAAATAAAACACATACACCTACATTCGTTGTACAACACAACACAGACACCTATATTCATTGTAAAACATAATACATATACGTACATAGAGTACAACACAATGAATACACATGTCACGATACCACGACTACACAATGCACATACATAGTACCGCATATCCACAACACAACATGTATGACATGTACACAATACCACATGTACATAGTACCACTTGTACACAAAACCACCTGCACAAGAATATGCACAAATTCACATGTACATGACACCACCTGCACAACGTGTACTCATTGCCACATGTACACCGTACCACCTGTACAATGTGTACACAATACGACATGTATACAACACCACATGCACGACATGTACACAACGCCACATGCATGACATGTACACAACACCATATGCACACAACACCACATGTACAACATGTACAGAACACCACATGCACACAACACCACATGTACAATCATGCAACCATATGTACATAACACCACATGTATGACACACACACAATACCATATGTACATAGCATCGGATATACATCATTTATAGAGCGTCATATGTACACAACAATGCATATCAAACATGTGTACATCACCATATGCACACAACACCACATATCCATCATGCGCACAATACAATATGTGCACAACACCGTATATTCAAGATGTACATAGCACCATCTAAACCGAGAACTGCATATGAAATATGCACACAACACCATATATACAATGATCTCACAACCCCATAGGTACAATCACTTCATATACCATATGCACAAAATATACACAATAGTAGCACTGCACATCCAAGGCTACATTGTCTCTACCAGGAAACCTTGCATGTAGTGTCCTTCCACCATCCATGCTTGACCCAGCATGTCATAGATCATATTGTTTTCATTCTTCTGATGTATCCGTTATTATTACCTGCCATAACATAGACATAGACATAGTATAATCACATAATATCAAGTCATATCCACATAATAATGACCTCATAATTTTTTTAGGGCTACTCTTCCCACTAGATTCCTCATAATACCATGAACCTATTCATGTCATTCATTCACATAATAAATAATTCATCCATATGAATGATCCCTGGAAACCTTATCAGAAAGAGACATATATATATATATATATATATATAAAATTATAATTATAATTAAAAAATCATGATCCTATCAGAAAACAACATACTTAGACACATATATAAGCATAAGAATTAAGCAATCATGATCCATGATGACCCTCTCAGACACGAAATACATACATTCATACATGTATACATATATAAACGTCAACATAATCATGATCGAAACATAATTATCAGATCACATAAGGTCAAGATTAAGAAAACTCCCTTTATCTATGTACATCATGCACAACATTGATAATGACATTTCCCAACATATCGAAGGCATATAATTCCTCGAATCCATTTACTTTACCTTTTCGGTTACCTTTATCATGTTCGTACTTTCACCGTCTGTTTATCCCGGTGGACCATTGGTTGTCATATTCTTACCTTATGTTTCCCTTATATATGCACCGAGCTTCATCCAGGTCTTACATTACCTGTTGGGTTTCATCCAACTCTTCCCAAAATCCATTAAATTTCCTCTTTCCCAACTAATTCCCATGATCCTCAAAACATAAAAGGTAAGAACAGAATAAAAAAAGAAGAATACCATGAAAACCAATAACAATACAACACCACAGCAAAGTGGCATGACCATGCACTAGAAACAATCAAGCCTGCAAATCAAGTGAAAATAATCAAAAAATCCAAAAGCACAAGACTAGCATCAAGCACCATGACTCAATCCCCATGGGTTCCCAATGCTTCCAAGGGAAATCTCAACCTGAGCCTTCTTCAATATTTCATAGAAGTCTCTTTTTCCATGCAAATCCCTTCATCATACTTCCGTAAACACATAAATGTCAGTGTATAAATAAATATAACAATATATCAGTTACCTTACCACGATCTGCTAAGAACTTTTCCTTGTAACTGAACAGGTACATATATCATTTCTCAAGTGATTCTAATTCCCTTGACGACTCAAACTATAGCTAGAAACTAATTTTTATACATGTCAAATACATGTTCATGAATATAGCACATATCCTCATAATGTTAGACAAAATCTAGGTTAAGAATACTTCCTATACTCGTGCAAGAGCTCATTCATTTGGAATTATGGTTTCCAAACATTTCAAAAGGAATTCTTACCCAATCCCTTTCTTTTATCTTGTTGCAATCAAGCCTTACTATGTACTATCACATTACCCAACTGTTAATTATATAAACAAATCAATTGTTACCTTGTCATGCTAACACTAAGCATGTTTTCCCACAACTATTCACACATGTAAGTCACATGTTACAAATATCAAGACATCACATATATTAATTTGAAATCAACCTTTACCAAGATTAACCACCACGTCATAATCAAATAATATTCATTAATCATAATACTACGAATAGCATCTACTTGCATTCAAGTACATATCATTTGTCTTAACACATGTGTTAGTACAACCATCTTAAAACAAAAACATTTCTTCATGCAATATTATAGACATATACTCATATCATTCAATTAGTCAAACATTCAAACAATAGATAGATGACATAATAGAAACAAACACTCAAACACAAAATATACGACATAATCAACATCATACCTTAATTTATCTCAAGGGAGGCTATATTGTCTACACAATCAGTCTATGTTGTGAAACCAGCTCCAAAAAGAGAAGAAAAGAGATATCAACGCCTTAGAAATAAGCCACTTCGAGGGGGAAACCTCCAATACATTACATGAATGAACAATTCTTGGATGATTCAAATTACAAAACCTCCTTTCTATATATAGGAGTCCATGGGGCCATAATGTAATCCTAGTCAACCTAACAATAATAATTTAAGGGCACAATAATAACAATATGGGGGTTACAAGGATACAATAATAATAATAAGGGGGTTACACTAACAACAATAAGGGACTATACTAGTAATATAGGGACCTAACATGCCCCTCTCCTTCAAAAAAGTGTTGTCCTCAACGCTTGAGTAGCTACGGGTGCTTCTGTATAAAATTCTCATCCTCCCATGTAGGCTCTGTTGAGAATGCAGCAAGATGATGGAGCTTAGTGAAATGAAGTCGCCTTCACTAAGTGGGCCCGCAGGCAAATTCTGGCGCAAAGTCTATTTTTAGACTATGTCTATTTTTAGACATACGGAGCATAATTCAGAGATTCCAGTTGGAGATTCTTGAAGCATGCGACATGTTGGTAAAAATAGATGAGACTCATATTTTTAGGTCCCAGGCTATTTTTAGACTGCCTCTCCCAAAAATATGGAAGTCAAATATTATTTACCCTTAATAATATTTAGACTATAAACAGCAGTTTACTCTCTTGGAGCACTTCAGTTCGAGTCATGGAGGTGGCTCATGCAACTGACAGAGGAATCACGTGGTTCCTAGGGTTTGATGGCATTTTGCATGGTTGACTTCAGTTGGACTTCAGTGGCAGAAGTTTTGGAGGAGTTAATGAGACAGATAGTGGAGTTGTGTTCTGTTTATTTTAGTTGAACTAGTTGAGATTAGTTTAACTATCTAATCAATTAGTTATGAGTGGAGTGAATTAAATATTATTTAATTCACTAATTAGTAACTCATTAGTCAACTCAAGAACACTTCAGTTCACTACAGTGCATGATCAGTTCAGTGGAGACCAATGGAAGAGGTAGATGAAAGGGTGAGTAAAGCTATCAGTTGGAGGATCAGTTTTGCATGGGATTTGCATTACACTTGGAGGAATTGTCCATGACAATTGCACAGTCAAGCCAAGGGGATTCGAACCTTGGATCTCTACATATACAGGCCATGATTGCGCAATAGAGGCAATGCAATTAGCGGGGAGTTTTGAACCAATAACCTGTTCAAAACTAAGCTAGATTGTGTGTGACTTTATGAGAAAGTACTGAGTACTTGTGAGGAGTATTGTACTTGTTTTGTTACATGATTTCTCCATTATAATATACACAATAGCTGCGGGGTTTTCAGCTATAGGCTTTCCCCATACATACTGAGTTAATGTGAGATTGATTTGATGTGCGATCGCTTCTATTATTTCCGCATGTGACAATTAATTGTAGATGAGATTATGTGTTATGCATGCAATTCGAAATTGATGTGTAATCGGGTTAATCTCCATTGAATAAGTGATTTATTCAGCTAATTTCTACATGGTATCGGAGCGAGATTAATTGTCGAAGTCTATTACGGTGATTGCAAACTTATTTCCTCGGGCAGAGTCTGCATGCGGGCCAGGTAGCCTCCGGAATATTCATCCTTCTTTGTAAGGTGAAAGATCTGGTGAATGCCCCTTGCAGTCAATCTCTGATTTGGAAATAATTTGTTTTCAAGTGTAGATCGGAAGCGATAGAGCTTGGAGTTTGGAATTCGAATTTTGCAGCAGCTTTGTTTTCTTGGTGCGTTCTTGGTGCCGCGGTGAAAATGTCTTTCATCGGTTTGCGACTAGAATATGCCTTGGAAGGCAGTTCGAATTATGTTGCATGGAAGGACCGCATGGAGGATGTATTAGATGATCATGGGCTGTTGGAATTCGTGGAGAAAGAGATTCCAAAGCCTACTTCTAATGATGCTGCTGTTGTGGAAGCATGGCAAAAGAAACAAGAAAAATGTCGAAGGATCCTGTTGGAGGGTGTAAAGGATCACATTGTATCCAGTTTACACGAGAAGGCCTCTCCATATTTGATGTGGAAAGCCTTGACGGATCTGTACCAAAGCAAGAGCGATCAGAGGAAGTTGGCGCTCAAAGATACACTTAGGAACATCAAGTGTGAGAAGGGGGAAATTATGCCGAAGTACCTCACGAGGTTCACCCAATGTCGGGATGAGCTGGGAAGTGTTGGTGTGCCGGTGGAGGATGAGGATCTGGTGAGTTTGGCGCTTCTTGGTTTGCCGAAGAGTTGGCATGCATATCAAGATAGTGTCAATGGTCGGGAAAAGTTGCCGGGATGGGAAAGACTGTGGTCTGATCTCGTGCAAGAGGAGATCTGGCGAAATACCAGAGATGGTTCTTCGTCAAAGGGAGCTGATGAAGAAGACTACGCTTTTGTTGCCAAAGCAAGGAAAGAGGAAGAAATTGAAGAGCTTCTCAATCAGATGCTGGATGGTAAAGCGTGACATGTCCAAAGTGAAGTGTTTCAACGTACGATCATGGACATTACGCCACGGTGCCCCAAGAAGAAGAAAGAACAAGCAATTCTTGGATCTCACAATTAATTGAGAGCTCATATTTCATTATTTGAAATTTCAGACTTTTTGCATTGATCGCATGCATGTTCTGCAGTGCATTGGGATCGGGGTGGTATATTGATAGTGGCGCTTCCTTTCACATGGCAGAGATACGAAATCTTTCGGTGACTTGGTGGAGAAAGGTCTCCGGATGCATGTTGAGTTGGGTGACGGTGGACAATACAATGCGACCGGCATTGGTACCATAACCTTTTAGAGGAAGTTAGGTAAACTCATTATTTTACAAGATGTATTGCATGTACCAGGTCTAACAAAGAATCTGATCTCAGTCGCAATGTTAGAGGATAAAGGGTATGAAGTTGTCTTTAGAGAAGGAAAAGTTTTCCTTCGGCACAAGGCAACGGGACAAGTCAAGAAGGTTGGGATTCGAGCAAAGAATCTCTACAGACTTGAAGTAGATGGGATGTCTACGGAGCTTCCTACTGTTGGGAAGTGCAAGAAAGACATGCAATTGATGCTTGAGAGGGAGCAAGTTTTGCATGCAGGTAATAGTGAACCTCGAGATGTGGAGCAGCCACAAGATGAGGATCATGGAGTGGGAGCAACCACTCATGCAGAGAAATTTCGTGCCAGATGGGCAGAGGGAGTGCATGCAACTATACCACCAGGTGAGAGGTGGGGCGACATGCATGATTAATCCCAAGAGGATATTTCTGGGCAGGATTCATGAGATGGTGTGAATCTCATGAATTGAACCTAGCTACGAGGTTCCCACAGCACAGCAGTAGCATGATCAGTTGGATTGATGCGGGCAAATCAAAGTGACAGTGTCGGATACTGGAGCGCAAATTAGAGTTGACAGCAAGTGCAGCGTGCATGGGTGCAAGAGTTCAACAGCGCAATGGTTCCTGATGACATGTGCAATTGGGCCCAGCAGAAGTCGAAGACTTTAATGATAGATGCATCAGACTGATTGAGTTGTTTGGAGCCTATTCAGTTTCGGAGGTTGTGACGGATCATGGAGGTTGCATAGTTGCATAGCGCTTGTGGAGGTTGCATAGGGTCCCGTGATTTGGCCGATTGGCTAGCCAAATGACGATGTAACATCAAGCCAAGCTTTGGAGCCCAAGGACCTAGCCTTCCTGGACTCAGAGAGGGCTCTCTCTATAAGTGCAAAAGATGTCGGTGTGTTTACTTGCGATGTTCTGATATTAGGCTAGTTATGAAGTGTGTTTTTGGTTTTTTTAGTTTTTTAGTTTGTGAGGGATGAAACTGATCAAATACATAAAATGGATAACCAGATGTAGATAAATTGGGCTATGGGGTCAAACAGGTCAAGGAAGCTATGAAGTGATGATGTAAAGCTGCTGTAGGGCCGATTTGATTCACAATAGAAGGGATCTCTGGGCAAAATGGATTAAATGAACAATAATTTGGTGAAAGACAAGGGATTTCAAGTGCAAACTAGTTAATAGCAGACATAAACATGTAATAGCAAGCCATTAATCATGCTAGGAATAACTATAAGCTAATCAATACATAGAAATCAAACATTCCAGCCATACATAGAGGTATAAGACCCTCTAACTTCGGGAAATGGCTATTAGACTTTGGGGAAAACACATGAGACAAACTAACAACTCATAAACTATGCCGGAACGCCTAAACATAGTCTCTAAGTCATTGGGCACTTGGACAAATAAGTTTTTATAGTTTTAGGCAAAGGGCTAGATCGGGACTAGGCCTCCTTGGTTCAACAAGATGATCAACAAATCAGTCAAAGAGAAAGTTTTATGGACAGAACTATGGGCAGCTTGTAGGTAGGTAGGGCAAACCATACATCCTACTTAACATACATAGAACCGATGAATAAAACTTAGCAACAATACCTTAGGTTACTAAAGAGCAGCTAAGAATTCTTTAGCATAACTAAGGGAGAAGAAAACATCAAGCTATGAAGATTCAGGGATTTTGAGGTGCCTCCATGGGAATATCTCAAAATCAATCTTTACTGATCTATAGCAGCAAGAAATATGTAATATGAATGAGAACTAGAAGACAAAACACATTAAGAAGCACTATACCATTCTACCAGGACAAGGAATCCATCAACAAGCCTTCACCATTCCTCAAAAGCATCCAAGAGGCAGTCCAAAAATCATAACTCAAGTGTATTCTTCAAAGCTTATATGACCAATGTATTAATTCTTCTCTCAAGTTCAGCCTCTGATTTACAATGAGAACCATGGAATAAATAGGCTTGAGGGAGGAAAACCTCATGGAGCGACTAGCTATCCCATTGGCCAAGTCAAAATATCTAAACTTGTCCTTGAGGCTTTGCAAAGCCCAAGGCACAAAATATCCCATAAAATATCTAAAAAACTACTAAAATCGGAAATTATATTGACTTTACATCATTTCCCAATGATAAAAATAGCTTAACGCACATTTGGGAAAAGCAGATTTTTGGAGTTCAAAAATTACAAAAATACTTCATATTTATGCCTGAAAAAGGTCCCCTGACTTGCTGGATGAAAATGGAAGCCTTCCCGATGTCGAAATGAGGCTCATGATGGCTCTTTGGAAATCTCTCTGTGTCTGCTTTCCGACGCAAGTGAAATCACCTCAATCTGATATCTGAAAGTCCCTCAAAACTGTACCTGTGTGCAAAAACCCAGAAAATAGCAGACTGCTGATATGGCGGGCAGAATGTGAAAAATGAGGCTGTTTTTCGCCAATTTGAAGGGGCGAATGATCTTCAAATGCCCTGAAAATCGCTGGATACCTGCTCATGGAATTATGGCATCCATCGGTATCATCCTCCTCCCTTGAAAAATCCTCGAACTGAAACGGCGCAATTATGAGTTTTTGACTAAAAACCCAAAAAATGCCGAAAAACAAAAAGTTGCCGAAATAGGCCCAAAATTGGCATGCATGACCCTCAAGGGTCCATAGAAACATGCTCCGAATCTGATACCAAAATATCAAGGGCTGATATGTCTTTCTTCTCTTTCTGTGTCGGGCGCTCCTTAAAACTGCTGTTCTTGGTCATCATCCTTATGTTGTTGCGCAAACTGCTGAGCTGCTGCTGTTCAGCACTATCCTCCTCTGGTTCCTGCTTCTGCTGATCTTCACCACTGTCATGTTGCTCTTGTTGTCTTGCCTAAAGGGGCATCTTGATCTAGATGTGCTCCTGAAAAACCAAAATGCTTCCAAGTCTTGGGAATGGCCTTCTTTAAACCAAACTCTGTCCTAGCTTGTAACTTTGCTATTTAAGCAACAAGCGATTTCAAAGATAGTGTGAAAATGCTCTTTTTGGTGTAAGACCTTTGTTCCTTGAGAATGATGCCTTTCTAGCCTTTGTATATCAACCAGTCAACATTCATAATGAATACACAGTCAAAGGAGAAAACATATAGTCAAGGTGACTGTTTATAGAACAAAGGTGGCGGGGCTTTGAAATGCTTTTGAGGTTTTAACAAAAGGCATGTAGGAGTTTTGTCCTTTAAACAGTCGAGGCTCTCTTTCAACATAAAACCCTGCTTCTTTAGAATACTGCCTTTCCAACCTCTGAATATCAACCTTTAACAAAGAGACTTTGAAGAACAAAAAGACAATCAATCAATACACACAGCCAACAATGATCTCCTTTGTGTGTGTGGTGACGGTACCCTGCTCTTTGATGCTTTGAAGATATAAGATACCCTGTCTTTTGAAAAGGCAAGGTGAAAACACAGTTTTGAGTCCAAGACCCCTTTCTTTGTAGGCACTTCATCAGCATATCCAGCACTATAACACAGTTTTTTTTAAACAAAAGATATCCTCACAGTAAAAGCACTGGTTTATGGATATGGTGACAGAGTTTGAAAAGTTTTTTATGCTGTGATACCAAAACTTGTAGCAGTCTAATGCCAATAAACTCCTCTTCAAATCAAAACACTGCCCTCCTCATATGTAGCTCACCAAATATATTTAATAACATAAACACAGTCGATCAATAAGTATCTTCACAGTCACAGTTTTCTGTGTTATGGGATTAGGTGACAGAGCTCCGTAGTGTTTGATGTGTCAATACAGGTCTTGTAGTCAGTCAAATATCAATAAAACTCATTTTGAAACAACACACTGTCCTCCTTTTATTGTCCTTTGCACTAGCTTGATAAAACACTCCTAAATGCAATGAGCTTTACTTACTGATTCTGCCTTATGGAGCTCAGAGTTAAAACACTGTTTTTTCTCCCTTTAATAGAAGGAAACTCCTTTAAAAGATAAAAAATGTTCATATGATGGATGTGTCAAAAACTTACCTACTGTCTTCACCCTTAAAACACTCTATCTCTTCTTTCTTCATCACGGTTCGAGGGTAGTTTCATTGGTTATTCATACTAATGCAAATTCCACCTTTTTATGTTTTACTTCTAGTCAATCACAACCATTCCAAACCTGGAACTTTAAACAAGAAGAATAACTCTTTTTGATGTTGTATTCAATCATGCACATAGCTGACAGAGTTGCAACTTTGTCTCATCACAGTAGGGTTAGCTCCAATGGATATTCATACAAATGCAAATTCAACCCTCTGTAAAGTTTCACCACTAGCCAACATAAAACACCACAAGTCTTGATTTTTTCTTTAGACCAAATTATCCATCCTCTCTTGGTGATCTTAACAAAGCAAAAAGGCACATTGAATACCTTGAAACCGATGATGATGTTTCTTGCGGAGCTTGAGCAGCGTTTCTGGGCTTCTTCTTCAAATACTGTGTTTTTGCCTTCAAATAGTGCCTTTCATCCTTTAACATTGTTTGGGGGACAGTTGGCTTGGTCCTTTGTCATTCATCAAATACACTACCCTACTATCACTGCTTGGGAGGCATCTTGACTAGGATGTGCTTCTGAAAAAAAAACCAAAACTGCCTCAAGAGTTCCTGAAATGTGTTCTTTAATCAAAACTATATCTCAGCTGTCAATCACTGTTTGACAGGGCAGAAATGGTTTGAAATGTTATGTGAGGAGCTCTCTTTGGTGTTAGGTCTCTGCTCCTTCAAAAACCTTGTCTTTTCCTCCCTTTGTAAGCCAAACAACCAATAATTATAATGAACACACAGTCAGACAAAGTGTATACACAGTGAAAGGTCACTGTGTAATAGGATAAGGTGGCAGCTCTTGCAATGTTTTAATGTGGTCACAAAATTCTGTAGCCTTCAAATACCAATAAACTCCTTTTTAATCAAAACATTGTTGTCTTTACACCCAACTGCTCTTTATATCAGTTTGACAATACCTTGAGATGTGAATGGTAACTTGAATTACTGCCTATGCTTTATGGAATGGAAAGTTAAAACACTGTTTTATCCCTTTAACAGAATAGAAGAAGCTCCCTTGAAAAAATGTTCATATGATGACTGTGTTGAAAATGACCTACTGTTTTCATTTCTCAAACCCTGTGTTTTTGCTTTCGAAACAGTGCCTTCCTCCTCTCAAGACTGTTTGAGGGCTGTCTATAAAGTCTTTTGACATCAACAAAAGTGGACCACCATTTAGTTGTGCTCACTGCTAGACAAATGTGGCTTATTGCAAACCATGACTTTCAACTCCTTTCCACCACTTAACAACTTTGAAAATATCAAGGGAGGCGTATAGATTACCTTTAAAACACGATGGCAGGCTTTTCCCGAGAGTTTGAGAAGATTTCCAAATAGTTTTTTCAGGTTTTTAAGTGAATTTTTGACCAGTGCTACAGGAATGCCGCAGGCTGCTACAGGCACGTCGCGCCTTAGTTATGACCCTTTGTATTTTTCGCTCCAGGCACGTCGCGCCCTTTTCCAGGCAAGTCGCGCAAGTTTGCAGTTCATTTTGAAGGCCTTCCCAGTGTCGGAATTGGGCGCGAGATGGCTCGTTGGAAAGCTGTGGAAGTCTACTTTCCAGAAAAACTTGAATTTTGTCATTTGGTGTCCATTTGATCCTTCAAAAAGTGATTTTCCCAACACTGGTCAAAACTGGTAAATCCTGGTGCAGAAATGCATCGAGCTGTTTGTAGACCATTTTTGAATGCCTTCCCGGTGTCGGAATTGGACGCGAGATGGCTCGTTGGAAAGATGTGGAAGTCTTCTTTCCAGAAAAACTTGAATTTTTTCATTTGGTGTCCATTTGAGCCTTCAAAAACTGACTGTCCCATCACTGGTCAAAATGATGAATCCTAGTGCAGAAATTCTCCCGTGACATCTGTATTTTTCACATTTCTCATAAACCATGATACCTGTGTAGAAACTGAAGAAGGTTTTTCTTCTTGAACCTATGAGGGACAAAAAACTCTCTCACTTTTGTAAATTTCATCTCCATTTTGTCAGAAACGCATTCTGAACCGAACTGCCCGGGCGCTCCTTAACCCTAATTTCACTGTGGCAGAGGTATTATGATTCAACAGCCATGGCAATTTTACTATCCCTTTGTATTTGATGAGATGAGATATTTGAGCCTCTTTTTGACTATGGGTACAGTCTGACAGACATCTCATTTGAATATGAAAACCAATACCTTTGTATCAAAAACACTATCATTTACCTGTGCAATGACTTCTATTCAATTTCTTTGTATCCTTCCACTGCCCTTTTAGATCAATCAGTTTCCAACAACCTGCAATGGCTTGGCCATCTGCTCATACATGGAGGAGGCTCTTCATTAGGTAAGGTATCTGAAGGTTTTTGACAAATCTGTCTGACACATTCTTTCTCTGAATGTGATGGCAAGCAAACTACTTAAAAAAACATCAATACTATCATCTCTTTTTGCAAGCATCACTGTGTTTCAGCAAAAACCCTAACCAAAGTAACACTGTCTCCCTGCACTGTCCTAAGGGTGACTAAAATATCATCATTTTCTTTGGTCATCTCATGACAGATTACTTTGACAAATATTTTCTGTGACTATGGAGGTCAGTGCCTTTTGAAAAACCAAGAACTTTCTTTCTGCCTATGTAATGGTATTCTTGTCAGCATCCATTCCATTTGATCTTGTGGAAAGCAGGCTGCTGAAGATTGGAATGTTTGCTGATGACATGCTTTTCTAAAGTTCAACAATTCACATGATTTGAAAGCTTCAAATGACTTCCTTTATCAGACCAGACTCATTTTACCTTTGAGCTAGCATATTTCAAACTCTTTTCCTGTTATGACCATCGCTCAAATTCATAAAACCTGGAGATATTGTTTCATTGTTCAATACAAAGCAAACCTGGACTTTTGCAATCTTCCAAGTCAATATTGGCCAGCGCCCTCTGCTTGTGGATGAAGGAGGCGCCCTAACCCTCTGCTTGTAAACGAAGGAGGTTCTGGGCCTTGACAATTTACCAGTTTGCTGAGACAGTGGTGTCCATTTCTTACTGTGATTTTCATGCTGGAAAGAGCTGTAAAGTCTAGATGAGTAGCTTTCTGTTTTGCAGACATACCTCAGGCTCAAGTTACATTTAGAAGCAGCTGTTCCTCTAACTGTAAATTTAAGCATTTACTCCATGAGATGAAATTATATTTCCTGCCTTTGTAGAAACCATAGAACACTGTGAAAAACCTAATAGTCAGCTTGAGATTGGATTTTTTGCAGTACTGAGATCTAGGGGATGTGAGTGGCGTGACTTAAGGCTGCTTGTCAATTTCATTTGCAAAGTAAGGGATCAGTCATGGCAGGTCTTTTGCAGATGGAGGCTTTTTGGCTTTTTGAGGATTGCGAAAGGTGAAATGTCCTAAAACGCCACTTCCTAACATAGGGGAGACTTTTGAAACAGATGTGGATTTGCCTTTTAAAGCTGATGGGCAGGTCAATAAGGCTGAAGCTAGATAGGATTGTGATATGAGGTTTTGATTTCGACATGGGCGAACTGAAAAGGTAGAAAGGTGAAAAAGTTTTAGGAGGGTTTTCTGGATGACATATTGACATACGGAAATCAGTTTCTAGAAAACTCAGCTGTAGATATAGTCATCACTAACATGTAAAAAATACTGATGGCTAACAGTGGCTCCATTTGGGGAGGGCAGCTCCTCGTCAGGAGGTGTCCAGAATTCAGATCTTTGGCTTATGAAGACCAATGCCTTATCCATTGGCGCAAAATTTTACCCTTCTCTTGATGTTATTTCTGAGAAGTGACAGCATGGTTAACATCAATGATACTTCTACCTACCCACTATCTTTCCTAACATTTTCTCTTCTCTTTGGCGCATTTGAACTAGCAGCCTTTTGATAATGCATATTTTTCTTTTTGCAAAATGAAACTATCTATTTCTACTCTTATATCTGCCGGGAGTTCAGATTAAGCTGATGAACTCCTTCATTTCTCTACCTAAAACTAGATCAACTGTCAAGATTAAGCAGTTTGACAGGATTTCATTCTCTAATCTACAACATGAAATTCAAAAATGATCAAATCAGGATTAGGCAGTCTGATTTGTCATGCATTTGCGGCATAGAAGACAAGTTGCACACAAATGTTATTCTGCAACAAAGGAAACTAGACAAGCGGGCTAAGATGTACAATGTATTTTTCATCCCTTGCTTCTCTCTTTGGTTCTGTTTTAGGCATGTGGAACCAGAATCTCTCCCTAATCTAAGCTCTGTGATAAGTCAATCTTACACAATGTTGACTATCTTGACACTCACTAACTTATCAGCAAATAAATTTAAACATGCTCAGCTATGATTAGGCTAGATAGCTGAACAAGACATTGAAGTACTAGTAGCGGCATTTAGACTTGCGCGCTTTCCAAAGGACTGTTTTTTGGAACATGGGGCTTTACCACTGCTTTTTAGAAACTGCCCTCTTTTTCTACTTTTCACTGTTTTTTGTATTTTCTGCTTTTTCACTTTCTCTTCAAACAAACTACAAATGAAAAAAAGTGCTCACAAGGCTGAGTTTTAACTATCTACCTATCCTAATCTAAACTGTACACAACATACATTCATTTGGTGAACTCTTCTTTCCAATGTAACCAGTCAAGTAGATGATCAAATGGGTGATTCTAGTTTAGTTCTTTCATGATGTAGAAGTAATGAAAAGGCCACTCCCACTTGGTTTGTTTCTGGACAGTAGTGCTTAAGCTTTTTCTCATTCTTGGCAGCAACTTGTTCATGATAAAACCCACTACTCTTTCAGACTTCTTAAGGAAAACAGCAAATGGATCTTGGAATAATGCCTGATCTAGAGGTTTTGAGATATAGGATTCATTCAAGACTACTCTTTCAGACTTCTTAAGGAAAACAACAAATGGATCTTGGAATAATGCCTGATCTAGAGGTTTTGAGATATAGGATTCATTCAAGACTACTCTTTCAGAATTCTCAAGGAAAACAACAAATGGATCTTGGAATAATGCATGATCTAGAGGTTTTGAGATATAGGATTCATTCAAGACTACTCTTTCAGAATTCTTAAGGAAAACAGCAAATGGATCTTGGAATAATGCCTGATCTAGAGGTTTTGATATACAGGATTCATTCAAGACTACTCTTTCTTCCACTTGGCTATATTTGGGACCCCCCTGGTAAAGCAACTCTTCTTCATGATCACCCAAACTGTTAGACTCATCATGTATTGCAGTGTAGTTTTCATTCCAAGCTGATGTGTTCTGATTAAGTGGACTGAAAACTGTGTGGAGGTTATTAGTTTGGTGAGCAGGGATACACTGTGATAGTAAATTATCTTGAAAGGGTAGTGAGACAACTCTCATGTGTTTATCAGCCTCTTTTCCTTCATCTGCAATTTGTGACTCAATGGAACTTTGTGGTTGCAAATCTAGAGTTAAGGAAGATTCCGTGTCCAAAATGACTTCCTCAACTATTTCAGGAAAAGGCCTCTCATTTACAACATGCTCAAGAAATTCATCATCTTCCTCAAGCTCATCATCAAAGCTGAAACAATGTTGATCTCCAATTATGTGAATGTTATCTCTGATGGACTGAAGTGAAGTAGAGAAAAGAGTCTGAGACTCTTCACTTACTTCCAAACTTTCAAGGCTATCCTCATCGGTGTCATATATGACCTGTAATGCTTGCTCACTTTTCTCAAGTTTATGAAACCGAGCTTCCTCCCAAAAATCAAAAGCTGAGTGTTCTACACAGTTAGTGTCTGTTTGGAAATCACAATCATCAACATATTGATCAAACCTTGGAGAATCATTAACAAAAGAAATGTCATCAACCATGCACATTGGACTATCAGATTGCTTTTCTTCAAATTGATCTACACATCTATTTTCTGATTTATGACATGCAACATTAACAGGAGAAAGATTAGAAAAGTTGTGGTTATGTGAAGATTCAGAGGTTGTCTGTATGTTTATAAGTTGATCTATTTCCTCTTCAGTTAAAAAGGGAGGCATTTTCCTCTCTCCACAACAATCCTCTTTCTCTTGGGAAATATGATTTAAAGGATGAATGTCTTTTTGGGCTTCACCTATGAGAGATGATGAATCATCACTCATGTCCTTAGAGAGATCCTGTGGGTTCTCTTTCATTTCTTGCTTGTTTTTATCTTCAACCAATTCTTTGTGATGTTGAGGATAGTTATCATGTAATTCATGAGTTTTTTCTGGTAGATGTTCAGGGGGCCAATTTTCTTTTATGAACTCAAATGACTCCCAGCATAAAGGTAGAGATCCTACAGGTTTTGCTTTATCTTCTATCTTAGATTTGAATTCCTCTTCAATCAGCTCTGCTTGAGTTAGGTGAGAGTTAACTTGAGCAGGGTTTTCCTGAATAATTGCTGAGAGATCTTTAGGATGCAAATTTTCTTTCAAAGTCTGGAATGATTTAAAGCATAAGGGTATAGATCCTAAAGGTTTTGATTCTTCTTCCATTTCAGAATCTGTGATTTCAAAATGGATGATAGTGTCTTTAGAGCATTCCTCTAGGTTCTTTATTAGGCCTAAACATTTGACCTGACTTGAGTCAAAGGAATACAGGTTTTTGTAGGGTTGAGTTACTTCTAGTCTTAGGTTTTCCATGACTTCTTTAGGCATGAGGTTATGGGAGGCACCAGAATCTAACATGGCATTATGTAATATCTTGTCCTGTATGTTCAGGCTTACATAGGAAGGAGAAACAGATCCTTCTTGATATTGACCTTCTATTTTCGGGCCGGATAAGAGCTCGGGTTTGTTTTCAGTTAGATTTAAAGTATTTGCCTTACTCCCTATGTCAAAAACTTTGAAAATTTGAGATCTATACCTATCTATAGTTATTAGCTCAGTAAGGGGTATGGTAATTTTTATTTCGGAAACTTCCCCTTCGAAACTAAAAGGAGTTTGTAGTTTGGGCAGATTTGTTTCAACTTTTTCGGACATGACCTTTTCTATGCTCTTAATTTGTTGATTCTGGTTTGAGACCTTGTTTGACACAGTCGCCTCGGGAGTCTTTGTGGAGGTACTAGGAGTATCTGAGCTAAGATTTGTTTGAATAGCTTTATCTTTGTTTTGGTCAATTTTCTTAGCCATAATTTTGTTGCTATCCGTGGCTTTTTTAAGGATGGTGTTAGAGGTTTTAGCAGTGTCAGGGCTACTCTTCTTGGAGTGGTCTTGGTTTTTTCTGCTTCTAAGGTTATACTGCCTATGAGCTTCTATAATGGCATTCTGAAAATCTATGGCAGGATCTTCGAGATCTTCATAGTCGGTTTCGTCTTGACTTGGGGAGCATAACTCTTGCTCTTCTGCTGTGGGGTAAACCTTACTCTCGTTATCAGAACCTATGAGTTTCCAATGATTTTCATCAATGGGTGCGGTATCCTTATTCTTTTCATCAACATAATTCTCACTGAAGGATGGTCTGATCTGCTGATCATTTCCTCTTGGTTTATTTTGAGACTGATCTTTTCTAAAGCCTTGTTTCCGGTTTTGAGGGTTTAGTTGGTTGTCCCTAGGAGGCACTTTTTCACTCATTTTTTCCCACATTTTTGTCATGGATTTGATCAGGCCATCTATTCTAGGATCTAGGGAAGGAGATGAAGTGGAGACCTTATCTCTATATGGGACTTTTCCTTCTAATCTAGTCCTGGCTCTTTTTTCTGCTAAGTTGGCTTTTGTTTTTATGGCTATTTGTTGCATTTCCTCTAGGGTAGGGGGATCCTTGTCTCTCAGATGATATGTCATGTCTGGATCAAAACCCTCGGGGAATTTCACCAAGACTAAACCAAGTGGGGATTTGAAATGAGGTGGGAGGGAGTTATACACACTGTTGAACCTAGTGCAGTATGCCTGGACACTTTCCCCATTTTTCCGTTTTAGGTTGTTATATTCTGACAGGATTTGAATAGGGTTCCTTCGGACTTCCCACTTGTTCGTGAAGAATTGGTAGAGTTCTAGGATGTTGTGGATGCTGTTTGGAGGCAATCTTTTAAACCATGTTTTGGGTTCTCCACCCAGGCTTTGGGAGAATATTCTCATTCTGATGGTTTCGTCGTGTACTTCCATGTATTCAAAAGCATCGCTAATCCTACTTACATGCTGTTGAGATGTGGTGGTGTCTTCTCCGGTAAAGTGTGGGATTTTGTTTTGATATTTATTTGGGAGAGGAGCCAAGGGCGATGGCAACACCAAAGGTGCGTACCAGGCTGCCATGACGGGAGCTAATGGATGATGTACAAGATGAGGACTAGTGGGATGAGCGGAGGTGGTTTGAATAGGGGTTCAAGATCGTCAAAGTTTATCTTACTATATGATTTTCTCCTGGGAAGAGTTTGTGATGACTCTAGTTCCAAAGGTGAATCTAGTAGGATAGTGCGATGTTTAGGTACAGATCTTGCTCTACGGATGGATCTACCAGTAGCTAGATGGTCAGTTTCAGAAGCTTGCCACAGAATATTTTCTGGGTCATCTACTATGATAGGGGGATTTGGGTCTGGATGGGATTTGGTGTTGATTCTTCGTGAAGCCAGATTTTAGATCCAGAGTTTAGAGAGAGTGGAGTTGGTGAATGTTCTGGATGAATGGTTTTTCTAAAGTTTTACTAAGGTGAAAGGATGGTCGAAATAAAAGGGATGGATTAGTGGAGTCGCCCCGGGTGGAACTAGGTTCTTGTTGTGAAGATAGCTATGGTCCACCACCGGTAACTAAGCGAGAATGTTTTTGGATTTGCGAGTTTTATGTGCGACCCTATGGTTTGTTAAAGTATCCTAGACTTGTTTCGACACTTTGCTAGGGTGATGAGAACAAAAGAGTTTACTCTAAAAATGGGTCTAGGGTAACTTGCTTGTTTATGGTACCTAAAGAACTAAAGAGTCACATAGGTTTGTTGGACTATTATGTACTCGGTGTCCCACCATCTCCCGCTATGTTAGTGAGCGATGGGATAGGTTTATCGAATAGTGGCCTAGAGTTTGGTGAAATAGTAAGGCTTACTAGAAGTTAGTGAAGTCGCCGGTGGATTTTTAGTTGTTTTGAGGTATATATGTATGGTCCACCACCAATACTATCAAAAAACGATCTAAAAAGTGTTTTTTTGGGGTTTTTGAGTTGCTGTGCCTACAAGGTTTGGAAGAGTTTTCCTATAAGCGACTCATCATTTTGCTAAGATGGTGAAAGAGCTATTTTCTACTCGAACAATCTCTAAGTTTACTAAACTTGATTGAGACTTAGGGAAGTTACTAAGTTATTGTAGATTGCCACTAACTTGGAAGGTCCTCTGTGAGTGTCACTATGTTAGTGAGCAGCGGGATAAGTCAATCGAGATAGTATTCTGCAAAGGCTTAAAGATGAGGGGAAACTAGCTTTTAATCACTCGAGTCCCGTGACCATTATGTTGGGGTCTAGTGATTTGGCCGATTGGCTAGCCAAATGACGATGTAACATCAAACCAAGCTTTGGAGCCCGAGGACCTAGCCTTCACGGACTCGGAGAGGGCTCTCTATATGTAGAAGATGTGGTGTGTTTACTTGCGATGATTGCAGTGTTAGGCTAGTTATGAAGTGTGTTTTTGGTTTTTTTAGTTTTTAAGTTTGTGAGGGATAGGCAGTCAAATACATATTTGGATGATAAGATGTAGATAAATTGAAGTACATGGGGTCAAACGAGATCAAAGGAAGCTATGGTGATGATGTAAAGCTGGCACATGGGGCCGATTTGATTCACGGTAGAGAAGGGATCTCGGCGAAATGGATTAAATGAACAATAAGTTGGTGAAAAACAAGGGATTTCAAGTGCAAACTAGTTAAGCAGCAAACATAAACATGTAATAGCAAGCCATTAATCATGCTAGGAATAACTATAAGCTAATCCAAATACATAGAAATCGAACATTCCGACCATACATAGAGGTATAAGACCCTCTGGCAAGGAAAAAGGCTATCGGACTTTGGAAAGCACATGAGACAAACTAAAAACTCATAAACTATGCGGAACGCCTAAACATAGTCTCTAAGTCATTGGGCACTTGGACAAATAAGTTTTCATAGTTTTAGGCAAAGAAGGCTAGATCGGAATGGGCTTTGCTTGGTTCAACAAAATGATCAACAAATCGATCGAAAGTTTTATAAGGACGGAGACATGGGCGGTGATAGGTAGGTAGGGCAAACCATACATCCTACTCAACATACATAGAGCGAGTGAATAAACTTAGCAACAATACCTTAGGTTACTAAGAGCGACTGAAATTCTTTAGCATAACTAAAGGAGAAAATCAAGCTATGAAGATTCGAGAGTTTTTGAGGTGCCTCCATGGGCATGTCTCAAAATCAATGCAATCTATGTGACAAGAAAAATGGATATGAGTGAAAACTAGAAGACAAAACAAATTAAGAAAGCACTACTACATTCTACCATGTCGGAGATCCATCAACAAAGCCTTCAACATTCCTCAACATCAGAAGCGGTCAAAAATCATAACTCAAGTGGTATTCTTCAAAGCTCATATGACCAATGCATTAATTCTTCTCTCAAGTTCAGCCTGCGATTTACAATGAGAACCATGAATAAATAGGCTTGAGGAAGGAAAACCTCATGGAAACAACTAACTGTAAGTGGCCAAGTCAAAAATATCTAAACTTGTCCTTGAGGCTTTGCAAAGCCCAAGGCACAAAATATCCCATAAAATATCTAAAAACTACTAAAAACGGAAATTATATTGACTTTACATCATTTCCCAATTAAAAATAGCTTAACGCACATTTCCCAGAAAAGCGAGATTTTGGAGTTCAAAAAATTACCATCATATATTTATGCAGAAAAAGGTCTGACTTCTGGATGCAAATGGCAGCCTTCCCAATGTCGAAATAGGGGCTGATGATGACTCGTTGGAAATATCTACGTATAGCTAACGACCCTTGATGAAATCCTCAATCTGATCTCACGAAAGTCCCTCAAGGCGGCCCTTTTGTGTGCGAAAACCCGGAAAATGGCAGAGCTGAGTATGGAAGCGAATGTGAAAAAATAGGCACCATAAATTTGAAGAGACGAATGATCTTCAAATGCCACGAAAATCGGCTTGGAGACCTGCTCATGGAATTATGGCATCCATCGGTATCATCCTCCTCTTGCTTAATGAATCCTCTGAACTGAAAACTGGCTGGTAGTTTTGACTAAAAACTAAAAAATGTAGAAAAACAAAAAGTTGCCGAAATAGGCCCAAAATTGGCATACATGACCCTCAAGGGTCCACTAGCAACATGCTCGAATTTGATACCAAAAATATCAGGAGCTGATATGTCTTTCTTCTTTCTTTACTACGGCCAATGGGCGCTCCTTCGCTGGCATTCTTGATCATCATCCTTATCTTCATTGCGTGGCTATTTGAGAAATTCTTGTTAATTAAAGCACACTATCCTCCTCACAGTTCCACCTTATGGCGATCTTCACCATTGTCATGTTGCTCTTGTTTTCTTGCCTAAAAGGGCATCTTGATCTAGATGTGCTCTGAAAAACCAAAAATGCTTCAAAGTCTTGGGAATGGCCTTCTTTAAATAAACTCTTGTCCTGACATAACTTTGCTATTTAAGCAACAAGCGATTTCAAAATAGTGTGAAAATGCTCTTTTAAATTGTAAGACCTTTGTTCCTTGAGAATGATGCCTTTCTAGCCTTTGTATATCTTGATCAACATTCATAATGAATACAGAGTCAAAGGAAAACATATAGTCAAGGTATTGTTTATAGAACAAAGGTGGCGGGGCTTTGAAATGCTTTTGAGGTTTAACAAAAGGCTGTGGAGTTTTGTCCTTTAAACGATCGGGCTCTCTTTCAACATAAAACCACCTTCTTTGATCTTGCCTTTCCAACCTCTGAATATCAACCTTTAACAAAGAACTTTGAAAAACAAAAGGCAATCATCAATACACACGACCCAGCAGTCTCCACTGTGTGTGTAGTGACGACCACCTGCTCTTTGGTGCTAGAAGATATAAAGATACATCTTTTGAAAAGGCAAGGTGAAAACAGTTTTGAGTCGAACCCCTTTCTTTGTAGGCACTTCCTCAGAAGCATATCTGACACTATACCACGGGTTTTTAACTAAGATATCCTCACTGAGTAGAAAAACCTTGGTTTATGGATGTAATTGTGAGAGTTTGAAAAGTTTTTTATCTTGTGATACCAAAACTTGTATGGAGTCTAATGCCAATAAACTCCTCCTTGAAATCAAAGCTCTGCCCTCCTCATATGTAGCTCACCAAATATGACTTTAATAACATAAACATAGGTCGTCTGATAAAAGTATCAGCACCACATGATCCATAGTTTTTAAATGTTATGGGATTAGGTAATGACTGCGTGGTGTTTGATGTGTCAATACGAGGTCTTGTAGTCGATCAAATATCAATAAAGCTCATTTCAGTAACCTGCTTTGTCCTCCTTTTGGTATTGTCCTTTGCACAACGATAAAAAGCACTCCCTGTTAAATGACTTCCCTTGCGATTACGCATATGGAGCTCGAGTTAAAACACTTTATTTTTTTCTCCCTTTAATAGAAAGCTCCTTTAAAAGATAAAAAATGTTCATATGATGGATGTGTCAAAAACTTGCCCTCTTGTCTTCACCCTTAAAAACACTCTATCTCTTCTTTCTTCATCACGGGATTGAGGTAGTTTCATTAGTTATTCATGCCAGCCAAATTCCACCTTTTATGTTGTTGCTCTAGTCAATCACAACCATTCGAAACACGGAACTTTAAACAAGAAGAATAACTCTTTTTGATGTTGTATTCAATCATGCATAAGGTAGCGGAGAGTTGCAACTTTTCTCATCACGGTAAGTTAACTCAATGGATATTCATACAAATGCGATTCAACCCCTCATAAAGTTTCTACACTAGCCAACATAAAACACCACAAGTCTTGATTTTTCTTTAGACTGGTATCATCCTCTCTTGATAGTCTTAACCGTAAAGGCACATTGAATACCTTGAAACCGATGATGATGTTTCTTGCGGAGCTTGAGCAGCGTTTACGGGCTTCTTCTTCAAATGCGTGGCTTTTTGCCTTCAAATAGTGCCTTTCATCCTTTAACATTGTTTGGGGGGCAGTTGGCTTGGTCCTTTGTCATTCATCGGAATACACTACCCCTACTATCAACTTTAGCAGGAGGCATCTTGACTAGGATGCGCTTATGAAAAAAAAACAAAAGCGCACTCAAGAGTTCTGAAATGTGTTCTTTAATCAAAACTATATCTCGGTACATCAATGTTGTGAGCAATAGTTTGAAATGTTATGTGAGGAGCTCTTTGGTGTTAGGTCTCTTGCTCCTTCAAAAGCCTTGTCTTTTCCTCCCTTTGTAAGCCAAACAACCAATAATTATAATGAACACACGATCGGACAAAGTGTATACACGGTGAAAGATCCTTTGTGTAATAGGATAGGTGGCAGCTCTTACAATGTTTAATCATGGTCACAAAAATTCGCCAACCAAATACCAATAAACTCCTTTCAATCAAAACATTGTTGTCTTTACATAAGCACTCTTTATATCAGTTTGACAATACCTTGAGATGTGAATAGTAACTTGGTCTTGCCTATGCTTTATGGAATGGAAAGTTAAAATAGCATTTTATCCCTTTAACGAGAATAGAAGAAGCTCCCTTGAAAAAATGTTCATATGATAGTAGTATTTGAAAATAATTTACATTTTCATTTCTCAAACCATTTTGTGTTTTGCTTTTAGCTTGATTGCCTTCCTCCTCTCAAAATTTGTTGAGGGCGTCTATAAAGTCCTTTGACATCAACAAAAGTGGACCACCATTTAGTTGTGCTCCTTGCTAGACAAATGTGTATTATTGCAAACCATGACTTTCGCTTGCCCTGTACTTAACAACTTTGAAAATATCAAGGGGCGTATAGATTACCTTTAAAACACGATGGCAGGCTTTTCACGAGAGTTTGAGCAGCTTTCAAATAGTTTTTTAAGGTTTTTAAGTGAATTTTTGACCGATTAACACATAGGAATGCCCGCAGAATGCTACGAACGCGTCGCGCCTTAGATTATGACCCTTTGTATTTTTCGCTCCGGACACGTCGCGCCCTTTTCCAGGCAAGTCGCGCAGTTTGCAGTTCATTTTGAAGGCCTTCCCGGTGTCAGAATTGGGCGTGAGATGGCTCGTTGGAAAGCTTTGGAAGTCTACTTTCCAGAACAACTTGAATTTTGTCATTTGGTGTCCATTTGGTCCTTCAAAAAGTGATTTTGCCAACACTGGTCAAAACTGGTAAATCCTGGTGCAGAAATGCATCGAGCTGTTTGTAGACCATTTTTGAATCACAGCCCGGTGTCGGAGTGGGCGCGGAATGGCTCGTTGGAAAGCTGTGAAAGTATAATTTCTAGAAAAACTTGAATTTTGTCATTGTGTCCATTGATCCTTCAAACTGACTGTCCCATCACTGGTCAAAACTGGTGTATGCTGGTGCGAGAGAAAACATAAGCGTTGATTCTGAGGCTACTTTTGGATGCCTTCCTTTTGTCGAATTTGCCGAGATGGTTCATCGGAAAGCTATGGAAGTATATTCTCCATATAAACTTGAATTTTTCATTTGGAGTCCATTTGTCTTGTTCAAAATCTGACATATCCTTTGGTCAAAATGATGAATCTCGGTAGAAATTCTCCTGACCTTGTATTTTTCACATTCTCATAAGCCTTGATACTGTGTAGAAACTGAAGAAGGTTTTTCTTATTGAACCTATGAGGGACAAAAACCTCTCTACTTTTGTAAATTTCATCTCCATTTTGTCAGAAACGCATTCTAGACATTGCTACAGGCGGCTCCTTAACCCTAATTTCTTTGTGGCGGTATTATGATTATGACCATGGCAATTTTACTATCCCTTTGTATTTAGCAGGATAAGATATTTGAGCCTCTTACTGGAAGCTATGGGTACGGTCGACGGACATCTCATTTGAATATAGTAATACCTTTGTATAAAGCACTATCATTTACACAATGCAATGACTTCTATTCAATTTCTTTGTATCCTTCCATGCCCTTTTAGATCAATCGGTTTCCAACAACCTGCAATGGCTTGGCCATCTGCTCATACATGGAGGAGGCTCTACCATCGGGTAAGGTATACGAAGGTTTTTGACAAATACGCTCGACACATCCTTTCTTGAATATGATGGCAAGCAAACTACTTAAAAAACATCGATACTATCATCTCTTTTTGCAAGCATCTTGTGTTTCGGAAAAAACCTAACCAAAGCCTTGTCTCACACTTGTCTAAAGGTGACTGAAATATCATCATTTTCTTTGGTCATCTCATGACAGATTACTTTGACAAATATTTTTACGGCGACTATGGAGGTCGGTGCCTTTTGAAAAACCAAGAACTTTCTTTACGCCTATGTAATGGTATTCTTGTCGACATCCATTCCATTTGATCTTGTAGGCAATTTGCTTTCGAAGATTAAGAATGTTTGCTGATGACATGCTTTTCTAAAGTTCAACAATTCACATGATTTGAAAGCTTCCATGTTCTCTTTATCGAGACCGGACTCATTTACCTTTGAGCTAGCATATTTCAAACTCTTTTCTGTTATGACCATCGCTCAGGTCATATTTTGGAGATATTCGCTGTTGTTCAATACAATGCAAACCTAGACTTTTGCAATCTTCCAAGTCAATAATGACGGCCTACTGCTTGTGGATGAGAGGCGCCCTAACCCTCTGCTTGTAGCGAAGGAGGTTAAGGCATGACAATTTACAGTTCTTTGAACGATTGGTGTCCCTTTCTTGTGATTTTCATCTTTGGAAAAGTACATAAAATGCAGATGAGTAACTTTGTTTTGTAGATATATCCAGGCTCAAGTTACATTTTAGAAAGCGACTGTTCCTCTGCTTGTAAATTTAAGCATTTACTCCATGAGATGAGTATATTTCCTTTGTAGAAACCATAGAACCTTGTGAAAAAACCTAATAGTCGGCTTGAGATTGGATTTTATGCGATCTTTGAGATCTAGGGGATGTGGTGGCGCCACTTAAAGGAGTTTGCTTGTCAATTTCATTTGCAAAGTAAGGGATCGGTCATAGCGAGGTCTTTTGCAGATGGAGGCTTTTGGCTTTTTGAGGATTGCCAAAGGGTGAAATGTCCTAAAATGCCACTTCCTAACATAGGGAGACTTTTGAAACGGATGTGGATTTGCCTTTTAAAGGTGATGGGCAGTCAATAAAGTTTGAAGCTAGATAGGATTAGTAGAGGGTTTTGATTTCGACATGGGCGAACTGAAAAGGTAGAAAGGTGAAAAAAGTTTTAGGAGGGTTTTCTGGATGACATATTGACATAAGGAAATCAGTTTCTAGAAAACTCAGTTGTAGATATAGTCATCACTAACATGTAAAAAATACTGATGGCTAACAAGTATGGTCACTACCCAAAATTTATATTTCCTGGTCTCATGCCTTAAGTCTCAATGATAGGATGCATAAGAAGAAGGCATGGTTGTTAAGAAGAGAATTTGGACATCATATGTTACATCTTATGTCCATGTATTTGCTCTTGTTGGAGGTATGTCTCATGTATTCACGCATATTTCTGTTTGAGGTGTATCTCATGTATGAACTTTGGGTTGGAGAGGATAACTCCACATGATGTATAAGGGTGTTGGTTTGTACTATGTTGATGAGACATCTCCCTGTGTCCATCATTGTATTATTACTCCATGATTTGCATTTTGAGGGCGGAGGTAACAAGTCCTTGTTTCTATAGTTACATTTGGAGAGTATGGTATAATTTTCCCATAGTTATCATTTTATTTCTAGAGGAGGAGAGGCACATTCCAAAGTTCAAAAGAGGCTACCCTTCAACATTAGAGGATAAGGAGGGGCTTCCGGATAGGGGAGAGATCCTCTCACATACTTGTGACATGATGGTGGATGGATTTGGCATGTGGAGATGTCAAAGGAGAAGTCATGGAGGTAATGACCTTATCACTAAGGCCTACATACATTTGTCCTTGGGTTGTGCTCTCTCATTCTATAGACTTTTATGAGAAGATTCTCATGGGAGGGCTGATTCATGGACCTCAATTTTAAACACTCACCATGCATGGTAAGAAATACATTTGCAGCCTTGTTGATTACTCATTGAGTATTTGTATCTTCTCACCATATATGAACAATGCATTTCTCCACAAGAGAAAGAGTATTTTTTGGGTTTTTCATGGTCACTTTAGACAATATTTGTAATACTAGTAGCCATATATATACATGAATTTGGGCAAGTTTATTGTTAACGATTGTACACGTGATATGCATTAGCTGCTTATTACCCCATGGTGGAGGGGCAAACATGCCTGACTTGTAACTTAATGGAGAACCACTTGCCACATGATATTCTCAAACAGCAGTTGGAAAGACTAAAACATATCCACCATAGAAACCATTTAACATCATCAGCTTGCACATAACCTTCAGCATTTTCTGATTTGGATGCCATATGGTAATAACGTGCCATTCATTTTAAGTGGAATGGTTTGGGCCTGAATATGACTTTTTAGAGGGAAGGGTCTTTGGAGTTCCAATCTTTTTCTTGCCACAGAGGAAACTTATTTGTTAAGATCAGTATGTAATCTACACTTTCCATGAGTGGAGAGGAAGATAGCGTGGGGTAGGCCATCTTGCCTATCATGTTTAGCTATTGACCCCACCTTCTTTTATAGGAGCATAAGGTGGAGGAGATCTTTCATGGTTGCCATGTTGGAGGGTGGCTCATCTTGTATGGATGATAGCTTGGGGTGGGTTTTACATGGGAATGATAGTTACAAACATATTTTAGACTCCATGCCTTGGGAGAGCTTTCTCGTTCTATCCTTGCGGTTGCTTGAGGACAAGCAACATTTGGGTGGGGAGGACTATAATATTCCTACTTTAATGACATTGGGAATATTAAATTTTTGATCTTTGCACTTAGTAGATGAATAAATGGGGGAAAAAGGCCATACTTGCCTTGTATTAGCATAAAATCCCTCTTGGTATGAAAAAGGGGACATTCTAGTAGGCTGGATTTTGCACTTTCCATGTATGAATAGGAAGAGAATCATGTTGATTCGATCAGAGTTGACTAAGTCAACAACACGGTATGGAGGAGTAACTAGCCTTGATGGAGCTACAACCATGAGTTTTGGAGGAAAGTGATCATGTGATGTTGGAAACCCTAATGGGTGGGTCCCAGGTGAGGGCTCTAGAAGCACTTGGGGAAGAGATGGCACTCCATTTGGGGTTAGCTTATGGATTATTTATTTTGGTCTACTTGAAGCCTAATGACATTCTTTAGTACATTGAGTTGAGTATGTAGTGTTGTTTAGCACAAGGCATTCTTTGCTTAGGATTCCTTCTCCTTCCTTGAGAGGTCTCGGAAGGCATTGTTCTTCATTTTCCCACATTAGGCTTGAGGCCAAGCATCCTCCTTGTGAGCATTATTGCTGGCAGTATTTGTGTTGCGGTGTTGCAGTGGGAAGATCACAACACCACTTTTGAGCTTATCTTTCGAGGAGGAGGGAGCTTCCCTTTCTTTTCAAGATCTGTGAGGAAGGCATTGGAGCATATTTTACATCTTGGCATGTGGAAAAATAATTTCCCATCTTCTACAATGCGGTCATTTTAGAAGCTGCGTCCTTTTTGGTGTTGCGGTCATAGGTTTGGTGCTGCTTGTGAGCTCATTCCTTGGAGGAAGAGATAGCCTTTACTCCCGGAGGATTTGTACATCATTATTCTTATGTTCTTTGTATTCTCAATTTATACTGGAAACGTAGTATATTTGCATTATTTAGGATCTAGATGTATACTTTAGCATTTTATACATGTACTTTCATGAGGCCCTTGTCGGATTCATCTGCCTTTTATATAAAAGGGTTGAATCTAATTTTCTTCACTCTTGCATGATATAAACTCCAAATCTGTTGAGGATCATTATTTATTGTAGAAACCCTCAACTTGAATCATACTTTCCATGGCAGGTGTTTGCTACTTTAAAAGTCATGGGATTTGGGCCTTTTTGAGCCATATCGGGACCGAGAGAGAGATGTCGTTTAGCAGATGAAATTGATTTTTTTTTCTCCCATTTGGTATGTAAGTCCACTCTTGATAATATAAAGGATCTGTTATTTATAACATTATACAAATAATTTAGAATAATGTTTTTAAATTTATTTCTTGCTTTTCCCCAACTTTTGGATCACAAAATGAAGCATAAGTTTTACGGTAACTGATGATGGCTATGTTTTTAACACATTATGTGATGTTATCATTGAATATTATTATGATATGTATTATGAAAATGCTTTAGAATGTAGGTATAGGTAGTATCTGGAGATTCATATTTTGGATATTACATTTAATAAAGCAGCCATTCATTTGTGAAAGCCTGGACTACTAAACAATACTACAGTGGAAAGCTTCTATCTGTATATAGTTAAACTAGGTGTGGAAAATCAGCTGGAAAGAATAATTTTGATGCCATTGAGTCAAACTGAGAGATGTCAAAAATTTTGATGGAATAAATTCTCATATCACTCTTTAATATACAGATGTCATTATGTGTATTGACCTTTCAACACAAATCTTTCAGTGTTTCTCATTCTTCATTCTTCTTTGTGTCCTTCATTTCTTGAAGGTTTGTTGAAGCAAACCTTGTTGAAGTGCTTTTCAAAAGTTGACAAAATCTTAGTTCAGACAGCCAAAAGGCACAAAGAAACTACTGAATAATAGAACTAGTAGGGTGGCAAAATGTAGATCTATAGACATGAGATATGAATCTGATTAATGAAGACCCAATAATGTAAGTGTTCAAGAAGGACAGAAGTTTAAGTTTGTGAAGAATTCCCAAAACATATAAGTTCTTAAATTGCTAAAATTCAGTGACATTTCTAGAATGGGATATATCCTGCTTCACACTGTGAAGATGTTCTTACTTAGTAACACTGGATGAGGATGAAGTAGTTCAAAGGTTCAATTTCAACAGATGACAAAGTTTATGAGGCAACAATTGTGTTTTATATTATCCAAAGGAGGATACTTGAAGATAAACACTAAATTCAACAATAATAAAATATTTGCAGAGACTGCCATAAAGTCTACTCTTCTTCAAATATCTGCTTTGTTGGTAAGATATCTCTTGAAGTACTCACACTATTTACCTATAAAAAGTATAGTAAAAATGGCAGAGATAAAGTACAGAAAATATGAAGGAAATTGAAACTTCATTATTTCATCATGGTTTAATTAAATTCCTGGTTTAGATGATAAGGGCTAGGTAGAGACTGGTCTTCATTTTTGTTTTTTTTAGTGGTTTTTGAGTTGGATACTCTTGCTCTATAAAGAAATCCTAAACCTAGGAGTATCCCATCACCCTTAGTGGCGGAACAAAGTAGAGCATTGGTGGCGAACCAAGTGAACCGGTCATGATGGAAACATAGGAATTGCGAGTTTGATACACCTAATGTCCCACATAAACAAAATTCAAGAGTCATCAAACATGAAACAAAACAAGTGGCAAATATAAACAAGATAAAGAATGAGAATCGACAATGTTTGTAGAAGACAAAACAATAGCTAAAGTAGAACCTGCTACGGGCCATTGACATTGAAAGACTCCTATAGTCAGGTTGAGGATATAGAGGTGGGCAATGAAGGCTAAATGCGCAAAGGCGGGAGATTTGAAGGAAAGGATGCAGGTTTTATGTTCTAGGGAAGAAAGCCCATGACAAGGCATGCTAGAAAGCTGTTGGAGAGCAGTAAAGAGCAGGGAAAATTTTAAGAACCCCCCCAAATTTATATGTATAATAAATGGGCGAATCCCCATGATACATAGGAAAAATGGAAGGCGATTTTATTAATAATATAATATGTATATATAATTTTTTTGGCGAATCTCTCATGATATTATATTATCTTGTAAAATCATAGTAATCCACCAATTACAAATAGTGAATCACTAGTACAAAATGGTGAATCATTGTCTAGTGGAGTTCGGGAGTGTTGGTTCCAATGAAGATATGGTAGTTGAACCTTGAGAGTTGAAGAAGAGAACCAGGACGAGAATGGCACATGGTGACTCATGAGGAAAATGGATTGCTTGTGCGGAAGTTTGGAAAACGTGTTCTTCTAGTTCTGCTAAGTGTAGTGTTGTTGCTCATGCTACTACTAACATGATATTGAGGTTGGAGATGAGTTTGAGGGAGTCCTCGGCTTTGAGCCAAATGATGTTTATGTAGCTCCCGGTGATGATCCCATGTATAGTAGTGAGTGATGAGTTTTATTAGTGATCATGAAGACAATAGAATATTCAAATTCATGAGACCCATAAAAAAATCCATGAAGAGAAAATAAACAAATATATTGTTGTGCAAATCAATTCTATAAATTATTAGAACTCCTAATTCTCTGCAAATAGATCAACGAGATGAAGAATATGGTAAAAATGAGACTGATAAACATGTAGGAAAATATTCTTGTTAAATTCTTTGATCAGAAGACAGTAGTTTAGGTGAAAATATTCAAGTTAGGATTTATAAAAACATTTTGAAAGACATAGTAAGTTATAGTATAATTTCATAGGATTATGTGTGCATTGGATGTAAGTGAATAATATAATATTATTAAATATATCCTACAAAGTTTTACTGTTAAGGTTTATCATGTCTGGTAACAAAAACATATGACTTCATATCTGAATTTCTGGTATCCTTTGAATAAAATCTTTAAATCTTTATGATCATCTCAATGGAGATGGTCAGCCATTCATGCCTTTCAGAATCAGGGCAAGATAGCTCTGTCTTCCCCAGCGATTGATCCTCCCTGCTGCAGAACTCTTTAAAATGCCAAATAGTTATGTGGCTTGAGTTTACAGTGTCTTGATTCATAAGATCTAGAGGATGCCTCTTATATGTGATTCTGTAGTATCTATCATTTTTTACAGTAGGCTGCCTCTTATGATCAGGTCAAAACCATCTATATAAAAGATTGGATAGAATTTATCAAAGTTCTTTATGGGTTTATTCTTTAAAATAGTAGTGAGATGGTGATTTTGAAATTATGGAAGATGTCCAGAGCAATGGGTATGAATAACTAAAACTAAAACCTGATGTATATGTTTGAAAAACCAATTGTGTATTATAATAGCCTCTCTATCTAGGTTTTTAATATTATTATTGTTGATTATCAATCAGTTCTTAGAACAAAATAGTTTACAGTATGTAGAAACTGTTTAATGTATCTATTGAACTGAAAATTAAATCTGTTTATCCTTTGTAAATATATAAATTCTCTATATAACTTACTTCAAATTATGAGTATAGAATATAAAAATAATGTGATGCCATTGTATTCAAGATAAGAGAGTATTGAAAGTACATTAGAGATCAACCATTAACTATCATTAAACACATGTTTCTTTTGAAGTATGTATGTTTAGACCTTTTTAATAATTAGAGAAAATTAACCTCCATATATTTGTCTGAGTCTTAGGCAAATTGTTTAGTCTACATTCAAATATTATTATGGATGAATCTAAATTCTCCAGAATAACCAGATTTCTACTTTAATACTATGAATAGGACCAACAAAGAGGCAATCTTGTTGATATGTCAATCTTAAATTACCTCACCCAGAATGTTATACTGAGCTTTAAAACTGGTCATTATCACCAATTAATACATGTATGGGCTTGTAATATTCCCACTGGAAGTTGAAACAATAGGTAGTCTCTGGATCTATCTTTCTAGGTCAAATGAATGAAGACTTGTGGCATTTGTATTCTGCACCAAGTACATATCTCTCCACATAAGACTTAAGAGAATCAAGAGTGTAACCTTTAGCCAACTCATAATCTTGAAGTTAGCAAGTACAAATCGAATCCTGCAAAATCCTTGCATGTTTTAAAATCACGATAAATCAACACGGTCTTTCGGCCCCTCCATGAAGAAATGCACGGACATTTTCTGCACCCAATGCGATTTTCATCACACCGATAGACCAAGGGAGTGGCGAGGACCCTTATACAGAGAGTACCATTGCACACATCAAATATCTAAATATATTTTTTTCAAAATAAAAATTTACAAATTGGGATTAAGACTCTCTAGAAGGACAAAGAATAATTATGTAGCTACTCATTTGCCAAAATGCAGCCCACGACAACGATGCCAAGATGAGATTTAACCAAGGGAGGCACATATTTCCTTATGTCCAATAGAAGTTGATAAATCCAGACTAAGGATCCCAAAAGTCATGAAAGAAAAGCAAATCTTTAAGTATTCAATAAAGCAACATAGAGTTTGTTTTGGGCAACATCATCAGCATATAGTATGCTCTTCAACCAAGATGTCTTAAAAATTCCATATCAGCCAGTGAATTTTTACTGAAATATTCTAAGAGACATTTCAACAAATCCTCACAAAATGGATTTTATTCAGAAATATACTATCTAATCAAACAGCAAAACAACAAATTTAATACCTAACAATATAATTAATTGTCAATTTAAATCTTACATATATATTAAATGATTGATAATGGGCATAAAAACCAAGTATCTCCTTTTCCATAAAATTGAATCCATTCAAATGTGGCAAAATTTCTATGAATCTTTCATATTTTGCTTCTGGTTAATTATCATATTTATTAGATGGGTAAGTCTGGTATTAGTTTTATCCATTCTAGCGATATGATAAAATCCATACACATTAGTTACATTGATATAATCCAGTAGATACAAAGTATTTCAGCAATGACAACAATCATTATGGATATATACTTACTCATATTTGAAAATAGATGAATCATATATGTCATCCTATTTTGTAGTATGAGTTCATACTAATTAATCGATGGATTAATTTGGATTGAATTATCATTTTCAGTAGACAAGTAAACAAGAATTGAATATATGATTATCTAAATTTAGTTGGCGGAAATGAATCAAGTCATATATACGAAGATGTAGATGAACTAAACATATGTATCTTATTTATTAAATAATAATATCAACAATATTTATGATTATTATTACATGACATTCTCAACAACATAATATGGGATGAATATTGTCTATATTAAATATGTTGAATCTATGATATATTATTTATCTAAAGCATATATTACTTGTTATGATTGACAAAACAGTTTGGTCTCTCTATTAAATCTTATTTCCTATTATCTTCATGATATCGAAGCTGAATTATTAGGTGTCATTCCTGGTGGTACTAGCTGTTGGGATGAGTCTTTGCAACTATAAACTATCATATAAATATGTTGAAGAACATTAGATATATGAGGACCAACTGGATCTAAATAATGATGACTATTATCTCCATTTTACAGTTAAACTCAGTTTTATGGATTGACATTCCTATCAACACTTTACCGTCCAGATGTTAAACATGGACTTGACATCTCATGAAGAAGGTTCAACAATGGTGAATACTAATGATTCAATTATGATAAATCAAATATCTGGATAGTTGTTCATCACAACACGTCAGGTATAAGTCAATTATGACATATGGCACAAGTCAAACATTATTATCAATTGTTTAGGTTAAGATAAAGGTTTAAAGCAATTATTCTTAATAATATGGTTTAGGTATGAACAGCACATATTGGCGGAAATCTATCCATTATCATTGACGGAAATGATATATTGTATCGCAGCAAAATAGTATATATATATATAACGAAGTATTATATTATTGCTGTATAATGATGAATGATGAATGGTGTCAGAATTACAAATAATTATTACAAAGGAAACGTTGAATAATAGTTGATTCAACTTCATCAATATACTTGAATATAGGCACAATCTAGTGTGTAGATAAAAACAATTTCACACCTCTGATGTCACATTGTAAATGTATATATTTAACTTTATTTCTCTTAGAAATTTTATAATATCTTAGAAAATAATTAAATAGCCACTATGTATTTCTTGTGTTTTGTTTTCCCTAAATAGGCAATTGTAATAATATAGAGTAATTATGATTTCTTGTGCTCTTTCCACCCATCACACCATCATCAGAATATCCATGGAATTGGCAGTGTATCTCCGACCATAGGTAATAGAATCACAAAGATATCCCAATAAGTAGCTATCTAATATATGAGGCTCATTCATAGATCGATTCAAATCTTTATAACGAGGCATATGGTAGGTGTTTGTCAAGAATCACCAGGGATCCCAATATATATATATATATACACACACACAAACTTCTTCATATCATCATATCTTTAAGCACAAAAAATAGTACATCAATTCTAGGTCTTCCATCTTAAATTTACATCGATAAATGAGAGGGTCATCATCTGATAGGTAAACATCATCAAAATGACATATCTCATCCACTTGCCATAATCATCAAGCTATCTGCAACCTACCCCCTTCCTATTATTGACCCATAGGTTCATGTACCAAAAACATTAATCATAATCATGCAGCATCTAAGGTAACAGAGATATATATCAAGCCATCATCAGTGTCATCACACTTAGCTGTAGAGATATATATCAAGCCATGCATAATCATGGTAGAGTCGGTTCAGATTCCAAATATGTGGTGTGGCTAAAGTTTAAACACACAGATTTTTGTTATATAAATAAAGTCATTTATAAATGACATATTTTTCATATAAGCTCATAGTTCTGTAGTTCAATATGATAAAATTCTGATCATATCTCCTTGAGATATTTCATGATCATATTGTTCTCAGACCACAACTTTTTTTTTTCATTCTTGTTTTCTTCAGGGTACAATGTTGTATATTCCATATAAAAAATATGTGTACTATCAATTGACCTTATCAACTTATATAATGTATAGAATAAAATTATTAGTATTACAGGTACTAGATAAGAGTCTAATTAGACCTGAAAAATAGCTTGCACCTCAAACTAGGGTTTCAGCCCTATTTTGAATAAACAGGGGTTTCCGCTCTCTTTATATATGCTCATCTGTCAAATTGTTTCTCTAATATTGGAACTTATCAAATTATAGAAACAAGCCTCAAATTAGATTAGGCTATCATCCACTTGTGAATGAAAGGATGGAGAAGCCTCAAACTATCATGCTAGTTGTAGACACCCTCCACTCCTTGGATCACATTAGAGCACTCAAATTCTGACGTGACCCACTTCAAAGAGTACCTGCCACCTTGCTACTATTCGTTATGTGCTTTATACAAGAGTACAATTATCACGGTATAGTGACCTCCCTTGATTGTTATTCAACATGCTTTGCAATGCATTAGTAGATACTTGTAATTGCCATGAACTATTTGGATAGTCAATTGGTTACCATCCAGGTAGGGCCCCTGTAAAAGTTGGACCAACATTTAAGCAATAAATGTCTCGGTAATGAGTTGTTGATTAACTTTACTAAGTATTTCTAATTTTCTGTTCATTATTGTGATCCTTTGTGATCCTTCTACATAGAAAAGTATGAATCAAGTCTTCAAGTACCTAACAAAGATAGTTTAATGACAATATAATATGTTAAATGTGTACAACAATGAACCAAAGCAATATTGGTACCCATCTTGTTTATGTTTCTTGCTTCCGTTTCTAACTAATGCATGCACAACAGAGGCCTATGCTTTCTACAGAACCTATGAATTAATGACTCAACAAAACATGGATTCAAGAGAATATGTCTAGAAGCACAGAAATACCATGCTCGATGCATAAAAAAGACTGGATATGGGTATGTTGAAATACAAGTCTGCTAACCTCTGGGCAACAAACCCAGATAGTGCTAATACCATAAATGTAAAAAATTAAAGAGGTTATTGATATACCTCGACCTACTAATACTTAATGATATTGTTCAGATGCTTCAATATATATCTTTGATTAATCCGGTTGCCCAATTCAAAGGGTTTCTAGTCTTTACCGGGGATATTTTCAACAGCAACTCAAAGACCTGATTTGAAATAGAATCTAACATGATCAGATTTGAAAGAATATGAAAAAACAGTTTTTTTTTTGTTCTTAGCTCAATACATGAGCATATGAAAGACTAGATAAATTCATTAGTACCAGCCCTTCCCTAGAAAGGGGAAATGCAAATTCATGCAAAAGCATGAGAGAATGAATTTGAGTTATCTTGCTTAATCTAGGCACAACAGGAAGTCTATGAATTGAAAAAATGGGACAACCTTCGTACATGTCATTTGGATTGAACTTTGTAGGTTTAGTTGCAAGTCTCTTGTAAAATTTATTGTCTATCTCAACAAAGGATTCATTTTAGAAAATTTGAAAGTTTTATCCCTTGCAGCCTACAGGTGTAGATCATATCTAAGTCTCAATGCTATCAGTAAAGTTGCATACTAAAAGCCAGGCCAACTGGACCCTAGTTCACTGGTGAGGTCAATAGCATATTAAACCAGCACCATGGATCTATTCAACGCTGTGGTATGCCTCAGCCAAATAGGATGCACTTCAAAGGGATGATGCCAGGTGCAAGTCCAGGGAAATTTTGGTGGAATAGTTACACCTCTGATCCTGAACTTAGAGTCAAACAAAATTTGCTATATGTGGTGCAACGCTTTTAATGGTAAAGAATAATAAGACCATAAATTTGTAAAATAGTAGATAGAAGAATCACTAAAGACAAATTCGATGCATAACAATCTCAGAGTGGAAAAAATAATACAAAGACACACCTGACAAATTCTTGCAAAAGAGTTGCTCCATCCATGAGTCACTGTGAGAGGCACAATGGCAACATACATTACAATTCTATTGGAATTACAAAGTGACAACTGCAGAGCTATCATGAAAACAACTTTGGCTCTATTTGATGTGAGAAACTCCATCAATTTTGATGGCCTTGAGGCATTTGTAAGTGCACTTAATCCAATACCATCATCCTGGAAACCTTTATCGGCTCCTGATGGCGCATGTGTGCAAACCTGCTGTGCTGCAATCCTTGGCCTAAACACCCTTGATCCAGCTACTACATCTTTTTATGGGCTTGTCAGCAATTGAATTTTCACCTATAACCATATTTTTTCTTGTGGAATTTTTGAACTTTAGCAGACCCTTCTTAGCCTGCCAGTTGACTTGATCCTCCAATGCTGAATTCAGAGCAAGTAAAGAAGATTGTTTATGTGCCATAAATGGCAACCCACATTCCATTCTTGCATTAGTTGTGGGCATAGCCATTTGCATAGCATGGGGTGTACACATATTTTTGTTATATAAATAAATTCATTTATAAATGAGCTATTTTTATCATAGTTCCGTAGTGAAATATGATAAAATTCTGATCATATATCCTTGAGCTATTTCATGATCATATTGTTCTCAGGCCACAACCTTTTTTTTCTTTCTTGTTTTCTTCAGGGTACAATATTGTATATTCCATATAAAAAATATGTGTACTGTCAATTGACCTTCTCAACTTATATAATGTCTAGAATAAAATTATTAGTATTACAGGTACTAGATAAGAGTCTAATTAGACCTGAAATATAGCTTGCACCTCAAACTAGGGTTTCATCCCTCTTTTGAATAAATATGGGTTTCTTCTCTCTTTATATATGCTCATATGTCAAATTATTTCTCTAATATTGGAACTTATCAAATTATAGAAACAATCCTCAAATTAGATTAGGCTATCCTCCAATTGTGAATGAAAGGATGGAGAAGGCTCAAACTCTCATGCTAGTTGTAGACACCCTCCACTCCTTGGATCACATTAGAGCACTCAAATTCTAACGTGACCCACTTCAGAGAGTACGTGCCACCTTGCTAGTATTCGTCATGTGCTTTATACAAGAGTACAATTATCACTATATGGTGACCTCCCTTGATTGTCATTCAACACGCTTTGCAATGCATTAGTAGATACTTGTAATTGCTGTGACCCATTTGGATAGTCAATTCGTTACCATCCAAGTAGTGGCCCCTATAAAAGTTGGACCAACATTTAAGCAATAAATGTCTTGGTAATGAGTTGTTGATTAACTTTATTGAGTATTTCTAATTTTATGTTCATTATTGTGATCCTTCTACATAGAAAAGTGTGAATCAAGTCTTCAAGTAACTAACAAAGATAGTTTAATGACAATATAATATGTTAAATGTGTACAAAAATGAACCAAAGAGATATTGGTACCCATCTTGTTTATGTTTCTTGCTTCCGTTTCTAACTAACGCATGCACAATAGAGGCCTATGCTTTCTCCAGAACCTATGAAGTAATGACTCAACAGGACATGGATTCAAGAGAAGATGTCTAGAAGCACAGAAATACCATGATCGCTGCGTAAGAAAGACTGGAGATGGGTATGCTGAAATACAAGTCTGCTAACCTCTGGGCAACAAATGGCCCAGCTAGTGCTAATACCATAACTGTAAAAATTAAAGAGGATACATACCCTTTAGTAAGGTTATCGATATACCTCAACCTGCTAATTCTTAATGATATTTGTCAGATGCTTCAAGATATATCTTTGACTAATCCGGTTGCCCAATTCAAAGGGTTTCTAGTCTTTACCAAGGATATGTTCAACAGCAACTCAAAGACCTAATCTGAAACCAAATATAACATGATCAGATTTGAAATCATACGAAAAAATAGTTTGTGTTTTGTTCTTAGCTCAATACATGAGCAAATGAAAGACTAGATAAATTCATTAGTACCAGCCGTTCCCTGGAAAGGGGAAATGCAAATTCATGCAAAAGCATGAGAGAATGAAATTGAGCGATCTTGTTGAATCCAAGCACAACAAGAAGTCAATGAATTGAAAAAATGGGACAACCTTCGTACATGTCATCTAGATTGAACTTTGTAGGTTCAGTTGCACCTGTAGGTTGCAAGGGATAAAACTTTCAAATTTTCTAAGGCTGAATTTTATCACTAAAGTTGCATACTAAAAGCCAGGCCAACTGGACCCCAGTTCACTAGTGAGGTCAATAGAATATAAAAACAACACCATGGATCTATTCAACTCTGTGGTCTGCCTCAGCCAAATAGGATGCACTTAAAAGGGATGATGCCAAGTGCAAGTCTAGGGAAATTTTGGTGGAATAGTTACACCTCTGATCCAGCTCTTAGAGTCAAACAAAATCTGTTATATGTGGTTCAATGCTTTTAATGGTAAAGAATAAGAAGAACATAAATTTTTAAAATAGTTGATAGAAGATTCACTAAAGACAAATTCAATGCATAACAATCTCAGGGTGGACAAAAGAATACAGAGACACACCTGAAAAATTCCTGCAAAAGAGCTTCTCCATCCATGAGTCGTTGTGAGAGGCACAATGGCAACAGACATTACAATTCTATTGGCATTACAAAGTGACAACGCCAAAGCCATCATGACAACAACTTTGGCTCTATCTGATGTGAGAAAATCCATCAATTTTGATGGCCTTGAGTCATTTGTAAGTGCACTTAATCCAATACCATCATCTTTGAAACCTTTATCGGCTCCTGATGCCGCATGTGTGCAAACTTGATGTGCTACAATCCTTGGCCTAAACACCCCTCATCTAATACATCTATTTATGGGCTCGTCAGAAGTTTAATTTGCACCCATAACCATATTTTGTCATGTGGAATTTCTAAACTTTAGCAATCCCTTCTTTGCCTGCCAGTTGACTTGATCCTCCAATGCTGAATTCAGAGCAAGTAAAGAAGATTGTTTATGTGCCATAAATGGAAACCCACATTCCATTCTTGCATCAGCTATGGGCATAGCCATTTGCATAGCATGGGGTGTACACATATTTTTGTTATATAAATAAATCCATTTATAAATGAGCTATTTTTCTTATAAGCTCATAGTTCCGTAGTGCAATATGATAAAGTTCTGATCATATCTCCTTGTTCTTAAGCCACAACTTTTTCTTTTCTTTCTTGTTTTCTTCAGGGTACAATATTGTGTATTCCATATAAAAAATATGTGTACTGTCAATTGACCTTCTCAACTTATATAATTTCTAGAATGAAATTATTAGTATTACTGGTACTAGATAAGAGTCTAATTAGACCTGAAAGATAGCTTACACCTCAAACTAGGGTTTCAGCCCTCTTTTGAATAAACAGGGGTTTTCACTCTCTTTATATATTCTCATCTGTCAAATTATTTCTCTAATATTGGAACTTATAAAATTATAGAAACAAGCCTCAAATTAGATTAGGCTATCCTCCACTTGTGAATGAAAGGATGGAGAAGGCTCAAACTCTCATGCTAGTTGTAGACACCCTCCACTCCTTGGATCACATTAGAGCACTCAAATTCTGACGTGACCCACTTCATAGAGTACCTGCCACCTTGCTAGTATTCGTTATGTGCTTTATACAAGAGTACAATTATCACGGTATAGTGACCTCCCTTGATTTTCATTCAAAATGTTTTGCAATGCATTAGCAGATACTTGTAATTGTCGTGACCTATTTGGATAGTCAATTGGTTACCATCCAGGTAGTGGCCCCTTTAAAATTTGGACCAACATTTAAGAAATAAATGTCTTGATAATGAGTTGTTGATTAAGTTTACTGAGTATTTCTAATTTTCTGTTCATTATTGTGATCCTTTGTGATCCTTCTACATAGAAAAGTATGAATCAAGTCTTCAAGTACCTAACAAAGATATTTTAATGACAGTATAATATGTTAAATGTGTACAACAATGAACCAAAGTGATATTGGTACCCATCTTGTTTATGTTTCTTGCTTCCGTTTCTAACTAACACATGCATAGCAAAGGCCTATGCTTTCTCCAGAACCTATGAAATAATGACTCAACAGGTCATGGATTCAAGAGAAGATGTCTAGAAGCATATAAATACCATGCTCGTTGCATAAGAAATATTGGAGACGGGTATGCTGAAATACAAGTCTGCTAACCTCTGGGCAACAAATGGCTCAGCTAGTGCTAATACCATAACTGTAAAAATTAAAGAGAATACATACCCTCTAGTAAAGTTATCGATATACCACAACCTGCTAATTCTTAATGATATTTGTCAGATGCTTCAAGATATATATTTGATTAATAAGATTGCCCAATTCAAAGGGTTTCTAGTCTTTACCAGGGATATTTTCAACAACAACTCAAAGACCTGATCTGAAACTGAATCTAGCATGATCAGATTTGAAAGCATACGAAAAAACAGTTTTTGTTTTGTTCTTAGCTCAATACATGAGCAAATGAAAGACTGGATAAATTCATTAGTGCCAACCCTTCCCTGGAAATGGGAAATGCAAATTCATGCAAAAGCATGAGAGAATGAAATTGAGTGATCTTGCTGAATCCAAGCACAACAGGAAGTCAATGAATTGACAAAATGGGACAACCTTCGTACATGTCATCTGTATTGAATGTTGTAGGTTCAGTTGCAAGTCTCTTATAAAATTTCTTGTCTATCTCAACACAGGATTCATTTAAGAAAATTTGAAAGTTTTATCCCTTTCAACCTACATGTGTAGATCATATCTAAGGCTCAATTCTATCAGTAAATCTGCATTCTAAAAGCTAGGCCAACTGGACACTGGTTCACTGGTGAGGTCAATAGAATATAAAACTAGCACCATGGATCTATTCAACTCTGTGGTCTGCCTCAGCCAAATACGATGCACTTCAAAGGGATGATGCCAGGTGCAAGTCCAGGGAAATTTTGGTGGAATAGTTAAACCTCCAATCCTGCACTTAGAGTCAAACAAAATCTGTTATATGTGGTGCAATGATTTTAATGGTAAATAATAAGAAGACCATAAATTTGTAAAATAGTTGACATAAGATTCACTCAAGACAAATTCCATGTATAACAATCTCAGGGTGGAAAAAATAATACAAAGACACACCTGAACAATTCCTGAAAAAGAGCTGCTCCATCCATGAGTCGCTATGAGAGGTACAATGGCAACAATCATTACAATTCTATTGGCATTACAAAGTGAAAACCCTAGAGCCATCATGACAACAACTTTGGCTCTCTCTAATGTGAGAAAATCCATCAATTTTGATGGCCTTGAGGCATTTGTAAGTACACTTAATCCAATACCATCATCTTGGAAACCTATATTGTCTCCTGATGCCACATGTGTGTGAACCTGCTATGCTACAATCCTTAGCCTATACGCCCCTGATCTACTACATATATTTATGGGCTTGTCAGCAATTGAATTTTCACCTATAAACATCTTTTGGTTTGTGGAATTTATGAACTTTAGCAGGCCCTTCTTAGCCTGCCAGTTGACTTGATCCTCCAATGCTGAATTCAGAGAAAGTAAAGAAGATTTTTTATGTTCCATAGATGGCAACCCACATGCCATTCTTGCATCAGCTGTAGGCATAGCCATTTTAATAGCATGGAGTGTACACATTTTGGATGGTATTCAAAACTCCCTAGAGAAATGCACACACTCAGGGTGTGCAGAGACTGCTTGTGTGCTATATAAACTGGAACTACATCATCACCAACCTAAGAATTTCAAGACCATATCTTGGAACTGCATCAACACCAATTTAAAAATTTGAAGAACATACTTGAAAAGGAAGCCAAAACACTTCAAAATAAAAATTGCACAAAATATATGTCTTAAAATATTTCCATGCCCTTAATATTCAAATTGGAATTCTTCATTCATAATTTGATTATGGATTGTATCTTCCAAAATATTTGTGCAGGATTTGCACATGCATTCCTACCCAACAAAGTGTGAACAATTTGGATTTCTAGCGATTGCAAGTTTAAAAGAAGCCTGGAACAAGAGTAAACTTCTAGATTTTGTCTTACCTATTGCGAATCACCCATAATTCAACCACAGAGCACCCACATTCACTGAATCACCACTGAACAGCACTGTTAGACTCACTAAAGCATTTAGATTGGCAAATTTATTTAAAAATAATAATCACATAGCGTTGCTGTTAGACTCGCCGAAGGCCGAAGAAATCACCAGAACACTTGAAATTTGAAGCATTCAGAGTTCGATCTCAGCAAATTTATTATATTCATGCTAATTACGCTTGTTTACAAACTCCTCCCCTGTAAGGCTTAGCCCATGCATCGAGGAAATTGACCATCTTGGTACTCTAAATTCCTAACTAGAACTCGATTATTGTTGCCCTCCATGGTTTAGCTCCATGGCATTGGGGAAATGGACCATCTTAGTACTCTAAATCCCTAACTAAAACTCGATTCTTGCTACCTCTATGGAACTACAACTCGATTGAAGATTCTTGCTGCCCTAATGCACTCATCAATGCATACAGAACCAGATCTTGGCATCCTGTATAGAATCCAGCACCGTGCACCTCCCCAGAACTAGAACTCGATTTTTTTTTCCCTAATTCCCTCATCAATGCGTGTAGAACCAGATCTTGGCATCCTACATATAATCCTGCACTGTGCACCTCCAATAGTGAACTTCCAAGCCCCTTCCACCCCCCAACCAGTTGAAATGGGGTGAATCCCTCCCTCGACCCAGTAAATTCGGGTGAATACCATAAATTTTTGTTGCACCTCCAACTTCCAAGCTCCAACCAGTGAAAATGGGTGCGAAACACTCCAATCCCTCTGTTGAATCCAGTCGAATTCCATTGAAATCAGCTCCAAACCATAAAATCAGGAGGCGAATTTCATGGTTTAAGTTTTAAGCGCATTTATCTTGTTAGGCTAACACTTAATAATTAATTATTTAAAAATAATTATAGGGCTAACTATATAAAACTATAGAAAATGGGTTTTATATAAAAAATTCACCCTACCAAAATTTAAAACCCCTTAAAATTTGCCTTTGGCCTATAATTCGTCCCTAAAATTTTCCGTACTAGTGATCCCTGGAAGTAAGCTGTTTGGTAAAAATCATCAAAGAACTAAGTGGCCAGTGGAGGAAAAACCCACAGAAGCATCAAGCAAACTAGAACAGGGGCAAAATTCTAAACCTCCCCTACAGTGTTGGGGCTGTGAGGAAGCTCATTACTACAAAAACTGTCCCCAACGGAATAAAAGTGAAATTGTAGCAAATCTGTAGGAGGAATCTATGGTAGGGGACGTGGCACATAACATACCTTGTATAAATGTAGCCTTGGAGTACCGACAGGCTGATTTTCAGCCCACAATGATTGAATTGGAAGGTACTATACTAACTAAACCTGTTTCGATTTTGATAGATCCTGGAGAAATTTTAAGTTATGTAAGTCCTAAAATAGTGGAATTATGCAAATTAAAAAACCATAAATTTAAGAACTCATGGTTAGTTCAATTAGCTACCGCAGCAAAATGCAAGGTAACTGCAAAAATTCCTAATTGTATACTAGAAGTAGCAGAACACCAGTTACAAGCAGACTAAAATGTTTTACCATTGGGGTCGTATGATGTGTTATTGGGTATGTACTGGCTGAAAGACATTGGACCCTAGTGGACTGCAAAGAAAAGATAATTTACTTCAGAATGCAAGATGGCACGCGTAAAGAAATTCAAGGAATTAAAAAGCCTGTACAACTACGCCCAATAACAACATCCCAAATGGGCAAGTGTATTAGAAAAGGATGTCAGTTGTATGCAATTCAAGTAGGATATGTAGATTCCAAGGAAAAGGCTCCAATTATGGAGGATATTCCTGTAGTGCAGGAATTTTTGGATGTTTTTCCAGAAAAAATCCTTGGATTGCCACCCAAAAGGGATATTGACTTCACCATTGAATTGCTACCCGGAGCCTCTCTGGTGTCAAGAGCTCCTTATAGAATGAGTATACCAGAATTAACAGAGTTGAAGATACAGTTACAAGAACTGTTAGACAAAGGCTATATTCGCCCAAGTGTGTCTCCTTGGGGAGCACCGGTTATTTTTGTTAGAAAACAGGACGGAACCTTATGCATGTGTATGGACTACCGACAACTTAACAAGATGAATGTTAAGAACAAATACCCTATACCCAGAATCAATGATTTATTCGATCAGGTGAGAGGGGCTAAAGTGTTCTCTAAGATAGATTTAAGGTCCGGATATCATCAGATTTGAATTAAGGATGAGGATATTTTCAAAACTGCATTCCGCACTCGATATGGACATTATGAGTTCGTGGTACTGCCCTTCAGACTGGAAAATGTGCCAACAACCTTTATGAGGTTGATGAATGGCATTTTTCATCAGTTTTTGGATAACTTTGTACTTATCTTCATAGATGACATACTGATATACTCAAAAAGCGAGGAAGAACATAAGGAACATTTGAGAGTAGTTTTGGAAATATTGAAGAAGCATCAGCTTTATGCTAAGTTTAGCAAGTGCGATTTCTTTAAATCAGAAATCCAATACTTGGGACACGTTGTGTCAGCTGAAGGAATAGCCATTGTTCCCGAAAAGATCAAAACCATTATGGAATGGAGAGTACCTCAGAATGTGGCAGATATTAGATCATTTATGGGTCTAGCTGGATATTATAGAAGATTTATTGAAGGGTTTTCTAAAATTGCCTATCCTATTACATCTTTGCAGAAGAAAGGCAAGCCTTTCAAATGGACGAATGAATGCCAGAACAACTTTGAAAAGCTGAAAAAACTCCTAACCACAGCACCCATGCTGAAGGTAGCTGATCCCAGTAAAGACTATGAGGTTTGTACTGACACAAGCAAGGAAGGAGTTGGTGCAATATTAACTCAAGAAGGTAGAGTGATAGCCTATGAGTCTAGAAAGCTGAGAGGACATGAACAAAAATATTCTGCTTATGACTTAGAAGTTACAACAGTATTGCATGTCCTCCGAGTATGGAAACATTATTTGCTGGGTAAAAGATTTGTACTTAAAAAAGACCATAGCAGCTTGACTAATTATTTTAAGCAAGCATATTTAAACTCTAGGCAGGCAAGATGGAATGCCTTTTTGAGTGAATTTGACATGGATATACAACATGTTAATGGAAAATAAAACTGAGTTGCAGATGCGTTGAGCAGGAAATTGCATGGTATTTATGTAATGTATTACAGTCAACCAGAAAGCCAACTGTCAAAACAGTTAAAGGAAGAAGCACAGAAGGACCCTGAATACAAATTCTTGTGGAAAAAAATGGAGGAAGATAGGAAGCATGGCAAGACATCATAATATGGGAAGAATGAAGATCAAGTGATGACCTTTCGCGGAAGAATCTATGTGCCTAATCGTGCGGGTCTTAAGGAGTTAATCCTTAATGAATTCCATCGCAGCAATTACGCTGGTCATCCGGGATATCAAAAGATGCTCACTGCAATAATAAAGGTATATTATTGGCCAGGTATGCGTAAGAATATTGCAGAATATCTAAGAAAATGTTTGGAATGCCAGCAGGTTAAGGTGGAGCATCAACACCCTGCAGGGCTATTACAACCTATACCCATTCCTGAGTGGAAATGGGAAGTCATCTCCCTAGATTTCATCATGGGTCTACCCCAGACAAGGAGGTAGAATGATTCAATTATGGTAGTGGTGGACATATTAAGTAAATCTGCCCAGTTCAGACCTGTGCAATCTACTTACAAGACAGTACAGATTGCAGATATATTCATGAAGGAAATATTTAGGTTGCATGGCATGCCGAAGATTGTGATTTTAGATCGGGATGTCAAGTTTACATCCGAATTTTGGAAAAAATTGTTTTCTGGATTGCGAACACAGATAAACTTTAGCACTGCCTATCACCCTTAGACGGATGGGAAAACAGAGTGGGTAAACCAAGTTCTGGAAGACATGCTACGCATGTATGTGATACAGCAGCCAGTGAAGTGGGAAGATTACCTGCATCTTGTGGAGTTCGCATATAAAAATGGGTATCAGGAATCTCTAAAAATGAGTCCCTTTGAAGCATTATGTGGAAGGCAATGTCGTACACCTACAAATTGGAGCAGTCACGAGATAAAATTATTGTTGGGATCTGAAATGTTGGCTGAAATGGAAGCGGAGGTAAAAAGAATAAGGCAGAATCTGAAGGCTGCGCAAGATATACAAAATATTTTTGCAGACAAGAAAAGGTCCTACCGTGAGTTCAAGGGAGGGGACCATGTATACGTAAGAATTAAGCTGAAAAGAAGCACCTTGAGGTGGACCTCTTGTGCCAAACTGGCTCCCTGATACTGTGGACCTTTCCAAATATTGGAAAGAGTGGGACAGGTAGCCTATAAATTGGCTTTTCCCAGCCATATCCAAGTACACAATGTGTTCCATGTATCCTTGTTAAAGCGATATGTACATGATGAAAAACATGTAATTCATTGGCAGAATGTTCAGGTAGGAAGAAGGGTAGGAAAGAAAGTCCTAGTTGGAAATTTGAATAAATATAAGAGTACTAATTGAAAACACTTTTTTTTTCGGGTAGGCAGACGAGTTTGAGTCGAGCCGCAATGCTTATTTGGTCGAAGAGAGATTGAACTCCGCAAAGAGTAGTTATCGAGGTTAAAGTGTAGTGGAAGCACTTTAGACCGGACGAAGCTACTTTAGCTACTTAGAGAGGATGAAATTTATGTAGGAAGCCTACATAGAGCTCTTTCCGGAGATGGGCTGAAAACATAGGGACGGTGTTACTTCCGGGGGGAAGATGTGATGGCCTCATTAAAAATTAACTAGCATTAACTAGTTAAAGACAATTTGTTTACTTTTTTTAGTTCGACAAGAAAAAATCTATTGTTATGAATTATGAAGAGGAGTATCATTTTATTTTTATTATAATATTTATAGTAGGAACGAATTTCAAAAACAAAAATTCTTCTAATTTGTTGGTGAAAGGAGTTTCGAATAGGGGGCTAGTTGGGAGACGGTTGGAAAACATTTACCTCTCCTCCGGGGGATAAAGTTGGATCCCCGGAGAGGAGAGGGGGAGTTACGTGAACTTTGGTAGGAAGGAAAATTGTTTCAGAGTGGAACCAGTTAAAATAACTTATATAACTACACAACAGAATATGCTGCTGTGATAGATATAGGCCTTCCATAGGTCACGTGAGGTATGGAAACCGGTAACCGTGTACCATTTGGCGAAAAGGAGCTAGGGGGAAAGAGGAGGACGTCATAGCCTCCCTTGATGGTTGGGAGGACCACAGTTTGAAGAATCAATCTTTTATTTTAGATAAGTGTGCAGAACTTGACTATAAGGAAACACAATTTTGAATGAAGGCAATAGACTATTTAAGTTTGATTAGCTAAACTTTATTCTCAGGAGGGTTTGGTTATCAAAAGAAAAATATATCTGTTTAGGGTCTGATATGCATTCTTTATATAAAAGAAGTTACTATGTGTAAATAGTGGAAGTTAGTACTCTGCGAAGAGGAGGCTGAGACCTCGTTATTACATTTCTTTTAACCAAATTATAAGATTCAGGGTATAATTTCTGCAAAGTTTTGTTCGTTTTGTCTTCTAAAAGAGAATTATAGCTAGAATATTTATGCCCTACCGGAATAAATATTATCAGTTGATCAGAAAACAAGAAATCACTGTCTGTGCAGATATTATTATTATTAACAAAAAACAATACCTAGTAGAAAACAAATAATGGAACGATAAATGTGCATAGAGAAGAAATGCGTGTAGTAAATCATATTAACATCATAGTATCTGCATGCCATTCCTATAGATAATATAGCGAGATCTTGGGGTGCAGGGTTCGGGCCTAAACCCTACCCGGCCTCCCTTGCCCCTTAGGAAAATAATATTATAGAAGAAAAACTATGCATGGCCTTTGTTTCATGATGGACCGACCACCGCCAAGAAAATCTAAGTCAGAATAGAGTAATCTGTAGTAGAGACAGTGTGTGAAAGACTGTAATACACTACTCTGAGTTAGGGAGTGGAAAGCCCTTTCAGAAATTACCTAGAAAATAACTTGGAGAGAAACAAGCACATCGAGAGAAAATCTCTAGGCACAGAATGATCATTGGCATAAGAGGAGAGTTATATTGTTATAAGTACTGAACGTATTCACAAACTCTTCAGGAGGAAAAAAAAAAGCAAGAATAGAGGAACCTTCGAAATATGTCGAAGCACAACCTGTACACAATATGAGATTATAGCGGTAAATGCAAAGCACATTTAACTAAAACCCTTTCCAAGGATATTAGTGTATGGCAACGGATGAAAATTGCAACGAGTTTACTGTTCGAACAAAAATAGCAGCGCTATACTACTAACTTGTGACAAAGTTACATGTAGAAACAGGGTGACTTGAAACAAAGAAACGCTACAGATTCAGACTTCAAACGTAAATAGATCAACAAGACACCATCGTTCCAGGGTTCTTTGTAAACAAAGGCCCAACAGAATTTCAAGCCTCGGCCATAATAATAATAGGGCCAGTTTAATAGTTACTGTCCATAACCACTAAAAATATAATAGGAACAGCTAAACCACGGTATTGGAAACCCTAGTCCATTATACAATAAATATTTTTGATACAATAACTTTATAAACCCTAAGCAGGATGGTATGAAAAACCTCGGTATATCTCTTGAATAATTTTGACAGATTGCTACTAAAACTCTTGTTACACTACTGGGCACCTGTGCAAGAGAGAGACAGGTTCAGCTGTGACTATGGTTTGAGCCGAGAAAAAGCTGGAGGAAGGGTTTGAGATAGAAACCACAAACCTGCAAGAAAAAGGAAAACAACCCTGTTAAAAATAGCCAATATGAACTTCATGACAGGTAACGCTTGGGGGGGAATCAAAACAAGACTATTGGGCAGTGTATAAGGGTTTACCTGTAGGGATTGCAACTCAAAAGTCTTGGATCTGCAAAAGAAATGGCGTATGGGTAAGTTAAATAAGCACTCAAAAATAATAAACTTTGCATCCAGAAGTAAACAACACGAAAAAAAACCCTGTACTGAAATATAACGAGTAACTGAGTACCTTTCCTCATGAATTCGCTGAGAAGGTCGAAGAGGTTAAAGAACTCCATAGCAGAAAGAAGCCCAGGCTCACTGCTAAAAAAACTCCGTGTGAGAGACACAACTCAGGGAAGCAAAGAAGAATTCGGCGCATAGCAGTTGAAACCAAGTCAAGGTAGAGAGGGGTTACTGAATGGATGAATTTCACCCTTAAATCCAACAACATGATGGAGAAAACAACACAGGGCGGCATCCTGCTCGTGTGCCATGGAGGAGATCAGCAGCTGGATAGCCAAAGAATTGGCAAAAGACTCCAGTTCACTTTCCCTCGTAATCCCCGTGAAAACCTAGGCGAACTACAACTGTCTCCATAATAAATTGTTATGTACAAACACACCATGAGAAATGACATTTAGCCCTCGACTGATCGAATCTCTATGCCAAGTGTCAAGCTATACCAGAGTTACAGTTTGACATATAAGATAATCTGTGAACAAATCGGGTTAATAAATTTACATCAGTGACCAGACCTATAAACTTGAATGTAGTTTAACTCCCAAACTTAGTACTACATTAACAATCGGTGGAAGAATCACATTCTTATGCCTTGTATGTGTTATGTATTGATATAAACATGTAATCCAAGGTCGAGCATATGATTTGTCATCCTTAGGGTTAAACATAATGATGATGTCATTGTAGATCTATGGAACAAATATTTATAATTTTGTTTGTAAAGTACATTGTATTATAACTAACCGGTACGATGATGGAGGTATTGGTGCTGCAGAGAGATTATGTAATTTTTTTTTTTTATATGAGTAAATTTTTGGTTGTTGTTTGAATGTGACAATATGAGTGGAGTTGAATTAGGTAGATAATCTAAGGATGAGGAATTCCATAAACGGGACTTAGTTGAGTCCAAAAAAGATAAATCTAATTTAGATTTTAAGTTGAGATTTGTGTGGAGGAAATTATGGAATGGAATAAATTATATTTATGTATAAATATGTATCTTGTGAGGAAGTGAGGAAGTGAGGGATACGAGAGAGTGAAAGGGATGGGGTTGAGAGCTTTTGTAAGAGACCGAGAGTATTAAGTACAACTGTTATAAAATATGCACTTGAGATGTTTTGGTTTGAATATTTTATTATGTATCTGGGTAATTTTGTTTGAATGGCTCTCCTTTCTGTATGTATATTTTAAGCTACAAAATGTGTTGTTTAATGAAGAGTTTTTTTTTAGAATATTAATGCTGAAGGAAGCACACACAAGTTTTTATATACTAGGATCTGTTTAACCCAGTATCCTGGCATCACATTATCACACAATTGCCACAATTTCCATATAAGAGATAAACTCTAATATTAAATCATAATAAAATTATTTTAATACAATAATAAATTTTAAGATTAAATTATAATAATTATTTTAATACAATTATATTATAATATTATTTTAATAAATTATTATAATGTTTATGGAGTAGTGGTCTCCTATGCATTTCATTCAAATGTATGCCCACTCACAATTAACTATAAAGAACAAAATATTATTTTATTAAATTATGGATTTGTTTTTTATTAAATCAAAAAAATGTTGTTTCTTCGGTATTCAACTCTACATGCTACCCATTTGGACTTTCTTAATGTAGATTTCCTTTGGTAATTTATCCACATGCACAAACAAATCTACAATGATTAAAGGGTTGACATGATGTATGATGTTTCATTTTATTTAAACAATATAATGAATAACTAATAAATTGTAGGTTTAAATTATAATATAATTTTAGTTTAATAAATTAGTTGTAAAAAAAATTGTGACTATGATGTGATCATATATCACTTAACTAATTCAATTATACTTATTGTTATTCAATATTTGTGTTAAATTTTGGTGTATTAAAAGCTTTCATTAATAATAAGGTTTCATTATCACATAATTGCTATATAAGGAATAAACCCTAAGGTTAAATTATAATAAAATTATTTTAATACAATAATAAATTGTAACATTAAATTATCATAATTATTTTAACACAATTATATTATAATATTATATTACTAAATTATTATTATTATAAATAATAATAATAATTCCGGATGCGGATGATTAATTGGTTTGATGGGACATTCGTCCTTGGGCACCTCCCAAGGCGTCTCGCATGGGGTGGCCATATGGCCCCCCGCGGCGCCATTAATTTCGACATCAATTCGCCAGCGCTCAGAACATTAACTCTTCAACGCTGGCTCTTTTTCATCCTTGGCCCGCTCAGTCGACTCATTATGGATTCAGTCTCGGGTTCTCCAGATCATTCCTGCTCTGTTTGCAGCTCTTTGAAACCTATTTGCAGTGCATGCCCTACGGCTTGTGCAGAGCCCAGTGCCCGCACACACACAGGCCAGCATTGCTCGCTGCTCAGCTGTATAGAAACAACTCCTGGGTGTCATTTTTCTCATAGCGCCTTCTGTCATTCCAACTTCAATTTGCAGATCCCTCCTGGCTCTCACGGTGGTTTTGCTCCTGTCCAAGCTTATTCTCCTTGTCTGTGGCCTGTTCAAGCTGCTGCGACTGCCATGCCTAGGCTTAGACAACGTATGAGGTGCCGTCGAGGTGCAACTCGTGGCAGGCCTGCAAGCGAACGTCCCTCATCCAGTCTCGGCGAAGCTCCCTTCACCGAGCATACTGATAGGCGGCAATCTCAGGACTCCTTCCATCAATGGGACCATGATAGCCCTCCTGGCTATGCCCACGACAATCATCCCTCCTCTCCTCCTCTTGGCGCTCCTCCGAATCATGTTTCCTATGTCCCCCATCCTTCTGGAAGCCATTTTCTGAGGCAAACCTCGCAGAGAGCGGAGCTCCGCTTTGACTGCGCCTACAATCACCCCACTATCACTGCATACATTACTATAACCCTGCGTGAAGAGTCAACTCTTCATGCTCCTCCGTGGCATGAACCTCCACCCTCTCCTCTTGACCCCCGCCCCAATCATGCTGCAACGTCTTCTGCTGGTCCGGGCGATCCCCTTGTTACTGCCTCTCCCAACCTGGGTCATCTCTCTATGCAGGTGGACACAAATCTCTTAGGCAAAGATGGAGCTCAGAGCGCTGCTGCAGAAGATTCAGAGGAGCAATACGGGTGTCGCATTGAGGAGGAGCTGCCTTCCCCAGCCCACACGCATTAGCTCTGTTATGCCTTGGCTCAGAATGGTATCTACATTTCACTATTTTGCAAGATATACTGGTTTTTTTTTTCTTTTTTTGTTGTCTACAGCAGCAGAAGCTGCATGCTAGTGTTGTCTTTCTGTAGTTTTCTTATGCTGAATATAATGGACTATCCACCGGTTTCCCTTTCAAGGGCGGTGCAACTGCTTTTAAAAGAACTGGTTTCCCACTCTAGGCAGTTCGTCATATTGATAGAGCATGGACATCAAGCCCAGTTTCAGGCTCCCGTAGCTGAACTGTGACAGTTTTGTAACAATATGTTCACATAATAGAATTAGCTCAATTTGAAAAATAATAAAATAATAATAATAAATAATAATAAATTATTATAAATTTAGAATTTATTTTAATAATATTTTAACCATGTAGGCATAAAAAAAATCTACGGTAAATTATATTTTAATGCAATCCCTAATTAATATCTATTAATTAATTAATTAAAACATTAATTAATAGTATTAATTAAAACATTTTACAATATGTAATTAAATGTTTTATATAAAAAATGTTTAATAACATTAAACATTAATTCAAAAATCTGTAAAAAAATATATTAATCTTAATTAATAATAAAGTGAAATAATTATTATATTGCCATTATTACATTGACATATTAATTAATTCATTAATACATAATTATTATACTTAACTACATTATTCAAATATATCTAAACATGAATATATTTAGATTCTTAGATTTGGTTAATAATAATAATAATAATATGTTGGAATTGTATTTAAATATTTTTAACTTTAAAACATCAATTAAAAATTTTGACAATATATTAATTAAAACATTTTTAAAAAAAATTTAATAACATTAATTAATCAAATAATTAAAACAATAATTAATATTAATATTAATTAATTAAAACATTAACATTAATTATTTTTAACTAAATGGTCAACCATGATCAACCATAATCAACATGATTTATTTTTAAATGTTGTAATGAGTTTCTAATATTATAATATCTCTTGAGTTTATTAATCTCCCTTTTGTTTATAACACCCCCTTTGTTTATTAATCCCTTGGGTTTTTTTAATCCCAAGGGTTTATAATATTATTTCGTTGGGTTCATTAATCACTTGGGTTTATAGTATATATAATCCCTTGGATTTGTTAATCCCTTCATTTATAAAAATATTACCTTGAGTTTATAATGTTAATGTCTTTGGTTTATTAATGTCTTGGTTTTATAATATTAATATGTCAACATTATTAGTATTTAATATATAATCTCTTAGGTTTACCAATCCTTTCGGTTATTAGATTTATAATATAGTATAGCCTATAATATAATATTTAGTATAAATTATGCAAGAACATTGACTATTGTGGCTATGAGTTTGCTTAATATACACTAATCAACGTGTATGAAACACATTTACTAAAGTGGGTGTTGTAACGTTTATAACATTTAGGTCTATAATATTTGTGGTTTATAATATGAGGGTTTGTAATATTTCGGTATAATATTAAGGTTTATATTATTGGGTTTAATAATAAGGCTTGTAATATTTGTTTTAATATAAGAGTTTATAATATTTAGTGCTTAATATATATAGGGCTTATAATATTTGGTTTTAATCTTATGATTTACATTATGGAGTAATATGTTGGATTATAATATAGATTGTAATATATAGGGTTTATAATTAGGGTTTAATATTGGGTTTATAATATTTGGGTTTAATATTAGGGTTTATAATATTGTGTTTATTATTTATATTCTATAACGTTGGGGATTGTAATATTTCAGTTCATAATAATGATTCTTAGGGTTTATTGATCTCTTGTGTTTTTAATATTGATTCCTTGGCCTTATTGACCCCTTAGGTATTTAATATTTATGCATTGGGTTCACGAGTTCCTTTGGTTTGTAATATTAAATCCTTGGGTTTATTAGTTCTTTTGGTTTATAATATTAATAGCCCCTTGGGTTTATTAATCTATTGAGTTTAAAATATTAATTCTTATGGTTTGTTAATCTCGAGTTTAAAATATTAATTCTTATGCTTTATTAATTTCTTGGTTTATAATATTAATATTCTATCCCTTAGGTTCACCAATTTCTTTGGTTTACAATATTAAACCCTTGGGTTTATTAGTTCTTTTGGTTTATAATATTAATAATCTTTTCGGTTTATTAATCTCTTCAATTTAAATTATTAATTCATAGGGTTTATTAATTTCTTAGTTTTTGAGTTTTAAGATATTAATTTTTAGGGTTTATTAATCCCTTGATTTCTCTAATTCTTTGGGTTGGTAATATTAGGCGTTGAATATTAGTCGTACACTTTAATATTAATTCATTTTCCAATGTCACATTATGAAAAAAATTGTCTGAATATGAAAATCAGCCATGAGCTACTGTTGTTAATCATAGTTAGTCTTAGTTAGTCAAGGTCTTCCATGGTCGAATGTCACATTGAGACAAATATTGCCTTAATATGAAAATCAACCATGGCAAACCATGGTCATTCTTCATCCAACGTCGCATTGTGACAACAATTGTCTCAATGTTTAAATCAAGCATGCTCAACCATGTTTATTTTACGGTTTATAGTATTTTTATAAAGATTTTTATATACTTGAGGTTTATAACATTTATCTAAATGTTTTTATATACTTGAGGCTTATAATATTAATATCTTAGTTTTAATATTATTTCCTTGAGTTTATCATATTAATAATCATGTGAGTTTATCAAACCTTTTTGTTTAAGATATTAATTTTTAGGCTTTATTAATCTCTTATGCTTTTCATATTGATCCCTTCGCCTTATTGATCCATTAGGTTTTTAATATTTATCCCTTGGTTTCACCAATTCCTTGGGTTTATAATATAAAACCCTTAGGTTTATTAGTTCTTCTCATTTATAATAATAAACCACCCTTGGGTCTTAGAATCTCTTGAGTTAAAAAAAATAATTCTTAGGGTTTATTAATTTCTTAGGTTTTTGAGATAAAAATATTAATTCATAGGATTTATTAATCCCTTGTGGTTTTAATATTGATCCCTTGGCCTTATTAATCCCTTAGGTTTTTAATATTTATCCTTTCGGTTCACCAATTCCTTTGGTTTGTAATATTAAACCCTTGCTCTTATTTGTTCCTTATGTTTATAATATTAATAACCCCTTGGTTTTATTAATGTCTTGGTTTTATAATATTAATATGTCAACATTATTATTATTTAATATATAATCCCTTAGGTTTACCAATCCTTTAGGTTATTAGATTTATAATATAGTATAGTCTATAATATAATATTTAGTATAAATTATGCAAGAACATTGACTATTGTGGCTATGAGTTTGCTTAATATACACTAATCAACGTGTATGAAACACATTTACTAAAGTGGGTGTTGTAACGTTTATAACATTTCGGTCTATAATATTTGTGGTTTATAAGATGAGGGTTTGTAATATTTCGGTATAATATTAAGGTTTATATTATTAGGTTTAATAATAAGGCTTGTAATATTTGTTTTAATATAAGAGTTTATAATATTGAGTGCTTAATATATATAGGGCTTATAATATTTGGTTTTAATCTTATGATTTACATTATGGAGTAATGTGTTGGGTTATAATATAGATTGTAATATATAGGGTTTATAATTAGGGCTTAATATTGGGTTTATAATATTTGGGTTTAATATTAGGGTTTATAATATTGTGTTTATTATTTATATTTTATAACATTGGGGATTGTAATATTTCGGTTCATAATATTGATTCTTAGGGTTTATTGATCTCTTGTGTTTTTAATATTGATTTCTTGGCCTTATTGACTCCTTAGGTATTTAATATTTATCCATTGGGTTCACGAGTTCCTTTGGTTTGTAATATTAAATCCTTGGGTTTATTATTTCTTTTGGTTTATAATATTAATAGCCCCTTGGGTTTATTAATCTATTGAGTTTAAAATATTAATTCTTATGGTTTGTCAATCTCTTGAGTTTAAAATATTAATTCTTATGCTTTACTAATTTCTTGGTTTATAATATTAATATTTAACCCTTAAGTTCACCAATTCCTTTGGTTTATAATATTAAACCCTTGGGCTTATTAGTTCTTTTGGTTTATAATATTAATAATCTCTTCGGTTTATTAATCTCTTCAGTTTAAATTATTAATTCATAGGGTTTATTAAATTCTTAGGCTTTGAGTTTAAGATATTAATTTTTAGGTTTTATTAATCCCTTGATTTCTCTAATTCTTTGGGTTGGCAATATTAGGTGTTGAATATTTGTTGTACACTTTAATATTAATGCATGGTCCAATGTCACATAATGAAAAACATTGTCTAAATATGAAAATCAGCCATGGGCTACCGTTGTTAATCATAGTTAGTCTTAGTCAATCAAGGTCTTCCATGGTCGAATGTCACATTGTGACAAATATTGTCCTAATATGAAAATCAACCATGGCAAACCAAGGTTATTCTTTGTCCAACGTTGCATTGTGACAATAATTGTCTCAATGTTTAAATCAAGCATGCTCAACCATGTTTATTTTATTGTTTATAGTATTTATATAAAGATTTTTATATACTTGAGGTTTATAATATTTATCTAAATGTTTTTATATACTTGAATTTTATGATATTAATATCTTAGGTTTAATATTATTTCCTTGAGTTTATCATATTAATAATCATGTGAGCTTATTAAACCTTTTTGTTTAAGATATTAAACCTTCACCATATTGATCCATTAGTTTTTTAATATTTATCCCTTGGGTTCATCAATTCATTGGGTTTATAATATAAAACCCTTAGGTTTAATAGTTATTTTCATTTATAATAGTAAACCACCCTTGGGTCTTAGAATCTCTTGAGTTAAAAATATTAATTCTTAGGGTTTATTAATTTCCTAGATTTTTGAGATAAAAATATTAATTCATGGGATTTGTTAATCCCTTGTGGTTTTAATATTGATCCCTTGGCCTTATTAATCCCTTAGGTTTTTAATATTTATCCCTTTGGTTCACCGATTCCTTTGGTTTGAAATATCAAACCCTTGTTGTTATTAGTTCTTTATGTTTATAATATTAATAACCCCTTGGTTTTATTAATCTCTTGAGTTTAAAATATTAATTCTTAGGGTTTGTTAATCTCATGAGTTTAAAATATTTTATTATTATGGTTTATTAATTTCTTGCTTTTTAATGTTAATATTTATCCCTTGGGTTCACCAATTACTTTGGTTTATAATATTAAACCCTTGGGTTTATTACTTCTTTTGGTTTATAATATTAATAATGTCTTGGGTTTCTTAATCTATCTAATTTAAAATACTAATTATTAGGGTTTATTAATTTCTTAGGGTTTTGAGTTTAAAAAATGTATTCCTAGGTTTTGTTACTCTTTTGTAGGTTTTTAATATTTATCCCCCCAGTTTACCAATTCCTTTGGTTTATAATATTAAACCCTTGCATTTATTAGTTATTTTGGTTTATAATATGTTGAGGCCTCAAAATTATGTGGCCAAAACATGGGGGGAAACCACCCGGTCCAGACCTTAAATCAACTCCTTTTCCATTTGGTATAGTGGCTTTGACTGGGGATAATGGGACCAGTTTCGCAATAAGGATATTTTATGAGGGTGTTTGTGAATATAACATGCAAATCGATAATGATATATAATCTATATGCATCTATCTAAGTAATTAATCTAATATATACCTGGGGTGTTGTTCCTTTATGCGATCTAAAATGATATCCTTCAACTATTAGTAATATAGATCATTTAACAATCGAAAGAGATGAAAATTATGTAAAATGGTTCTTCTAACAAAATAGTTTGCATAGAAGAATTGTGTAAAACATATCGCATTTTCCAATGTGATTACATATTCAATAAGAAACCATAGCTAAATATTAGAATAGAAGTGAATGTAATATTTATATATGACAACCTTTCAAATATATAATGCAATAAAAAAATAACTATCAATTTAAGAGATAAGACTTAACACAAGTGAATAGAAGTACCATATGTATGAATTTCTACTCTGTAAATTGATAGCAATGAATCTATTCCTTCCCACTTTCAAACGATTTAAAGAGTATAGTAGTGCAACATCAGTTAAACAACTTTAATTGCTAAAAGAGAACAGAATATGTCCCATTAATTCATCAAATCACTCACAAACTTACAGTAGTGCATTCTTTGCAAATGTTTTTGACAAATTTCTAAACCCTTCTCTAAATGCATGAGAAGGGTTTAAATACTAAACTAACTATAAACTAAAATTAAATTATTACAAAAATGTAGAGGAGGTTTCAAACAACCTTCCTCTAAAAGCTTAACCTAAACAACAATCTAGGAATATAAACTAACAATCCTGATTTTGCGAATCCTGCCCTTCTTTCTGAATGTGATAACGAAGTTGACAAATATCTAACATTGCTTTGAGCTGAGCTGGCTGTGATATTTGTGATTGAATCTGTCCCTTGAAAATAGCATTTGAGATTACTGACTGAGATCTTTTTCCTGAATCTGTAAGAGACTGAAGAGTTTGATGTTGATGGTAAGTTTTGATCAGAAAATTCCAATAATTTTCCTGATCAAACTTATTAACTTTTTTTGATCATTTCCTCTTGTGTATTTGCTCTCTGTCACCTCTTTATTTCTACTTCTCTTATTCCCGAAAACACATCAGACATGTTTTCCTTAATATGTTTTGTCTTAAACAATTGCTCACATATAAACTGAATAATCTCATTTGATTTCTTGGAAGTCTTGGTTGCTGCTTTCTCTGCTTTATTAATTTGTGCTCCCCATTTTGTGAATAATAGTTCTTTGTGAAGCTTATCTATTTGTGGTAGATTAGCTTGCTTTCCTGTATCTGAAATTTTCTTTTGAATGTGTTCTTCGATTTTCTTTTCAAGTCTTTCATATTCCAGTTTCTGAATTGCTATTTGTTGAATCATTATTTTAATGGAATCGCAATAAGAATCAATCATGGAAGCTTGTTGACAAAAAATTTCTTGTTCTTTCTTTAGCATTAGCATGGTGTTTACATCAAGTGCTTCTTTGATAAACTGTTCTAATAGTGGTTTACTCTGTAACTCAGCCATTGCTATTTCCAGATGTGCTTGCTTTTCATTAAGCTCTTTCTGATACTTAAATTTGAGGCTTTCAATATATTCATGAAATTGGGTTGTGCTTATTTTGATTTTCTCAATGGACTTGGCTTTCTCTTCATTCAACAACTATTCTAATTCTTGTACTCTGGCTTACTTTTGTTTCAAAAATACTCTAACCTCAGTAGCTTTATCAACAGTAGTGGTAGCATATGCCCCTACATATTGTGATAATTTGGTTAGATTTTCAATGGGATCATCTGAGGAACCTTTCCATAGTACATCAATTGATGCATTTGTTGGTTTTGGAGTTGTTTCATCAATCCTTCTTCTTTTATTTCTTTTAACTACAGCCTTGTAACTGGGACTGTAGAAAATATCTAATGAAGGAATATCTTCAATCTGTAGAACTATCTAGTCTGCAGGGTAGGCTGGTATGATTTATTTGTCATGTATTGCTGGAAATCTTTGTAGTGGATTGATAGTCTCAACTATTTTCTATGAGGGTTCTGGTGTTTGGAAACTTGTTGCTTGATCAGTATTGGGATTTTATTTGGGAGTCTTTATTTCTTCAGAATATTCTTCCCATTCATTAATAATATATTTTGCTTGTGATGACTTGGACTGATCTAGCATGCTATGACTGCGTGGAACTGTTTCGGAATTTGATTCCGTCCCATTATTTCTTGTTTCCTCCAGCATTTCTATCTCTTGAATAACTTAGTCAATTGTCTTTTCTGATTTTTCTTTCTTAGATTCGGATTCATTTTCAGAGTGATATGAACAATTAGACTGTTGTTTTGATTGACCTGATTCATCTTCAGATATATCTTTCATTTCATCATCCATACTAACACTTGGAGTATGTTTTTCATCTTCAATACTCAACAAATTTAAAGGAACGTTTTCTAGTCTATTGTTTCTGTATTCTTGAAAAGCTTTAGCATCCTCTTGACTTAGTTGAATAGAAATGTACTTGGTAATATTAGAGAAATTTTCCATGCCCTGGAAGAGATCATCGAATCCATCTGCTTCCTTTACAAAAGGCTTCATTTTAAGCTCTGCGATGTAAGTTTTAATCACATCATTGGGATCATATAATATTCCTGGCATAAATGCTAATTTCAATAACTGAATCTTGGGAACCTCTTTGTAAGTATGGCCGATATTAGCCAGAGAAAAGGTGTTGCACTATAGAGGGAAATTAGGCCAAATAGCCTTTTTACCATCCTTCAGCTGCTTCATGACACCATTGACAAGATGATAGGCTATTTCTTTAGCAATTAATTTATCAGGAACGTAGTAAGGTAAAATATGGGAGAAGAATAACTCCCAAATACTCTAATGTATGTAAACTTTTCTTCGACAAACCATCTAGCTACTGGAAGAATATCTACATTGGCTTCTTCAGAAACCCTAGGAGCTCTTTTGTTGAAAATCATCTAATTCATGGGAAATATGACTCCATAACATATTTTATATAAATGTAAGTGGAACTCTGAATCCCAGAGTTCTTTGTGGTAGACGTGAATCGGGGTAGGGTCCTTGGTAGTCCATTTCCAACCCATGGTAGGAAATTTAGAAGTAAAATAGATAGCATCCATGACATAGGAAGACATATAAAAGGGAGGTATTTGTCTAAATGAAACACTTTTTTTATTCCTATATTAAGTTATATTCTTGGTTAGGTAATTGGATAAAATTTCTGCCCAATTTAAGATAGATGAATTGACGATTGCGTCAATTAGGGGAACCCAATCTCTTGAAAATCTAGTGCTATCAGGCTTGGAAAATATTCTACATAACATACTAGCGGCATAACAATAAGGATTAGGAATTTGTGCAATTGGGTATGTACCAAACTTATCTTGCTTCAATTTCCTTTCATTGTCCTTCCATTCATGGATGACTTTGATAAGATCTGGATGTTCTCCTTTTAATTTCTGCACATATTTATTGTCGTATTTCTATTGTGAGGTTGGTATATGATACATTGCTACTAAATCCTCTGATTTGAAAGAACCTATAGTTTCTCCTCTCGAATTTTTGAACATTCTATCTTCAATGTTTAAGTGGTCAATTGCCCAATCAACCATATATGTATAAGGAATAATCTTTGGTCTTGCAGTTATCCTATGAATGTATGAGCATGCAACGTCAAAAAGGGTTGCATAAGAGGTAGAAGTAGTGCCTGTTGTAGATACCTTATTTATCACCCTTGGTTCTTCATCTTCGAAAATTTTATACATTGCCCCCCATGTCGAACTACTGCAGTCTTTGTTGCAGACGGTATCTGAAAATAATGGAGACATATCTGTGTCTTCTGTGGACAATGTTTGAGAAAATTCTTTGCCCCTTTTACTCATTTTGATCTTCTTCAACCCGTTAACTGGTTTCCTGAGAGAAAAGTCAATTTAACATATAAGGAGTATCACAAGATTAAATCAATCATTTACTTCAAACACATGCGAGAAGATATCAATCTATCAATCATCTTTCATAATTTCTAATTTAATATTTCACATGGCCTCACACGTAAGATCTTAAATTCCATTTGATATGATGCAAGTTGTTTCACACGCTAAATTCATTAACTACGCAAATCACAATCATTCCTTATAATATTTCATGATACTTGACTCTTAAAGTCTGTGAAATGCGATCTGCGCAAATCGCAGATCGCAACTTTTATGTGATAATGTTTGAGTGTATATTATAAGTTGTGCGCAATGCGAATTGCAAAAACATTGAAGTGACTGTGATAGCCGAAAGATTTTATATTTCTTGGTTTACTTGCTTGTCAGGTCCGTAGGTATCGCAACTTATATCTTTTTCTTCTTAAAGCTTTATTGATTAAGTAAAGTGCGATGCGAAAAGGAAAACAAATATAACGATGATTGAGGTTTTTTGCAAGGTTTTTCTTAAATTATATCTTCGAAGAGGCTTTGAGTGCATTTCGCAATACACATATTTTACATTTATGGTTCTTTTTTTAAATAAAATATGTAATATGTGATGCGCTTTAAGGCAAGAAACAAAAAATTTATTTTCTAAGTTTTTTATTTTAGGAAATTGTAAAAAGAATTTCCTATTTATTTCTAAAGAGTCCCTATTTATAAAAAATAAATGGGGGGTTGTTGTATAGCACAAAAACTGGCGATTCACTTGGGTGAACCAAATGTCTCTGATGAAAACTTTTGAAATTTCAAATAAATAATATCTTTGCTAAACAATGAAAATTTCTTTTATTCACTATTAATAAGAATTCCTCTTTAAATATATAAGTTTGAAAATCTATATCAGTCCTTACTCAGTTTAAAAGGATAAAGTAAATAACCTTTTCAGATCAGCTTTATACAAATTTACTCTTTTATCACAAATAGAGCCTATGTTCCAATAGGAAATTTTAAGCTTTTGGCAGGGTTATCTTTTACCCAGCTATGATCCATTCTCCCATCCATTTTTTCTCATAATTTTCATAAGTAAATTCTAATTTCTGATAATTTTATTTTATATATTTTTATTTACTTAAAAGCCATTGTCTGGCTTGGTAACCAAATAATGACAATGACATTCACAAATAGTAATTAAGCTGATCAAGCTGGCTCTTGATGAGACCCCTTGTCTTTTTTATATGATCTCAAGTCATTACACTGTTTTGGTAGACAATAGTAGTAATGTCAGTTTAAATCTTTCTTTATGAACATGGTAAACAAGCTCGTGATGAGACTTATTATCTTTTAAGTTTTTCTTCAAATCATATCTTTTTATTTTCTTTTGAATTACTTTTGAAAATTTTATAAGATTTTCCGGATGGGATGAATCATAGGTCCTTTTAAGACTCTGGATGATAATGTCAAGTTTTAGATTGCTTTTCTGCAAAAAGGTTTTTAATATATTAAAGTTTCTTTTCTTGACTGATAAAAATAATATTCATTCTATATATAAATGAGAGTTCATCAAAACAAATAATTGTTTTATTGAAATTTCATTTTTTAGAAAGATAAAATCAATCTGTCTCTCTAAATATTTCGATTTTCCTTCCTTAACATTTTCATTTTTTATAAGTGAAAAGAAAAATCAAAATAAATTCATCTAAGATTTGTTTTGAAAGGAAAAATATCAGTACTAAGCAACTTTTTATTTTTACAAGAAAAACAAAAAACTTTAATATACAAGGATAGAAGGGGTTGCCTCCTATGAGAAATATTTTTTCAAAATCTACCCATTAATAGGCAAAGAATCCTTTTTTCCTAATAAATCTTGAAATAAAAATTTTGATGGGCCTATTTATTCAATTATTTGAAATGTACCTAGCCAGAGTTTTTGAAAATTCGTGTGTTTACCTTTTTCCTCATGCGCTTTGTCCCATTTCAATACAAAATCACCAATTTGAATTTTTTTTGGCATGACAGAAGTTGAATCAAATGAGGCTTTTATTATTTTTTGATGATGAATATGAGTTTGTTTGGATTTTTCTCTTTCTTCTTCTAACTTAAGAATTTGAGTTTGTCTAAATTGTAAAGAAGAAGTAGGAATTTCATCAATAAATTGTACTAAGGAAAGAGATGGAATAACTACATTGGTGGGAAGAATAGCTTCTTTTCCATATACAAGATTAAATGGTGAAGTACCAATAGAAGCTTTTTGAGTTACTCGATCTACCCAAAGAGTGAAAATTAATGACTTACGTCAATTTCCTTGATTCTGATCAACAGTTCTTTTGATTATTCTAATTTTTTTTTTTTTTATTCTGCTAAACCATTTCCTTGTGGGTAATAATTTGCAGAATATTTTAATTTGAAACCTATTTTAATTTCAAAATCTATCATAGTATTTCCAGAAAAATAAGATGCATTATCAAACATCAAAGCAGTAGGTATACCAAACCTGGTTATGATATTTTGATCGATGAAATCAATGATATTCTCTGAATTAGCTACTTTTAATAGAATTTATTCCACCCATTTGGTAAAGTAATCTATAGCTGTAAGAATATATCTATGTTGTTTGGAAGAGTTTGGAACGATCTCACCAATTATATCTAAGCCCCATTTCTCAAATGGTTGTTCGATATTGACTGGCTATAATGGGAATGTTGGTTTTCTTTGTTTGCCAGATGTTCTTTGACATATTTTACATCTCCTTGAATATTCATGAGCATCTCTAAAAAGTGTAGGCCAATAGTAACCTGCATGCAGAATTTTATGTGTTGTTTTATTTCCTCCAAAATTTCCTCCAGCTAGTCCATCATGGAGTTCCTGCAAGACTTTATCTGCTTCAAGTTTTTCTAGGCATCTTAGAAGTACAGAATCAAAATTTCTTCTAAATAACACATCTTTGACTAACTCATATTGTTTAGCTTTTAGTCTGAGATCTCCTTTTGTCTTATAACTGAGATGATTTGCAGCATATCCATTTCTTAAATAAAATATAAGATCAGAATATTGTGAATCTAAATCATTGAGTCTTACCTCTGATATTTTCACATTACCTTAATCTTCTTTCAGTGGTGGATGTGATGTTCATGTAAGCATTCTACAAAAGCCTTTTCCTCTAATGATTTTAGAGGGTTTTATTTATACATCATACTCTTTCAATGTAGTTACCCAGTTAGCTCTTTTTTCTCCTAATTCTTTATACATCAAAAGTTGTCTTACTGCATAAAATGGAACTATGATTTTAATATGAGACTTTAGGAGAAAAGTTCTAAAATTTTTTATGGCTTTAAAAACAGCAAATGCTTGTTTTTCAACAGATGTATAATTCAATTATGCACCTTGTAAATTTGAACTAAAGAATGATATTGGTGCTTCTGTTTGTTGGTCTTTCAACTGTGTTAAAACAGCTGCATATGATGTATCCGATAAAAAATTATATAATGTAAATGGATTAAGAAAATTAGGGGTGTTTAGGAATGGAGCATTAACAATTGATTGTTTAATCAGTTCAAATGCTTCTATTTCATTATGTCCCCATTTAAAAACGGAATTTTTCTTAATCATATTTTGCAATGGTAAAACTATTTGAGAAAAATAAGGGACAAATCTCTTAACAAAATTAATTTTCCCAAGGAAATATTGCATGGTTTTCTTGTTATGAGGGAAAGAAATTCGTTTAATTTCATCAACTCTTTCAGGATCAATATAAATACCATCTTTTGACACGATGAATCCTAAGAGTTTTCCTTCATCTAAAGCAAAAAATGATTTCTTTGGATTTAATGAAACACCATACCTTATGCATCATTCAAAGACTTGATTTAGGTAATTAACATGATGTTTTTCCTGTTTATAAAAGACAGTAATGTCATCTAAATAGATAAAAATTGTTTTGTTTATGAGTCCTCTAAAAGTTGTGTCCATGGCTCTTTGGAAAGTGGCACCTGCATTAATTAATCCAAAAGGCATTTGATGATAAGAATAAGTTCCCCACTTAGTTTTGAACGTAGTTTTTAGTCTGTCATCTGGATGAACGAGGATCTGATTGTAACCTGAAAATCCATCTAGAAAAGACATAAGTTCGGAACCAGCTACTTTTTACAATACTTGTTCCATGGTTGGTAACGGAAAATTTTCCTTCTGACAAGCTTTGTTTAAATTCCTAAAATCAATTCTAATATCGCCATTCTTCTTCTGACGGGTACTAAATTTGATACCCATTTTGAATTTCTAACTGGAAAGATAATTTTTGCTTTAAGAAGTTTATTCAATTCATTTTTAATTTGATTTTCCAAATTTTGGTGAATCTTTCTTAATTTCTGTTGTACAGGTTTTTATTCTGAGGCCATAGGAATTGTATGTTGGATTACAGAAGTATCATATGTTTTAAGACCAGAATAATCCCAAGCAAAAACACTTTTGTACATCCTAAATAACTTGATGAATGATAATCTCTCATCAGAAGGCAAACCAAGACCTAGATTTATATTTTGAGGCTTTTCTTCATTTCCTAGATTAACTAACTCAAATATTAAGGTAGAACTTTGTACTTTTAAGTTAGTTACTCTTTTAAATTTATCCTTTAAGTCATATAGGTCTTCTAACTTGACAACAGATTTTGGAATAGAATTTTCATCTTGTTCTTTCCTAATTTGAGAGTCATGTTCATTTTCATCCATGATTTGATTATCATAAGATTCTTCAGATGTTAAAAAATCTATGATATCTGAGTCATTATTGAATACTCCCCAATTGGTAATGTTATCAGGAATAGATGGTCTAAAAATTAACTCAATAGAAAATCTATCGGGACTAAATTCTTGCGATGGGATCAACTTTGATGCTACATTAGCGAGTAAGTCTGCACTAGCATTTTGAATTCAAGGTATAGAAGAAATATTGAAGGCAAGAAAGTGAGTAGTTAATTCTTGGACTAATGATTGATAATTTTTTAAACATCCAAAATTACAATGAATAGTATCTCTAACTTGCCTAACTATGATTTCTGAATCTCCTAAAACCTTCAAATATATGATATTTAAATTGACATCTTTTAATAATCATTGAACTAATGCTTCATACTAAGCTACATTATTGGTACAATCAAATTCTAATCGACAGGCTAACATAGTCTTTTCGCCTTCTGGGTTTGTTAAAATGCAACACGCACCTGCACCATCTTCAGATTTAGAACCATCAAAATAAAGTGTCCAAAACAAAGAATCAACTAATTCTTTATCTGAAAAATTGATACATCTAGAGTTATCCGGTCGAGAAAATTTCTCGATTTGAGATACAACTGCATTATCAAAGAAAGGAGATGTTGTAGCATTGAAGTTTCCTAAGAAAGATTGTGTAGAATAGTTTCCAATAATGCTATTATTGAAAGCTACTGGTTCATGAATCTCTTCAAGATCATTCACTGTGTGTTTCATAAACTTTTCACGATCAATTCGAATTTGATTTGGTTTTTCGTTATGTGGTAACCACATATGTGACCAGTCTATGGAAAAACATCCATGAAGTTTCTGAGACCAATCACAACTTAAAATTAAACCATAGAATTCGGGAATGTATGCAATCAAAATATAAATTATCTGAACAACTTTTGGATTTGATGATAATCTAATTGTAACAGATTTCAATTCTCCTAATACTTCTACTCTAGTTCTGTCAAGTTGTACTATATGAACTGGAGAACTCTGAGGAGTAATGTTCAATTTAGCACAAACTTATTTTGGCATTATATTCAAAGAATCCCCTGAATCTATCAAAGAATTATGAAAATTTTTGTTATAGATTTCATAGGTTAAGATAAATGGGGGAGTATGAGAGATGGATCGATCACCTATCATGATTAAATCTGAAGCATCTATTTTTTCTAAAGGAGAAGGTGGCTTACCTATTTCATTAGCAGCTTGCACTATAACGGGAGTAGGTATATTTGAAGCAGGAACTATTTTTAGTTCTCTGAGTAGGATTTGTTGTTGTTGCTTCAATTTGGTAAGCTCATGAATCGAAATATTTTCTCTAGTCTTCTTCATATATTCAACTATATTATATTCAATGGTATATGAGATAACCATTGTTTTAGATACAGGTGAAGAATCTATTGTAACAGGAATTTTTTGCGTAGCTTTTGAATTAGATTTTTTTTTTTTTTATTTGTCTTTAGCAGGAGTAGAATTATTCTGTTGTTGACTAGACAATATTGTTTCTGTATTCTTTTTGCTACGTGTGCTAACAGGCAAAGCTTCAAGTTGTTCTTCTTTTGATAGGATAAAATTCCACAGTCCATTAAGTTCAAATTCTTCTTCTTCATCATCGTATTCTTCTTCTAATTGTTTTTCATCGTCATCTTGATCTGATTCAACATTCAATATACTATTCGGAGGTTGAGAACTAGAAGTTTGTTTTTTTTTTAAATTCCTGAAAACCTTTTTTGAATTCGAATTTTCAGCAACTTGTTTCTTGATGTCTGCCATTTCATTGGTCATGGTTTTCAAAACTTTTTGAAGGCCTTCTACATCAAATGGATCTTTTGGTGTTTTATTTTTAGAATCATCTTTGAAAGATATTTTCTTTAATTTATGATCTTCCTGAGAATTCTTTTTCTCAAGAGCAGTTATGTGTTTTTCAACAGATAGAGATTCTTTCATATTTTCTGCAAGAGTTGCTAATTTTGATCTATTAACGAAAATAGCCATATTAGATGGAAGTGATGAAATATACCACTCAATTTGAACTTCTGTACCTGGAACTGTAGTAACAGGAATTTTATTGAGTAATTTATTAAACCTTGAGTTGAAATCTTTTATCTTCTCACCTATTTTATCTTTAAGATTTGAAAGATCATTGATTAGAGTTGTTGTAGTTCTGTCATCTCCAAATTTAGCCAGAAATTTATCTTCAAACATATTCCAATTAATTATGGAGTGAGCAGGTAATGAAAAATACCAGGATCCTGCAGATCCCTTTAAAGTATATGGAAATAATCGTACAACTTAATCTTCCTCAAATACTGCATTTAAGTTGACAGCTAACATAAAATTATGAACATGTTCTTCTGCAGGAAGACCATCGTCAGGGTTAAATTTTGGTAGCCATCTTTCAGGATTTTTAAGTAAAGTGTGAAGAGGAGGAGGCATATTTACAGCCCCTGGATTACTCCATGGGTTTACATTTGGTGGAGGGACTTGTCCTGCCATTGGATTTTAAATGCGTTGATTATGAATTGATGATGAAATAGGTTGGTTACTAGGACCAGTATTTTGAGTATTGGAACTAGTGAAAGTGATACCAATTGTTGGAATGAAATTTGTGGAAATGAATGGAGGAAATGTAGATGAATGGGATGAGATCTCACTAGTGATTGATTCTAATTAAGTCCGCTTTAACTTCTTTCAAGTACTATTGATGGGGAATTAAAAAGGGAGAATCCCTATTCTTTGACTTTCTGATCGAGTTAATATTCTTTGAGGTTGTACAGAGGATGAAATACTAAGATCCGATAATTGTGAAGTTTCAGGATTTTCAGCAGAAATAGATAATTTTTTTAATTTTTCTATCAAAGACTAAACCTCAGGAGAATGTTGATGAATTTCAGGAAATAGTATAGTTTGAGTTTCTCTAGGAGACTTAGGGGATGGATGATCAACTTCAGAGTTTATAGATGAAGATCTGGATAATTTTCTAGAAGTTGAAAGGGATCTAGAGGGAGATAACTTTGTTGATTGACCTTTAGATTGATCAGACCTTTGTGCCATTCACTTGGCCCTCCTTCTAGCACCAAGTGTTGAGGCCTCGAAATTTTATGGCCAAAACATGGGGTAAAACCACCCGATCCAGACCTTAAAGCAACCCCTTTTCTGTTTGGTATAGTGGCTCTGACTTGGGATAATGGGACCAGTTTCCCAATAAGGATGTTTTATGAGGGTGTTTGTGAATATAACATGCAAATGGATAATGATTTCTAATCTATATGCATCTATCTAAGTAATTAATCTAATATATACTCGGGATGTTGTTCCTTTATGCGATCTAAAATTATATCCTTCAACTATTAGTAATATAGATCATTTAACAGTCGAAAGAGATGAAATTTATGTAAAATGATTCTTCTAACAAAATAGTTTGCATAGAAGAATTGTGTAAAACATGTCGCATTTTCCAATTTGATTACATATTCAATAAGAAACCATAACTAAATATTAGAACATAAGTGAATGTAATATTTATATATGATAACCTTTCAAAAATATAATTCAATAAAAAAATAACTATCAATTTAAGAGATAAGACTTAACACAAGTGAATAGAAGTATCATATGCATGAAGTTCTACTCTGTAAATTGACAGCAATGAATCTGTTCCTTCCCACTTTCAAGCGATTTAAAGAGTACAGTAGTGCAACATCAGTTAAACAGCTTTAATTGCTAAAAGATAACAGAATATGTTCCTTTAATTCATCAAAGCACTCACAAACGTACAGTAGTACATTCTTTACAAATGTTTTTGACAAATTTCTGGACCCTTCTCTAAATGCATGAGAAGGGTTTAAATACTAAACTAACTATAAACTAAAATTAAATTATTACAAAAATGTAGAGGAGGTTTCAAACAACCTTCCTCTAAAATCTTAACCTAAACAACAATCTAGGAATTTAAACTAACAATCCTAATTTTGCAAATCCTGCCCTTCTTTCTGAATGTGATCACGAAGTTGACAAATATCTAACATTGCTTTGAGTTGAGCTGGATGTGATATCCGTGATTGAATCTGTCCCTTGAAAATAGCATTTGAGATTACTGACTCAGATCATTTTTCTGAATTTGTAAGAGACTGAAGAGTTTGATGTTGATGGTAAGGTTTGATCAGAAAATTCCAGTAATTTTCCTTGTCAAAATTATTAACTTTTTTTTATCATTTCCTCTTGTGTATCTGCTCTTTGTCTCCACTTTATTTCTACTTCTCTTTTTCCCGAAAACACATCAAATGTGTTTTCCTCAAGAATTTTTGTCTTAAACAATTGCTCACATATAAACTGAATAATCTCATTTTATTTCTTGAACGTCTTGGTTGTTTCTTTCTCTGCTTGATTAATTTGTGCTCCCTATTCTGCGAATAACAGTTCTTTGTGAAGCTTATCTATTTGTAGTAGATTAGCTTGCTTTCCTATATCTGAAATTTGCCACTGAATGTGTTCTTCGATTTTCTTTTCAAGTCTTTCACATTACAGTTTCTGAATTACTATTTGTTGAATCATTATTTTAATGGAATCACAATAAGAATCAGTCATGGAAGCTTGTTGACAAAACATTTCTTGTTATTTCTTTAGCATGGTGTTTACATCAAATGCTTCTTTGATAAACTATTATAATTGTGGTTAACTCTATAACTCAGCCATTGTTATTTCCAGATGTGCTTGCTTTTCATTAAGCTCTTTCTGATACTTCAATTTGAGGCTTTCAATATCTTCATGAAATTGGGTTGTGCTTATTTTGATTTTCTCAATGGACTTGGCTTTCTCTTCATTCAACAACTGTTCTAAATCTTGTACTATGGCTTCCTTTTGTTTCAAAAACACTCTAACCTCAGTAGCTTTATCAACAGTAGCGGTAGCATATGCCCTTGCATATTGTGATAATTTGGTTAGATGTTCAGTGGGATCATCTGAGGAATCTTTCCATAGTACATCAAATGATTCATTTGTTGGTTTTGCATTTGTTTCATCAATCCTTCTTATTTTATTTCTTTTAACTACAGCCTTGTAACTGGGACTGTAGAAAATATCTAATGAAGGAATATCTTCAATCTATAGAACTATATGACCTGTAGGGTAGGCTGGTATGATTTATTTGTCATGTATTGCTGGAACTCTTTGTAGTGGATTGATAGTCTCAACTATTTTCTATGAGGGTTCTGGTGTTTGAAAACTTGTTGCTTGATCAGTATTTGGATTTTATTTGGGAGTCTTTATTGCTTCAGAAAATTCTTCCCATTCATTAATAAGATCTTTTGCTTATGATGACTTGGACTGATCTAGCATGCTATGACTGTGTGGAACTGTTTTGGAATTTGATTCTGTCCCATTATTTCTTGTTTCCTCCAACATTTCTATCTCTTGAATAACTTGGTCAATTGTCTTTTCTGAGTTTTCTTTCTTAGATTCGGATTCATTTTCAAAGCGATCTGAATTATCAGACTGCTGCTGTGATTTACTTGATTCATCTTCAGATATATCTTTCATTTCATCATCCAGACTAACACTTAGAGTATGTTTTTCATCTTCAATAGTCAGCAAATTTAAAAGAACATTTTCTAGTCTCTTGTTTCTGTGTGCTTGAAAAGCTTCAGCATCTTCTTGACTTAGTTGAATAGAAACGTACTTGGTAATATCAGAGAAATTTTCCATTCCCTAGAAAAGGTCATCGAATCCATCTGCTTCCTTTACAAAAGGCTTCATTTTAACCTCTGTGATGTAATTTTTAATCACATCATTGGGATCATATAATCTTCCTGACATAAATGCTAATTTCAATAACTGAATCTTGGGAACCTATTTGTAAGTATGGTCGATATTAGCCAGAGCAAAGGTGCCACACTGTAGAGGGAAATTAGGCCAAATAGCCTTTTTACCATCTTTCAATTGCTTCGTGACACCATTTACAAGCTAATAGGCTATTTCTTTTGCAAGTAATTTATCGGGAACATAGTAAGGTAAAATATGGGGAGATGCATAACTCCCAAATGCTTTAATGTATGTAAAATTTTCTTCGGCAAACCATCTACCTACTGGAAGAATATCTACATTGGATTCTTCATAAACCCTAAGAGCTCTTTTTTTGAAAATCATCTAATGCATGGGCAATATGACTCCATAACAGATTTTATAGAAATGTAAGTGGAACTCTAAATTCCAGAGTTCTTTGTGGTAGATGTGAATCAGGGTAGGGTCCTTGGTAGTCCATTTCCAACCCATGGTAGGAAATTTATAAGTAAAACAAATAGCATCCATGGCATAGGCATACATATAAAAAGGAGGCATTTCTCTGAATGAAACACTTCTTTTATTCCTATATTCAGTTATATGCTTGGTTAGGTAATCGGATAAAATGTCTACCCAATTTAAGATAGATGAATTGACGATTGTGTCAATTAGGGGAACCCAATCTCTTGAAAATCTAGTGCTATCAGGCTTGGAAAATATTCTACATAACATACTAGCGGCATAACAATAAGGATTAGGAATTTGTGCAATTCGGTACGTACCAGACTTATATTGCTTCAATTTCCCTTCATTGTCCTTCCATTCATGGATGACTTTGATAAGATTTGGATGTTCTCCTTTGAATTTCTACACATATTTATTGTCGTATTTCTGTTGCGGGGTTGGTAGATGTTACATTGCTACTAGATCCTCTACTTTGAAAGAACCTATAGTTTCTCCTCTCGAATTTTTGAACATTCTATCTTCAATGTTTAAGTGGTCAATTTCCCACTTAACCATATATGTATAAGGAAGAATCTTTGGTCTTGTAGCTATCCCGTGAATGTATGAGCATGCAACGTCAAAAAGGGTTGCGTCAGAGGTAGAAGCAGTGCCTGTTGTAGATACTTTATTTATCACCCTTGGTCCTTCATCTTCGAAAAGTTTATACATTTCCTCCCATGTTGAACTGCCACAGTCTTTGTTGCAGATGGTATCTGAAAATAATGGAGACATATCTGTGTATTCTGTGGACGATGTTTGAGAAATTTCTTTGCCCCTTTTACTCATTTTGATCTTCTTCAACCCGTTAATTGGTTTCCTAAGAGCAAAGTGAATTTAACATATAAGGAGTATCACAAGATTAAATCAATCATTTACTTCAAACACATGCGAGAAGATATCAATCTATCAATCATCTTTCATAATTTCTAATTTAATATTTCACATGGCCTCGCACATAAGATCTATCAATCGTTTTAAAGTTGTTAAGATCTTAAATTCCATTTGATATGACGCAAGTTATTTCACATGTTGAATTCATTAACTACGCAAATCGCAATCATTCCTTATAATTTTGTGACACTTGACTCTGAAAGGCTACGAAATGCGATCTGCGCAAATCGCAGATTGCAACTTTTATGGGATAACGTTTGAGTGTATATTATAAGTTGCGCGCAATGCGAATTGCGAAAACATTAAAGTGACTGTGATAGCTGAAATATTTTATATTTCTTGGTTTATTTGCTTGTCGTGTCCACGGGTATTGCAACTTATATCGTTTTCTTCTTAAATCTTTATTGATTAAGTAAAGTGCGATGCGAAAAGGAAAACAAATATAGCGATGATTGAGGTTTTTTGCAAGGTTTTTCTTAAATTATATCTTCGGAGAGGCTTTGAGTGCATTTTGCAATTCGCATATTTTACATTTTATGGTTCTTTTTTGAAATAAAATATGTAATATGCAATGCGATTTAAGGAGAAAAAAAAAAGAAAATTTATTTTCTAAGTTTTTTATTTTAGGAAATTGTAAAAAGAATTTCCTATTTAGAAGGTCAAAGCAAGTCCAAAACAAGTATTCAATACAAATTTTTGTGCTCTGATTGGTATAAGGATATTGTGCACTACCTATGTTTCTTTCCCTGTCCAACTTCACTAAATAGAACAAAATACAGAGCTCTCAAGCTCAAGTCTTAGCCATATGTTATAATAGAAGCAAAGCTATACTGGAAAGATCCTGCTAGTATTTTGTTGTTATGTTTGACCGAAGGAGAAGCTATTGAAGTCACCAAACAATATCATGAAAGTTTGTGTGAAGGACATTATAGCTAGAAGGTCACTACTCATTAGATTCTCAAGTCAAGCTTCTATTGGACAACCCTGTTTGCAGATGTTTATAGATTGGTCAGAAGTTGTCATAAGTGTCAGTTGTTTGCTAAAAAGAAAAAACTTGCTCCATTACCTCTCATCCCAGTATTTATTGAAGAACCTTTCAGGCAATGGGGATTGGATTTTATTGGAGAGATCAATCCACCATCAAGTGGACAGTTCAAGTGGATTCTGACTACCACTGATGATTTTACAAAATGGGTTGAAGCAATACCCACGAAGAAGGCAAATGACCAAGTAGTGATGAAGTTTCTGGAGGAAAACATCTTCAACAGATTCGGATGTCCAGTCAAAATTGTGATTGATAATGCTCAAGTATTCAACTCTGCTCGTTTCATTAAATTTTGTCAAACATATAATGTAATATTATCACATTCCACAGCATATCATCCCCAAGGGAAAGGATTGGCAGAATCCTCAAATAAGACATTGGTGAGGATCTTGAAGAAGACAATCGCTGAAAATCAAAAGGATTGGGATATGAAGTTGAAGTTTTCCCTCTGGGCATTTCGGGTCACTACCAAGAGATCTATTGGAAAGTCCCCCTATGAACTGGTTTATGGAACTCAAGCACTATTTCCTACTCAGCTGGCCAAACTAGTGATTTCTTTCCTTCAAGAAGCTCAGGAAGAACCTAATGCTCTGGTAAGGAGATTGAACCAAGTAATTGAATCAAGTGAAAACAAGAACAAAGTTAGGGACAACTTGATTACTTATTAAGAAAAGATGAAGTCTATATTCGACAGAAAAGCAAAAGAAGTTCTCTTTCAAGCAGGAAATTTGGTACTGAGATGGGACAATTGTGGATTATAGTAGTAAGGGGAAGCATGGTAAATTTGACCCTCTGGTATGGTCCATACAGAATCTCTGAAGCAAGGTCAAATAACACATTCATTTTGGAAGATCTGGATGGAGAACTAGTACAGTTGCCTGTGAACAGGCAGTATCTGAAGCATTACTTCCTGCATTAAAAGTCAACACTCCACCATTGTAAATACCGGGTTGCTTATAGGTCATATGTCACCAAGCAATATTTGACTCCATGCCCAATGGATAAGGCACTAGTCTGCGGTTCTTAGCGCTTTCGTGGAAGAAAGCACTATCCCCAGGTGGAGCCAGATGTTGTGGCTCATTTGCATTTACCTTTGAATTAATTTTCAAAACACCAAAAAAGCATATATGATAGAAAATATAAAATTTTGTGTTGTAGAAGAACTTTAATTTATAGGTTGGTACATTAACATTACGTGATAAGATGTGAAGGTGTGTTGAGTCGGGCTCGTCCACGTGCATAATAGTTCAAGAGGCGGAGAAATGACACATTTCCCTTAAAAACTTAAGAGTTCTGGGGAGGCGCAAAGGAAAAAATGGACGGTCGGGATCGAAGCGCAGAATTGGAGCGGAGAGATGGATGACAGAGATTAAATCGCAAACTGCAAACCACAAGTTTCAAAGGATAGGCGCGGGAGGTAAAGGTTAAAATCACTGGAGTGCGATGTGTGATGCGGTGGGGCCTGATCGCAAATCGCCAATCGAAAGTTTTAGTGAATGAGCGCGGAAGGTAAAAGTTATGTTCGACAAAGAGCGGTATGCGGTGATGTGGCCCGCATACTGCACATCGCAAGTTTTAAGTGTTAAGTGAAAAGGGCTTGAGTTATGTTCGCCGAAGTGCGATATGCGATGCATTGGGGCCTGATCGCATAGCGTGCATCATAAGACTTAGAAGATAAGTGTCAAAGACAAGCTAAAAACAACAAAATGCGATGTGCGGGCGGATGGCGATGTGGTTTTAGAAGCGAGCTCCAAATGTTTTCAGATCCGACGGAAAGGTACTTTTTGTGTTAAACCGTGTCGGAGGAAAAAAAGAGGATTATAACGTAAAGCCGGTAAAATGCCTTGGTCATGAAGAAACAGGCAAAATACGACAGAGAGACTCGGGTAAGCGATCTGATGCAGATCAAAGGAGAAAAGGCAGAGTCGGGTAGCAGGTAATACGATGGCAGCGTTTGAAGCACAAAGACATGGGCATAGTCTGACATAAGAACGTATAGGGGTGCTATTGGAAGCACGACAGCTGGGCAGAGTCGAGCACTGAGGCGTCGCTACAAAACGGTGTAGCTGTTGCATCATAACCAGAAAGGACACCTCAGCACTCTGGGAGGTGGCATCAACAACATCAGATTCAACAAAACCAACCATATTTCCAAGTTTCGATTTGTTTTCTTGTTATAATTGCATAAGTAATCTTAACAGTTTAGTAAGTCGAAGAGTTCAAGAAGTTCACGAGTTACGAACTACTTTGATGTATTTAAGGAGATAGAAATAATTAAAAGAGGTTCCAAGTTTTGGACCTCTGGATGACTGTTAGTTTATGACTGAATTCTCTTAGAAATTAATGAAAGAAGACTTGCTTCTACACTCGTTGATGTTGATAATGTTGTTTGAAAATCGAAAGCTTTTTCATCGTGCCGATTTACCCCTGCATTTTTTGGATTTGAAAAAATTGCAATTTTTTCGGTAAAAAATCGTGGCCCATCAAAATGTGCCAACACTATAAGTTCAAAAATCGAATTTTTTTTTGTAGTGTTTGCAACCCTCTTATATTTTACGACACACTCGTTGAGAAGTACTTGTACGTTATTCTTAAAGTAAAAGTGATATTATAAAGGAAATATCACTTTTACTTAAATTTTTAACATTACCATGAAATGACTCAAGATGTTTAAGAGTGGTTTCGACCTCGTTGGATTTCATATGGAGAAACTAGAATTTTAGATTTCACTCAAAATTCAGTAGACTTAATGGTTTTCATGGTTTCATGGTTTGGGGATTTGCATTGTTTCCATTTGATTCTATTATGTGTAAGGGTATGAGATTGGCATTTGATCAAGAGTATGAAGTCCTTTAAGAACCTTGATGTTGGTGGCATTGATTGTTGAACTTTGTTGATGTTGGTGGTATTGATTGTTGAACTCCCCTACCGTGGCCTTAACAAGAATGTACCCTTCACTCAAAGGAAAACAACTCGTTAGGCATGTTAATCTTTTTCTACCACATTTTAAGGTTGAGGAGATGAACCCTTCACTCAAACCAAAATCATTGGTTAGGCATGTTAAACTTTTTAAATTTCTATCATGTTATAAGGTTGAGCAATCCAAGTCTGAAGACTTTGAGCTAGATGATGTTTATGTATCTCTTGTTGATGATCCCATTTCTAGTAGCTATGAATCAATGATGAGTTTCATGAGGAGGAGGAGGAGGAGGAGGAGGAGCAACAACAGGGGGAGGAGGTGACGCCACCTACCCCTGCTACCGGTAGAGGACATGGTCTGCCTCCTTTAGCTCCTGGTGCTTCAGGATCTGGAGCACAACAGAGTCCATTTCCAACCCCACCAGCTTCTTCGTCTAGAGGGAAAGTTGTTACATTTTCTCGCAAGAGGGGCAGAGGAAATCAGTAGTATAGGTTATTTGGTGCATTCCTTTGTATATAACATTATGACTCATGATATGAGATACATTATTATATTTTTGTTGATATTTTGAGGTTGAGTTGAGACTCAGGACTTAGTATTCAGGACATGATTCACTATTATGTGTGATGTAGGACTAGACATGATATTACACATCTTATATATTAGTGTTTTTTTTCATATTTATGTGTCAATGCATTTATTTTATGTTGTGGGTACTTTAGATATTAAAAAAATTGAAAAAAAATGACTATTTTTGTATGTGCCGATTTTTTCCCGATTTTTATGATTTTTTTCGATTTTTTCCCCTCGCCGATTTAATCCCGATTGCGATTTTCAAAACATTGGTTGATACGTCTTTCTTATTTCGCTCTGTGGCTATTCCTCTTTGAATGAAGTGAAGTAATGTAGCAGTGGATCTCTTACTTACATTTGTGAGTAACAGTTAAATAACCTTAATTTGCGCTCCCTCACCTCATCTCTTCTCTCTTCATAAACTCATGATAGAACTTTAAAGTGATATAGATTCTGTGTTTACAGCATATTATTTCAAATTCTCTCTTCCTTCACGAATTTCCTCTTAAACTCAAAAGTGGTAGATTCTAGGTTTTCAGCATATCATTTAGAGTTTCTTTTACAGTTCTTTTCATTCCATTCAAATATCAACAGTTTATGGCATTGTGAAGGCTTTCATTATATCAGATTATTGAGGGTATTAAGTAACTAAATTCCAAGGGTGTTAAACAAAGGCCATTTGATATGGTAATTGTAACATACATTTATAAAATGTCTTAAGCACTAATTTCTTACCACGGCCAAGGGATTGTTTCTTGAGATACAACAGTGGGGAAGGCAATCCCAATACCTGCAAATCCTTCTCATTTGGTTGAGTTTAATAAGACGAACATGAAGGCCAAGAGAATAATCATGGACTTCATTAGAGACCATGTTATACTTCATGTGACGGGGAAGAAGTATGCCTATGAGATGTGGGGATCCTTAACCAAGTTGTACCAGAGTTCAAACCAAAACAGGGAGATCGTGTTGAAGGAGAAAATGAAAAACACCAAGATGTTTGAAATTGACAAAGTTGCATCATACATAACCAGGATCACTCAAATTAGAGATGACTTGGCAGTAGTAGGGGGAACTATTAACAGTGAAGAACTGGTTAGATTTACCTTAAGTGACTTTCCTCTGAAATGGGATGCCTTTATTGATGGGATCATCGCACAGGAAAATATGTCCAAATTGGATAGGTTGTGGGATGACTTCGTACAGGGAGAGACAAGGAGACATTCCAAAACTGCAAGCCAACATGATGGAAAGGATGATGGGGAGAATTTTTCTCTTGTTGTAAAGGGAAGTGGGGGATTTGCTTCCATGAAGGACATGAGCAAGGTGAAGTGTTTTGCGTGTCACAAGACTAGTCAGTATGCAAGCCAATGTCCATACAAAAAGAAGGAGGAGGATCAGGTGGCTGCATCACCATCAACTGAGATTGATAACTTTACAAAGAAATTCGAGAAGGAATTTTCTCTAGTTGCCTATGTGTCTGACAATAGTATTGTTGTGTATATGGGTAATGGGCTATTGTCAATTTTAGATAACCATGGTATGTTCTATGCTTAATGCAGTTTACTCTTCAATCTTTCTCATAGGCCCAATTCAAATTAGCAATCACATAAACTTGAAAGTAAATGCTAATAGAACATAATAATAGATCAATAGAAGACAAGCCAAATAATATAAAATAATTTGTAATTCTTCTTGTCCAGCAAAGGTAGAGAGAATGTTTGTTACAACAGTCAACAGGATGCCCTAGCCAACAAAAACTTTTGTTGGTCAAACCAGCTCTTCCAACATACAAGATCAGCCTTTCCTTAAGAGTCACACACCTCAAAGACAACGCCCAAACGGTCAATGCAAGTCAACAGAAATCAGTCAACGCAGAAGTCAACGCTAGTCAACGATGCGATCAAAGTCAACGTCTTTCCTCGATTTCTATGCCCTCCAATGCAGCCTCCAAAAATCAGAATTTTTGTCCTCAAATCACAGTCAAAGCTCAAGGGTTGACCCAAAGTCAATGTTTGTCAACACTGTCCAAAAAGCCCTAAAAACAGTCTGAATTTTTCCAGCTTCATATTCACACGTGTGAGAGAGAGAGAAGCCTCTTCTAGGTTGTACGAACCAATTAGATCATGAAGAATGTGTGTGATGAGATGATGATGAAATGAGCATCATCTCTCTCCAATTTATATCCATCAGTGAGGGTGTGTGACACATCTTTTGGGGCTTGTGAGCCTACATTACAAATCTGACTGACCTTGACAATTTGCACATGTGTGGAAAATAAAATCAAAATATAAGTTTTGCTCATCCAAACAAGATAATATTTAGATCAATCTTGCACCTCTCTGAAAGAGAAATCCAACAAAAATATCATCATCGTCATATGAGCAATGCAACATGGAGTTTGGACCTAGTTGCCCAAAATTAACAGTTATGGCTAGTGGACAGTAGAGCGTCTAGTCACATGACGGGGATGGGGTCAATGTTCCACAGTAATTCAGAGACAAGCTCAGATTGCAATGTGTTTAGTGGGACTAGTACCATGCATGCAGTGAAGGGGGTTGGATGTGTCATATTTCAGCTAGAGTCAGGAGGATTTCTGGAGGTGACAAGGATGTTATTTGTTTCAAGGTTGATGGTACACGTGCTCTCAGAATCAGCCTTGGAGGATGTCAGATATAGGGTTTTGATCTGAGATGGACAATTGCTTCTATATTCAGAGGGAGCAACGTGGATGCAGTTGTAGTGCTTGGCATTAGACAAGAGCATGCAAGTTGTTGGGACAGCCTGTGAGTATATCTAAGGGGGTCTTGAATACAAGATCAATATCAATCGCAGAGAGGAAGCAAGTAGCGAGGAAGAGTGATTCTTCAGGTACTGCCAACAGCATCAACTGGTATGATAGGACATTGATGGATGCTTAGTGTTGAGAATTTTGTAGGGCTTGAGATGAATACAAAAATTCTCTTCTTGATAATTACTTGTGAGCTTGCTTATGTGTTCTCTTAGTTAATCCTTCATCAAGTCAATTATCAAAGTACTTAAAATGTAGAGACAGAATTGATTTGTAACTGAATATCTTACAATCTGTTTAGGAAGGTAAATCTCTGATTTACCTTCCTAAATTTCTATCACCTTTAATTGATTCCGCAAACTGTAGCCTTCAATCCATTCCGTAGTTTATTCCTTCAATCCGCATTCTGTTCTTCTCCTTAGATCTGCTCCTTTCAACGCTGTACAATCTTTGACTTATCCGCAATTCAGTTCCTTCTCCAATGTTGTCCACCTTAGACTTGACCGCAATCTTATAATCCTGTTCCTTCCACAAATTATACTCCTGTACATTCCGCAAATTATACTTCTGCTCCTTTCGCAATTTATCCCTTTCAATCTACATCAGGCTTCCATCCTTAGATCTGCACCTTATAACCGCTATGATGCCTCAAACAAATCCGCATTAGTTACCCTTCTTTCCATGCTGTCCACCGCAGACTTCAAAATTATTTTCTCCTTGAAATGAACCGCAGAAACAGTCATATATATATATATATATATATGACTTGTCTAGCTATTAGGTCGACCATACTATAGGTAATTAGGCCGACTTGGTAGCTTGCAAATTAGGCTGACCTGTAGTTTATTTCTCCAGCATATTACTTCACATATATTCTCATATTCTTGTAGGTGTTTCTGCTATATTTTAAGCTTTACTTCTGGAGGGCTGATAAGTACTTCTTTACAAGGTCTTCGAGCATATTCATTTGAACTGAATCCTTCATGACTTTGACCCTTAATCCTATTTATACTTTAGAAGACATGAACCTAGTAGACATCAAGAAGAAGTCTATCTACATAAAATATTGCTCATGAAACCCATGAGACAAAAATACATTTTTATTATCATTGTCTTCTTCTTTACATGGTCATCATGAAGACTGGCCTAGTTACATTTTACAACACTTAGGAGCAGGATCCTTAGAGCATGGTTGGATGTGACAAGTTCTAAGCTCATATTTCAAATCAGGTAGTTGGATAGGTTTCAGTTTCAAAGGAAGCAGCTACAGATACTAAGATGGGCTTAGAGACAGATTCAGGTGGAGGAGGTTCTTCCAAAAGTACCTCCCTCGCTAAGGAGTGTTGAAGTTTGTAGCTCGGGCAAGTAATTTTGCACAGCCCTTGTATCTAAGCGTGCAGAAGTTGCCCACATATCACCTTAGAATGTTTGTTGATGTAATTTAGCCTAAGATAGACTTGGGAAAATGCACATAATAATATGCTTGCTTATTGAGTTAAAATAAACACTTAGATAAAGTAAATTATTTAGTTTAGTGATTAAGTTTTAATCTTAGCCGTTGATCTCAAGTGAGGCGAGATCTAATCTTGGTCGTCCATCACTTTGAGATTAGGGTTAGGGTTAGGATTAAGGTTTTGGCTCAATGTAAAGTTATAAAGGCGAGGCTAAGGTGAGGAGAAGACATAACAGCAACACAAGATTGAAAGAGGCTTCTCAGTGAGCGTGTGTTGGGTCCGAGAGAGTGCAGTGAAGCTGGTTATCAGTATTGTATTTTCTCAGTTGAGCCATTATCCCTGGTACAGGAGCCCAAGTAAGTTCTGTGATTAATTCATTAATGAAGAACTGGTAATTGGCAAAAATCTGTTTATGTGTATGTGATTCAGATCAAGTATTATTTTTTGTTTCCGCTATATTTTTTTATGAGTTAGGAATCTAGTCGTGTATTTGTTCCACTTATTAATTGTTGGGGACCGAATACCGGGTTCTGGGTTCTGAAAGTCTAACATGTGGAATTGATTCAAGGTTTGTTGAAGTATGTGGGATAATCGAAAACTTATCTAACTCCTTGCATGGACATCTTGAAAGGAAAATCCTCATGAATATTGTTGTCATAGATATTCCAGATACATGGGACATGCTGCTATCCAATGAGTGGGTGGCAAATCTAGGAGGTACAATCCAGATGGATATGTCATACATACAAGTTTCGATGGGAGAACAATCCCATGCTTTGATCTTTAGACAACCCCCAACATGGCCTAGATGAAAAACAACATACTATTCTTGATGAAGAAGAAGAGCCGTCTCCTGGTTCAGAAGGAAGCAGTCTTCAGTTGCACTGAGTTTAAAAGAAGAAAAATGCATGGAAGCTAGGCTGCTAGTTGTGAAGTTATCAGACTTTGCACACCAATTGATAGAGATCAGCAATCAGATATTCAAGCCCACAATCAATTATTGCGATAATCAAAGCTGTACTAAGTTCTCTAAGAATCCAGTATTCATGCTCACTCCAAACACATTGAGATCCATTAATATTTCATCAGAGACAGAGTTCAGAGGAGAGCAGTGGTCTTGGAGTCTGCTCCTTCAAATTCACAAGTTCATGATATTTTGATGAAGTCCCTGGAAAAGGGAAAGTTCGAGATGCTGAGGGAGATGCTAGGCTTGGTGGAGAACACCTTTCTCATAAAGAGGGAGTGTTAGATTTTAGTATTTACCTTCATTGCAGGGCATCTGGTTCTCCACAGTGATGGGTCATTCCAGCAGAGGGTGCGACAGTTGAGGAGTGAAGGCACACAGCAGTCTTCTTGTAGCTAGTGAGTGCATCCATGCACTGACCTTAAGTCACTTCCAGAATAAACTTCCATCCAAAATTAGCATTTTCAGATTAGGTGTTTTTTCTTTTCTAATTCAGTTGACTCAGTCAAAAGTATAAGTTTCTGAAATCAGAAAGGGGAGCTGCTGACCCCGAGAATAGGGTTAAGGCGCATTGCATGTTGGTTGCCTAATCTAGTTTTGGCACAGTTGTCTAGGACTCCTGGTTGCCTAATCTAGTTTTGGCACAGTTATGTAGGACTCCTGGTTACCTAATCTAGTTTTGGTACAGTTATCTAGGACTTCCGGCAAGCTGGGGATTCCTACTTAGGTGTCTTGTAAACCTTAGGTCTTCTTCTCAGTAAAAGAAGGTAAGGTCCCTATTGTTATATTCACTCTTTTCTGAGTGTGTGTACTGTTTTTTTTTCCCTTTCCTGAGTTAATCAAGAAAACAGATAAGTTTTTCTGACTATTTTCTGAGTACTTCAAATTCTTATTAGTTTGCTGTTAGTACTTTTCAGTTAGCTTATGAATTTTCAGATCTAGAATAAAGAAGCAGTTTAGTGAGTTCCTTTAAGTTTCAGCTTTCTAGGGTCCATAGTTGCGGATCTGTTTACCATATAGTGAAAATATTAATAGCATCCTTCAGTTCATGATTTTCTCAGATAAGAAATCATGTTTATATTGTACAAAGCTATTTCTGAATCTGTTAACATTTCTGAAAGACAGTAAAATCTTTGTGGTATCACATTTCAATTTATCACAGTGATTTCAGTTCACCATTAATTTGAGCCTTGAGGATGAACTGCAACTACAATAAAGCATCAGTTTTCCTCAGAAATGTTTTCCATGTTGACAAATAATACAACGGATATTTCGTTTTTGTACTAGTTTTCTCAAAATAAAGTGGCATCAACGTGTTTGCATTTAGATTCTGGATGCCAAATCTTATATGTCCGCGATTAATAAGAGAGATTACAAAATCTGAAATGGGAAGCAATGACGAGAACCAATGAAAGTAAAATTACATTGCAACTTCTGTTGCTCTGGCCCTATTATCACAGATTCAAGGCTTAGTCATTTTTGAAATGAATGGAGAATACGATCCTTCGCTTAGAACAAATCAGAGAAAAATACACAGTTGTTACGTAATAATTCAAGTATCGAATAAGTATGCTTCACCTGAACTACAAAACTGGATGCCGGGACAGAGCAATGCTTAAAACCTGAGCCACGACCAAGGATGTTTTCCCCCATCCAGGTTTGAGCGAATCTCGTGCTATTCTTGTCAGCATTGATAAAGTTCTTTTCTTGAACAAGTAGTGGCAACGCCAAGAAGGGTAAACAATAATAACTACTTTAGAAGCTTACAAATGCAGATTGACAACTCCGCCTTCTGCCTTGCACTGAATCTCATCGGCCTTAATATAGTACCTCCCAAGAAACAGAGAACGAAAACATTTGTCCTGAAGACTGAACCTCATTTCTTATCTTTGAGTTTAATAAAGACTCCAAACCATAGAATTTGAGGCTATACAACAACAGTTCTGAGGTTGTGTTCTTCAGATGATCAATCAGCAATGCATCATACTCAGTTGCTTGAGATGAAGGGATAAGTTTCCTCTTCCTCAATATTGAAAATACTCTTTGAGCTTCCTCTACAGTCCCATGTTTACAATGTACATAACCCACCGATTACAGCACAATATACGACACCTTCTGGAGCAATGCCTTATTGCATCATCTCAGTCAAAACCTCTATTACATCATCGGCTTTTCGAGATTTAGAAGCATGAAGAACTCTTAAAGTGTATTTAAAATTTTGAGGTGCACTTGTAACGCATCCTAGACAGTCCCGTACAAGTGCAAGAGCGATATCGATTTTAGCAATCTTGCAAAGACTGTTGACTAGGGCAGTGTATACAGGGACACTAGGAACCCAAGACTTCTCCTTCATCTGACGAAAGAGATCGCAAGCATCTTCGAGTTTTCCAGAATCAACAAGGCAGGGAATAGTATAATTATACGTAAACGCATCAGGTTCACACTTAACCCTTTTCATTTCGTCAAATAATGCAAGAGCCCTTGCAATTTCCCCAATCTTGTACAAACCATTGATTAGAACATTGAAAATCGAGACACTGTAATATCCCTTTCCTTCAATGCTTCAAACAGCTCAACTGCCTTCATTACATTCTCTTCTTTGCAAACCATAAAAACAAAGAACTTGAAAACATCTTCCTTTACTGGGCAGCATAGTTGGGACAATTCCTCGAGTAATTTGAACAAATCATCTGTACTATCCGTCTCGGTAAAGACCGATATCAAGGGCTTCACTGTCGGAAAACTCGGGGTTATACCTTCTTGAATCAGGATTCGCAGGAGTTTGTAAGCCTTGTCCACTCTACTCTCACTGCAAAACCCTTCAATCAGCGAATCATATATTCCAAGATAAGCCTTATATCCACATTTCACCATCTCCTTCAAAATATTGTAAGCCAACCCAACTCTCTTATTCAAGGCATAGAGAGCGATAAGCGAACCATATACAGCCCGATCGATCAAAACCCCGTTTGCCTTCATCTCTTTACAAAGCATAAATGCCTTATCAGCCTCATTCCCTTTACAGAAACCAGTGATCAATGTTGTATATGACATAATGTCGGGCTTAACTCTATCCCTTGACATTTCCCCCCAAATCTTCCAAGCACCATCCAAATTTCCTACTGCAACAAGCGACCGGATCATGGCAGTGTATGCAAAGATATCGGGCTTACAGAGTCGAGCTCTCATCTCGATCAAAAGGCCAAAAACCTCATCCATCGTGCCTTTCCTACAAAGACCCTTGATCAGAATCATGTAAGTTATATGTTCGGGAGCCAGCCCATCCTTCCTAAAATCCCCATAAACCTCAAGTGCCAAATCCAATTTATTGGTTCTAACCAATGCATCAAGTATCTTGTTATACAGAAAAACACTAGGTTTAATCCCAAATTTCTTCATTTTTTGATATGCAAAATGGACCATCAAATCCCTACCAGCGTCAGCAAGCATTCTGATCATAATCTCAAACTGCTTAACGCTAGGCTCTTTTCCCTGTGCACTCATCAGTTCAACAACCTGGTCTGCGGCCTTATACTGATTGCAACGGTTCAGACAATAAGCAAGAGCGTTATACGCAGAATAATTGTTCCTAAACCCGTTTTGTCTACCCGCCGAATGGAAGAACTTTGAAGCCAATTGGGCACTGGTCTGTACCTTCAAAACCTCAGTAACAACATTGGGTGTCACCCGGTGCAATTTTCTGAGGTCTGCAATCATTTCCGGCCCCCATATTTTGTGTTTATTGAAGCTTTCGCAAACGTAGCGGGCTATGGTAGACAGCCGACGACCTTCATTGAATTTCTTCTGATCAGGGTTTCGTATACCCTGAGGTTTTGCGTTGAACGATTCAGGATCCCAGAGCTCCGTTCTGAAGGGCTTCAGTTCCGGTTTCTTGCGCTGGAGATCGGCCCACGGGTCGCCTCTGCTTCTCCTGTTGGTAAATAAGCCTCCTGTAACGGTGGGGCGATTCTCAGATGAACTTCTGTGACCATGGTATATGTAGATTTTGTTTGTTTCTCGCCTGGAGTTAGTGTCTGATCTTGAGGGGTCCGAGCAGAATTTTTGTCTGAAGAGGAGGATACAGTGGACGGGAAGTTCGACCCCCAGACCAATGGGTACCCAGTAAGTAGAACCTGAAATGGAAAAAAAGGAATTTGGCTGTGCTCTCTGTAAAATGGAACGACATTTTACTCGTCCATGAGACATTAGGGGCATCCTACGCCTCCGTGATTAGTTATGCATTTTTGGCTGCAGTGTACATAAAATGGTCGATATGTTTTACTGAAGTTTTGTATTGGAGGCCTCGAGAGTATAGAATTGAATCCTGAAGCAGCTGGCGGGCAGTCATGTGATGTCTTCTTTTATTGCTCCTTTCTTTACTCTCCGGGGCTATGTTTCTGTATGTTGCTTTGTATGTTAGTATTGTCGAAATTTCTGGTTCACTGAGGCCATTTCTGGTGCACTGAGCCGCAAATTTGAGGGCCGTTTCTGGTCCGGTCTTTGATTTTCAGAAATGCCGGGGGAAATGGATTAACATCAGCTGGTTTGAAATGAGGTGGAAATGGATTATTCGGTGCAAACGGAGTGATCATTATCAAAATATTGAAAGTATCTAAAATCTTGAAGTTTAATATTTATAGCAAAAAAAAATTATAAATTTTAATGGTTTTTAATATTGGAAAAATATGGATTTATAGATATTAAACAATTATTTTTAAAATATCTATAAAAATATGGAAAAAATGATTTTTATAGATATTTTAAAAATAATTGAATAGTTTAATTATGTTATATTAGGTATATATTTGGAAAATTATCTTTAAATTTTTTAGAAATCTACATATTATAGTTGTTAAACTATAGAATTTATAGAATTTTAGGTGTGTGATATGATTTTGATGTAATTGTTGGAAACTCTGAAATGATTTTAATGTGATTATTTTTCATGTTATGAAATGTGGGCCAAAAAAAATCTCATCGTAATTAAGTCTAGAGTATGCCTTAAAATTGCTTTTGTTTGGGTAAGAGTTTGTCTTCCTTCAATTTAAGGAAACAAGTTAACGGCTCAAGACCTAGAGGCACTAGCAGGAATGAAAGTTTGCCCCTTATGGACCACTAGCGGATAATTACAGGTGATTTGGTCTTCCTTAAACAACAATAATGTGTCAATGTATATTTGCAAATAGCAACTAGTGATAGTTGTCCCCACTTTTGGTTTGACAATTGAGTTGTGATAGATTTTCCCATTGTTGGAAATATATATATATATATTGGAATTGGATTGGAGATTCCAAAATGAAGAATGGAATATGTTTAATCATTATCCTTCTTTTTAATGTACCCCTTTCAATGTTAAACTTGTGTGGGGATTAATAATACCAATTTATGTCACAACTACTTTCCCAAAAAACAATGTGACTTTTAATGGTTTGAAATGGAACTAAAAACCACGTAGGAAAAAATAATGGAAGTTTTGTGCTCTCATCTATGACAAGATTCAAATCTCAATGAAAGTTGTTAATGGGTCAGTTCAATCTAATGATGGAGCTTGTTGAGAATCTCCATGACATGTCCACTACAATGGGTACATAAATGTATATTTTGTCCTTAATCAAGGTTCATAGTTCTCCCCAAAGAGTTCATTTGCCAAATTATGAAAATATAAAGTAAATGTGAGTACAAGGTTTCATATTCAAATATGAGGGATGTTGTTGCCTCGTGATGGGCACAACAAGGACCCACCTAAGGGTTATAGTGGTAGTGGTCGTAATCGACCCCATATCATGCAAGTACGAGACCGGCTCGGTTGTTGATTTCCCTAACATTAAAAAAAATAAAAAAATTGAAAAGGATTCATAGTCCTTGTCATTTTTTCATTGGTGCCAGCTAATAAAGCAATAAAGTGACATTGAAACTAAAACTATAATAACATGCACATTCCAAACCCTTCGTTCAGAGCATCAAAGTGAATCCAGTGAATCAAGGAGGACACCACAGACTATCTCCAACATATTGATTTTATAATATTAATATTTGCATTTATTAGATATGTTTAATTTTTTTAATTGATTAAAAAAATATATTTTGTTTTTTATAATTTTAATTAAGAAAGACATAAAATTCTACCTTTATATTGATAAGAAAGTATACATTGGAATTGGATGGGAGGTTCCAAATTGAACGATGGGGATATGTTCAATCATTATCCTCCCTTTTAATCCCCACCATCCAATGTTAAATTCAAGTGGTGATTAACATCGCCACTCAAAATGTGCAACCACCACTTTATCACAAAAGGGCCAAACTAATCTGAAACTGACATGTCTCCACTAAGGATGGATTGCCATTGTAACAAAAAAATAGAGTCCATTATTGCCATGGCGACAATAGAATTATCGCATCCACATAGCAAATTAACAATATAAATGGCATTCCACTTATAATTGTTTGTTGGTTTCCCTTGTATGCTAAGAAGAGAGATATAAGACAACAAATTTTCTAACAAGTTAAAATATACAATGAAATTTTTGACAAGCATTTTTCTAACAAAATAAAATATACACATATACGTGAAGCAATATATGGCTAGATGTATTTTGTGAGGTGTTATTGCTTTGTAAACAAATGTTGGTGAGTGATTGATATTGGGCCTATCAGCTTTCATCTACCATTAAAACTTATATGGCTAGGCTATTAATATTATTTATAGGTGTATGCTAACCCTTTTCTAGCATCTTTCATCGATTTCTATTATCCATATTTTTGGGACTCCATTCCTCCAAAACAATGTGTGTTTGCATCTCCATTCTAGCAATGATGTTGGCATTGACATGGGTATAGGCACTCATTGGTATATGCAGCCATTACAACACCATGCATGGTGGCATAATGTATTCATTAGCCTCAACAACCAATTCATGTGCACTTCCTCCCCACATCCTCAAAATTTTCATTTGAATTACAATTCCATGTGTTGATTTGTGTGGTTACAAGTTCTTTCCTTGCCAAATTTAATCCATTGTCAACAGAGGGTGAGTCAATTCAAGGTGGTTGAGAATAAAAAGGAATTATAAAAGGGAAGAATCATAATAAGAATTTCATTTGAATTGCTCTTTCTCTCCAAGCTCTATTCTTCAACTCATTCTTAATGTTCAACAAAATCAGTGCATCGACAACATTTCAATTGCACGATCAACTCTAGGAAAACTATAAAAGTTGTCATTAACCTAAAACTAGAATTTAGGTGGTGATATATTGGGATGGATCTGTAAGATAATGGGGAAATACTACCTTTGTATACAACACTGCTCAACCCTACCTTCTGGTATGTGGTTTATATCAATTTTATTCCTCATTATGAAATGCATAATTATGAACATTGTGTGAAAATATATAAGGCATTAGTTTGAATTTCTTTGATATTATTGATTAAATTATTCTTTTAAAATCACCAATTGCAGAACCATGAGAGGCGTAAGGGTGGCTTTCACTTTCATAGTTAGGTTGTTGAAAAGCCCTTCTGCCATATTAAATCGTGACAAACCATTGTCCCACCATCAATGGATCACCATAAAACCTTTCAAACATTGAACACAATTCATTGTCAACTTTAATCCAACTATGTTCTTTGTACATGACCTTTCTGATAACTAAATAGATCATCATAAAACCTTTCAAACATTGAACATGATTCTTTGTCAACTTTAATCCAACTATGTTGTGTGTACATGATGATTATCATAAGTAAAAATTCAATGTGAAGTCAACGAGAGTTGAAATGGTGACATACGTTGATTCTATATTCCAAACACAATGCCTTGGATCTACGAACTTCTTGTTGATACTCAATGATGCAGGGGCATTAGACACTAGCCAGTAATGTAGGAGGTTTTGTCCACATGTTGTGGCTAGGAGGGTCCAAAATCATTTGAATTTGTAACAGCAAGGTGTCAATACCTTAGCTGCCCGTTGCATTTAGATTAGTTAGAGTCAACAGAAGCCGAATAGTTTAGTTCAGTCCATCTGTCATGTTCAGTTATTCGAATAATCTAATTAAGTTTTGTTAGAAGATAAACGGTCCTCGCCGAGGAACCAAAGAGACACATTGTAATGAATATAAACTATATCCCCCGGATATATGGAGGAGGAGATTTCCGCAACGAACTTGTGTGTTATGCAATTGCTTCCAGTTGAATAAAATTCAGTTCTCGTTGATTATCAAATTGTCTTGAATTTATATTTGTGAGGAATTCGTTTAATTGTGAGGCGATTGAACACTGGTATGTGTATAGTTGTTGTATAATCTCCGCATCTCTCTGTCCGTTGTTTTCTCTTGAATTTTCTGAACAATTGAAAAATCCCACTCGTAGCAGAGGTCTATGTATAATCGTGGTTGTCGAACTCTGTTCCGAGGTAGTGAAGACTCCACTCATAAGAGAAATAGACTGTTTCGTCGTTAATTAAAACTCCTGTCCTGAGGTTAGACCCTGAGTCAGTGAACGGGAGAGCATAGAAAGGAATGGCATAACCCTGGTTTGGCCTTGGTCAATCACTGTTCAAAACCCGGAGTAGTTTGATCGCACCGCCTTTGCGAGACAGGCGGTATTTGAGAATTCAGAGCGATCATATCGGTTGGAGGACACGTGGCATAAGGCGGGTTTCCAAAACCGCCCTCATCGTGCGTTAACTATTGGCTAGGGAGGCAGCGCGATATCCACGTACGTCGTTCGATCTGGAGACGGGCTATCGAACGGTGATCGCACCCGGACTTGCTCGGAGGTTAATATAAGGTAAGGCGTGTGTATTTAATTGAACCTCCGGTTGTGTATGGTGGGCCCGAGGCCTAAAGTTGTTTATTTAAAAAGCGTCGGGTTATTAATCTAAGATACTGAAGGGTGACAACCTTAGTATAAGGTTCGACGAGAGAATTAAGGTTCGAGAATACATTTGAAATTCCAAAGTTGCTGAATGTATTTATTTGTCAATTTCTTCGAAATTGATAAATAAAATTACAAAAGAGTTGTGGAAGACCACGTGGAGATGAACTGAGTTAATCCAAGTGAAAATGTTGACAGAGCTACTATAGAGGCCAGCTCTCCTTAGAGGGCCGGATTCAGTTTTGTTGCTGTCAATTGTGGTATCAGAGTTGTTTTTTAGTGTTTTTTGCAGAGAATTAACATGGAAATCCGAGTTGGCAGAGGTGCTGGCAGAAGGAGAGGCGGACCCGTTGCCAATGCAGAAGTGTTGGGGATCTTGCAGAGGTTCGAAGCCAGAATGGATGCCATGGAGCGAAGGCAACCCAGAGATCCTGAAGACATTAGTGAACCTGAAATAGAAGAAGCTGGAGAAATTGCTGAGATTCCTCCTGACATGAGGCTCCTCAGAACTGTTCTGGGGTCTGCAGTTAAGCCCAAGATTGAAGTATCAAGTTTTGCAGGAGGATTGAATCCAGAGGAGCTGGTGGATTGGATTAACGAAATGAACAAGTGCTTTGACTATGAAGAAATGAGCGAAGATAAGAAAGTCAAGTTTTCAGTAACGAAGCTGAAAGGGCATGCTGCACTCTGGCGGGATGGAGTGCAAGAAGAAAGGAGGAGAGTTGGAAAGCAGCCTATCAAGATCTGGACCAGAATGATGGCTAAGTTAAAAGGTAAATTCTTGCCTAGTGATTATCAGCTAACATTGTTTAGGCAAATTCAGAACCTGAGACAGAGGTTGCTGACCATAAAGGAATACACAGAAGAATTCTATAGAGTAAGCATAAGAGCTGGGAAATTTCAAGACACACCAGAGAAGACTACCAGATATGTGAATGGTCTCAAGCTGGAGATCCAAGATGAGATTGGTCTTCTGTCTCCTAAGATAGTTGAAGAGGCCTATCAGATGGCCTTGAAAGCAGAGGAGAAACTCCTGAGGAAGCAGTCTGCCAAAGGGAGAGGTACTTTCCATGGAAAGGGAAGTCAGGGTGGTAGAGGAAAGCCTACTACACCCAGAGATGGAGCTAAGAGTAGCTCACCTTAGAATGCATCTACAGAGGGTGATGCAAGAGGCAGAAGGGGTTCTTACAGAGGAAGAAGAGGCAAAGGCAGAGGTAGAGAATTGAGGTGCTATAGATGCCAACAAGTGGGACACAAGCACTATGAGTGCCCAGAGAATGTGGGTGCTGGCCCAAGAAATGTTGTTGTTGCCCAGGCTGGAGAAGAGGCAGCAATTGAAGAAGAAATTCTACCAGAGAGGGGAGAGTCCTTGGTGGTTAATAAGGTCCTGTTGAAACAAGGCAAAGAGGTCACTGAGCCTGCACAAAGGAAGACTTTGTTTAGGAGCATATGCAAAGTCCAGGGGAAATTTTTACAGATGGTCATTGATAGTGGCAACACATACAATCTGGTTTCCACTGAGGTGATAGAGAAGTTGAGGCTGAAGACAAGGGAGCATCCAACTCCCTACAGGGTGTCCTGGCTGCATAAAGGGCACCAACTGATTGTAAAAGAATAGTGTTAGATAGAGCTGCAAATGGGAAACTATAAAGACAAAGTCCTATGTGATGTGATGCCCATGTATGTGTGTCACATACTGCTGGGTAGACCTTGGCAGTTTGACAGAGCAGCAGTGCATGATGGCAAGAATAACACTTACAAGTTCTTCAAGGACAGGGTACATCATACATTGATACCCATGGAAGAAGGAGAGCCATCAAGCAGAGTGGTTGATCCAAAGACCTTGTTGCTGAGCGGGAAGGAATATCTATAGCAGATTGAAGAAGAAGAGGTAAGCTTTGCTTTATTTTGCAAACCTAAGGTAGTTCTTACTTCTACAAAGATTTCTGATTTGCCAATAGAAATCCAAGAGATGTTAGACAATTATTGTGACATTGTTGTGGATGATTTACCTGATGAGCTGCCACCAGTGAGGAAGATCAGCCATTAGATAGATTTTATCCCCGGTTCAAATCTGCCAAATAAGGTAGCCTACATAATGACTCCCACAGAAAATGAGGAAATCAGGAAGCAAGTACAAGAATTGGTGGACAAGGGACTGATCAGAGAAAGTTTGAGTCCATGTGCAGTACCAGCAGTATTGAGCCCAAAGAAAGATGGAGGATGGAGGATGTGTACTGATTCCAGAGCAATCAATAAGATAACAATCAGGTACAGATTCCACTTGCCCAGAGTAGAGGATTTAATGGATTTTTTGAGTGGTGCTAAATATTTTTCAAAGATAGATCTAAAAATTGGATATCACCAGATTAGAATAAAAGAGGGTGATGAGTGGAAAACTGCCTTTAAAACGAATGAAGGACTGTATGAATGGATGGTAATGCCTTTTGGGTTGTCAAATGCACCTAGCACTTTCATGAGACTTATGAATGAAGTATTGAAAGAATTCATTAGTAAATTTGTGATAGTGTATCTAGATGATATATTAGTTTTCAGCAAAACTAAAGAAGAACATTTAAGGCATCTTAATTATGTCTTGAAGAAGCTGCACCAAGAGAAACTGTTGATAAACTTAAAGAAATGCTCATTCATGAAGGAAGAGTTGGTGTATTTGGGTTTTGTTGTTTCTGCAGAAGGATTGAAGATGGACCCAGAAAAGGTTAAGGCAATTGTGGAGTGGCCTTCACCCACAAATGTTTTTGAGGTAAGAAGTTTCCATGGACTTGCCAGTTTTTACAAGAAATTTATAAGAAAATTCAGTAAGATTAATGCACCCATTATTGATATAATAAGAAAGAGAAAACAACCATTTAAATGGACTGCTGAAGCAGAAAGAAACTTCAAACTTTTGAAGCAAAAGATAACTGAAAAGCCTGTGTTGATTCTGCCTGATTTTACTAAACCATTTCAAGTGAAGTGTGATGCTAGTGGGGAAGCCATTGGAGCTGTGCTGAGTCAGGATGATAGGCCTGTAGCCTATTTCAGTGAAAAGCTGAATGACACCAGAAGGAAGTATTCCTCTTATGAGAAGGAATTCTATGCAGTTGTTCAGGCACTGAAAAAGTGGAGGCATTATTTGATGTCTAGAGAATTTGTGTTATATTCTGATAATCATGCTTTGCAGTACATTGTACAGCAGCCCAAGTTGAATCATAAGCATGCCAAATGGGTTGAGTATCTCCAAGGTTTTAACTTTGTTTTGAAACATATAAGTGGCCAAGAAAATAAAGTAGTTGATGCTTTGAGTAGGAGGCACATGCTTGTTCAAGAAACCAATTTTGAAGTTGTAGGATTTGATTTTCTCAAAGAACTGTATAAAACATATTCAGATTTTAAGGAAGCATTTGAGGCATGTTGTAACCCTGTTCTAACAAATAGGAGCCAGTGGCTGGATTATTTCTTGCAAGAGGACTTACTATTTAGAAGAAACCAACTGTGTGTACCAAAATGTTCCATGAGAGAAAATTTGATCAAGGAGAAGCATAGTGGTGAACTTGCTGGACACTTTGGTACTGATAAAACTTATGAGTAGCTGAGTCACTTCTATTATTGGCCCAAGATGAGAGCAAAAGTGGACAAGTTTGTGAAAAATTGCAAAATCTGTCAATATGCCAAAGGAAGGAGCCAAAATGCAGGATTGTACACTCCCTTGCCTATTCCAGACAGGCCTTGGGACATGGTGAGTATGGATTTTGTTCTAGGATTTCCCAAGACTCAGAGAGGGAATGATGCAGTCTTTGTTGTAGTGGACATATTCTCCAAAATGGCACATTTTATTCCATGTTATAAAACTAGTGATGCCACCCATGTTGCTAACTTGTTTTTCAAAGAAGTTGTTAGGTTACATGGGTTACCCAAGAGTATTGTTTCAGACAGAGACACCAGATTTGTGGGCCATTTTTGGAGGACACTGTGGAAGAAACTTGGTACCAAATTGAGTTTCAACTCAGCTTATCATCCTCAGACTGATGGACAAACTGAGGTAGTGAATAGGAGTCTAGGAAATTTGTTGAGAAGTCTTGCAGGAGAGCATCCCAAGCAGTGGGACCATATTTTGCCTCAGGCAGAATATGCATATAATGACTCACCAAATAGAAGCACAGGGAATATTCCATTCCATATTGTTTATGGAATGCACCCCAGAGGAATATCAGAGTTAAGAAATCTGGGAAAGGCAGAGCTAAGGAGCACTGATGGTGAGGAATTTGCTTCAGAGATCCAAGCCATACATGAGCAAGTGAAACAACAGCTACAAGGCAACATCATCAAATATAAAGTTAGAGCAGACTTGAGCAGAAAAGAAGTCCATTTTGAAGTAGGAGATCTGGTTTTGGCACACTTGAGAAAGGATAGATTCCCAAAGAAGCAGTACAATAAACTGAAGTTCAAAAAGATTGGGCCATGCAAGATACTTAGAAAGTTTTTTGCTAATGCTTATGAGATTGAATTGCCTCCTGATGTTGGAATATCTCCCATTTTTAATGTTGCAGATTTGTACAAGTATGAAGATGATGGTGCAGGAGAGGAACCAGCAGACAAGGAACAAATTGAGTGGGAAAGGCAGCTACCCCCAGCACAACCACTGCAGCCAGAGAAGATATTGGACAAAAGAGTGTTCAGGAGGACCAGAGGACAAGAGTATTGTTTGGTCTCAATCTAGTCTCCTAAACTGAGCTCATTTAATTGTCAACCAGGATTTGTAAACTGCTGAAGTGAAGTGTATTGTATGTACCTAGGTGCTTGTTTCCTAATGCGTTGTGTGTAGTGTTTTGTGATGTTTTTGGTCTTTTGTGATGATTTATGATGTTTTTGGTCTTTTGGTGGTTTATATTTGCAGGAAAAATGCCTAGAAAGCTAGTGGAAAGAAGCTGGTGATTAAAAACAGGGTTAAACCTAATTGATGGATAACAAATGGCAAATGCAATTGGAAACACTGAAGCTGAATCTAAACTATGACTAAATAAAAGCAAAGCTTGATAATGACTTTCAAACAAATGATTCAAAATACAAACCAAACTTGAGAAATGATCACTAAGCATGCAAATCCTCTAACTAAATAGTGAAACAACTAACTTACAATGATGCAATATTTTGTCCTTGATTAGAGATTTGAAACATATTTAGAGGAAAAACATTGTAATCATCATAAGATCTTCTATTCTAGAACTAGTTCCTATCTCTATTCTGCAATTTAATTGAATGTCACAAAACCTTTACTCAAGAGTTATTGATTTCTTTCCAAAGTAATCTTTTGAGGAAGAGCTCTGTTTATAAAATGATGAGGAAATTGCAGAGGTACTTCAGGCCTTAAAATGATGTTGCCTTCTGTTCATATGGTTATAGATCAATTATGGATTTTAGAACAAGAAGAGGTTTGTGAATAATGAAGGCTGTTTTGTTAATCCTAACAACTGAAGTAATCTATTGTGCAATGGATGACAATTTGAATATGAAGTGCAAGTGCAATGGGTTAATCTAAGAATGAACTTAAGATGCCACTAATCTAAAACAATGCTGAACTATAAGTCATCATCAAACTTGAAACAAAGTAACTGAACATGAGTTAAGTGCAATTAAACTCCGAAGCATTCTAACTAAGCTACCATGCATTATTCTATGAAGTTACACAATCTGTTTGTCCATCATTAGTGATATTTTGGAAGAGTTCCTTCTTTTGGAAGAGGTATTAGAACAATTCTGACTGTGTAATTGAATGCAAATGCAAGCAAAAGACTGAAAGCAAATGAAAAACTAAGATATCATATTCATATCCTACTCGTCATTATGATGTCTTGGGCAAGCGTTTAAGAGCAAGAACAGAGATGATACTTAGTGCAAACACACAACTAAGTCATTCATTATCACGGTCATGTCTTGAACTTCTTAAGAATGTCTTGGAAGAGTTTCTTCTTGTGGAAGAGTGATTAGAACAAGTGTAACTGTGATAGTGAACAGCAAAAACTACAACTAAATCCTACAGTACTATAGCTATTCATCATCCATCATTATAATCTTTTGGAAGAGTGTCTTCTTGTGGAAGAGTTAGAATGAATGTAACTACAGTAGCTAGTTAAAAACAACTATGAATTCAACTTCTAATCCTACAATACTATAGTCATTTTCCCATTCATCATTATAGTCTTTTGGAAGAGTGTCTTCTTGTGGAAGAGTTAGAACGAGTACGACTACAGTAGCTAATTAAAACAACTATTAATTCAAATTCAAAATGTAAAGGCAGCTAGAAGACTTATCTAATTTACGCAAAATAAATCCGTGCAAGAGGTAGGGGCCCTCTACCACCTGACGGAATTCAACTCCAAATTAAATCACGCTTCAAAACAACACGGTCTGCTCCATTAAAGATGAAATAGTTTGAACATAACACTCTGCGTCTTCAGAAATGTAGCACAGAGTCTAAACAAAATCTAGCATCAAATCCAACATAAAATCTTCTACCTAGCTCTCGGTCTCTCAAGTGTTTATAAAGCAAATACACATAACAATACTTGCAACAATTCAGGAACAATGTCTTTCCTTATTGGAATCACGTTAGGACTCTTTGAAGTGGCTGCGTGAAGAGAAAAAGACATCTGGACTGAGACAGTCCTAATAGAAGTCTTCCTTCCTAAATGTGTTCCCACGTTCAAAACCATACCCAGAATTTGTTTCTTCCTCCATGATGAGCAACGAACCATGTAGACATGACGTGGATCATGCCCATATGCGGTTTTTCTCAAGAGGCCACCTGGAACATACTTAAACGTGAAGGCAGCTACAGAATCGCCGGTTAGCTACGGAATGTCTGCATTCTGCAGCTAGTTCTGGTCAAAATGCTTTACAATGGCAAAAATCACAAAATTTAGCAAGTCAGTCATGTAAATCATTCTAGAAGTAATTTTAACTATATTCATTGATCAATTGAGTCTAAGATGGCAATGGACAAGGGAAAATGAGGTAAAACGAGGTGAAGGAAAGCACAATTTTGAGGCTCAACAAGTATTTTCAGTACTTAATCAAATGGAAGGAAAAGCCAGAAGAAGATGCCACTTGGATGACTAAAGGAATGTTGCAGAAGATAGGCAGATCGGTGGAAGAGCTCATGGACAGGAGTCCACGAATAAAATTGCCCTCAGGAGTCTGATGCAGGGGCATTAGACACTAGCCAACAATGTAGGAGGTTTTGTCCACATGTTGTGGCTAGGAGGGTCCAAAATCATTTTAATTTGTAACAGCAAGGTGTCAATACCTTAGCTGCCCGTTGCATTTAGATTAGTTAGAGTCAATAGAAGCCGAATAGTTTAGTTTAGTCCATCTATCATGTTCAGTTATTCGAATAATGTAATTAAGTTTTGTTAGAATATAAACGATCCTCGCTGAGGAACCAAAGAGACACATTGTAATGAATATAAATTGTATCCCCCGGATATATGGAGGAGGAGATTTCCGCAGCGAACTTGTGTGTTAAGCAATTGCTTCCGGTTGAATAAAATTCAGTTCTCGTTGATTATCAAATTGTCTTGAATTGATATTTGTGAGGATTTTGTTTAATTGTGAGGCGATTGAACACTGGTCTGTGTATGATTGTTGAATAGAGTTGTTGTATAATCTCCGCATATATTTGTCTGTTGTTTTCTCTTTAATTGTCCAAACAATCGAAAAATCCCACTCGTAGCAGAGGTGTGTGTATAATCGTGGTTGTCGAACTCTGTTCTGAGGTAGTGAAGACTCCGCTCATAAGAGAAATAGACTGTTTCGTCATTAATTAAAACTCCTGTCCTGAGGTTAGACCCTGAGTCAGTGAACGGGAGAGCATAGAAAGGAATGGCGTAACCCAGGTTTGGCCTTGGTCAATCACTGTTCAAAACCCGGAGTAGTTTGATCGCACCGCCTTTACGGGACAAGCGGTGTTTGAGAATTCGGAGCGATCACATCGGTTGGAGGACACGTGGCATAAGGCGGGTTTCCAAAACTGCCCTCATTGTGCGTTAACTATCGACTGGGGAGGCAGCGCGATATCCGCGTACACCGTCCGATCTGGAGGCGGGCTATCGAACGGTGATCGCACCCGGACTTTCTCGGAGGTTAATCTAAGGTAAGGCGTGCATTTTTAATTGAACCTCCGGTTGTGTATGGTGGGCCCGAGGCCTAAATTTGTTTATTTAAAAAGCGTCGGGTTATTAATCTAAGATACTGAAGGGTGACAACCTTAGTATAAGGTTCGACGAGAGAATTAAGGTTCGGGAATACATTTGAAATTCCAAAGTTGCTGAATGTATTTATTTGTCAATTTCTTCAAAATTGATAAGTAAAATTACAAAAGAGTTGTGGAAGACCATGTGGAGATGAACTGAGTTAATCCAAGTGAAAATGCTAACAAAGCTACTATAGAGGCCAACTCTCCTTAGAGGGCCGGATTCACTTTTGTTGCTGTCACTCAAGCGAAGAGCATTTGTCGTCATGTATTATAATCCTTCATCGATAGCAAAGAGACATATATGTTTTGGCTTGGCTTTTGGTTTTAGCCTATATAATTTCAATCATGTGTCCATGGCTTTGTATATCTCTAGTTTCTAATGTTTCCTACCACCAGCCTAGATCCATCTTAACCCTAGATCTATCAAGCGCTGAGAGGGATCAAATCTCTCAAGGTGAAAACCTCTTTGTTGAGTGCAAAACTTAAAGAAAGGTTTGCACCTAGAGGGATTTGATCCCTCTTGGCGCTTGATAGATCTGGGGTTAAGATGGATCTAGGTTGGTTATATAATACTATATAATATATATATTTGACTCTATGTGTCTCTTTCTTATTCATTCTCTCTATCTCACCCCTAAACATACACACTCTCTCTCCATATTTATCTATTTCTCTCTCCCTCCCTCTTCCTCTCCATCTCTCTCTCTTCCCCCTTTTTCTCTCTCTCTTCCCCTTCTCTCCCTCTCTCTCCCTCTCTTTCTCTCTCCCTTCCCTCCTGCTCTCCTCTCTCCTCACTCTCTCTCCACCTCTCCTTTTTCACTCCCTCTCTCTCTCTCCACCTTTCTCCCTCTATGTCTTTCTTATTCCCTCCATCTCTCTCCACCTTTATCCCTCTATGTCTTTCTTCTTCCCTCCATCTCTCTCCCCCTCCAAATCCATCCATCCCCCCTCTCTCTATCCTTCTCTCTCTTGGGTCCTCTCTCTCTTCCTTCCTCTATCTCCCTTTCTATCCCACCTCCCTTTGCCCCCCCCATCACTCTCTCTCTCTTTCTTACCTCCAACTTTGTGACTATTGTTAAATTTTGCAACTAGGATCAAATTCCATAGTGGACAACTAGGATAATTAAGATAATAATTTAATTAGATTCCTCTTTTCGAGAGGATCAAAATAGACCTATAGATCACCCTAATCGGTTAAACAGAAGTTAAGTTTTGAATTAATTTAATATTTTATGAGTTGGCCTAACCGCATGTTGATCCGGTCAAAGCCCCAAGCGGTCACTCACAAAGTTATAATTAGAGGCGACCTCAAGCTCATTTACACACTTTCTCAAGCGATCTATGATTTGCATCCATCATTTTATTTCATCTATGTTTATGTTTTGGCTCACACGAGTACGTCGGAAGGAGCTCGTGCAGTGGTACGCAGTGGATCGGGGTTAGAGTATGGTGCACATTCCAGATCTAGGTCTATTGAAGCAAAGTCGCGGGCAGGGAAGGCCCTTGTAGTGGCTCTATTGAAGTAGAGTCGCGGGCAGGATGTGTTTTACCTGCGACCAAGGTGCCAAAGCCGTTGGCACAACATGTTAAGGGTGCAGCCAAAGCATTGAGGTTAGATCGGGTTATTCTGAAGCTCAGCCGTGGGCACAAGGTGTTGTGGTAGTGGCTCAGAGCCCCAAAGCCACGGGCATAGCGTGTTAAGGTTGTGGCTCAGAGAGTTACTGGGAAGATCTGATTTGGTTCACCTTCAGTTGATTGCGCAACGCTTCCTGAAATCAGTCTTTCAGTCACAATTGCATCAAAACGTCATTGACAAACTCCTAGATTCAGATCTAGGACTTCAGAGTTGAGATCACTTGGTGATCTTTCAAATCCGAGTTTTGGTATTGTAGATTTGTTGATATTTAGATCAAATTTGTTTTTTTACGTTGCAGTTGTATCTTCAGTCCTCAATTAGTATTAGCTGTGTTCATCAGTTTTCTACAACCAATGTTAGTGAATTTCAGTTCTCAAATTCAGTTTCCTTCATGCAGAAGTATGGGTATGGTTTCAGTGCTTGTATGTTATTTGTTTTCTGCATCGTAAAGACATGTACTCGAAGATCATTGTACTCTTTTTGTTGAACCATTCAATGAAGATCTAAGAAGAATAATTCCCAAGGGTTTTCCCCGTAGTGGGTTTTACCCTGGTCTCAAACCAATCTTGGTGTCTCTATGTGTTCATGCTTCTCTTCCTTTAATCTTTTATTTTTCGTTGCTTAGATGATGATGGTGGTGGTGGTGTTGTTCTTTCTGCATAGTTTCATTTTCTGATGGCTAATGATAGAGATCTGTATATTGGAAAATTTATTTGGGGTGAATGCAACATGTTAATGAAGAAATGTAACTATCAAAGTAAAGAACAATGTTGCTTTATGAAAAATTAACATGGTATCAGAGTTGGTTGAAGAAAATCCATGAGGATCACCCAAAGGAGACACTTATATGGAAGCAAGAAGAGGATGGTAGAGACCTAAAATAATTATAAGGTATGAAGAAAACCCTAGGCATTTAGTGGATAAGGGTTTGGGAGAAACCCTGGTTTATGGTAAAGTCTTCATATTTGGTTTATGAAACCCTCGTATGGCCTTTGTGAAGATGCTCAAGCACTTGGATCGGTTTGAAAAAAATGACATGGTTATTGATAAAGTTTTTGAATGAAGGAAACACTGCTTTATGATATATGGTTTACTCTTGAAGGCTGGTTCAAGAGGGAGAGGATCATCTCTCATTAAAGATAAGTACTCCTTGACTTATAACCCTTACTCTTGTTTATGCTTATAGATCTGATTTCTATGATTATTGTTTCTAGTCGTTACTTCTTACATGTATATTTGAGCACCTGGATATATATAACCTCTGTGATGAGTGGATCCCTCTTGAGTATCTTTGGAAATGCAGGAAAGATAGCTAGATCTGGAAATAAAGGAAATTTGGCTAGATTTGGAAATGTAGCTAGATCTAGAAAGGGAAAGTTGGCTACGTCTGGAAAAAGGCAAAGTGGTACTTGCGCACTACAAGCTGCCTATGTGAAGGTGCACAGATAATACGATACGACATGCATGGTATATTGCTTTAATGTTATGATTTAGCTACAACATTGGATGGCTAGGTAAGCCCTTCGGTATATTGAGAATGTCTACTTCTCGGATGGCTCATGCATGCACATATAAGAGTGATTGGGATTATGATTGCTATTATGAAATGGCACACCTAGTATTTAATGGTTTGATCATTATGATCTTCTTGATTCTGTGAGAGTACTTGATGTGATTGTCGATCATGGATATAGTAGCATAACTTAATGTATGGCTAACATCTATTCTTTTTAGATCTTGATTTTGATTTTAGTGGATGGTACTCTTGATTCTTGATACACATAAGATATGTTGGATCTCTCATGGAAGTTTACCTCATTGATATGGTATTGATAATACTTGTGATCAGCATGATGAAAGCTCATAGAGAAGAGTAATTGCACCTTGTTGGTTTATCAATTAACCTAACTTGATCCTATTGATTATGATATGCATGGTATTGGAAACCGTGATTATAAAGGCATATTTATGAGATTTATGTTATTGATTTATGACTATTTGTGGTTATAGCATGCAGTAAAATTAAATTCTTTAACTCAATGTATTGTTATTGGATCTTAAGGTTGTGATGTCACATCAACTTGCCGCCCTGATATTTCTAGTCCAACCCTTGATGAAAGATGGATGACATGATTTTGATGATCATGATAAAATTGATGTATTTTTATTGGATCTTAAGGTTGTGATGTCACATCAACCTACCGCACTGATCTTTCTAGTCCAACCCTTGATGAAATATGGATGACATGATATTGATGATCATGATAGATATGTGTTTGTGATAGATCTGTTATTGCTTGATCCATGTAAAGACATGCTGATTATATGAATGAAGTGGATTCTCATTTAGAGGGAGAAACTCTCTCCTAAAATATTCTTACTCATGTTGCTATTGAAATATGATTTATGAAAATCTGACATTGTTGATCTACAACAGAGGTCTAAGCCTCATTCGCACAAAGAAAGGTGTTGACCCTAATTTTTTATCTAATTTTGTTTAATAAATACACTTAATATCCATGTTATCCATCCATATACCATCCATATTAACTATATTTTGATGAATTTATGCATATCCAGGTATATAAATTAAGTGTTGAAATTTTTAGATGTTTTTACAAAAATTGAATTTTAAGTGCATTTTTGGACAGGACTTAAAATTACCGTAATGGCTTCATTGATGTCATACTTGCAGGACACCTGGGCTCAAGATGAGCACATTTATAGAAATATTGGGAACTAAGAATGGACATGCACCTATTGGTTTGGTCAAACCGAGCTTAAACAAGCCCGGTCAAAGCCAATCAAACATGACCTGTTATAATGGAAATCCCTATGAAATAGGCCAAATTTAGCATTTTATGAGATTTTCCAGTTTTTGAGAGATTAGATGGATGATCTTGACCAGAATAGATAGGATAGTGATAGGCATGGCTGTTAGAGACATTTTAGTTGAGTTTGTTTCATATTTCTCTATTTAAGCCAAAGACATTAAAGACATGAATATGTAGAATTTGTATAATTTCACTTTGATATTTCGGAACTTTGGAGAGCTAATTGAAGAACTAGTTCTATCTTCTTTTCTGTTGTTCTATATGGTCAATGCTTGATTGAGTTTTAGTATCTAATAAGTACTTTCATTGTGCGAGGCAAGGGTGGTGGGCCCCTACACCGAGCTAAGTGCACTTTCTGCTCAATTTAGTTGCAATTTCCTGAACTAGTTTTCTTTCATGTTTAACCAGTTAATTAGATGTACGATGATATGTTATGATTGCTGATGAATCCTAATCTAATTTCTAATCTGAATATGAAGGGTCAAACTAGTGTTTAAGTTAAACTCTCCTTTTATCTGATCAGGGACTAGAAACTAGAATTCATCTTTCTTGCTTTTGAGTGATTTTCTAAATTTCCAGTTTTCTAACGATGGCATTAATGATGAATGAATGTATAATGAAGCACAACAAGGACCTCATTAGTTAGGAGCCTCTTATATTATTCTTTTATGCATCTTGAGCTATTGTTCATTAGTGGTTTTGGTTTCTGTTCATGAAGTAGTATTATAGAGAAGTTCAAACAATTTCTCCTAAGTTAGGAGCTTCTTCTTCTGCTTATTACATAATTGAATTATAAATTATTTAGTTGGGTTTTATATTTGCAATATGCATTTCCTTTAAATTCAATAATTCATCTTTTAAACTTGACTGTAGTGGAAATCCATATATTTTGGAGATGCTTCTAAGTTCTACAAACCCGGATTGATAATAAAATGCCTGTGTTAGTTTACCTAGTAAACATACCCAACATTTTTTGTGCCATTGCCGGGGAAGCATATTTCAAAGTAGTAAAAAAACAATAAAAAAAATCAAGTTATGTTTCTTTATGCCTAGAGATAGAGATCGAAAGGGTAGATTCATTAAATAAAACCCCCCAACAATTCAACCATCCACAGGAATAACAACACCAGTTGCTAGGAGGCCTACTCTAGAGGAGTTAGAGGAAAAACAGAGATGAGGACAAAGATTAACTCTAATTGAAAGAAAAACCTTGTTGGCCTTGGAGGTAAAAAGAAAGCAATCACCAAAGGAAACTCCTTTCCTAGGAAAACAAAAGGAAACAAGAAAACCAGTTGTTGAACAATTAGAACAACCTATCCTTAAAAAAATTAAGATAGTTGAGGAAACACCAAATCAACCTCATATTGAAACATTACATAACTCTGAGCAAGAAATTATTGAAGAAGAGAAGGATCTAATATGCCAATTATGACTCATGAACAGAGAATTGAATATGAGAGACAACAAAGGGAATGGAAAAGGAAAAGACAGGAAGAAAGGAATTTGGAAGAAGAGAGAAAGAGAGAGGAAGATAGAAGAAGATAAGAACTAAGAAGAATAGAGGAAGAATCAAAAAGAGAAAATGAAAACAAAATACTACATGATAATGAACAAGAAAAAGATAATGATCAAGAAGCTACTTTTGGCTTTCCAATATTAGACACAAGAGCAATACTAGGAGAAGAAGTGAAAATGAAAAACATTCCACCTTCTATATTGCCCAACTTTTATGGAATGTCAATAGAAGATCTTGATTCATTTATGTTCAAATTTGATATCTTATGTAGAACTTATGGATACATGGATGACACACACAAGCTTTGTCTCTTTCTTACTACTTTGAAAGCAACAGTATTAAAATGGTTTATGGGTTTAGGAGAACATACAATTGCTTCTTGGGATGACATGAAGACATTTTTTATTAAAAAGTATCAAGCTTACTGTAGGGCTAGAGACTCAAAAGAAGATATTTTTAGAATGACACAACAAGAAGATGAAAGTTGGGAGGAGTATTTAGGGAGATTTATTTACAATTTGCAAAAGTCCAAACAACATTCTCTGAATCCCGATACTACCCGCACAATTTTTCTTAAGGGTATCAGAGATGAATACTTATATATCCTCAATGTGATGGGAAAAGGAGATATCTCAAACCTACCATTTGATGAAATTGTTAAACTGTGTCAAAAATATTATAGGGGAAGATCAAAAAGTGGAAAGAGGGATGTTACATCAAGAGCTTCCAAATCTGCAACAAGTGGAGTAACAAGAGCAAAAATAGGAAGTTTACTAGAAAATTTAAAAACGGATCTCTTAAGCACTATGGGAACACAAGTAGATATTTTAAAATCCAAGAAGAAGAAAGAAGAACAAGATCAAATCTTAGCGATCTTTTGACCAAAGTGTAGGAAAAAACATCCACTTAGAGAATATCCTTTGCAAAGTATACAAGTGTGTGGAATTTGTACAGAGAATCATGCAACTGAAAACTGTCCAAAATTGAAAGATTTGCAAACGAAAGAAGTACAAGGGGTAGATTCTCTCTACTATATGGCACCAAGGAGACCTTGGCAACCAAGGATGCATCAACAATTCCCTCAAAAAAATCCCCATAATTTTCAATATCCACCTCAGAATTCATGGAACACTCCAATTCCATGGCAGGCTTGGCCTCCACAACAATATTAGAACCAACCTACAGAAGGTTGGAGAGGATATAGTTATGGAAACTAGCCACCTCAATAAATGTACCCTCAATAATATCAATATCAACAACCATACCAACAACCATACCCTCAACAACCATTCTAATACCAACAATTACAACAACATCAACCAATGCCATTTCCACCTCAAAATCATGCACCAATGCTAACTCAACCTCAACAACTTCAGCTGCCTACTAACCAACCACCTCCTAGACCAACACAATTTCCAGCTCAGCCAGTAGCTAATCCAAGTAACAAAGTGGATAGACCGACATACAATATGGAAGAAGCAACATACTATCATACATATACCATTCTTCCCATAAAAGATGTCCACTTAAGGTCTGGGAAGGTATTACACAAATATTCTCCTCCAATAATAGAAGAAAAAACTGAACAAGGAGAGAAAACTCAACAATCTCAACCAAAAACTCAAATTCAAAAAGAGAAATTTATTATGACTCAAACACCACCCTATCTAGAGAGGTTAGTACAACAAAATATCCAAATGTCTCTGCCTGAATTTGATATTCTGGATGAATTGACGAATACATATGTCAAAATTCCTTTGTTGCAGGCAATAAATATATTCCAATATATGCAAAAACAATAAAGGAGTTATGCATCAAGAAATCTGGCAGAAGAAAAAGAGATCCATCCATAATCTAGGTCATTGGAAGATTAGCTAGTCTCATGTCTACTGTTAGCACCTGAATTGGACCCCTGGCTGAAAAGGAAAAACAGGGTAACAACTAAACCATGCTCAGCCTTGTAGCTAGCCCTACAAGGACAGGAGAGGGCTCTCTCCGTGAAAGAATATTCAATGGAACACAATAAATATATTGATATTAGGCTAGATAAAATGATGGGATAAGTGTTTAATAAAATAAATGAATGAATGAATTTCAGGGATGTGTGGGATAAAAGGAACAGTTGAAACCGGGAATTAAATTAGGACACAGTGTATTTCATGGGGAAAGATAGGTAGAAACTCAACAATAACGCTAAATAGGGATGGGATGGACAGACTGATGAGGAGCTGAAAACGGCATAATAAATGGATCCTTTTCAAACAGAAGAAAAACACAGAGTATGAATGATTTCCCAAGGCAGAGCATATAAAATGGATTCTACCTTTCTATCTTTAAAGCATTCAAAAGAAATGTTTATGGATTAATGGAACACATAACAATTCACATATGAAACAAAGGAGAAAAAAAATGCTAAATCTCATACCACATGGATCCCACAAATCAGAGCTGCATCTCTTATTAATTCCTGTCAAATTGTACAATGGAGCGCAGAGTTTTCTCCCACACTATTCCCCTACTGCTTAGTTACAGACTTCAGACTGGTTACAAATGATTTGCAATTACAATAAATACACTGAAATGTGGGAACATAGATCCATGAAAAGAGGAGTTGCTCTAACAGCTGAAGAACTGAAATACAATCATAGTAAAGAAATACAACAATCTGCCCCTGAAAATAAGGGACAACATTGCATTTGGCTACTTGGGGATTTTGCTGTAAGGCTGTATGAAAAATAGGTAATCCGATGAACATATTTCCTATTTTGCTGCTGCTGTAACAATCTCTGCTTATTTTAGTTCTTGGCCTTTTGACTGTCGCTTTGCTTTCCATTACTTCTTTTGAATAAACTGACTTTTTTCAATAAGATATGAAACTACACCTTTAGTGAAGGGAAATTAATTTTTTAAATGGGAAAAGGGAAGGGAAGGAGGCAGAACCCATATGAAAATCGCAATCGCAGTAGATGGGGCGGAGAGATATAATATAACAAAACAGTTGTAATGTAAAAATCGACAGTGCCATCGCAATCGGAATCGAAATCGGGAGAGGGGCGGAGTGATACATATTTGCGATGGTGTAATCACAATCGAGATAGGAACGGGGCGATATAATGTGCCGACGGACTAACCAAAGCCTTTGTATAAAACAAAATATATAAGATTTGAATTTAAAAAAGGGAAAAGGGCCATTATATTACGAATGGGCGGAAGTACTGTATGGTGGGCCTGGGGTCAATCACAATTGCAATATCGGAGGGGAGGAGGAGTGCAACATATGTGAAACGCCGATGCGATTGGCCCGATTGAATTTGATCCGTCGGATCAGCGGGGAGAGATCAACGGTGGGGAGATCAATAGGAGGTTTGCCATCGGGGAAGCGTATTGGGTAATCGGAGGGAGGGGTGCGATTGGGTAATCGGAGGGAGTGATGCGATCGGAAGATTGGAGGAAGTGATGCGATCGGAAGATCGGAGGAAGACTTGCGATGGATCGCATCGGAGTTTTGTGCGATGGGCCAATCAGAGAAAGTTGCGATCGGGAGTGTCGATGGAAATGCTCCGATCGGCTGTGAGCCATCGGATCGATGGGAGTAAATCGACGGTTGAGGTGGATTGGAGGGGGGGGGGGAATACAATCACATCAGATTTTTTTGCGATTGGTCGATCAGAACTTTCAAATAAACTTTGCAATTTGCGATGGAATAGCGGCGGGGTTTATAATATAAAACTTTATTATTTAAAGTTTTCAGTATGTTGGGGAAGTGGTTTGGGAACGACGGGGGGTATATATATATATACACGAACCTTTAAAATATTTAACATAAGGTTCCAACGGGAAATGGAGGGGAAGTGGTTGGGAACGGTGGGAGCTTTATAATATGAACTTTTTATTATAAAGTCCTAAGGCATGGAGGGGAAGTGGTTAATACATAAATCGCATTGTATTTAAAAAATTTATAATGCGATTTTTTAATCGGAAAGAGGAAAAAAGGAATTATTTAAAAGAGTATTAAACTTTAATAATACAAAGTTTAAAGGGAAAAATGGGAAATAGGGGGTGTTTAGGGAATTTTACTTCACTTAAGCATAAATTTCAATCCAGAAGTCAGTTTTGAGAGTGTAGTATACCGTTGGAAAGCTCTTTCCAGGCTCTTTCTGATGGATCTACTTGGAGGATGATTTGGTGCTAAACATGCTACGGAAAACTTCTCTGAAGGCAGGGACATTACTTTGTGGAGATAACAGCTTCTGAATTGCGACTTATTACATCTGATGATATAAAATTACATAATGAATGATAATAAAGGCAAAATATCATGTTTTCACCGCGAAACATGGTTTTGAGGTAAAAATTACATCAAGCTGAATAAAATATAACTTTGATCTTCCAAGTGATGTGATTTTGAGTTTATTGACTTCCTCATGACCTTGCTGATATTATTTGACTCATTAATTTGACCATGGTGAGACCCTAGAACCTAATGAGACCCATCCTATGACCTACTGATATGATTTTGAGAATAAAAGTGACCAATGACTAAAGACCATAGAAAGGAAAATTAGCTAGTACCTTATGAGGGAAAATTGATAAAACATTACTACCATCAATGAATCCATGACCTAGCGGAATGGTGAAATTTATTCGGTATGAGACACCTACTATGCAAATGAAAAAGAGCAATTTTGATCACTGATGGCAGTATGACTAGACTGACACTAACATCTACAAAGACAACAATTGAAAAATATGTTGATCTTGGGATCCCTATGGTTACCATCTCGATCAATAGTTTTTCAGTGCCAAACACTTTAATAGATTTGGGAGCAGCTATAAATGTTATGACTAGAGAGACTACGAAACATTTGAACTTGAACAACATTAGGCCTACTACTACAATTTTAGAGCTTGCAGATAGATCTAAAGTTGTACTAGAAGGAATAATAGAATATATCATTGTCTCTCTGGATTCATGGGAATATCCTGTAGACTTCCTCATTTTGCAGCCAAAAACAAGTTTAGGAGGCCATCCTTTAATTTTAGGCAGACCATGGTTAGCCACTGCAGATGCCTTCATTGGATGCAGATCGGGAAGTATGATTATTGCACATGGGGAAGAAATGAAACATGTTACATTGTATCCTCCAGCACAATATCCTTCATTATTATCATGGCTTGATGGACAAGAACAACAGGAAATTCAATCTATTCTTAGTATCAGTCAAGTCTATAATTTTAGAGAAGAGGAAGAAAATGAGGATTTATTAGATCTTTTCATCTCAGAACCAAATATTTCGGAGCAAATCAGAATAACACAATATGAAGCTGCAAGCCATCTTTTAAATCAGTGTTTCCAGGAAAATTGTATTATTCAATCACTGTAAAATTCATTTGAAAGTATTTTTCATGTTAACTCAATTACCAATTCAAAGAGTAAAATCATAGAAATTAGTCCTGGAAGGAATTTGAATATTGGTAATAACTTACAATCATCACAAGAACAAGAGGTAATAGCATTATTACATAAATACTCAAAAGCTTTTTCTTGGGACTACACAAACATGCAGGGGATTCATCCAAAAACATTTATTCACCACATTTATACTGATGATCAAATCAAACCTATGAGACAACCGCAAAGAAGGATGAATCCTATGATGAAGGAAATAGTGAAAGAAGAATTGCAGAAACTGTTACAAGTTGGATTCATCTATCCTATTTTTGACAGTCAATGGGTTTCTCCCTTAGTTGTGGTGCCTAAGAAAAATGGAAAGTGGAGAATTTGTATAGACTACAGAGAGCTCAATAAAGTGACATTAAAATATCATTTCCCTTTACCATTTATTGATCAAGTACTAGATTCATTAGCTAGGAAGAAATTCTTTTATTTTCTTGATGGATTTAGTGGATACAATCAGATAAAGATAACATTGGAAGACCAAGATAAAACAACATTTACTTGTCCATGGGGAATATGTGCATATAATGTTTTTCCCTTTGGGTTATGTAATGCACCTGCTACTTTTCAGAGAGCAGCCCTTGCAATTTTCCGATCTAATCCATGAATGTGTAGAGGTCTACATGGATGATTTCATTGTGTATGGCGGGGCATTTGATGATTTTTTAAAAAATCTTGAAAAAGTTTTGAAAAAATGCATAGAGACAAATCTATCTCTCAGTAATGAAAAATGATTTATGATGTTAACTGAAGGGATAGTGTTGGGACACCATATTTCTTCTTCAAGAATTAAGGTGGATCCAACAAAAATACAAGTCATTGTGAATTTAATACCACCCACAACACAAAAGGAAGTAAGAAGTTTCTTGAGTTATGCAGGCTACTATATGAGATGTATTGAAAATTTTAGTAAAATAGCTCTGCCTTTATTCAAGTTACTTACAAAAGATGTGGAATTCCATTGGACAAATAATTTTCAAAATGCATTTAACATATTAAAATAAAAATTTTCAGTTGCACCTATTCTTTGAGGACCCAATTGGTCATTGCCATTTCATATATCTAATGATGCATCTGACACTTCTATAGGAGCATCACTTGGACAAAAAGAGAACCAGTTTAATTATGCCATATACTTCATAAGAAAAAAATTAACACCGACATAATTGAAATATACTTTTACAGATAAAGAAATGTTAATTGTAGTACATGCAGTTAATAATTTTAGGCATTACATAACAGGTTATCAAGTATTCATTCACACAAATCATTCAGCCATAAGATATTTAATGAACAAAGCAATTACAAATGCCAGAATTACTAGATGGTTTTTATTGATGAAAGAATTTAACATCAATTTACAAGATCAACCAGGTAAGGATAATCAAGTAGCAGAATTTCTATCAAGACTTCATTCACTTGGTGATCCAAATACAGTTTAGATAATTTCTGAGATGGACATCTATTTGCTATAACTGCCAAAAATCCATGGTTTGCATATGTACCCAACTATGTATCATCTGGAATCCTACCATCCCATTATGCAAATAAACATAAAATAAATATAATTAGGGAAAGTGCTAGATATAGTTGGGTCAATGGTGACCTCTTTTATACTAGTTCTGATCTAATAATAAAAAAATGTGTTTAAGAAGACGAGATTCTAGATATTTTGAAATCATGTCATGACGAGCCATGTGGTGGTAATTTTGCAGATAAGAGGAAATCATACAAAGTACTCAAACTTGGCTACTACTGGCCAACAATCTTCAAGGACTCCAAAGCTTATGTAAAGAGATGTGACAACTACCAAATAATTTGGAGACTAGTGGTATCAGATGAAATGCCATTAAAGCCACAAGTACTCATAGAAACATTTGAGCAATGGGCTCTAAACTTTGTGGGACCAATAAACCTACCATCAAATGGAAAGAATTACATCCTGGTATGTACAGATTATGTTACCAAATGGGTGGAGGCAAAGGCAGTGGCACGAGCAACAAAAGAAATAGTGGTTTCTTTTCTATTTGAAGAAATATTTGTAAGGTATGGAGTTTCGCGAAAAATTGTTACAGATCAAGGAGCACAATTTACCTCCAAGCTTGTAAGGGATCTCACAGAAAATTACAAGATCAAACACAGAAAATCTACTCCGTACCATCCACAAGTGAATGGAGAAGTGGAGTCCACTAACAAAGTTTTGGAGAATATCATGACAAAAACTATGCAGATGAATAGAAAAGACTGGTTGGAGAAGTTGAGAGATGCACTATGGGCCTACATGATCACATGGAATAACACAACTGGATTCAGTTCATATCAGTTGGTATACAGTAAGGATGTCTTGTTACCCATAGAATTTCAAATGCATACATATAAAATTGCAACAAAGTTGGGAATGGAATTATCTGAAGCATAACAACAAGGAGTGATTCAATTAAATGAACTGGATGAAATGAGACAACAGGCAGTGGAACATACATCATTAGTGTAAGAACATAGAACAAATTGCATGATCAATCCATCAAGAATAATTTTTTTCAAAAGGGAGACTGGGCACTATTGTTTGACTCCAAGTTTAAATATTTCAAGGCAAAGTTTACAACTCATTGGCTTGGGTCATATGAGATAGAAGAGATCTTCGACAATGGAAAAGTCAGAATAAAAACAATAGATGAAGCGTCAATTTCATCTGTAGTTAATGGACATAGGCTTAAAGTCTACAATAAGCCTATCAATAAAGAAGATTTTATGGAAATAATTTCATCATAAAATGATATGGAAATAATGGAACAACATAATATGCCTTCCTTGCTTCCAGAAGAATAAATAATAATAATAATAATAATAATAATAATAATAATAATATATATATATATATATAAGAGGAGTTTGGTTGTGAAAATCTAGGAGACTGGCACAATACAAACTCGAATTCATATCAGAAACCCAACTTGTTTGGCCAATATGAATTCTTTATTTTGTTTTGTTTTTACTTTAGTATGATTTTGTAGAGTCAATCCTCCAAGGCATGCAAGACTTGAGGACAATTCTTGACATCAGCAAGGGGGAAGTTTGTAATAAAACTATGCAAATAGTTTGAGCAGCTGAATTGCAGAAGGAACCTGAATTACATGACAGAAGGTACCTGATACATCATTGGAAATATTATGCAGAAGGGACTTGATACAACATTGAAAATATTATGCAGAAGGGACTTGAGATATCATTGAGAATATTATGCAAAAGGGACCTATATCACATGACAGAAGCAACTTGAAACATTGTTGAAAATTACATGTCAGAAGAGACCTGAAACATTATTTATAATATCACTGCAGAAGGGACCTGAAATACATCAACATTCAAGCCTGAAGTACATGTCAGAAGGGACCTGAAACATCAATTACAAACTGCAGCAGGGAACTGAACAACATCAACATTCAAAGATCCTGAATCAATGTCAGATATGAAAATATGAAGCAGAAATAAGTCTCTACATTTCAATATATCCTGGAAGAGCCATCGTTATGATAATAAAGACATTTTCAACCATCATTTGACCGGAGGATATCATTGACATCAAGTATTTTATGGGAGTACAAGTACATCAAGTGAAAAATTTTGCTCTTAAAATTTCAAATTTTTAAAATTTTTCTAGAAGTTGTTAAGACTAATTTAGTGCTTGATATGCATTCCATTACATTTTATCTATATCCTACCACTACCTTCATTATCCTACCCATTATAATCACCTATTCATTACCATTTTCCTAAAATTTAACCTCATAGATTAACCATCATTCCATATACCATAATTCATTACCCCTTTTCTACATTTAACCATCATTCCATATACCATCATTCCAATCATTTTTAAACCATCACATTAATCCTAATTATTTTCTTAAACAAATGGATCAAGAATTAAAGGCTCAATACTCAAATCCTTGTTGGGTTAACTCCTTTGATGATCGCGCTGCTCTGCAACGCCCTAGCCGCCATTGCCAACTACTCGCTGCCCTTGATCCACAGCTCACATAGCTACCCCGGAGCCAGATTCGGGGCCGCCTTCGCCCTCAACTGCTATAGCTGCAAAATCGAATGCTGCAATCTCAAATGGCCAGCAACATGATGATTCCACATCTGCCTTTGCATCTTTAATCAACTCTCTAGGACCTCAACGAACCATACCAGCAACCACAAAATTTGTAAAAAAACTGGAAACCATACTAGAAATTTCGTTACCACCATCCATGCCAAGGAAAGCTGTGATCTCTCTCGCGGAGAGAGGACTCATAGGTTAGTTTACAGGACTATGGTCATCACCCAAAATAGTGCAAAAATGGGTGGAGAGGAACTGGATCCAATTCACACAAGGGAAAATCACCATTCGATTATGTGGAAGGGGATACTATACATTTCATTTCGAGACCAAAAGTGACCTAGATCTAATCTTTAGAAGCAAGCCTTACTTCATGGACACAAGAGGCCTATATATTAGCCGATGGACACCAGATTTCGATCTGGAATTGGATGTTCCCAATGCTGTACTGGTATGGGTCAGATTTCGCACCTTCCCCTTCACTGCTGGAGTGATGAATCAGTCCGGGCAATAGGAAATGGAGTGGGAAAATACATTGACAGAAGTGAACCCAAAGATAACATGTAGGCATGCACAAGAATCTGCGTCGAGGTGGATCTAGGAAAGGGCCTCCCGGAAGCTGTCAAGAGAAAGGTGGACAACTGGGTCCATATCCAACAGCTGGACTACGATGAAATCCCCTTCAAATGTAAGGTATGTCATGAATACAGTCATTTCGCCAATAAATGTAGTAAAAGAGAGGAGCCTGAAAAAAATGAAGAAGAAACCTCAGATCCAAAATGGGAACAAGTTAAAAAGAAGAAGACAGCCTCAAAGCCCACATCAGGACCTCATGCCCCTCCACCCCCTCCACTGCCTGTATCTCCTCCTTCCTCTCAAACAACCATCCCCAAACCCTCCCCTTTGGGGACAAATCCTTTTGACATTCTTTCATTTGCTCTCATTTCATCAGATCTGGTCTCCTCCTCATCTCCTAAACCCTCTCTCCTCTCATCCCCTGCTCCTTCCCCTCCAGGATCCCCTCACCAAGCAGACAAACCCATCCCCCAAATCTTGGAACGATTCCTAACAAGAAACCAACCTAAAGAAAACCTTCAGAATACCGAGAACACCAAGAAAGTTGGAAGGAGATCAAACAAAGAAATCAAGGATGATGAAGTAGCCAAAGACATTTCACTGGGAACACAATAGGGGTTGGAGAAATTTCTAGAAAAAGGACCAAAGAATAAAGAGAAAATGTAGCAAACGAACAAAGGGAGGGGTCCCACAGCCACGCAAAATAATAAATAATGATAGCCGTCTCTTGGAATTGTAGAGGGTTGGGTCATCCCTCCAAAATCAAATTTTTAAAAGACCTGATAAAAAGTGAAAAACCCGACATCCTCTTAATTCAAGAGACAAAACTCAGCAGTCAAGAAGTCGACAAGATCATAGAAAAAGCTAGAATCTATGAAGGAAAATCAATATCTACTAATGGAGCATCAGGAGGGATAAGCACTATATGGAAAAAAAGAAAGTGGAAACTACATCAACACACACAATCTGAACACTAGATAAACACAAATTTGGAAAATGTTGAAACTGGAAGGAAAACCAACATCTACAACATTTACTCCCCCAATCACTATAGGGATAAGTAGAACTGCTGGCAGACCTTAAAAGAAATTATTGGGGTTGATCGTGAAGAAAAACTCATTGTTGGGGGAGATCTCAATTTAATTCTCAAAGCAGAAGAAAAAAGAGGAGGGAATTTCTTGCCAGATCCAAGCAGAGAAGCTCTAGAAGAAATAATGAAACAATGTAACCTTCTTGACATCCATCCAAAAAACAGGAAATATACCTGGGATAATAGAAGAATAGGTAAGGCAAACATCAAGGAAAGGTTAGATCGGATCCTCATCAGAGATAAGATGATAAGCAACTATAGTAGAGCAGCCTCCAGAATTATTCCCTTAGCAGCATCTAACCAAAAACCAGTTCTACTGGAGCTTGGTATGGCTGAAAACTACGGGCCACTACCTTTCAGATACAATCAACTCTGGGGCAGCATTGAAGAAGCACAAAAGGAAGTGGAAAAAGTATGGAAGGAAAACATCAGCGGATCCTCGACTTTCATATGGGAAACAAAAATAAAAGCAACAAAAGCAAGACTAAAATATTGGGCAAAAAACGGATATAAGGAACCCCACAAAGAGAAAGAGGAACTAAAAAATGAGCTAAAACAAATTCAAGAGGAGTTAGAAAGCAGTGACAACACCACAGAGAAGCAAGTAAGAGAAAAAGAGGTGCAATGAAAAATCTACAGAAACAATAGGCAAGAAAAAGAAACTTAGAGGATCAAGTCCAGACAGATATGGATGCAAGCTGGAGACAAGAATACCTCTTTCTTCCACAACTTATCAAAAATGAGAACGATAAAGAAGAATATTGAAAAATTACAGGAGGAGGAGGACAAGAGTTAGAAGGGCAAGAAGAAATAAAAAATGAGGCTTTCAACCGCTTCAAAAAACTCCTCACATCCCTAGATAGCCATGCAAACCCTGAAGAGTTCTTGAGGCATATCCCAAAAATCATTGACAAAAGCATCAATATCTCACTCACAAAGGAAGTGACGGAAGAATAAGTAAAGGCAACAATATGGGCTTTGCAACCAAACAAGGCTCCGAGACCGGATGGCTTTCCCATAGCCTTCTACAGGACCTTCTGGCATCTTATCAAAAAGGATTTGCTGAAAATGATAAAATATGTAATGAGAAAAAGGAAGTTTGGAGGGTACATCAACTCAACTTTTTTGGCCCTAATACCTAAAGACCCCCGGCAATCCTCTCTCAATCGCTTTAGGCCCATATCCCTCTGTAACAATTCATACAAAATAATTTTCAAAATAATAGCTAGCAGGCTGAAACCTCTTCTTCCCTCTCTGATCTCTGAAAACCAAGGGGGATTTGTTCCCAATAGGCAGATTGTGGACAACATCATCCTAGTCCAAGAAGCCATCCATACCATTCTCTCCAATAAAGAAAAAGGCTTCATTGTAAAAATGGACATGCAAAATGCCTTTGATAGAGTAAATCTATTTTTCCTTGTTGTTGTGTTAAAAACCTTTGGGTTTTCAGATGATTTTGTAGAACTTATTCAAGTTTGCACAGTGGGTCCTTGGATAGCTCCTCTAACAAATGGGAGGCCCTGCAAATTCTTCCAAAGCTCAAGAGGATTAAGGCAGGGCTGCCCCCTATCTCCTTTATTATATATCATAATGGCAGACTCTCTCAGTAGGAATTTGGAAAACTACAGAATAAACTCCACACTAACAGGCCTCCCCATAAGCAGAGGAACCAAAAGAATAAATCATTCTCTGTTTGCGGATGATACACTTCTCCTGGGGGGAGCCTCCTGCATAGTGGCAAGAAGATTCAAAGCTATCTTGGATAGCTTCTTGGAGGTCTCTGGAGGACTGGTTAACAATAGAAAAAGTTGTTTATATAGTTGGAACACTCCCATAAGGACCCTGTAGAAAATGTCACAAATCCTGAATATTCCCTTCCAAAATAGCTGGGACCATTTTCAATATCTGGGGCTACCAATAAGTAAGAAAAACATGAAGAATGAAATATGGAGTAAGTTTGCAGAAAAAATGAAGGTGAAAATCCAGGCATGGGGAATGCTGTGGCTAAACCAAGCTGGTAGAATTACACTCATAAAGTCCATATTGGCAACTCTGCCACTATACCAATTCACTCTTATTTCGGCTCCTGTAAGCATCTATAAACAAATAGAATTAATAATCAGAATTTTTCTCTGGCAGGGAGGGAAAAGAGAAAAGAAAAAATTCATCTTGATAGAATGGGAATAAGTGACAACTTCATATAAAAGTGGGGGTCTTGCCATAAAACTCCCAGGACTAATGAACATAGCATTGGGAATCAAAATAACATGGTGCTTCCTAATAGGGGAAAATTCATGGTGGAAAGCTACCCTTGAGGCCAAATATCTCAGTGGATCCAGAATTTCGATCCTGGATAAGACCCCTCCGATAAGGCCATGTACCCAGATATGGAAAGCAATCATCAATGCAACTCAACTAATCAGAGATCACATCACAGTGAGATCGGGAAATGGGGAGAAAACAAGCATTTAGGAAGACAACATAATGGGAAATCCCCCTTTGGGAAGCAACCAAAGTCTGAAAAAATTAAAAGAATGGATGAAAAGGGAAGGTCTTCACAAGCTGAAAGACATTTCAAAATGGGAGAAGGATGGAGACTGGAAGCAATGGAGCAATCCAAAGCTTCTAAGTGATCTCATAGGCCAATGGAACCAATTGACAACACTCTTGGCAAGAACAACCCCGATAGATAAAAATACAAAGGATTTACATATATGGGAACCAACAGGAGGAGACTACACCATCAGAACAGGATACCAAAAGCTCCATGAGAGTCAAAATCAAAAAAATTGGCAATACTGGAGATTAGCATGGAAGGCTGAATCTCTCCCTAAAATAAAAATATTTCTGTGGATTTTACTTCACAACAAATCTCTAACTGCAGAGAATCTAAAGAGAAGAGGAATATGTAGACCATCTCAATGTCCACTATGCAGAAAGGAGGAAGAAACAATCCAACATTTATTTATGGACTGCGCCTTCACAATAAAATGCTGGGAGGTAATGGTGATACCCACAACAACAAAAATGAACTATAATATTCCTATGAACCAATTTATGAGCAGATGGAAGAGAAATTACCCTCACTCTTTCAAAAATAAACAAAAAATGAAGCACCTTTGGAACAACCTTCCCTCTTTCCTCTGCTGGCAATTATGGCTAGTAAGAAATGGAGCAATTTTAAAAGAAAAAACCCCAAAATTAAGCACAATCACATCAAAAGCATGGGGATTGATGGTGTAATTTTTTTAGCAAAATGGGCCAAATGAATCAACCTGAGCCAACTCCAAGAAGAAGAAAGAAGTTGGATAAGTTTTGCAGCAAGCAAGATCAAACAGTCTCCTCAAACAAAGAAAACAATGATGGATCAAAAATGGAAAATTAGGAAAACTGAAGAGGAATTCCAAGCTTGGGTAAATACTCTAAAGAAATCTTGTTTATTTTTTGATGGAGCATCAAAAAAGAACCCAGGAAAAGCAGGTACCGGAGGAATAATAATTTTTCAAAATCAAACTACTCAGATACTTTACAACTGGGGCCTAGGCCAGATGACGAATAATAAAGCAGAGGTTTATGGGCTTTTGCTAGGCCTCAAAATATTAAGAGAGAAAAAAATCAAAGAAAATATCATCTTCGAAGACTCAACTATCATTATAAAGGAAATGTCAAGTAATTCTCTTCCTCAAAATGCAGGCTTAAACCAAATTCTGAGCAGAGCACAAAAAATAGCAAGTCAGATTGACAACATTGAGTTCTTTCACATCTTGAGGAAGAATAACAAGAAGGCAGATGAACAAGCAAATACGGGAGTCCAACGAAATGCTGGAGAAGCACAAATTGGAGAAATCATATCCCAAATTCATATTCCTTAACCCTCCCTCTTCCTATCATGATGGAAAACAACAAAGTCACTTCAAATCAGAAATCCAATGACATCAACAATATTCCTTTTGAATCCAAAACTATGAAAAATGTCAAAATTGATACAACTCCACAACACTACAATATTCTCCAAATCTTTGATAACAGTACTTCAAAATTTCTGGGCAAGCTTCATCCCTTGAACTGCCTGTCATTCTCCTCCTATCTGCACAATTGTAAAAAATGCGTCGTCCAGGCAACACCCCATCTAAAACTCTCACATTGGTTTTGGCATGCGGATTTTGCCTTATCCTTTGCGTTTTCCGTTGTTACCTCTTGGATTTTATGCTTTTTCCAACCCACCCTCTCGAACAACACTCCCCTTTTACCTCCAACCCACCGTAATTCTGGCTTTTATCTTCATGCTTCTCGCACAACGCCTACCCAAACCTTAGTTACTATTCACATCACACAGATAGTGTGCCTTCCCTTGCTTTGTTCCTTTGTTTTTTGGGCTTTCCAACCTCTGTTGCTTCCATGGCTTTTGGCTCCCTTTCTACGCTACAAGCCTCTGGATAGTAAGAGGTTCGTATCATTCTTAAAGTTTTGTACAGGAAGATCAAGTGTTGAGCCTCAGAGACTGCCACCTGTGGGAGAGGAAGCCTTCACTATCCATTGCATCAAGAACCACAATCTCAAGAACCAGATCGAGCAGGATAAAGAAAAGTCAAAGGTAGAGATGGCCTATATGAGATCAAAATGGAAGACATACAATGAAGAAATAAGAATGCTAAAGAACAGTTGTAACTATCTGAAGGAATCACTGAACTTCATCCAAGAAGAAATGAGCAAAAAGTCGGAGCAAGGTTCCACATCAATGGACCAAGGAAGCAGGTATCAAGGTAGTGAAAACATCGTCAACAAATAGCCCTTCAAAGTCTCTGGCCACCCAAGGATCTAGCTTCAAATTGCAGCAGTAATCATAGTCTATCATAGTTTATTATGCAAGTCAAGTGTATTCTGCTTTCATTTTAGTTTGTCAAATAGTACAGCTCCAATGTCACAGTGGCCAAACCTAAAAGAAGGAAAGGAAAATGTAAACCAAGCAGCATATCTCAGGAAAGAATCCCCAAGCAGACCACCCTATGTAACAAAATTGGGGAATTTTGTATTGGAGAAACATCTCTCCTCAACTTTTTGGAAATATAATACAACCGACTTTGTTTGAAAAAAAAAAAATATTCAAATCCTTGTTGACCTACAAAAACAAAAAAGGTCAGTGTCATGACAAAAATTTGATTTTAAACATGATCATTCTAGGGTCATTTTAAAATTAAATTAAACAATGAAATATTAAGACCTAAGCTATAAGCGCAAATATGCAAACATGATAAAGCTAAGGTATGGAAATGGGCAGAAAATGCAATTGAAAAAACCTAAGTTGATATGGAAATGGAGCACACAATGCAAAACGACAAAACAATGCAAATGACATAACCCACGTTGAAATGCAAACACAATGCAATGAAAACACGAATTATGATGCATTTCGATCAAGGTATGGGCATGCAAGGGAATGAAGGCGGATATGAGTGGAGCATAGAACATGAGTTATGGTGACGAGACGTATGCAAACACCATGGAGCAAGGACGTAGAGCAGGTCAGATAAATTAAGCCATGGAGACATCCGAGTCGGAGATCGGCATGAAAAACGGTTAACACGGATTCAAAAATACATTGCTATGACATACAACAAACCCTTTGCAAATATTGAAGCCTCCACCATTTTTAAACTAACATACCCCTATGATTTCATTCTTCTTTCACCATCACAACCATTACAGGCTCAAATAAAGGAAGTTGAATGTTGTGTAAGCCATAAGCATGCATTCGAACACCCTGTGAAGAACGAAATTGAGTAATAAAATGTAGAGAGGTTGTGAAGAGAAACTTAAGCCAAGAGAATCAAGCATAAGAAATAGCAAAGGAGGAACATAGAGATAAGTGTAGAAATTAGTATACACTAAGCATGCATACATCTAGATTCCCTTGATCTCACAATATTTAACTTCTTTCAAAATACAGAATCATTCCACTGTTAATATTTTGCAGAAAATTAATTGCAAACACATGTGAAGCATAAATAAAAACAATCGCACATAACACAGTTATTTAACGGGAAATCCTGAAGCTAAAAACCCCAACTATCATATATTATGTACCATGTAGATCATGTAACAATCTCATACAAAGCTTAGTACATCAAGCTCTCAGTACAACGAATCGTCACACACTAATATAAAATAAATCTGCAAATCCATGCACCGATCTCTGCCCTCCTGCTAGCCTGCCTCCACTGCGCAATCCCTGCTGAAGAATAGCTCAGAATGAATTCGAATTACCCTTGCCTTGACTGTGCAATCCTCATTGGCAACTCCAATGTGTGTGTGGTGCAATCAATGCATCACTACAGTCACAATAGATAGTCCATCTTGCCCTTTCACCTATCTCTCCACTGGGTCTCCACTGGAACTCCCATGCACTGTAGTTAACTGTTGTATTGTTCAGTTGATTAATGAGTTATTATTTGTGAATTAATTAACTAATTAATTCTCTCCACTCTCACTAGTGTATCATTCAATTAGACTAGATACAACTAGCTCAACTGAGTCTAACCGAGTTAAACTGAATACAACTCCATGTTGAGATTCAACAAGATGAGCTTAGTGAAAAGAGTCGCCTTCACTAAGTGGGCCCGCAGGCTATTTTTGGCGCAAAGTCTATTTTTAGACATGTCGATCATATTCTATGAGTTGCAGGATGCTATTTGTGGATGGTTGGTCAAGTTGGAAAAATAGATGGACTTCTATTTTTAGACATATTTGGTGGAATCTATTTTTAGATTGCCAGTCTAAAAATAGATATGTCGAATATTATTAGCTCTTAATAATATTTGGACTCTAAACATTATCTTATTCTCTTGAGCACTTCAGTTAAGTGCACAGATGTGACACAGGAGCTGATAGAAGGAATTACGCTATTCCTAAGGGTTAAGTGGAGCTATTGCATGGATACTTCAGTTAGAACTCATGTGAGAGAGTTTGCTGAGTTGTGGAAGTAGTTGGTGGAGTTGTGTTCAGTTTAACTCAGTTAGACACAGTTGAGCTAGTTGTATCTAGTCTAACTGATTGATACACTAGTGAGAGTGGTGTGAATTAATTATTAATTAATTCACTAATTATTAACTCATTAATCAACCGAAGAATACATCAGTTAACTACAGTGCATGGACAGTTTCAGTGGAGACTAGTGGAGAGGTAGGTGAAAGAGCAGTGTGACTATCTCATAGACTATAGTGATGCATTGATTGCATCCAACACTCAAAGGGAGATGCCAATGAGGATTGCGTGTGCAAGGCTGGCTGAATTCGATTTCATTCAAAGCCATTATTTGAAGCAGGGTTGCGCAAAAGAGAGGCAGTGCTAGCAGTGGAAGAGATCTAAGGCATGGATTTGCAAGACTGGGCCCTGTATTTAGGGTGTAGCGATTGAGATTTTACCAGAGCTGACATGTCTTACTTTTGTATAAGGATTGTTACATGATCTCTATGACATATATTATATACATATAGTTGGGGTTTTTAGCTTCAGGCTTTCCCGTTAAACAACTGTGTTAATGTGTGTGAATTTTTATTGTTTCATGTGTGCATTGCAATTGATTTAATTTCCGCATGTGATGATCAATAGTGGAATAGATTCTGTATTGTGCATGAAGTTAAAATAGTGTGTGATCAGGAGAATCTTGGATATATAACACATAAGTTATATAATTTCTACACTCCATGAACTACTATTCCAACTCTGTCATAACTTTGCCACTTCAGTTCTAACTGAGTCCTCCATGCATGAACCACCAGTAAACCCTAGGAATTGCGTAATTCCTTCAGCCCACTAATTTACCAAATTTGTGCACTGAAACTAAGTGCTCCAAGAGAATAAGTTGCTGTTTATTGTCGGATTATTATTAAGAGCTAATAATAATCGACACTTCTATTTTTAGATCGACGATCTATAAATAGACTTCGCCCAATATTCTAATAATAGAATTTCATATATTTTTCAAACTTGACCAACCATCCACAAATAACATCCTGCAACTTCTGAAATATGATCAACATGTCTAAAAATAGACATAGCCTAATAATATATTTGCGCCAAAAATAGAATGCAGGCCCACTTAGTGAAGGCGACTCTTTTCACTAAGCTTATCATCTTGTTGAATCTCAACAATAAGAAGAGGGCGCACTGATGTTGAATGAGATTTGAGCCGAGATATCTGCCCCTCGTGTTAATCAAACACACCAAAAAATTGCATAGGTCTCGTGGAAGAGAACAGGTAAGAACAAACTCCGGATTTTTCTCATTGGTGAACGGATATTTAGAATGAATGAAACTCGGGATTGTGTGTTCAACACGAGTTAAACTACAAGTCATAAGTGTTTGTCTCTGCCACCGTTTAGCTTGAATCTTCCACCTATTAGAATATGAAGATTCTGAAATGTTGAAGAGGAGTCTTAATAGTAGTAATGTTCTGAAAACACAGGGATACGAGGCTAAACTCAGAAAAAATATCGGGATTGATCCAAAGCAAGTAAACGAAATTGAATTCCTCCACATTCAGCCACGGAATTGTCATATTTTGTTTAAAAAAATAGATTGTTGCACAGTGAGTGAATTTTGAAATATACAATGATCCATTTGATGATTGTTTGACATATACACAGTGAGCCATTCATTGATTATTTTTGCACACAGTGAGCCTAAATCATTTCAGATTGAATGCACAATGAAAATGTCTATGTAGAGGAAGGGTTGTGTATAAATTCGAATTGCAGAAGGACACTGTGGCATAATTATTATTTTTTAAATTTTTTTACACAATTAATTTAGAGGCAGAGAATTCTACACCAAAACAGAGGAGATTTTTTACAAAATTTTGATAAAACATAGAATAGAAAATGAGAAATATAGTAATAAAAACATTTTTACAATGTTTTTATAATATTTCTATATCAAAATTTTGTGTTTTTATCAGTTTTTGGAAGCATTGAGCTCACTTTTGTAGAATAATAGAGGTTGAAGAAGATTGATTTCATTTCTTTGTCAAGAGCATCAAAGAAGAGGTACGCCTTATCACCATGAAAAAAATGCATGAATAAGTCAACAAGATCTATATGTGTGCATAATTTTTATTTTCAAAATGAGAATGTTGACAGTGAAAGGTTACATAAACAAGTTTTCAGAGCATATGGCTACTAGGGTAGAACCAAAAGATTTCCAGATTGAGCATTGGGAAAAAGAGACCATAGAAAAATTTTATTAGGCTAGTCTAATAGGCTTCCTCCAAAAGTTTAATGGACACAAAGAGAGCATCACAAAGGAGTTCATAAACAATTATGCACAAGAGAAAACCATAGTGGGGAACCTATTTATCCCATTAAATCCAGAATCTATATCTCAAGCTTTAGATATACCATTTTCAGGGGAACAATATCAAAAGGGTTTGCATTTTAAAGATAAGGGATGGACTTTCTTTTTAGAGAAAAATAGGAAGGGATCATTTGATAGAACCAAGGGTATTCCGAGGGAATGGTTTAATGAGCCATGGGTAGAGTTGGTGTTAATTATTCAGAGATTTTTCACATGTTACAATAGGCACAATGTAGTGCATCATTATCATATCATATTTCTCCAGCATATCAAGGGATAAGTGAAAGTCAATTTTCCATACTTCTTCTCTAAAAATATGATTAAAATGATAGAGAATGCGAGGAATGAAACTAAACCCAATGAAGCACAAATCTACCATCAGGGACTTATCAAAATCCTTGTGGAATATCAATTGAAAACCAAGGGTGTAGTGTGGAAAGAGTTTTTAACTCAACATCAGTTTGAAGAACAAATCATAGAGGAGAAGTTTAAACCAGTTCATGAAACAAAGGGCATAATGAACTCACCTCTTTATCCAAGGACAAGGTCCAAGAAGCAACAAGATACTATCATGGTTGAAAAAGAAGCATCCTTCCTATCCATTCCCATGAGACATAGGAGAAAATATCCAACATACACAAGTAGTAAAGAGAAACACCTTGAGGTACAAATTGTTGAACCACCTCCCACAGCAAAACAAGTTGATGAAATCAGTGAAAGATTGAAAAAACAAGCCTATGAAAAGACATTGGAGAGAGATTCATACTTTGATAATGATGTGATAGAAGCCACTTTGTTTGCTAAAGACACAAGAGAAGAAGAGAAGGAGTTGAACCTTAGCAAAATAAAAGAATTGACAGATCAATTGGAGGTAAGAAAAATTCTGGAGAGGCATTTGAAGCAAGAGAACAAGACATATAGGAAAAAAAAATGCCAAATTGATCAAGATAAATGAAAATCTGAATGAGAAATTTGGAAAATTAGACAAATAATACCCTTCTTTCTAAACAAGCTTACATGTGGCTAAATGAGAAAAACACATGGAAATATAAGTATGAAAGGCAAAAGGTTATGGCTTCAATATACAAGGGAGAATAGTATAAAGGGATAGATTTTATTTTGCAAGCAACACAGTAGGAGGCATCTGGATCAGGTACAGTGTCTACATTAGATCTTTGGTGATCCAAGAGAAAGAAGCAAGCATGAAGACATGCTTGTACATCAGCAAGGGGGAGATGTTGGCCCTCATTTTTTATCCAGTTTTGTTTAATTAAATACACTTAATATCCATGTTATCAATCCATATACCATCCATATTCACTCTATTTTGACCAAGTTATGCATATCCAGGTATATGCATTAAGTTTTGCAATTTTTAGATGTTTTTACAAAAATTGAATAAGTGCATTTTTGGATAGGACTAAAAATTCTCGTAATGGCTTCATTGATGTCATACTTGCAGGACACCTGGGCTCGAGCTGAGCACATTTCTAGAAATATTGGGAACTAAGAATGGACGTGCACCTATTGGTTCGGTCAAACTGAGCTTAAACAGGCCCGGTCAAAGCCGGTCAAACAAGACCTGTTAATCTGGAAATTCCTAGGAAATAGGCCAAATTTAGCATTTTATGGTATTTTCTAGATTTTGAGAGATTAGATGGATGAGCTCAACCAGAATATATAGGATAAGGATAGACATGGCTGTTAGAGACATTTTAGTTAAGTTTGTTTCATATTTCTCTATTTAAGCCAAAGACATTGAAGGCATGAATATGTAGAATTTGTATAATTTCACTTTGATATTTCTGAACTTTGGAGAGCTAATTGAAGAACCAAATATATATTATTTTCTGTTGTTCTATATGGTGAATCCTTGAATGAGTTTCAGTAGCTGAGAAGTACTTTCAGTGTGTGAGGCAAGGGTGGAGGCCCCCCACACCGAGCTAAGTGCACTTTCTGGTTAACTTAGTTGCAATTTCTTGAACTAGTTTTGTTTCATGTTTAATTAGTTAATTAGATGTATGATGATGTGTTATGATTGTTGATGAATCCTAATCTGCATATGAAGGGTCAAACCAATGTTTAATTTAAACTCTCCTTCTATCTTATCAGGGACTAGAAACTAGAATTCGTCTTTCTTGCTTTTGAGTGATTTTCTAAATTTCCAGTTTTCTAACAATGGAATTAATGATGAAATAATTTATAATGAAGGACAACAAGCACCTCCTTAGTAAGGATCCTCTTCTATTATTCTTTTATGCACATTGAGCTATTGTTCATTAGTGGTTTTGGTTTATGTTCATGAAGTAGTATTATAGAGAAGGTTAAACAAGTTCTCCTAAGTTAGGAGCTTCTTCTTCTGCTTATTACATAATTGAATTAGAAATTATTTAGTTAAGTTTTATATTTTTAATATGCATTTCCTTTAAATTCAATAATTCATTTTCTAAAATTGACTGTAGTTGAAATCCATATATTTTGGAGATGCTTCTAAGTTCTACAAACCTGGATTGATAATAAAATACTTGTGTTAGTTTACCTAGTAAACAGATCCAACAGAAGGCTCATAGATGTAAACTATGCCTGAGAGACACAAAATTGAATTTATGTATAATGAATTTAGTCTATACTCTGAATCCATGGATCTTTGATTTGTCTTGTCGTTGAGAACTGATTTTTGGAATTGCTGGAATTAAGCATGAAATCAGATGGTTACTTAGAATATGTCAGTTATACAGATGTATTGCAGATTCCAGTAAGATTTGTCAGCTGGGAAAGTTCATATGTTTGAACCGAACTTGTGTGTGCAGTTGGCCGAGACATTCATATGGTTATGTCATTGTGTTTGAGGACTGTGCATCATGTCTTGGCTGATTGATATTGAGAAATTGTGTTTGGTACTTTTGACATGATGCTTATTGATTGATACATGTCTCGATTTATAGATCTTTGTTGGGTGTGGAGCCTGATTATCTTGTTTACTTTGTATCACAGCATTGGACCCCTGTACCTTAAGTGAGGCAGCAACGCCGCCCGTAATTAATCGCTGCCATGGGGGGTCCAGGGGGGGCGACAACGACTTTATGGAGCCTCCCCCTGGCGGGGGGTTTCGGGGACAATGCCCCTGAAGCTAAAAACAGATGTAAAATCACCTTGTAAAAGTATAGTAATTTCTAGTCAATCTGGGCCGTTCATTAGGCAGATGATCTGACGGTAGAAGTTATGTTTAGTTTAGGGTTTTTTGCCTTAGAAGGCAACCCCTCTCTTTGTATGAGGGTATTGTATTATGACTGTGTATTACATGTGTATTCTCTGAGCAGGAAATAGATAGGGAGACTGTGAGAGAGAACATAGGATATTACAGTGGATCTGCTGTAGGGTTTGTCTCTTCATTTTGCTGGATAATAGAAAGGAAGGACTGGCTGTTCGGGGTGGACATAGCCCAAACTGTGTGAACCATGTATATCTGTGTCTCTCTAGTTTTATGTGATTTGTGTGCTTGTATTTTCCACATATTTTATGTGCTGCATTGCTCCGTAATATATAATTGTTTAACAACTGGTATCAGAGCCAAAGGTATATTTGGCTGATAAAATCGCAGGAAAGAAGGGTTCCTGGTTCGAGTGGGAGCAATGGCGGAAGATGGTAAGTTTAGGGTCGAGAAATTTAATGGCCAAAACTTCCCGCTGTGGAAGATGCAGATGGAATATTATCTGTATCAGAAAGATCTATACCTACCATTGAGAAGAAAAACAAAGAAGCCGACGGCCATGACAGACACGGAATAGAACATTCTCGATAGAAAGGCACTCGAAACAGTACGGTTGTGCCTTGCGACGTCGGTCGCCTTTAATATTTCAAAGGAAAAAAAAACAGAGGGTTTGATGTAGACGTTGGCGAAACTATATGAAAAACCCTCGGCCTCAAACAAGGTATTTCTTATGAAACGATTATTTAATATGAAGATGTCGGAAGGTGGATCTGTTGCAGACCATTTAAATGATTTTAATACAGCTACCAGTCAGTTAAGTTCTGTAGGGGTAAACTTTGATGATGAAGTTAGAGCTCTGTTATTCTTGTGCTCATTTCCAGAGAGTTGGAATGGTTTAGTAATGGCCATTAGTAACTCTGTCTCTGGATCTAGTACTTTAAATTTTGATGATGTTGTCGGTGCTATCTTTAGCGAGGAAATGCGAAGGAAAAGCTTCGGTGAGACATCGGGTAATGCTTTGAGTGCAGAGTCTAGGGGAAGGAGAATGGAAATAGGAAAGAGCTCAGGATATTGCAGTAAATCAAGAAAAGACAGATCCAAGTCCAGATCGGGGATAGTGTGCTGGAAATGCGGAAAGGAGGGACCCCTAAAGAAAGACTGCAGATCTCGGAAGGGAAAAGAAGGAGACGTGCAACAAGAAAACAATCATGAAGAAATTGTGACAGGTGATGTGTTACAAGATGCTTTGATTCTATCTTTCGAAAATGTTACTAAATCCTGGGTAGTAGATTCAGGGGCCTCATTCCATGCCACACCTGATAAGAAATATTTTCATGACTATGTTCAAGGAGATTTTGGACAAGTTCGTTTGGGTGATGATAAACCCTGTAAAATTGTTGGAATGGGTAAGGTTCTTGTAAAACAGCAGAATGGAAACCAATGGCTATTAAAGGAGATAAGGCATGTTACAGATCTAAAGAAAAATCTGATTTCAACAGGGCAGTTAGGCGGTGAAGGTTGTGTGACAACTTTCACAGATAAAGCTTGGAAGGTCACCAAAGGAGCCCCGGTAATAGCAAAAGGCGAAAAGGTTGGTACATTGTATTTATGCAATGGTATTTATAACTCTGTTAATGCTTTAACTTCAAAAGGAGAAGATGCATCATTATGGCATCATAGGCTAGGACACATGAGTGAGAAGGGGATGAAGATTCTTCACTCAAGAAATTTGTTGCCAGGTTTGAAGAATGCTGATTTGGATTTCTGTGAAAATTGCATTTATGGAAAACAAAAGAGAGTCAGATTTCTCAGAGTTGGGAAAGAAAAGAAGAGCAAAAAATTGGAGCTTGTGCATACATATGTATGGGGACCTACTCAGGTATCATCTCTCAGTGGCCCTCGCTATTATGTTACGTTTATTGATGATGCAACTAGAAAAAATTGGATTTATTGTATTCAAAATAAATCTGATGTATTTGATACTTTCAAGAAATGGAAAGCTTTGGTTGAGATTGAGGCATGAAAGAAGTTGAAGTGTCTCAGATCAGACAATGAAGGTGAATATTGCAGTAAAGAGTTTGATAGGTATGGTTCAGAGCATGGAATTCGCAGAGAGAAGACAGTTCCAAGAACACCACAAGAAAATGGTGTGTCAGAAAGGATGAATAGAACAATCATGGAGCGTGAAAGGTGCATGAGATTGCATGCAGGATTACCTTTACAATTTTGGGCATATGCTGTAGATAATACTGTTTATCTAATAAACATAGGGCCTTCAAGGTCCTTGGATGGTGGTATTCCAAAGGAAGCATGGACAGGTAAAAAGGTAAACTACTCTTTTTTAAAGCCTTTTGGTTGTGAGGCCTTTGTCCATATTAATAAAGAAAATAGAACAAAGCTTGAGGCAAAATCAAAGAAATGTACCTTCATTAGATATGGTGTTAATGATTTTGGTTATCTCTTATATGATTATGAAAATCACAAAATCATTAGGAGCAGAGATGTAATATTCAATGAAAAGGTCTTGTATAATAATCAGTTGCAGGAAAAGAAACAAGAAAAAGAAAGCAAGGAATACATGATTCTTGATGAGATAACTGAAAAAGTAAAGGTGCCTGAAAATAATAATAATCAACAACCACAATAGCAACAACCACCACAACAGCAACAGGCACCTCAAACACCTGAAAGTGGTGTTAGAAGATCTACCAGGATAATTAGACCCCCTGAACGATACTCTCCTTCATTATATTATTTATTGTTGACTGATTCTGGTGAACCCAAATTGTATGAAGAAGCAATGCAGGTTGAAAGCAGGAAGAAGTGGGAGCTAGCCATGGAAGAAGATATGGACTCCTTAATGCATAAACAGACTTGGGACTTAGTCAGGTTGCCTGCAGGTAAAACTACATTGCAGAATAAATAGGTTTACAGGTTGAAGGAAGAATATGGAGGAAAACAGAGGTACGAAGCCAGATTTGTGGTGAAGGGGTTTGCACAGAAGAAATGTATTGATTTTGATGAAATGTTTTCTCCTATTGTTAAGATGACTTCAATCAGAACTATTTTAAGTCTTGTAGCAGCGGAAGATTTACATCTTAAACAGTTAGATGTAAAGACAACATTTCTCCATGGAGATTTGGAGGAAGAGATATACATGCAGCAGCCAGAAGGATATGAGGTCAAAGGGAAAGAAAAATTGGTGTGAAGGTTAAAGAAGAGCTTGTATAGCTTAAAACAGGCTCCAAGGCAGTGGTATCTAAAATTTGACAAGTTTATGTGTGAACAAGGTTATACTAGATGTCACTCTAATCATTGTGTTTATCTAAAAAAGAAAAATGATGACAGCTATATTATATTGTTATTGTATATAGATGACATGCTTGTTGTAGGCTCTAACATGCAGGAAATAAATGTGCTCAAACAAAAATTGGCAAAATCATTTGCAATGAAGGATTTCGGAGCTAAAAAACAGATCCTTGGTATGAGAATAACCAGAGATAGGAAAAATAAAAAATTAACACTATCTCAAAATGAGTACATACAAAAGGTGTTGAAAATATTTAATATGCACAATGCAAAACCAGTTAGTACACTTTTTGCTAGCCATTTCAAACTTAGTAAGGAGATGTGCCCAAAGACCCAAGAAGACATGGATAATATGTCCAAAGTTCCATATGCATCAGCGGTTGAGAGCTTAATGGCCCATGCAATGGTATGCAGCTGCACAAGGCACGATATTGCACATGCGGTGGGAGTTGTAAGAAAGGTACATGAAAAATTCGGGAAAAGAACATTGGATTGAATTGAAATGGGTTCTTGGATATTTGAGAGGTACCACAAAACAAACATTATGATTTAATGGTTAAAACATTGCTCTATAGGGATATGTTGATGAAGATGTGGCAGGTGACAACGATAATAGGAGGAGCACTCTAAGTATGTATTTAATGTGAGTGGAACATGCGTGGAGTTGGGTTTTAAAATCCAAAGTGTTGTTTCACTTTCAACAACGAAGCATAATATGTTCTAGCTGCTTATAGAGGCTAATAAAAATGATTTGGATACAAAGGTTTATGGATGAATTGGGTAAGAAGCATGATATGGGCACACTATACAGTGATAGCCAAAGTGCTATTCATCTTGCAAAGAACTCAACATTTCATTCCAGGACTAAACACATACATCTCAAGTACCATTTCATACGGTCAGTATTGGAAGATGGAGAGTTGAAGCTGGAAAAGATACACACTTGCCAAAATCCTGCATATATGCTAACAAAAGTTGTAACCAGGGAGAAACTGAGAATGTGCTCAGTTTCAATTGGTCTTCAAGGATGACAATGAAGATGAGAAACAACCAGGTCCAAAGAGGAGTCATTTTCCAGCAAATGAATTAGCGGTGGAGTTGCTACAATCAGTCTCCAAGTGGGATATTGTTGGGTGTGGAGCCTGATTATCTTGTTTACTTTGTATCACAACATTGGAACCTTGTACCTTAAATGAGGCGGCAATGCCGCCCGTAATTAATCACTGTTGTGGGGGGTCCAGGGGGGGCAACAATGACATTATGGAGCCCCCCCCCCCCTCCCCCCCTGGCGGGGGGTTTCGGGGGTAGTGCCCCCGAAGCTAAAAACAGATGTAAAATCGCCTTGTAAAAGTATAGTAATTTCTAGTCAATCTAGGCCGTTCATTAGGCGGATGATCTGACAGTAGAAGTTATGTTTATTTTAGGGTTTTTTTCCCTAGAAGGAAAACCCTCTCTTTGTATGAGGGTATTGTATTGCGGCTGTGTATTACATGTGTATTCTCTGAGCGGGAAATAGATAGGGAGACAGTGAGAGAGAACAAAGGATATTACAGCGGATCTGCTGTAGGTTTTGTCTCTTCATTTTGCTGGATAATAGAAAGGAAGGACTAGCTGTTTGGGGTGGACGTAGCCCAAACTGGGTGAACCACGTATATCTGTGTCTCTCTGGTTTTATGTGATTTGTGTGCTTGTATTTTCCGTATATTTTATGTGTTGCATTGCTCCGTAATATATAATTTTTTAACAATCTTATCGTGATTGCACATTTGGATTTGACATGATTTTATCTGGTGATGGTTGATTTTTCTAGATGACTATGTTATGTAGACATACTAACCTTCAATGTTGTATGTGAGTATAATGATGTATGGTTCTGTATTGGCCTCCTTGTTCCTATTACAATGGTTGTTGTGACTTAGTATGAACATGCATGATTTCACCGTGATGTGTATGCACTTACATCTAATGATGGAAATGGCTTATAATGACATGTTAAATTAAAAAATTGAAGAGCTTGACATGAAATGAAGTCAAGACTTGATATGTGTGCTACCTGTCTCTAGTTGAAAGAATTGATAACTATGAAATCAATGTCTTTGATAATAATTGTAACCGACTTTGTTGACTCAACAATGATTTGAGTAAGGCTGGATATGTCGGCATGATGAGGCCTTATTCTCAGAGAGAGTGCTGTGTGATGAAAATTCCTTGATTTATATTATTTTATATGTGACTAAGTCAGGATAGTGAGTTCCAAGGTATGATCTTGATATTGATTATGGATTTAATTATACATACTGATAGTCTATCATTGACAGGTGATGAGCCTATGAAAATATAAGTAAGAAGGAGATGAATTTTGAATATCGTAATGATGTATCATGGCATGATAAATTGATCTTTGGAATTTGGGAAAGAAATTCCATATAGCAAGATTGTTGAAATGTCTTAGTATAATGTAAATCCCTCGACACTCTGATTTAAAGTTCAAATGTTGATTGAACATGATATGTCATCTAGTAGTTGGTTGAAGTATTGCTGTTCTATGTTGAACATTCATCCGTATATTATGTGTATAGAACATGATTGATTCATGATTTAGTTGCTTCACTTAGAATTGCCACCAAACATCTTTTATTTGGTTGAGATATTTTTCCCATGATATGTATCTGCATGAATGAACTAATGATGTTTTGGATTGATGAACATTTGGATGTTGCCTTAGTATGAGATCTTCCATGACACTTTGGACGATAGGTCCATAGCACGACCAAGGTCAGGTACAATGCCGCTATCTAGGATAGCTGTGAGGCATGATGTAGAAGCTCCTTAGAGAGTTGATCGAGTATGATCTAGATAAGACATGGATACATGATGATGACAAAGAATCTAAAATACTAATAGTTGGGACTATGTGTTCTTCATTCATTTGAGACAACATATTTGGCCGATACAAGTTGAGGCTTGTGATTGACACCTCTGTGAGAGGGAGGATGATTATAGTGTCCATGCATGTTTGACACCTCCATGAGAGGGAGGATGGTTATGGTATCTTGTTGTTATTTGTATCTTGCTACGATTTACATGATGATGTATGTTCTAACATGAAACTTGATTTGATGTCCTATAGGTATAGGAATCAACAGATACTAGATGAGAGTAGCGTTGATCGAGGACATTGAGCCAAATATTCCTCTCTTTTTGAGCTCCCAGAATGAGGAATTGAGATTGAGGGCTCCTGGGGTTGAGGAAAATATAGACAATAGGGTCAAAGAATTTCATCCCTTATTTGTTACATGTGGGATGTGTGTAATCCTTGTATATTTTGACAAGTTGAGTATTTCCTCCGTAGGTTGGTTTATGCAAAGTATACCCCAGTTGGCATCATACCCACAGGGTTTGTTGGGATTTACCCTTCCCAGTTGTCTAATGGGTTGAGGAGGCTTGGAGGTGTGTGATCCTTACCTCTTGGTAAGTTGGGTATCTCACCCAAGTTGGATTATGATGCAGATGTTCTACCACATGACTATTCAGGGTTATCGACGGAAAGATCAGTAGGTAATAGGATGGTTTGGGATGACCCTATGTGATGCCAGGTTGAGAGTGAGCTCCTTGACATTACACTAGGGTCGAGATGATATCCCTTACATGGATGGGTATCCTATTTGCTAGATATGGGGTTGTAAAGGTATAGATCCCCCATGAGATTCTAAGAGATGTGCTCCCTGAGATGTGCTCCCTGTTTATATGCTCTTTGTTGACGATATTCTGGGTAGTATTTCAATGGAAAAGATTCTAGAATGACAGCCTAATGAATGAATGGTGGTAGCCCAAGCTCCCCTCCGGTAACAAATTCTTCTTCTAGATCTGAGAATGTTCAACATATAAGCATAAACAATCAAGAGATAAACATAAATAAGCATGAAGAGTACTGTTGGCGAGAAGTCAGGTCTCGCGGACAAGACCCAGGTTCAAGAGTTGTGGCCAACAAAGGGG